>CP125975.1:552425659-553069297 GCA_030063025.1 Avena longiglumis | reverse complement strand
GATTTCAATTGCGAGATACGACGGGCAGGGCAGGGCTAGGATACTACGCGTCTAGGCTGTGGCAGCTGCATGCCCTACCACGTACGTACGTCGTCCCCGCGCGCCTATCTTTCTCCCCGCGCCCGGCCAATTAACTCCGACCCATAGCTAGCTGCGCACCTAGAAAGAGCACTGTGCACGCGCGCAGACGCAAGCATGGCGTCGGGCCGGTACACCACGCACTCACGTCCACGTTGTAGGCGTACCAGCGCTCGCTTCAATTGCAGGGCGCATATAGCCGGAGAGAGCAGGCAAGAGCAACATAACAAGCCTAGTCAGTAGACTATAGTAATTGCCACATCATCAAAAGTATTTGGAGGAGAGTGAAAGGAGGAGAGAGAAAGAGCTCTTGTTGTAGCCATTTAGCAGAATCGAAAAGGAGGCTTGCATGTAGCCTAAACCCAATAGCATACATGCATTAAATAATTAAATATTAATTAATGTCTAGTTAAGAGCCAACTAATAGCTCATCTATTATATGGGTTGGCTATCGATGACTCTTAGATGACATGGCATGTCCTTGTAGCCATCGCTATATTATTAACCTTGCTCTAAGATCATCTCCACTCGGTTTCACAAGCGCCGATTCAGGATAGCGCCGAAAAATCGGTCTAATTATATTGTTAGGATCCTAATTTTGTTTAGATTTATGCTAATTTTGTTCGGACTTCATGTCGATCCGGGTTTAGGAACATCTTATGAACACGGACGGGCAAAATGGCGGTGGACCAACTCTGTCGTGACTCTGGGCGAAATCCGCCTTTCCTTCTTCCTTTCCCATCTTTCCTCCCTATTCCCCCACTCCCACCAGTTCGTCGAGCTCCCCCCGCCATGCCACCCAAGGGTTTCATCAAACACAGATCCAACCTCGGCGAACGAGAGAAAAATGCGGCGAGCGCCCACGAAGAGGCAGACGGATTAACCGACGCCGAGTGGGTAGCCATTGTAGAAAAAGGAAGGTCGAGTCAAGCGGCCAAGGAAGGCGAAGGAGAGGGCTGGTAGCGCTTCGCCGGTGATCGGGGATGAGGGCGGCAGCGGCGGGCGTCTCATGCAGCGATGCTCCCAAGGCCGTCGTCCCCCGCCGCAGCGACGCCACCCATCGCGGAGCCGACCAAGTGTCACCACCGGCGGGTTCTAGCCGATCTCGCCATCCGGCTTCGGAGAGCCGTGCAAACCAGCGCAGGTACTCTCGTCCCCGAGTTCGACGACGGATCAACCCAACGTGGTTTTCCGCGCCCGCTCCTCGCCCCGCCGTCCTTCAACATCGACATTAACATCCCCTACTCCACCTCTGGCGACGAATTCCTTCGTCAATGCATACGGCCCACTTCCATTCAGCGACATCTCCTTGCGACCTTCGGTGAGGCCGACGTGCACACTGCTCAGGCGGAATGTCGTCCGAGGCGTACATGTGGGACATCTGTTGGAGATATGCCCAAGAGGCAATAATAAAGTGGTTATTATCATATATTCACACTTATGATAAATGTTTACATACCATGCTATAATTATATTAACGGAAACATTAATACTTGTGTGATTTGTAAACTAAAATAAGAGTCCCTAGTAAAGCCTCTTGTTAAACTAGCTTGTTGGTTAATATATGATCATGGTTTCCTGATCATGAACATAGAATGTTATTAACAACAGGATCATATCGTTAGGAGAATGATATGGTGGACATACTCCTATAGTTAAAGCGTAGCATAAAGATCAAGTCATTTCAATAGTTCAATTGCTATATGCTTCGATACATAGTAACCTAATTCCTTGACCATAAGATCATGCATATCACCTTCGGATGGATGCTTTGATGACATCAAACACCACACCGTGCGGGTGGCTATAAATGGCATTGAGTGTTCGGAAAGTATTGGATTTGAAACACATGGATCAAGAGTGGGATTTGTCCATCCATATGACGGATAGATATACTCTGGGCCCTCTCGGTGGAATGTCATCCAATTAGCTTGCAAGCATGTATTGGGTCACAAGGGATCACATATCAGGAGCGAGAAAAGAGTACTTATCGGTAACGAGGTTGAACTAGGTATGCAGAGATCTGGAAGCTATCATAACCTCGGATAAGTAAACTATCGTGAGACAAAGGGAAATTGGTATCGTATGCAAGTGGTTCATTCGATCATAAGTAATCGTAGAAATATGTGGAGCCATATGAATTTCCAGATTCCTCTATTGGTTATTGTTAGGAGAAGTGTCTCCGATCATGTCCGCATAATTCACGAACCGTGAGGAGACACATAAGGATTGGCGTTGTTTGAGTAGTTATGGTATTATGAGAAAGAGGCCGAATGTTGTTCGGGGTCTCGGATGGGATCCGGATATCACGAGGTGATCCGGAATGGTCCGGAGAATAAGATTCATATAAGGAAAGTCCCGTTTGAGTTCGGGAATGATTAGGTGTTTTCACCGGGAATGTTCTAGAAGGTTCCGGAATGTCCCACTCCGGAAGGGTACATGAATGTGTCATTACATATTGGAATGATTGCATCATGTACTAAGTGTTCTCATTGTTCCAAATAAAGGATTAAATTGAATCCTAAAACTGAAAAGTCAAATGGCGGTTTGAAAGTCAACGGCTAAAACGAAGCCGAGGGAAACAAGCAAGAGGAGGTTGAAACCGACTTGGGGAGTCCCTCCTCTCCAAGCCAGCGCCACCAAGGCCGACTTGGGAGGGACTCCCTCCCTTGGCGCCCCTCCCACCTATAAAAGAGGCGGGGCCTCCTCCTCTGAACACACAAGTTCCTATCCTCTAATCTAAATCCTAGCCCTAGACTCCGGTTTAGAGCCGCTTTGGTTTAGAGCTTCTAATTGAACTAGCCTTGGATTAGAGCCTTCTAATTGGTGTGTCTAAACCCTAGACCACTAATAGCTCTCTCTCATACTCCACCATACTCGCTCGGCTTGGCGAAGCCTGCGGGATCTCCCTCTACTTAGGTACCACGCCCGTTGTCTTGCCCGGAATCGCGAGGAGAGTGCTACGACCTCCGCTTTCTTTGGAACAAGGAGAGGAAGGTCTTCGTCAATCACCGAACATGTGACTGATTCTTGAAGCTGCCGGAGCTTGAACGCCGGAAGGATTGTCTACGCTGCGATCTTGAGATCGGAAGAGTACGACTACATCACCCACGAGAATCTGCTCGTTAACGCTGGAATCTTGAGGTAAGTTATTCCATCGACTCGTTGCTACAATCTAGTAGATAGATTTTGGCTTGTTTGTTTGTATGCGATAGAAATTTTTGTTTTCCATGATACGAACCCCTACAATTGGTATCGAGCCGTGTCTATATGTAGATCTGTTTGCAGTAGAACACAATGGTCATTATGGGCGTTGATGCTTTATTGTCGATTGCTTCTTGTGTACTTTGCATCTTGCGGTATGTTGGGATGAAGCGGCCGGGCTAACCTTACATGACATCGTTCATGAGACTTGCTCCGCTTGACATGCAACTTGTATTGCATAAGTGGCTTTTCTGGTGCCTGTTTCTTCTAGCATAGTTAAGATCCAATTTACAACGGGTGATTGACAATACTAGGATCAATGTTGTGGTTCTTGTTCGTAAGTTAGAACGACACTTATTGAAAGCCCCAAACCACGTAAAACATGCAAAGAAAATTAGAAGCGTCTAACTTTATTTTGCGAGGGTGTCTTTGTGATGATATGGCCATGATTGTGATTATATATGATGTATGCAATGTTCCTTATTGTAAGTAGGCAAAGCGGCAGAGCCATATGGTTGTCTTTAATTTTGTTAAGACGGCGTGTCTATTCAAAGTAGTTGTAATAGTTGAAGCCGGTGGACAACAACCATGGAGAAGCATCATTGACCTTGATGCAATGTCGGTGATGATGGAGATCATGTCCGTGCTTGAAGATGCAGATCGGAAGCACAAAGAAGAAAGGCCATGTCATATCACATATTATGAATTGCATGTGATGTTAATCCTTTATGCATCTTGTATTGCTTAGTAGACGACGGTAGCATTATAAGATGATCCCTCATGCACATGAATTTCAAGTCATAAAGTGTTCACCCTTAGTTAGCACCCGTCAACGGTGAAAACATGGACAAAAAGGTACTTCACCGGCACTAGCCGAAGGTATGACGAGATCAAGCCTGTCCTGACACACTTTCTCTTTCATTTGTAGCTTCTTCATACTTTTCGGCTGTCTGGGGCGGCACTAATCGTCGAAATGTATCTATATTTTTGATGCTCCATGCTTGTTTAGTATCTGCTTTGCTTTTCTTTGTCTACACTTTGAGGTGCTTTTTACATGTTTTCGCGTACTAACCTATTAACAGTTGTCATGCGGTTATGCATTTCTGCTGTTTTGGTTCGAAAAGCTAGTAAGAAACTATTATCGAAATTGACGGGACAAACGTCCAAAGTCAATAACTTTCCATGGGGAACAAGAAGTCCGAGGAGGAGGCGGAGGCGTGCAGGCGCCCAGACCCCCCACTGGCTCGGGTGGGCCCTGCCCCGCGCCTAGGCAAGGTGTGGGGCCCCTGCCCACCGCCTCCCCCTTCGCCTATAAGAAGCCCCCGATGTAGAAACCCTAAGGACCCGATCAATATTCCACGAAATCTTTTGTAGCCGCCGCCATCGTCCCTAGATCGAGGGATTTGAAGTTCTTCCCGGCACCACTGGGGAGAGATCATCCAGGCCTTCTCTCGGTTATGATGCATGAGTAGTTCTACCTTGGACTATGGGTCCATGTAGTAGCTAGATGGTTGTATCTCCTCCTTGTGCTTTCATGTATTGATCTTGTGAGCTCCGTTCATGATCAAGATCTAATCTATTTTTAATCATGCATATTGTGTTTGCGGGGATCCGATGGATATTGAGATTATTATGTTGATTTGATTAATGGTTTTGTCTTTATGATTCTATCATGTCTGTGTTGTTTGTGATCTTGCATGATCTTCGTTGTTAGTAGCTATCTTGGCCGAGTAGTTGCTAGTGACTCCAAGAGGGGGTATTTATGCTCGATAATGGGTTCATGCCTCTAGTTTCCAAGGGAAGTGATAAAAATCTCTTTGGTTGTAGATGTGATGTTGCCACTAGGGAGAAAACAACGGTCTTTTATTCATGGAACATGTGGACTGTTTATCTTACACACTTTGCTTAAAGCAGTTGTCTGTTGCTTGCAACTTAATACTGGAGGCAGTTCGGATGATAACCTGAAGGTGGACTTCTAGTCATAGATGCAGTTGGATGGCGGTCTATGTATCTTGTTATATTGTCCAATCGAATCTCATAGGATCTTTCTGACTAGTAATTGTATTGTTATGCCTTGCTCAGTTCCTGTCAATTGCCCTGTTGTAATATGTTTACCCTTCATGCCATGCTGTTTTCTAAGGAGAGCACCTCTAGTGAACAATGGACCCCGGTCCAATCTTTACCATTGATACATCTTCAACTGTTACTTGTTAACTTGCTGCAAACCATTACCTTCCACACCATACGTTTAATCCTTTGTTACAGCAAACCGGTGAGCTTTACAAGCTCACTGTTCGTTGGGACAAAGTCTTAAGTTTGTGTTGTGCAGGTCTCCGCGTTGCTTGCAACACCTATGTGACGTTTCCTTCCTCCTTCTGGTTCGATAACCTCGGTCTCTACTGAGGTAAGACTTGCTGCTGTGCTCATCACACCTTTCTCTTGGGGTTTCCAACCAAGTGCTCCACGTCAAGCACCATCAGACACAAATACCGAGTTTACGTTTCACCATGTGTTTACCGTGATCGAGCATTGCGAAAAATGGTTGGACACTCGCAAGACCCTCCCTAACACCAAGGATGGCGTGTACAATCCGGAGGTTCCTCCCCTGCTGCCGGTGAAGGAAGGCCGGAGCTCGGACAGAAGAAGGCGAAGATTCTCAAAGCCACATGACGTCCCACTGAGCGCCTCCAGGCTTCTACCGATAAGTGTATCGCCGACACAAAGGCACATGCCGAGAAGAGGGCGAAGAATATAGATGAGAGGTGGGCGCAGCTGCTCCAAAACCAGGACCGCAAGATCGACCTCCTCAAGGCCAACTACGCTGCCAAGAAGAGGAACACGGATCTCCAGTTTCTCATGGGCGGCGAAGACACGTCGAAGATGAGCACGCCGGTCAAGGCCTGGTACATGGCGCAGTGCAACACCATTCTTCAGGAGGACAACACCGAGATCACGCCAACAACTGCGTCGAACGTCTCCGTCGCCCTCGCCCGTAAGCTACGCTTGCACCTCCTCCAACCAGTTGGCGGCAACACCGTCGTCGCCCAACCCGTCGCAGCCACGCTGGAGGAGCCATACCGTCGACGATCGCCGAGCGTTTTATCCGGTTCTTTATTAATTTTGTCGCCGAACATTTTGGGCGTACTTCTGTCGGTCATATTTTGCCTAGAGTTCGCCGAGAGGAACGATAAAATTCAAATGTTTCGTCGTTTTTTGCTTCGCCTAGGAACACGGCCTTGAACATGAGTGGGAAACTTGGCGGTCCCGGGCGAAAACTTGTTTACGTCCCGCCAAACTTAAGTCCTGATTTCGGCTGGAGTGGCCAGCAGTGGAGATGCTCTAAGGCCTTTCACAATAGGATGTATCTTAGCACGTTTTATATGAGCAATTAAAACTTAAAAAACAACTAATGATCTTAGTAGTACAATGCATTGTTTCTTAAGTGAAGTCTCTACATTTAATGTTTTAGTTGACATGCATGCATGTGATTGGTCCGGCGGCATTTTTTGCCTATGGTTCCGTGCAAGTGGTGTTTCTTCTAGCTAAGATACAACCTTAATCTCTTTCCTCATTAACTATAGTGTCATATAAGAAAAGTGTCTAGGATATAGCGCTAAGAGACGCCCATTGTGAAAGGCCTAAGAGCATCACTAGCGGGATCCGGGACAAACCGTAAAAATAGCTACTAATTTACGGGTTGCAAGTGAAAACCGGTGCATCTCAGGATACCTTAACAGCGTGGTCCATAAAAAAATTAAGGGTTCGGCCGAAAAACGCCTCTTGACCTCTACTAACGGGGGTTCGCGGCCGGACCCGTAGGGAAACCCTCACTCGCGCGCGGGAGGAAATTTCAGTTCCCACCCGCCTCCTTGCCTTCCCCATTCCACGCAGCTGACGTCGCCTCCACCAGATTATCCGCTGTTGCCTGAGGCCAAAATTGGCAAGCTCCCCCGCGCGCTCCGGTGGCCCTGACTCCCCTGCGCCACCGCCCATCGTTCCTCCACCGGAATCCGCTGCCGAGCCATCGGAATCGGAGATGAACTCCGACGCGGAGGTCGATCTCTCCGACTGGTCATCTTTAGACGATTCCGACCTCGACGAGCTGCTCCAGGACGACGACTTGGAAATCATGACCCTATTCCTCGCCGCCAAGGACCTCGACGACCGCCGGAGGCTGCTGGATCGGCGGTGCGGGTCGGTGCCGAGCCGTCTCTGCATCTATCGTAACCGCGCCCTCGGCCACGCCAAGCTCATAGAAGATTACTTCGCCAAGTTACCGACATACCTGGCTCATGTCTTTCGTAGAAGGTATCGAAGAAGGCCGTAGGGCATGATCTACTCTTGTTCTTCTTGTGAAATGAACTATTTATTTGTGTGATGAAACATTTGTTATTTGTTAATCTTGTGATTCGAACTATTTATTGAAATTTGATTGAAACATTGTTGTAATAATTTGGATGATTCTTGTATGCTCAAACTATTTATTTGATTGATTATTACTATTGCTTGAATGACCTGTGTATATTTGAGTATATGAAATTATGCAAAAAAACTGTCTAAACCCCTGTTTTACGGGTGGACATAGTGAGCACGCGGAGCAGCACACGTAACACAACTCATTTTACGTGTGCTGCTCTTATCCGGCGCGCCGCCCCTAAAACAGGTTTTCCACGGCAGTGTAAACTACGAATATGGATTGACCTTTTAGGATCCTGCTAGCGATGCTCTAAGCTTTTTTCTGGGAGATGAGCCGCGAGCGCAGCGCGCCTCTGGGATTTCTCTTACTCCGTGAAAGGCCCGGGGATCATCCCTGCTCCAGTGCATGTCGCTCCCCGGCCGGTCCTACTGCACGTTTGTACCCAACGACGTCTCAACTGGGAGCTTAGCAAGCGCGGCCGATGAGAATTGAGATGCCCATGCGCAGCAGGAGGGTCCAAGCGGTACGAATAATGCAGTACCTGCTCCGGTCGGCACTGTGTATAGTTGGACGAACAGCAGCAACTCGGCAAAGTTTGCGAAGAAGGGTGAAAAGGAAACCATCTATGGGCGAAGCATAGTCCCCAAAGTTGTACGCAGACGCCAATCGTACACATTGTCTCTACTTTTGCCGGACGGCTCCGTTCCATCTTAATTACAAGGACGAAAGCGTAGCCATCAAAGTTAAAAAAAAAACTATATTGGTCTTCAGAATAACCTAGTCCAATTCTTATTTAAACTTCTTCTTGCACCCGTAAATGTTTGCTCAAATCCCCTTGAAAATATGGGCATTTTTCTTCTTGTCCAAATGGCCCAAAGATCAAGAATGAAGACTTCCACAAAGAGAAGTTGCCCCAATCTAATACCTTCTATGAAAGGGGCCCATTCGTGATTTCATGACGCACATAGGCGGAGGTCAAAACCACGAAATAGAGAGTTCGTCTCCCCTCACCAAAGAAAGATTGGAGGGGGAACCGCTGCCGAAATCACCTCTGGCCGCCTCTCCTCCTTCACCACCGCCCCCTCGTCTCTCTCCACCATGAGAGGGGAGTACTCGTGGTGGTAACTTGATCCAATCTCTATGTATGATCATTGTTCTAGGCCGTATGATCTTTCCTACATGATTACGGTGTTGTCTACGTAATTTTTATGGTGAATATTGTTGTATGAGATAATACGTGTTATGCATTTTTTGTTATGTTGGGACTTTATGGATTGTCATACTCGGAAAGCATGTTATCATGTCTATGCACTGGTTTGTCGTTATACGTCACGAAAGCATCAGGGTAATGCCTTGTCTTCTCACATCATGAGGTGTTTGACAACACCAAGTGTAGGTAGATGAGAGAGATGTGGTATGCCCATAACAAATAAACCTTTGTCATAATGTTCTGGTGCGTATTTATATAATGGGACATATCTAGATGAAGGGTCTAGGCGAGTGACAACGACGGCACCGCCAAGTGATAGAAACGGAAAACCAACATCCTTTATCTGGCGGTAAAAAGGAAAGAGTATAATGTGGCGGAGCAACCGCATGATGTACTGACGCACCACACATACGAGTAATTTTTTCAACTATGTGTTTAGAACATGTAGCCTCTATAAATGTTAATCATTAAAGCATGAAAAATGTGCATGATGTTTATCATCTTGTAACATGATCACCGCCATTGTTGGAGAGAGATCGAGTGAAACCATGAACTCAGGTCCATTGTTCCTATAAGAGTAAACCACTGTCTTGTTCTCTTGCATTTAGAGGATTGGGACAGTTCTACATTTATTTTAGTTTTTTGCATTTCACTTCCAAGCATAAATAAACCTCCTTGTTTCTTTAACTTGTTTACTGCATAGACAACTAAAACTTGTGACACACTAGTTGGAAAAAGTAAATAGCTACTCCTTCTTGCTGCTATAGGTCGACGAGAAGTGCTAAAGTGATCCCCTGCTCTTGGGTTTATCAACAGGAAAATCCCCGAAGGGCGTGGAAACTGCCATTAGTCAAGCGGTGGATACAAGATTACAAAGAGGATCCAAAGAAAGATAGAAATTACAATACAATTCTCCAAATATGCAAATAGGACCCTAGAAATAAAAACAAGAAATCAATCGGGTCCTTCGTCTTCAACACCATAGCCTCCTGACCTTGAGGTCCGGGCACCAGCTCCACCACATGGGACATAACCAATTGGGGCGATACCAGCGAGGAACACCGCAACGGCTTGAAGGCCTAGAGGAAGAAATTGCTTGGGGAACACAAGCAAGCACGCGCATCCCCAACCCATAGAGGTGCAAAATTTTGGGCTTCCTAAACATAAATTCCAACTTCATCTTGACCAGTACCTCGCTGGCTAAAAATAAACGGGAAAAGCTTCAGATCCTCCCAAGAAATTGCATTGCCGAGCTTATACAAGCACACGCCTTCAGATCAGGGTCTGCACCACAACATCCTCCATGGATTCTTGCAGCGAGAAGCTTCGCCAGGCTGTAGCCACCGCTCGAAGGAAACGCACCAGGCGCCCAACAGCCTTATTGACGGAGATGTCCTAGTGCCTCTCTACAACAAGCGCCAACTCCGGCCACCGAAGTTGTTGAACTGTATAGTGGATTTCCTAACTCTTTCCATCGTTTTGGTATTTTGGAGTAGTTGATTAGTGTATGAAGCTTAACATGGTATCAAATCCAAGACCTCGAGTTCGAGTCCTAGTTTTGACAGTTTATCTTATAAGTTGTTGTTGCCCCCTCTTGCCTACGTATTGGCCTTTTGAGCCATACCTCTGTGTTCACATGGGCTAACTTGTTTTCTGCCACACGTGAGGGGGATGTTGAACTGTATAAGTGAATTTCCAAGCCCTTTTCACGAGTTCGAACTTTTGATTGAGTTCGCTAGCACATCATGTCTAATATGGTATTAGAGCCTTAGGTCACAAGATCAAACACACTATTGATATAAAATAGTTACATCTAACATTGGTCCAACTGATATGAAGACAAATCGGGACCTATAAACAGAGAGGTATGGCTCGAGAGGCATATACGTAGACAAGAGGAGGCAACAACGATTTTTAAAATAAATTGTGAAAACCAAGACTCGGATTCGAGACCATGGCTCTAATATCATGTTAGGCTACATGCACTAACCAATTGTTCCAAAAGACCGATCGAGTGCAAAGAGTTAGGCAATCCATTAATACATTTCAAGTGGAGCAATGCCATGAAGAGAAAGAATACCTACTCCTTCTGTCCCGGTTTAAAGAGAACATATATAGGAAATCTCTGGATCCTACACTTCTTTGATTAGGCTAATTTGATTCTGACTAATCTTTTGATTGACTCTTTCTCGTAAATTAAATTCTTATGTACCTAAAAGGTAAGAAGATTTTGGGGTTGTATGATTTTCAATATGTGGCCTTTTAATTGGGACGGGCGGTACAAGACTCAATCCTAGACTACGCTGTACAGGAGGCTCGAAGTTTGCACCCGTCGACTCTCAAAGTATCAACGAAGAGGAGGAAGAGAGAGTCATCTGCAAACATGAGGTTGGAAATTGAGGGTGCATCATGCAACACTTTAGGTCTTTTAAACCGGAGATGAACTCCATCATTTACTAGCTATTAGTCCAACTTTAATGTTCCCGCGCGCGTGTCCTGCCGGCAAATTCTGAAACTCGTACTGAACCTGTAAACTGCCATTCAAATGCGCATGGCACCTCTCTTTATTTCCACGCAGCAGTACTCCCGTATCTTTCTTTTTACCCGTACTTGCACGATCATTATTTCCAGAGGACACGCTCTTCTCCCAAAAAAATAATAATTTTGCTTTAAATTTGAATTCAGACAATCCATACGGCCTCGACCGTCCATTTCAGCGTACGTATGTCGTGGATGTACGTGCCCGGCAGGACCAATTACTGCATTACAATGCAGAAGATACGGCACTGGAGCTCTCCTTTCCCAGATTACCTTTGTACTGTACTACGTACTACGTAGGATCGAATCGAGTGTCTCTTTATCTCTTTAGCTAATGGCAACCACTGTTTGGTCAATAAGGCGAATAAGAGAGGGCGGTTACGAGGAGGACCAGTGTGTACAGTGAAGTTAATCAGGGAGTACCGGCCGTGTGGTACATGTCCTCGTTGATTGAAGCATAAATAGTTGATGATGATCTAGTTCAAAAACAAAAAGTTGATGATCAGGCTGTAATGGTGGTGTAGGACGACGCTCGAGCTAACTAGGGCTGTGTGCGTATGCGACGGCATGGAATGCATTACAATGGATGGATGAAGAGTATAGCTACCTCCATGCAATTTGCTTATTTTATTATCCATTCCTTTCCTTTTTCTACAAAATGCTTTTTGAATAATACTTTTTTATAGAATAAAATCATCTTCGTTGCCAAAATTAGCGCCACGGTACATCCAATTCATCCGATATTGTAGTGGCACAGAGCCAAGTTCATATAACAAGCTAGTGTCACAACATTATAATTAGGATGCATTTTTGTTAGTTGGCTCTATAAAACAACATCTTCTTACTTTGTCTCTTCCTTCGAAACACCTGCATCAGATCTTCCATGAACAATGTCGAAGAAATACCCCTTCTTAAAGTGCCACCACAGTAAATGTGCATGCTGATTAGATCCCAAACATGTGCAACAGTTCCGGCAGGAATATCTGAATCAGTAACACTTGGTGCACCAACATCATCTACCATAGAAAACAGTTGCAATTGATGAGTGCCTGAATGTAGGTCCCAAATCTACAAAAACTGATGGGAGTGCTTGTTAGACTATAGATATTCCTTGTACCTCAAGTAGATCAATGTAATCCACGTTTGGGTAGCCGCCGGTCTGGCCCCCTCCTCCTCTATTTATACCCCTTGTACTCAACTCAATAATTAATCAATTGCAAGAGTTTATTCAAGTTTACATGGTATTAGATCTTAGGGCCTATGGTTGCGCCTCCCCAGCCACCACCTCCACCACCGGGCTACTTCGCCCAAAAGACTGCCGACGCCCTTGCCAAGGGCGGCGCCGCCACCACCAATACCTCTACCTCTACCTCCCTAGTAGTCTCCACTCCCACCACCAACGTCATGGCTGCCCTCTCTCCTATACTGAAACCATAGCCGATGTCACCCCTTCATCCCAATAACCCTAGGCCTAGCTCAATACAACTACTATCATTGGCGCCACCTCTTTGAGGTTCACCTCGGCGCTGCAACCTTCGTGATCAAGTCATTGCCGACTCCGTTCCCCTCGGCCAATCCTCGCCGATTCTGGACGATCGGCAATCATCCAGTGGATCTACACCCGCGTCTCCACTAAAATCTTCAACCTCGTCTTCCGTGAGACCTCCACTACCGCCGCCCTGTGGGCGGCCCTTTGCCAGCTCTTCCAGGACAACATCGATGCCCAGGTCAACAACCTCAACACCGAGATCCGCAACACCAACACCGTCCGGGATCTTCCTCCCTCGATGTCTCGCCGCGGATCCGGCGATGGTCGATGAGCTACGCGAACTCGACGATCCCGTGGTGGAACGCCAGCTCATCAACATCCTTCTCCAAGGACTCCGCGATCGGTTCGAGAAGCAAGCCTCCTTCATTCCCATGATGCGGCCACGCCCCACCTTCGCCGAGGTCTGCACCCTGCTCCAGTGTGCCGACGACGCGCAAGCGCGCAAATAGACACAACCGCATGTCTTCATCGCCTCGCCTCGGCCGGATCCACCTCCTTCCGCGACAGGCCCACATGGCTACACCTTTTCTACGACACGATTACCGCCACGGCGAAGCGGCGTAAACTCTCCCATGACAGCGCCTCCCGGGTGGCTCCCCAGCCCCAACTACCGCGGGAAGAACCCGATGTAACGTCCACCTCCTCCCTGCTTTGCTCCATCGACGCTGATGCCACCTGCACCACCAGCTCCCCCGGCGGCTCCCACTTGGCGACCTCCTCACAATCCATGTACTCTCATGGGCCAGGCTTGGTCCATGCCCTGGGCACCCCCCTCTCTGATCGGTACCCATACGGCCTACTCCGGCACCTGGGAGACCTACATGCACCCCCACACTCGCGCCCCTGGACTACTTTGCCCCTGGCCTCCGCCAACGCCTACCACGTTGCTCGGTCTACTACCCCTGCTGGCGATCGGGTGGCTAATACATTCCATACCGGCACCCTCCCTCCTAGTGGCGCCACCACCATTTGCACCGCTGTGACAACATATACACCACCACCAAGCTAGGACGGTTTGCGTTTCTAAAGGCCATGAACAATTTTGCTGCCCAAGGAACTTCGGTATGGATTGGATTTTCGATTCTAGTGCTTCTAGTCATATGTATTCTTGAGTAATATGTTGTCAAAATTTTCCTCTTCACCTTTTTCTTCAATAAATCTTGGAAACGGTTCTTCTATCCCAATTTACTGCATCGGCCAAACCCATATTCCCACATCCACCAAACCTCTTCTCCTTCATGATGTTCTTATTGCTCCAACACTCATCGAAAATTTAATTTGTGTTTGACAATTCACACATGATAATCTTATTTTGGTTGAGTATTATTCTTTTGGTTTATCTATGAAGGAGTACCTAACCAAAGTGGAGATCACTCGCTTCAATAGCTCTGGTGACCTCTACTCTCTCCATGGAACCCCAGCAGTTGATCCACCCACCTCCACGGCAGCCTTTGTCGATCTTTGGCATCATCGTCTCGAACACCCCCACACCACCACTTTATCACCAATGCTTAGTGAATTTTCAATCAATTGTAATAGAGATAGCCATAATTCTTCAGTCCGTCCTTCGTGTCAGCAAGGAAAACATGTTAGAATTTTGTTTAGTTCATCGAATTTTGTTAGTACTTTTCCCTTCGAATTGTTACATTGTGATCTCTGGACATCACCACATTCTAGTATTTCTGGTTTTAAGTATTATCTTGTCATACTCGATGATTTTACCCACTTTGTTTGGACCTTTGATTTACGAAACAAATCTGATGTCCACCCTATTTTTCTTGTACCTCAAGTAGATCAATGTAATCCACGTTTGGGTAGCCGTCGGTCTGGCCCCCTCCTCCTCTATTTATACCCCTTGTACTCAACTCAATAATTAATCAATTGTAAGAGTTTATTCAAGTTTACATGGTATTAGATCTTAGGGCCTATGGTTGCGCCTCCCCAGCCACCACCTCCACCACCGAGCTATTTTGCCCAAAAGACTGCCGACGCCCTTGCCAAGGGCGGCGCCGCCACCACCAATACCTCTACCGCTACCTCCCTAGTAGTCTCCTCTCCCACCACCAACGCCGTCATGGCTGCCCCTCTCTCCTATCAAACCATAGGCGATGTCACCCCTTCATCCCAATAACCCTAGGCCTAGCTCAATACAACTACTATCATTGGCGCCACCTCTTTGAGGTTCACCTGGTCTTTGCAACCTTCATCTCGTGATCAGTCGTCGCGACTCCGTTCCCCTCCCGCCAATCCTCGCTCGGTTCAGACGATCGGCAATCATCCGGTGGATCTACACCGCGTCTCCACTAAAATCTTCAACCTCGTCTTAGTGAGACCTCCACTACCGCCGCCCTGTGGGCGGCCCTTTGCCAGCTCTTCCAGGACAACATCGATGCCCAGGTCAACAACCTCAACACCGAGATCCGCAACACCATCCAGGGATCCTCCTCCCTCAGTGTCTACTGCCAATGGATCTAGACGATGGTCGATGAGCTACGCGAACTCGACGATCCCGTCGCGGAACGCCAGCTCATCAACATCCTTCTCCAAGGTCTCCGCGATCGGTTTGAGAAGCAAGCCTCCTTCATTCCCATGATGCGGCCTCGCCCCACCTTCGCCGAGGTCCGCACCCTGCTCCAGTGTGCCGACGACGCGCAAGCGCGCAAAGAGACACAACTGCATGTCTTCATCGCCTCGCCTCGACCGGATTCACCTCCTACCGCGACAGGCCCACATGGCTACACCTTTTCTGTGGCACAGTTACCTGCCACGGCAGGGAAAACGACGCCAAACTCTCCCACGACAGTGCCTCCCGGGTGGCTCCCCAACCCCAACTACCGCGGGAAGAACCCGATGTACGTCCACCTCATCCCTGCTTCGCTCCATCGACGCTGATGCCACCTGCACCACCAGCTCCCCCAGCGGCTCCCACTTGGCGACCTCCTCACAATCCATGTACTCTCATGGTCCAGGCTTGGTCCATGCCCTGGACGCCCCCCTCTCTGATCGGTACCCATACGGCCTACTCCGGCACCTGGGAGACCGACATGCACCCCCACACTCGCGCCCCTGGAATACTTTGTCGGTGGCCTCCGCCGAACGCCTACCACGTTGCTCCGGTCTACTACCCCTACGCTGCTGATGCGGGTGGCCAATACATTCCATACCAGCACCCCTCCCTCCTCGTGGCTCCACCACCAGCGGCACCGCCTGCACCAACGACAACGCCTTCTGCACCACCACCAACCTAGGACCAGTTTGCATTTCTAAAGGCCATGAACAATTTTGCTGCCCAAGGGAACTCAGGTATGGATTGGATTTTCGATTCTAGTGCTTCTAGTCACATGTATTCTTCGAGTAATATGTTGTCAAAATTTTCCTCTTCACCTTTTTCTTCAATAAATCTTGGAAACGGTTCTTCTATCCCAATTTACTGCATCGTCAAAACCCGTATTCCCACATCCACCAAACCTCTTCTCCTTCATGATGTTCTTATTGCTCCAACACTCATCGAAAATTTAATTTCTGTTTGACAATTCACACATGATAATCTTATTTTGGTTGAGTATTATCCTTTTGGTTTATCTATGAAGGAGTACCTAACCAAAGTGGAGATCACTTGCTTCAATAGCTCTGGTGACCTCTACTCTCTCCATGGAACCTCGGTTGATCCACCCACCTCCACGGCAGCCTTTCGATCTTTGGCATCATCGTCTCGAACACCCCCACCGCCACTTTATCACCAATGCTTAGTGAATTTTCAATAAATTGTAATAGAGATAGCCATAATTCTTGATCAGTCCTTCGTGTCGACAAGGAAAACATGTTATACTTTTGTTTAGTTCATCGAATTTTGTTAGTACTTTTCCCTTCGAATTGTTACATTGTGATCTCTGGACATCACCACATTCTAGTATTTCTGGTTTTAAGTATTATCTTGTCATACTCGATGATTTTACCCACTTTGTTTGGACCTTTGCTTTACGAAACAAATCTGGTGTCCACCCTATTTTTCTTCATTTTCAACGATATTTAGTTGTTCACTTTTTTCTACCCATATGATTCATCTAATGCGACAATGGCCGAGAATTCGATAATTTTCAAAAAAGAAACTTCTTTATCCAAAATGGCATCCTCCCTCGCTTCTCTTGTCCATATACTTCTCCTCAAAGCAGCGGGCAACTCCTTATTCTCTTAATGATATTGTTTGTTCTCTTCTTATTCACTCCTACATGTACATGCCACCAAAATTTTGGGTTGAAGCTCTGCACACCGCCACATACCTACTCAACATACGTCCCTCAGAATCCAACCCAAATTCTATTCCCCACTATTCACTTTTTCTTTGCCATCCCTATTATCTCGAACTTCGTGTTTTCGGATGTCTATGCTTTCCCAATGCTCACTCTACCTCCCCAAAAAAACTTTATCCTCACTCCCTTCCTTGCATGTTTCTAGGCTACTCTGATGAACATAAGGGCTATCGTTGTCTGGATCTTGTTTTTGGTCGTGTTCACATCTCTGGTCATGTCACGTTTATTGAGCACATCTTTCCCTTCTCCTCTCATGCGCCCCCAATGTCTCTAAAACAACCACGCTCCCCGCCCATTGTAAACCTAACCAAGTAACCCCATACACACATCCACATCACGCCAACATTCCCTCACATGACCCCAACATCGCCCCCTTCCCCTGCCACGGAAGCCGTTTTTGCTCCAAATTCTCCGTGGCAGCCGATCTGCCCTCTACTCCTTCCGCGACAGCTACTCCGGCTCATGCTCCTGCCGCGACAGCTGAACCACCTCCACATCCTACCGTGGCAGCCAATTCAGCTCGCACCTCTACCGCGGCAGACCCAACCCCTTAAACCCTGCCATGGCAGCCAATTTGATCCTTCACTCTTAGACGTATGTCTCTTCCGCTTCGACGCCTCCACCGCCACCACCAGATCGCGATGTTCCTATTACCGCTCCCATAAATGATCACGCTATGCGTACACATGCAAAATCTGGATCTCTCCCTACTAGCCACACCCTCTCTCTCTCTCTCTCGATCTCTCCCCTACCTAAAACCTACAAAACTGCTCTTCTTGACCCAAATTGGGCTGCTGCTATGCGAGATGATTTCTCTGCTCTCCTTCAAAATGATACTTGGCGGCTTATTCCTCTCCCACCTGGTGCTAATGTAGTTTCTGGAAAATGGGCTTTTCGTCAAAAATTTCACTCCGATGGCAGTCTTTCTAGTTATAAAGCTCGCTATGTTTGTCGCAGTTTTTCCCAGCAATATGGCATTGACTACGAAGAAAATTCTCTCCTGTTGTTAAGCCAAGTAAAATTCACACTGTCCTTAGTATTGCAGTATCTTCCACATGGCCTATTGATGACCCACAAGTGTAGGGGATCGCAACAATCTTCGGGGATAGTATTATCCAATTTATTGATTCGACATAAGGGGAGCCAAAGAGTACTTGCAAGTCTTAACAACTGAGTTGTCAGTTAAGCTGCACCTGTAAATAGTTCTTGCTCACAAAAGTTTATCAGTAGCACCAGTTTCTAGTAGCAACAACAAAGCAACAGTGAAACAGGAGCAATAGTAACAGTAACAATAGGATTCGAGTGCGGTAGGCATAGTGATGGATGACGGGTGTTGCATGGACGAGTCTAAACATGTAACTTCAAGACCTAGGACATTGCAGATAAACAATAACAAGCATCCAAGTACTAAACAATCATAGGCATGTGCTTCAAATATAGTCATACGTGCTCGCAATGAGAACTTGCACAACATCTTCTGTCCAGCCAGCCCGTGGCAGCGGGGTCTCTAGGAAACTACTGGCAATTAAGGTGCTCCAATCCTTTTAATAGAGCACCGGAGCAAAGCATTAACACTCCGTGAACACATGTGATCCTCACACCACAGCCATCCCCTCCGGTTGTCCCAATTATTGTCACTTTGGGGCCTTTGGATCCGGACAATGATATGTGTACACAACTTACAGATAAGATCACAAATAATACTATCATAATGATTCAATAATAAGTTCAGATCTGAGATCATGGCACTCGGGCCCTAGTGACAAGCATTAAGCACAACAAGTTGCAACAAATTCAAATAGCATAAGAGAAACTAGGCACTATGCCCTAACAATCTTATTCGATTACACGATAGAACTCATCCAATCGCTACCATCCCCAAGCCAATAGCGGGGGATTACTCACTCATGGATGAGGGAAACATCGGTGGTTGATGGAGATGCGTTGGTGATGACGATGGCGATGATCCTCCAAATTCCCGTCCGTGAGTGCCGAGCAGTTTGGATCGAATCGTTGTTTGGTGGGGGAGCGGGAACTCTTTCTGGAAAACTATCGAACCCCCCTGAGTTTTTAGGTCAGAAGGCAACTTATAGGCGCGGAGGGAGGCCGAGGAGCTTCCTGGGGTGGCTAGCCTCCCGTAGGCGCGGGGTCAGTGGGCCCACGCCTGGGGAGGGTCTAGGGCCCCCAGGCCTCCTTTCTGTCTCCCCTTCTGGCTCCGTGGATCTTCTGGTGAGAAATAGTTTTTGGCATATTTTCCGGGATTTTTCCTGATAATTCATTTTCTGCACAAAAACAAGACACCAAGGTAATTCTGATGAAAACAGCATCAGTCCGTGTTAGTTGTATCCAAATCACACAAGTTTAGAGGAGAAACAACAGCAAAGTGTTTGATAAAGTAGATACGTTTTGGACGTATCAACTCCCCCAAGCTTAGCTTATTGCTTGTCCTCAAGCAATTCAGTTGAGAACTGAGTGCGATAAAAGAACTTTCACGAACACTTTGCTTCATATGATGTAAATATTCTTAGCACAAGAGTGGATGCTTAGACAATTCATAATAAAGAGTATGCAACTAAGTCTACTCAATAGTCATTGCAAGCTATGAAGAGAAACCAACTCAATAATAGTAAGTAGCATGAAACATAAACATAAGCAACATTGCAATGCTCATAATAAGGTATGATAGATTGGTATCTCGCTTGCCTTTGTTTGAAGAGCACAATATAAATGCCAAGGCACCTCTGAAGTTCACATGAAGACTAGAGATAAAGATATCAGAGATACAAGCATCAAAGTCATGACATAATTAACCAAGTTTTGGAACAAACACAAGAATGACAACTATGCTCTCAAGAAGGTGCTCATAGAATAAGTGGTGACTCAACAAGGTTGTGAAAACGGTTTTGTGAAGGTTTGAAAGGCTTCCCAATGTTGAAAGGAAGGTACTCATTAGCTTTGAGATCTCATTGCCCCTATCATAGGCATCTTCATGTGGTTAAGGTGAAAGTGAGGTCCACTCTGAATTATATGCTTGACAGACCATAGACTGGAAATCCCAAGTCCCTTGAGTACGAGGGTCGCTCCGCATGCTACTCAACTTTGGTCACCTGAAAGTTCTTGTCATTGTAAATACATGCATATCATCGAGAACCGCCAACGGGGTACCCCTTGCACATGGTACAGGAGCTTTCCCATAACCAAAATGACAAGGCAAGCAAACAATAAGCATCTCAGCAATCTTTTTATTTACCATATGCATAGCTTTTTATTAAGGAAGCTTCATAGATGCTCATTATAGTGATGCTCCAAGTTTCCACCATGATTAATCATGGCTTAGGCTAGTTGCACAGGCGTTTCTCTAACACAATGTATAAACTCCATGAACTCACAACTTCCCCTTTTATTTCACATCATCGACATCCATAAACAAAAGAGCAAGGAATCAATTGCATGAGATATCCAAAAAGTTTTGAAAGTGTTCCCCGTGACAACACGGTTCTGCTGACTCCCAGTATATAATTAGCAATCATGTAACTTTTATGGACTAGTCACAATGGTTCAAGATTATTAAGCGCAAGGAATAAAGTGAGCCATCAAGTTCGTGAGAGCTTTACTAACTAACTTTCTCAAAACAGACAAACATTTTATTTTGGAAGAAAACACGGCATATGGAATATGCACTGAAATAGCAAATAATGCTAATAGGTAGGTATGGTGAACACAGCTGACAATATTGGTTTTGGGGAGTTGGAAGCACAGGAAGAGCACGTACTCAATGCAAGTGAAGACTAGCAATAGAGAGGGAGCGACAAACGAGAGAGAAATAACTGTCATAATCATGCTTGCAACAAAACAGGACTAATTATGGCATGAAAGTGATACAAGAGCTCTGAGGCAAAATGAATCATCGAGGCTTACTGACTATTGATTAGTCATATGCATGCGTGAGCATGTGCCAAGTCGATTCACATGAACAGTCAGAGGAGGATACCACAATTTCATACCAAAGTATGAATAAAACAATGCAAACAAACATCCATTTGACATGCTACAAACTATTAGCAAGCTGGAGCTAATCATAGACAAGCAAGAACTACTAAGAATCCATAATGACATACACCTTACACAAATAGGCTAAGCATGCTCATAATGAGGAGTATATGTACAAAAATGAAACAAATAGAGTTCGTTACCAGCCTCTTACCACACCACGAGTTGTCTTAGTCTTCATTATTGCCCTTCACTTGTGTGACGAATAATTAACATGAAACCACAAACCACTGAGGACGGCTGAACCCCGCAAAGAACTCACAAAACCAAAGTAGAACAACAAATAATTTTGGTGTTTTCGATTTTTTGGAAACAAGCAAGCAAAGAAAAACCAAACAAAAACAAAGCAAACCAAGCAAAGCAAAATCTTTTTGTATTTTTCTTTTAAGGCAAACCAAAGCAAAGAAACAAACCAAGAAACAACGAAAATATTTTTGGTATTTTTGGGTTTTAGAAAGAAGCAACAAAAACCAAAAAGAAACCAAAACAATGGATGTACAAAGAACCGAACATATATATAGATGAGTGTGACGTCGGTGTACCTCCCCCCAAGTTTAGGCTTTTGGCCGAAGTGGGGCTCAATCCCATGGTGTCCAAGCAGATGCGTCTCCGTAGTGTGTAGAGGAAGCTCCCTCGTCTGACGAGCTCGAGGCCTCCCATGTGTAATACAGGGGTCATATGAGGCGCTTCCCATAGTGCCGTGGAAGTTGAGAGAGCAGGTTGTCATCCATCTATGCCTTGAGCATGACCAAAGGTCCACGAAAATCTTGAACAAAGTGGTTTAGGGTAGAGGGATCTCTCTCTCTCTTCCCCGTCAGTAAACATCATTCTATAAACCAAGTTCTCAAGAGTAGAGTTAGTGGTGACAAAGTGGTGCGCCTTCATGGTAGCAAGATCAAGCCTCAGAGGAGCCAAAACTATATCATTTGGATCAATAGCAATGTCCAAGGTAGCAGCAATAAGAGTAGCAATAATTCCCTCATAAATGGATACCTTAGCAGCTAAACGACGAGCAATGAGGGAACCAAGATTATACTTATCCTCACCATAGAGTGCTGCTGCTAAGAAGGCCAATTGATAGTTGGATATATTACTAGTGTTCTTCCTACCAAGAACACTGGTGGTAAGATAGTACGTAAAGTACCTGATGACTGGAAGTTGAATATTCTTTATCTTTCCTCGTTGAGCTCTGCGGTCATCATCATTGGTTATTCCTCGGTAAAGCTCTAACAGATCAGCTGGAAGAGATGTAATCTTCTTTGATGACCCATTTGTACCAAATCCTAGGGCCTTGCAGAATTTCTTCAAAGACATAGAATGAGCCCTGCCATAAATTCTGAAAGACACAGAAGGATTGAACAAACTATTGGTGAAGGAGAAACTCTCCACAAATGTTTTAGTAAGTAAAACATATTGTGCACTCTCATCCTACATGAAACTTGTTAGACCAGCCCTCTCCATCAAATCCATGAAATCATTAAGAATCCCAGCAACTCGTAAGAAAGTTTGACAAGGAAAGGTGGATGGGTGCGCATCCCCTTCATCTCCCTCGTCACCAAACCGCGGAGTGATGAGATCCTCATTGTATGAGGGTCTAGAACTGGTAGATGACCTTGGAAGCCTTGCCCTTCTGGGTGCATCACTCTCAAAAATGTCACCAAAGGTGTGGTGGTCCATGACTTCCCTATGCTGAAATTTTTAAACAACCATCAAACCAAGTGATTTCCAAGTTGATAAACGATGAGCAACTACTATAGGAGCTTGATAGAGGGATACACATGCATCAAAACAAATTTTCTAAGCAAATAACAAGCATGCAAGCTCACACAACCTGTCACCTACAGCAGCAAAATACTCAAGATACAATCTACCAATCACAAATATAATTGGACAAGTGGAGGAGGCACATACCAAGGAGCAAACCCTCCAAAAATCAGCACTTGAGATGGGCTGAGCAAGGAGATCAAAAATCGCGAGCAAGAACAACAAGAACTCGAGCTTGAGCAACTTTTCCGGTGTTTTTCGGGAGAGAGAAAGAGGGTGGCTTTAAGGAGGCAGCCTGGAGGGGCCCAGGTGGGCCAAACCCCCCTAGGCGCCACCAGTGGTGGGCCCGCGCCTACCATGGGTGTGGGGCCTAGGGGTGGCCCCCTGGGTCATCTCAGGTACCTCTCTGCCCCTTTTTTCAAGGAAAAATTTATTTTGAATTTTCTGGGAAACTTTATTTTTGGCCAATTTTCAGGGTATGAAAATTGATTTTCTCGCAGAAACAGTTTTTTAGAAAAAGCAAAAGAAAACCAAAAGGCAAACTGCATAAGCTCTAAGAAACTAAAACAAGCAAACAACTAGCAAAACTAAAGCTAAAGCAAATACTAGGAAGGAGAAAGGAAAAAAGAAATCAAGTATAATCACAGTGGAAACATTCTTTTGTTCATTAAAATCCTTTTGTTAACAAGGTTGATCAAGTATTGTTACCAAAACAATCTTACATGAAACAAAACTTTGCATTCCACAGGGTGATTATGTTACCTCATACTTGATAGCAATGGTCCCAATCATAATAGTTTCAAAATTTTCTTGTGGAATGGGACAATATATTTCTCCAACCTTGATGCCCTCAATATTTTCAATGGAATTAAGGCAATAGCTCTTAACAACCTTCTTAGGGAAATAGACAGTGTGCTCTTTGTCATTAATATTGAATGTTACTTTTCCTTGATTGCAATTGATGACAGCACCTGCAGTATTAAGAAAAGGTCTCCCAAGAATAATAGACATATTATCATCTTCAGGCATTTCAAGCACAACAAAATCAGTTAGAACCATGAAATTATGAGCAACTTGAATAGGAACATCCTCACATATACCAACAGGAACAGTAGTTGACTTATCAGCCATTTGCAAAGAAATATCAGTTGGTATCACCTTTTCTAGCTCGAGTCTCTTATAGAGAGAAAAAGGCATAACACTAACTCTAGCTCCCAAATCACATAAAGCAGTTCTAACATAATTATTTTTAATTTAGCAAGGAGTAGTTGGTATACCTGGATCACTAAGTTTCTTTGGAACCTTACCATTGAAGGAATAATTAGCAAGTAGAGTAGAAATCTCCTCATTAGGAATCTTCCTTCTATTAGAGATAATATATTTCATATACTTTGAATAAGGAGGCAATTTAATAGCATCAGTCAAACGAATTTGCAAGAATAAAATTTTCATCCACTCACAAAACTTGTTGTAGTCTTCTTCCTCCTTTGACTTGTGTTTCTTACCTAGAAAAGGCATAGGTTTCTGCACCCAAGGTTCTCTCTCTTTACCTTATTTATTAGCAATAAAATCTTGCTTAGTGTACCTAGTGTTCTTAGTGTGCTTCTCAGGTTCTTCCTCACCTTCCTCCTTACCAGGAGACTCATTTTTATCATTACCACTCTCAGTTTCAGCATCAGAGACAAATATACTATTAGGATCTACAACAAGTTCAAGTGGTTCCTCAACTCTCTTATGTTTATTTTTCTTTCTCTTACGAGGACTACCACTATCCTCACCTTGTTGAGAATCCTGCTCTATTATTTTAGGGTGTCCTTCAAGATATAAAGGATCTTGAGTAGCTGCACCACCCCTAGTTCTAATTCCATAAGCATGTTTATGTTGGAATTATGCCCTAGAGGCAATAATAAAGATGTTATTATTATAATTCTTATTCATGATAAAGTTTATGTTCCATGCTAGAATTGTATTAAGCGGAAACTTTAATACTTGTGTGGTTTGTAAACAACACCGTGTCCCTAATGCGCCTCTATGGACTAGCTCATTGATCAATGATGGTTAAGGTTTCCTAACCATAGACATGAGTTGTCAATTGATAATGAGATCATATCATTGGGAGAATGATATGATGGATGGACCCAAACTAAGCGAAGCAATTAGATCGTTTCATCGTGTTCATGTTTTGAAGCTTTTCCTATGTCAAATATTGTATTCCTTAGACCATGAGATAATGCAACTCCACGGTGCGGAAGAAAGCTTTGAGGTCATCAAGCGTCATCCTATGAGAGGGTGATCATAAAGGTGTTTCTCGGTGATCGGAAAGTATTTGTTAGGTTGTATGTATCGAGATGGAATTTATCCCTCCCAAGTCGGAGAGATATACTTGGGCCCACTTTCGGTGTCGATATCAACACCGCTTGCAAGCATGTGGTTAAGGAGTTAATCACAAAGTGATATCGGATTATGGAGCGATTAAAGTACTTCTTGTGAGCGAGATTGAACTAGGTATGGCGTGCAAGCGATCGAATCTCGGGCAAGTAAAATATCGCGAGCGAAGGAATATATATATGGGACTGATTGAATCCTGGCATCGTGGTTCATACGATATGATCATCGATGAATGTGTGGAGTCAATATGGGTGCCCAGACCCTGTTGATTATTGATAGAAGATCATATGCATATTCTCGAACCGAGGTCACACATAACGTATCTCGGCTAGGATAGATTGGATAATTGGTTTATGAATTTTTGTTGGTCTCGGATGGGATCCGGGATATCACGAGAGGTTCGGAATGGTCAGGAGAATAAGATTCATATAAGGCGGTGCAGTTTTGGAGTTGAATTGTTAAAGGTTAATCGGTATTATCTGGGAAGCTTCTAGAACCTTCGGAAGGGACCAACGTGGCCCCACCTTCCGGGAGGGCATGGGCCTATGAGGGAGTGTCCTGGCGCATTGGGCCAGGGCACAAGGCCCATAGGGCCCAGCCGATCCTAGATAAGTTTAAACTCGTTTAAACTAGAGATAGGATTTCTAGATAAGGGAGAGTTTAAATCGTTTAAACTAGAGATAGGATTTCTAGATAAGGGAGAGTTTAAATTGTTTAAACTAGAGATAGGCTTGGAGGAGGGGCAAGGGTTGGCCGCCCCCCCTCTATATATAGAGGGGTGGTGCGCCCCTCCCCCACTACTACACACCCTTCCTCCAAGCCCTAGCAGCCTTGCTACCGTCCTCTCCCCCTCCCGACTGTTTGTAGGCGAAGCCCTGCAGTAGAAATTCTCCACCATATACACCACGCCGTCGTGTTGTAGATCCAATCTATCTCTCCACCATACTCGCTGGTCCGAGGAAGGAGGAGACGTCAGGTCTTGCGTGTGCATCTCACGGAGGCACCGCCACTTGTGGTGCTAGATCGGATCGGATCGCGATGCGACTACATCACCCACGTTCGACGAGCGTTCATTGTGCGAATCTTCAAGGGTATGAAGATCTAATCCAATCTCTCTCATTGTTTGCATCTCCTAGATTAGATCTTGGCTTTCCCTTTGTTCGCTCGTAGAAAATTTTGATTTACTATGCGAAACCCTTGATGGTATCGAGCTAGATCTATGCGTAGATGTGTTTCACGAGTAGAACGCAACATGGTTGTTCGGGCGTTGATGTTTTCTGTTGCAAGCCTCTTGTTTGTGTTCTTCTTATGGCCGGATAGTGAGATTGAAGCGGTCGAGGCCAACCTTCGCGGCGTCGTTCGCGAGACCGGCTCCGCACTTGGCGTGTGGCTTGTTCCACACATGCGGTGGTGGATGTCGTTTCTCTCACTATAGTTGTCATGGGATTAACACGGAGTTTGGCAACCATAATATCACCGTTGTGGCTTTGTAGGTAAGAATCGTTCTTAGCATCTACTCCCATAAGCCACGTAAAACATGCAACAACAAAGTAGAGGCATCTAACTTGTTTTTGGGAGTGTTCTGTGATGTGGTATGGCCCAAGATGTGATGTGTATATTGTATGCGATGATCATGTTTTGTAATGTTTCACGACTTGCATGTCGATGAGTACACAACCGGCGAGAATATATGGTTGTCTTTATAATTGTGTATGACCTGCGAGTCAACTTCTTATCGCCATGTAATAGCTTTACTTTATCGCTAAGTAGTTAGCAATAGTTGTAGTTGCTATTAGTGGTGGAGGCAATCATGGTGGAGTGATGGAGATCATGCGGAGCACAAGATGGAGATCATTGCACGAAGATTGGCTATACCATGTCACATAAAGTTATATGCATGTGATGTTTATCCTTTTATGTATCTTATCATGCTTAGATCATGACGGTAGCATTATAAGATGATTCCTCATAAAGATCAAGATAAAAACTGTGTTCTCCCCAAGTATGCACCGTTGCGAAAGTTAAATCGTGTCCAAGCATCACGTGATGATCGGGTGCTATAGACTCTACGCTCACATACAACGGGTGCAAGCGGTTTTACTGCAGCGGAAATACTTGGGTCTAGCTTGACGAGCCTAGCATGTCTGGACATGGCCTCGGAACACAAGAACCGAAAGGTTAAGCATGAGTCATATGAATGATATGATCGACACTTTGTTGTCCACCATTGAAACCACATCTCTTCTCGTGATGATCGGATTAGGTGTGGTGAATTTGGATCGTGTTCACTAAACAACTTGAGGGATGTTGAATTTAGTGGGAGTTCATCTAGTAATTTGATTAAGTTGAACTATTTATCATGAACATAGTCTAAATTGTACTTGCAAATCTTGTAGATCACATGGCCAAATCCAACTTCAACTTCAAGCGTTTTTCTTTGAGAAGGAAAAGCTTAGAAACAATGGGTCTAACTTTACCAATTGGTTCCAATCTAAGAATCATTACATGCGGAGGACAAAAGGACTATGTCCTTGGTAAGCGTTAGGTGACCCTACTGCAAGCTGCGGGTGATGAGAAAGCTATCGATCGGCGCAAAGATGATTATGGTGTGATTAAGAGCACCATGTTGTTTGCTATGGAAGAGCTTCAAAATCGTTTTGAAGAGTATCCGGGCCCTTTGAGATTCTCGAGGAGCTGAAAACCATGTTTGAGACTCAAGCCCGTTAGAGATATGAGATCTCGAGAAGTTCTTTAAGCGCAAGATGGAGGAAGGGAGTTAGTTAGTGAGCACGCCATAAAGATGTCGGGCTACACTCAGCGCCTTGAGCAACTTGAATGCACGATTCGGAGGAGCTCAAGGCGACAAGGTTCTGCAATCACTCCCTCCCGGCTACAAAAGTTTTGTAGTGACTCATAATCAGATTGGTTCCTTGATCGATCACCGAGCTCTTCGCAAAGTGAAGGCTGCGGAAGTGGACATCAAGAAGGATAATCATGTGTTGATGGTCAACAAGCCCTACTTTAAGAAAGGTAAGGAGCAAAGAAGCCCTTCAAGAAGGGCGGCAAGCGTAATGCCCTGCTGAGAAGAAGCTCAGTGCGGTCCCAAGCGGACCTGAGTGCTTCTATTACAAGGACAAGGGTCCTTTGGGCAAGCTGTCCAAAGTACTTAGCGGACAAGAAGGCTGGCACCATCAAAGGTATATTTGATATACATGTTATTGATGTTTTCCTTACTAGCCCTCGTTGTAGTGCTGGTATTTGATAGGTTCGGTTGCTAATATTTGTAACTCGAAGCAGAGCTACGGAATAGGCGGCTTGCGAGGATGAGGTGGCGATCTGCGTTGGCAGCGGATCAAGAGTTGATGTGATGGTCGTCACGCTCTCCTTAGTTTTACCTTCGGGATTAGTTTTAAACCTTAATAAATGTTATTATGTACTGCGTTGAGCATGAACATTATTTCGGATCATGTTTATTGCAAGGCGGTTATTCATTTAAATTGGAGAATAATGGTTGTTCTATTTATATGAGTAACATCTTTTATGGTCATGCACCTCTTGTGAATGGTTTATTTCTTCTAAATCTCGAAAGGGATGAAACACACATCCATAACATTGAGGCTAAGAGATGCAAAGTAGATAGCGATAATACTACTTATTTGTGGCACTGTCGTCTAGGTCATATTGGTGTAAAGCGCATGAAGAAACTCCATTACGATGGACTTTTGGAGTCTCTTGATTTTGAATCATTTGACACATGCGAACCATGCCTCATGGGCAAGATGATCAAAACCCGTTCTCCGGTATGATGGAGCGAGCAGCGGACTTGTTGGAAATCATACATACCGATGTATGCGGACCGATGAGTGTTTCGACGGTGGATATCGCTATTTTCTCACTTTTACCGATGACTTAAGTATATATGGGTATATCTATTTAATGAAACATAAATCTGAACGTTTGAAAAGTTCAAAGAATTTGAATGAAGTGGAGAACCATCGTAAGAAGATTAAGTTTCTACGATCCGATCGTGGAGGTGAATATTTGAGTTATGATTTTCTCACGCATCTTAAAGCAAGTGGAATCGTTTCACAACTCACGCCACCGGAACACCAAAGTGCAATGGTGTGTCTAACGCGGAATCGAACCCTATTAGATATGGTCCGATCAATGATGTCTCTTCTTGATTTGCCGTTATCATTTTGGGGTTATGCATTAGAAACCGCTGCATTCACTTTAAATAGGGCTCCATCTAAATCCGTTGAGGCGACACCGTATGAACTGTGGTTTGGTGCTAAACCTAAGTTGTCGTTTCTTAAAGTTTGGGGATCTGAAGCTTCGTCAAGAAGTTGATGCGGACAAGCTCGAACCCAAAGCGGAGAAATCGTCTTCATAGGATACCCTAAGGAAACTATTGGGTATACCTTCTATCACAGAACCGAAGGCAAAGTGTTTGTCGCAAGAAAACGGTTCCTTTCTTGAGAAGGAGTTTCTCTCGAAGAAGTGAGTGGGAGGAAAGTAGAGCTAGACGAGGTTATTGAACCTTCTCTTGAATTGGAGAGTAGCGCAGCACCTGAAATTGTTTGATGCTGCACCAACAATAGAGGAAGCTAATGACAAGGATCATGAAGCTTGGACGATCTCGCTCTTGAGCGTCGCAGTCGACAAGGTCGCGTGCCCTCTCGAGTACGGCAACCTGTCTTGACTTTCTTGTTGGTAGAAGGCGGTGAACCTCACGAACTATGAGGAAGCGATGATGAGCCCGGACTACGAGAAATGGTGGAAGCCATGAAATCCCAATTGGGATCCATGGCGAAAACCAAGTATGGACTTTGGTGGATCCTCCTAGCGACCGAAAGGCCATTGAGTGCAAATGGATATTCAAGAAGAAAAGCGGACGGATGGTAATGTTACGTCTATAAAGCACGGCTTGTCGAAAAGGTTTTCGACAAGTTCAAGGTGTTGACTACGATGAGACTTTCTCTCCGTGGCGATGTTTAAGTCCATTCGGATTTTATTAGCAATTGCTGCGTTTCATGATTATGAAATATGGCGAGATGGATGTCAAGATCGCTTTCCTCAATGGGAACATTGATGAAGAGTTGTATATGATGCAACCGAAGGTTTTATCGATCCTAAGGATGCTAGTAAAGTATGCAAACTTCAGCGTTCCATTTATGGTGAAGCAAGCATCTCGGAGTTGGAACCTTCGTTTTGATCAAGTAATCAAGAGCTTTGGATTTGTTCCAAATTGCTCTGAGCTTGTATCTACAAGAAAGTGAGTGGGAGCTCGGTGGCGTTTACGGTACTATATGTGGATGACATATTGATTATGGAAATGACATCAACATGCTTAACGATGTGAAGAGTTATTTGAACAAGTGTTTTCAATGAAAGACCTAGGTGAAGCTGCTTATATATTGGGCATCAAAATCTATAGAGATAGACAAAGACGCTGATAGCATTAAGCGAGTACATACCTAGACAAAGTTCTAAAAGGTTCGAGAATGGATAAGGCAAAGAAAGGTTCAATGCCTATGTTGTCGGGTAAGATATTGAGCAAGGCTCGGTGTCCATTCTGATGAAATGATAGGTAAGCTATGAGCAAAGTGCCTTATGCCTCGGCCATAGGTTCCATCATGTATGCCATCTTGTGTACTAGACCGGATGTGTCCAATGCTCTTAGTTTGACGGCGGATATCAAAGTGATCCAGAGTGGAACCTTTGGACAGCCGTGAAGAACATCCTAAAGTACCTAAATAGAACTAAAGAAATGTTCTTAGTCTATGGGGGTGATGAACAGCTTGTCGTAAAAGGTTACGTCGATGCTAGTTTCGACATCGACAAGGATGATTCTAAATCTTAGACAGAATACGTTTATATTTTGAATGGAGGAGCTGTGAGCTGGAGAAGCTGCAAGCAAAGCGTGATCGCGGGATCTACAGTAGAAGCGGAATACATGGCTGCTGCAGAAGCGTCAAGTGAAGGAGTTTGGATCAGAAACTTCATCACTGAGCTTGGCGTGGTTCCAAGTGCATTGGACCCACTAGAGATATTGTGTGACAACACTGGCGCCATAGCACTCGCTAAGGAACCAAGATATCATCCAAAGACCAAGCATATCAACCGCAAGTTTCATATAATCCGAGATTATATAGCAGATGGAGATCTGAAGATTAGCAAAGTACATACGGATCAGAATGTCGCAGATCCGACTAAACCTCTTCCACGTGTAAAACATGATCAACACCTCGATTGCCATGGGTGTGAGATTGTTGCCGATGTAAACTAGATTATTGACTCTAGTGCAAGTGGGAGGCTGTTGGAATTATGCCCTAGAGGCAATAATAAAGATGTTATTATTATAATTCTTGTTCATGATAAAGTTTATGTTCCATGCTAGAATTGTATTAGCGGAAACTTTAATACTTGTGTGGTTTGTAAACAACACCGTGTCCCTAATGCGCCTCTATGGACTAGATCATTGATCAATGATGGTTAAGGTTTCCTAACCATAGACATGAGTTGTCAATTGATAATGAGATCATATCATTGGGAGAATGATATGATGGATGAGACCAAACTAAGCGAAGCAATTAGATCGTTTCATCGTGTTCATCTTTGAAGCTTTTCCTATGTTAAATATTGTATTCCTTAGACCATGAGATAATGCAACTCCACAGTACCGAAGAAATCTTTGAGGTCATCAAACGTCATCCTATGAGAGGGTGATCATAAAGGTGTCTCTCGGTGATCGGAAAGTATCATTGGGTTGTATGTATCGAGATGGAATTTGTCCCTCCCAAGTCGGAGAGATATACTTGGGCCCACTCGGTGTCGATATCAACACCGCTTGCAAGCATGTGGTTAAGGAGTTAATCACAAAGTGATATCGGATTCTGAGCGAGTAAAGTACTTGCGTGAGCGAGATTGAACTAGGTATGGCACCGACGATCGAATCTCGGGCAAGTAAAATATCGCGAGACGAAGGGAATATATATATGGGATTGATTGAATCCTGGCATCGTGGTTCATCCGATATGATCATCGATGAATGTGTAGAGTCAATATGGGTGCCTGACCCGTTGTTGATTATTGATAGAAGATCATATACGCATATTCTCGAACCCAGGTCACACACTAACGTATCGACGCTAGGATAGATTGGATAATTGGTTTATGAATTTTTGTTGAGTCTCGGATGGGATCCGGGATATCACGAGAGGTTCGAATGGTCCGGAGAATAAGATTCATATAAGGCGGTGCAGTTTTGGAGTTGAATTGTTCCGGGTTAATCGGTATTATCGGAAGATTCTAGAACCTTAGGAAGGGACCAACGTGGCCCCACCTTCCGGGAGGGGCATGGGCCTATGAGGGAGTTTCCGGCGCATTGGGCCAGGGGCACAAGGCCCCATAGGGCCCAGCCGATCCTAGATAAGTTTAAATCGTTTAAACTAGAGATAGGATTTCTAGATAAGGGAGAGTTTAAATCGTTTAAACTAGAGATAGGATTTCTAGATAAGGGAGAGTTTAAATTGTTTAAACTAGAGATAGGCTTGGAGGAGGGGCAAGGGCTGGCCGCCCCCCCTCTATATATAGAGGGGTGGTGCGCCCCCCTCCCCACTACACACCCTTCCTCCAAGCCCTAGCTGCCTTGCTACCTTCCTCTCCCTCCCATTGTTTGTGGCGAAGCCTGCAGAAATTCTCCACCATATACACCACGCCGTGTTGTAGATCCAATCTATCTCTCCACCATACTCGCTGGTCCGAGGAAGGAGGAGGCGTCGAGTCTTTGCGTGTGCATCTCACGGAGGCACCGCCACTTGTGGTGCTAGATCGGATCGGATCGCGAGGAGGAGAAGCGAGTACGACTACATCACCCTCGTTAACGCGTTCAGCTTGAATCTTCAAGGGTATGAAGATCTAATACAATCTCTCGTTGTTTGCATCTCCTAGATTAGATCTTGGCTTTCCCTCTCGCTCTCATACAAAATTTTGATTTACTATTCATGAAACCCTTCAGTTTATTTCCTGGCATTAACTAGCATATCCTTTTGTACCTTAGCAAGTTTATCAAGTTGGGTTTGAACCATTTTAAAGTGTTTACAAAGCATTTTAATATCATTAGAAGTTCTTTCCACAATATCTTTCAACTCATGGATAGCTCTAGAGTTTTCCAATAAATGATTATGAACTTGTTTATTAAAGTGACCTTGTTTAACAATAAAAATGTCAAGTTCCTATAAGCATTGATCAGGAGGCTTACCATAAGGAATATCTTCTTCATCAAAGTCTTGGAGAGAGTGTACCTCAATAGTAGATGAGTGGGGAATTGGCTTATATAATTCTTCTATAGGAGGTAGATTCTTCACATCTTCAGCTCTAACACCTTTCTCCTTTAGACACTTCTTAGCTTCCTTCATCACTTCATCATTTAATGCAATAACTCCCCTCTTCTTTGTTGTTGTTGTTGGAACTGGTTTAGGAACAACCGGTTCGAGAGTAATAGGCTCAGGTGTATTCAGCTCAGTTGAAGTCCAATCATCATAATTCTTGCTTATCTTGGTCATTAATTCTTCAACATCTGTAGGGGTCCTTTTCCTGAAAACATAATCAGCAAAGCTATCTAGGTAGGTCCTAGAATCATCAGTTAGTCCATTATAATAAACCTCAAGAAGCTCATTTTTAGGTAATGGACATCCAGGATGTGTATGAATCAAGGCACATAATCTTTTGCATGACTCAGGCAATTTCTCTTCTTCTCCTGTTTAAAATCAAAAGTCTCTGCAAAGCAGCATGTCTAGCACTGGGAGGAAAATATTTATGGAAGAAAGAATCAATCAAGCAATCAGGGCTATCAATGGAACCAGGAGGTAATCTATTAAACCAAGCCCTAGCTCCTCCTTGTAGTGAAAAAGGGAAGATCTTAGCAACAAAGTACTTGCGCATCTTAAAATCATCAGAGAACAAAGTACTCATAGTAGAAAGCTCATTCATATGAGCCACAACACTCTCATTTTAAGTACCACAAAAAGGTTCTTTCTCAATAATATCTAAATAAGATAATCAAGAGAGAAATCATAATTTTCATCTTTAATATATATGGGACAAGTGGCAAACTTAGGATCATAGGACAACTTAGGAATAATAGTACGTCTAGCAAGGAGACTCTTTATAGCACTAGTACCATGTGTGTTTCGACACTCTTCAACAAATTCATCAGTGAGCTCTATGTAACCATCATTAATATCATAACTCTCACTAGACTCGGGTGAGCTAACAGGTGTAACAGTGTATTCACTAGGAGTTTCGGTATTTCCTAGACTAGCCATAGTAGCATCTAGAAAAGTACCTAATGAACCACTCGCATCAAGCACAATAGAAGTAACATCATGAGCATCAAAAGCAGTTTCAGACTCAGCAGTAGTAGCAGTGTGTGTAGCATGTGTATGTGGTGGTGGTGTGACAAGCTTACTTATAACAGACGGTGAATCAAGAGCAGCAGAGGTGTTTAGGACTATACCTATTCTTGTAGTGGATGATAAAATAGGGAACTTTCCATCATGAGACTTCCCCATAAAGAAAGGAGTAGCAGTGAACAATAATAGATCCAAGTGAACTTACAAATAAAGCTATGCTTCCCGACAGTGGCGCCAGAAAATAGTCTTGATGACCCACAAGTGTAGGGGATCGCAACAGTCTTTGCGGGTAGTATTACCCAATTTATTGATTCGACACAAGGGGAGCCAAAGAATACTTTCCTTAACAACTGAGTTGTCAGTTCAGCAGCACCTGGAAATAGTTCTTGCTCACAAAAGTTTATCAGTAGCAACATCAAAGCAACAGTGAAAAGGGAGCAACAGTAACAGTAACGGTAACAGTAGGATTCGAGTGTGGTAGGCATAGGGATGGATGACGGGCGTTGCATGGTTGAGTCTAAACATGTAACTTCAAGATCTAGGGCATTGTAGATAAACAATAACAAGCATCCAAGTACTAAACAATCCTAGGCATGTGCTCCAAATATAGTCATACGTGCTCGCAATGAGAACTTGCACAACATCTTCTGTCCAGCCAGCCCGTGGCAGCGGGGCCTCTAGGGAACTACTGACAATTAAGGTGCTCCAATCCTTTTAATAGAGCACCGGAGCAAAGCATTAACACTCCGTGAACACATGTGATCCTCACACCACAGCCATCCCCTTCAGTTATCCCAATTATTGTCACTTTGGGGCCTTTGTATCCGGACAATGATATGTGTACACAACTTGCAGATAAGATCACAAACAATACTATTATAATAATTCAATAATAAGTTCATATATGAGATCATGGCACTCGGGCCCTAGTGACAAGCATTAAGCACAACAAGTTGCAACAAAGTCAAATAGCACAAGAGAAACTAGGCACTATGCCCTAACAATCTTATTCGATTATATGATAGAACTCATCCAATCCCTACCATCCTCAAGCCTACAGCGGGGGATTACTCACTCATGGATGAGGGAAACATCGGTGGTTGATGGAGATGAGTTGGTGATGATGATGATCCTCCAAATTCCCGTCATGGGTGCGAGCGAGTTTTGGTTCCGAATCTTTGTTTACGGTGGCGACGGGCGAACTCTTCTGAAAACTATCGACCCTCCCCGAGTTTTTAGGTTAGAAGGCAACTTATAGGCACGAAGGGAGGCCGGGAGTTGCACGGGTGGCAGACCTCCCAGGCGTGGGTTAGAGGCCCGCCTGGTGGGTCCAACCCCTGTGCCTCTCTGTCTCCCCTTCTGGCTCCGTGGATCTTCTGGTGAGAAATAGTTTTTGGCATATTTTTTGGGATTTTTCTTGATAGTTCATTTTCTGGACAAAAAAATACACCAAGGTAATTCTGCTGAAAATAGCGTCAGCCCGTGTTAGTTATATCTAAATCACATAAGTTTAGAGGAGAAGCAATAGCAAAGTGTTCGAGAAAGTAGATACGTTTTGGACGTATCACATATTCACCAACTTGTTAAAAATTCCTTTCTCCATGGTTCTCTTCAAAAACAGTTTATTGTCGGCAACCTCTCGGTTTTGAGGACTCCTCTTCCCCCAATCATGTATGTATTCTTCACAAAATCTCTACGGTCTCAAACAAGCCCCTCGGGCTTAGTTTCAATGCTTCTCCACTTTCATACAAACCATCGGTTTTATACCTTCTCTTTTCGACACCTCTCTTTGTCTATCACACATCTTCTCACACTGCATATTTACTCCTTTATGTCGATGATATCATTCTTACTGCTTCCACACAAAATTTTCTTGATCACATCATCACTCATTCGTTCTAAATTTTCTATGAATGATCTTGGCCTTCTCCATCACTTTCTTGGCATCGCTGTTACTTGTGACTCTAATGGGATCTTTCTCTCTCAGCTTCAATACATTCTCGACCTTCTTACACGGGCTGGTATGCTTGATTGCTAACCATACCGAACTCCTGTAGACACTAGTTCCAAATTTTCCTTCCTCGGTGGACCTTTCACAGATGCTTCTCTATATCGCAGTCTCACGGGTGCTCTCCAATATCTCACTATCACTCGACCTGAACTCTCCTATGCTGTCCAACATGTCTGCCTCTATATGCATGATCCTCGATTTCCTCACTATAATCACGTTAAACATATTCTTCGTTATCTCAAAGGTACTCTTGGTCATGGACTCCACATAAATACTTCTTCTCCAAACTCTTTGATAGCATATTCTAATGCAAACTGGACTGCACATAAATACTCACTATCACACTCGTCGGTCCACTTCTGGATACTGTGTTTTCTAGGTAACAATTTGATTGCAGTCTCTCGCTCTTCTGCAGAAGTTGAGTGTCGTGAAGTGGCCCATGCGGTAGATGAAACATTTTGGCTTTGCCAACTCTTGATAGAGCTGCATTGCCCCTTCAACAGGCCACCATTGTTTACTGTGATAACATTTAAGCTATTTACATGTCTAGCAATCCAGTGCAGCATCGGCGGACCAAGCGTATTAAGATTAAAATTCATTTTGTTTAGGAGAAGGTCGCGCTGGGCCAAGTTCGAGTTCTTCACGTGCCCACTACTGCTCAGTTCGCCGACATCTTCACCAAGAGGCTTGCAACTCAACCTTTTTCAGATATTCGTTTCAGTCTCAACGTTGTTGAACCTCACACTGAAACTGCAGGGATGTTAGACTATAGATATTCCTTGTACCTCAAGTAGATCAACTTGTAATCCAAGTTAGGGTAGCCGCTGGTCTAGCCCCCTCCACCTCTATTTATACCCCTTGTACTCAACTCGATAATTAGTCAATTGTGAGAGTTTATTCAAGTTTACAATACTCAACTTGTTTGTAAAGCCCCTCCCTATTTATCCAAACTAATTTTGTCCTTCGTGTGGAGCCCCGAGAAATTCTAGTCTGGAGCATATCTACCTGCTGTGAAACAAATACAACCTTACTGTGATTTACAAGAAATTTCACATCTTGCTCAGCCACATTCCTCTCTAGGCTATAATCATGTATAGCACTGTAATGATGAACTCGCACCCTGAACTCATATTGAAGCTAGTCCACGTAGTTTAAAAAAATGATACGTTGGTTTTGTACTATTTTTCGGTTAGTAAGCAAACAAAAATTAGAAAACATAAGAAGTATTTATTTCCGACTCCTCTTTGTGATGGTAGTTTTTTTTGTGCAAGTCGTCCCTACCTTCGGGGTGTTGGTCGGGCGCTGACGCGTCGCCCTCTCATCATCATACAGATGAGGGGTAACCACAAGCTGCTATCCTCGGCCCCCTTGGTAGAACACTTGTTCGCTGATTCACTGGTCCGGCGAGAATCTGGCACTAACGAAGCTGAGATAGACGAAGTCGTCGCACATCAATGCCCTGTGCCGTCGCTAGACATGCTTCTTGCATGACCCATTTGAACAACACCGGCGTAGAGAGGGAAAAACAGGGCCGCTTGTGCCGCCAGAATGCTTCGTCGAGCTAGGGTTGGCAAATTAGATGGCGAATTTCTTGTCAAGGTGTTGCAATTACATGGGACTTGGCGGACCGAGACTTGATATGTTGGCACTCGCATAACGGAATGTGCTGACATGTGGGACCCAACCTTTCTCTCAATGGAGGAAGTCATGCCAAAATATGGTTCGGACGAATTTCACTCAAACTGGCCCCTCTGGGCAGTTGGCTCCACAACTTCTTAAAATCACAATTGGGTACGGAGAGCGTGTACCCGCAAACTTTGGTACCAAATAGGAAATAGTGCCGCTAGCTCCAGCCAGGCCTACAGTGGATTTCCAGCTAAAAATTCACTCGTACTCAAGTGGGACCTAGATGGCATGCGGTCCGCCATTTTGCGAGGTGGCCTCCGTTTCGGTGTTGTGAGTTGTGGCCTCCGTGGTTGGATTGAACTAGAAGCTAGTATGGTGGAGTCCACGAGAATTATAAAGCATAACAAACATAATAAACATTACATCGAGATTTTAGGACCACCCAACAACCACTACTGCCGCAAGGGCGAGGCGCCGACGCGCCGTTATCACCGCTCACATACCGGAGCTGGCCTGATGTTATTGATGACAGTAAAAAGGTCTTCATGCACTTGTACCTAAGGACCAGCGCCATAGAATTGAAGTCGTCATTGAACCCTTGAATTGATCCGGAACTTTAAACACCAAACCTATAACACACATACACTAGACTAGACTGACCACTCCATGGAAGCGGCGACCAGACGAATCCCCGCCCTCATCAACGTCATCGACGAGATCGCCGCCGACGAGGTGGACGAGGAGGCGAGTATATCTTATTCTTATCCCACATAACACCGTCATAGCCACCATAGCGCTGATGCCGGTTGATCAAAATCTAACTTTAGGAACCCTTAGTTCTACGGCGTCGAGCGAAGATCCGAGATCCCCACCCCCTCCCACCGCCAGAGCAGCTTTCAGAGGAGGCGGGACCCGCCAATTCTGAGGATAAACAGTGAAGACGAGGCATGGATGGCGGCGGCGGGCTAGGGTAGCCGCCACCTCCTTTTCTTTGCAGGAGGAGAACAAGTTGGGCTCTCTAACAATTTTTTTTTAACATACATCTACTTTGTTGGCACGGTTCTATTATCTCCACTCTAAAATATATGACGTTTTGGTTGGCTAGTTTAACCTACTAAAACATCTTATAATTTGGAATGGTGCTAATATCTAGCAAAAAAACAAAAGAGTACCCCGCATAATTTTCTCCTGTGTTAGCAACTAACTTTTTTAAAACACGAGTATAAAATAGACATATGCGCATAAACAACAGGACACATTCGGCTACGGAAGATCAAAATTGACCAAGCCACCATACACATCTCGCTATTGATTGGAAAGTCGTGTCAATGTGAAGAACCGTCCACCCTTGGTACGATCTCATATTGAACGAAACCAGCAGATATAAAACATCTTAGAGTAACATATTGCACAAAGCCACTACAATTTGAAAGCTAGTGTTGCTCATAACCACCATTTTAACAACATCACATTCTCAAAAAAAAAAAACATCACAGTAATAATCACAACTATTCGCACAACGTTGCACGTAACGTACATGGATGCTTAGCATGAAGTAGAGGAATAGATCAATGATTATGACAAACGTGAGGTCAGTACAAGCAAAACAAATAAACGTTCCACTCAAGAGACGGTTTATTATTCTATTGTTTTTGGTATTTTTTCTCAGAGTATATTTTCAATGAAATTCGAAGCTTCACAACTTCAAATAATTTGAATTTTGAGTAGTCGATTGGTTAGTTTCATCAATAGATTAAATATTTCGATGAAGAGACCGTCTATGATTCTCTAAAAGGAAGGTTTCGATGTTCAACCAATGTTAGTCTATGCTTGTTAGAATTCTTATATACTGATAGGTCCCAAGATACATTACAATACTACGTACTATTTAGGCAAGAAAAATACCGCCTAGTATCATGAAACTAATAACCACGACAAAAACGTGACTTACTTTTTTCTATGTTAACAATAAGAGTCTCATCAAATTTCAAGAGATAACCCTCATGTTTATTAAAAAAACTCTTTAGAGCCTCGGTACTCTTCCGAAGAAAATTTCACAATTTAGTTACACCATTTGCATTCGAGCCTCGGTACACTTCTAAAAAAATGGTGTTTTATGCATTGCTGGTTATGGATGGAAACTAGTAGTGGATAATCCTAACTACCCGACATTCATATTCAGGAAACTAAAAATGGTCATTATAATATCCGAATCGGGAAAAAATAGATATGGGTATGGTAAATATTCGGATCCGTTTTGCAAAAACAAATACAAATGTGGTTCTGAACTTTGAAGCAAATGTGGATACGGAAATGGATATATCCATCTCCGAATAAAATTAGGTTAGCCTATTTCAGTGTAGTCCGGTGTTGCAATTATTCAACCTAAAAGACTAAAATATTTATATATAATTCATGTTGAAACTATTGTGTATTATATCAATATATGTTTATCCCAATGTTGTTATACAGTTGGATGATTATAAGACATAAGTCTATTATTTTGTTATTCATATCGTTCCAAATCGGAAAAAAAAAATCCAGTCCGCATTCGAATAATATCCTCTCCGCATTCGTATTTGACAACATTCGTATTCGCATCCGTATTTGTTTTAAAAATATAAAAACTAATATGAAAGGGACACTATACATCCTATTGCTGGTGGGACGATTCACAGCCAGCCGAGTTTAAAACATGTCCTAGATTTTACTAGTCCTACTTTAATTAATGTCCCCGCGCGTGTCCTGCCGGCAAATTCTGATACTCGTACTGACCCTGTGTAAACTCCCATTCAAATGCATGGCACCTCTCTCTCTCTCTCTTTATTTCCACGCAGCAGTAGTACTCCCGTATCTTTCAGCCGTACTTGGACCTAGTAATTATTTCCAGAGGACACGCCTCTCACACAAAAGAAACGCTTTAAATTTGATTCAGGCAATCCTTACGGGGTGTCAGCGTACGTGGTGGCTGTACGTACCCGAACTCAACAGAAGCAATTACAATGCATAGGATACGGCACTGTCCCCTTTCCCAGATTACCTTTGTACTAGTACATATACATAGGAGGAGTATCTCTTTATCTCTTTAGCTAGAGAGGGTGTTTTCTAGGAATGCCGCTGTGAACAGTAAAGTTTATTAGGGCACCGGCCGCAGAAGGAGAGAGTACTGTGGCCGGCCGTGCGGTACATGTTTCCATTCAAACAGTAATAGTTGGGGCCGTGTTTGCTTGCCGCCCCTAGGGTATCCTTTTGCATGTGGTCTGAACAAATAAACCCGTTTGTCTTTTCTGCACGTGCGGCATGCGTTTTAAAGCAGACTACAACTTGAGCCAGTGAAATTAGACGTTTTTGCAGGGACAGGTCTTGGCGAGCCAAGGCTCGGCATGCGGGTGCACACGCAGAGAAGAGAGGGAGACACGCCGCGAATCGAGAACCAGCATCATAAATCCCCTCGCCACTCTCCACTCACCGTTGTCGGTTTTTCTAGTGCCGACAGATCGAAGAGAACCGCAACGGCCGAAGATGGTGATAGATCGACAACGACCGATGCGCTTTCTTTTGTCTCTAGGGCATCCTCATCTGCGACGCCATCTTCCTCAGCACATCCCGTGCTCCCGAGCACCATCAACGGCGGTGAGGCATCAAACCTCTCTCTTTGTTCTAGCACCGTAGATATGTAGTTTAGAGCGCAGTCCTGTATGTAGCATTGACATACACGATAGATTTGTATAGGGTTTGTTTAGTTTTAGGCCATTTTATTAGATTTCTTCATTTCTGGTCTTGTGCAATATTTGGTGTGTAAGTAATTAGAAGATCTAAAGCTGCATTGCTTTGATCTATGGTTTGAAGTTGCTCGATTTTGGTAGATTCTCGGTTTACGGTTTCTAGGTTGGAAAATTTGGGGATTTTTTCATTCTTCATATTAGGTTTCAAGGCCGGTGATTACTTCGAATTCAGTCACCAAGATCCCAATGTATTGGATGAAAGCATGCCTATTATGATTGAACTTGGACACACAATACCTAATAAGAGGTATAATTTGTGTTTCATGCTTAATTCTAGCCGATGATTAAATTTATATCACCATGTGACCGGGAGATGATTCTGTACAACCTTCAATCATTTCGAACAAACATTGTTCTGCACTGTTCTTGGTTGTACAGAGTCATCTCTTCGGTCTTCGTGTGGGTCATCACATGTGAGGCTCCAAAATCTTGTTACCCAGCTAATGATGAAATCATAGTACATGCTCACCACATAACTGTGATGTCATTGGAACCCGACAGTATGTAGAACAAATTTGCTTGTGCATGTCCTCTAGATTCCGGTCGCACCAACTCTGCTAATTGTGAGCTAGTTATTCTAAAGCTCTGAATAGGTGATATTGTTATGTGCATACTGAGTTGAATTTTTGTGCCTTTTGGTTGTTAACACATTGTGTCTTGTGCATCGGGCGATGATTAAAATGCGTCTGATCACGACAGTGTATGTTTTTATCAGCCCTCCAAGCTATGATGGGAGGTGCTCTCCCCAACCGTGACGAAGGATGCTCGAGGGATGTTGGCGAAGGTAGCGCCGCCAAGAGGCCGAGGGGTAGTCCTGCCAAGGTTGGGCACTTCCATAACCAAGTAGGTCCAATCCATTTTGCCAAGCCAGTCATGGTACCTGGGTTGGACATGCTCCCAATTCCAGATGACTTTAGACCCTACATTGGCACTGTTCCAAGAACAATTGTCCTAAATACTAATACTATGGAGCTGGATGGTGAAGTTCAAGGATGTAAGCGACAGGTTTTTCCTTGACCAAGGGTGGCATGGCTTTTCCGTTGGCCACCAGATCAAGATCGGGTAATTCCTCACCTTCAAGATGCCCAAGGGCGACATGTTCAAGGTCACCATCTTCGACTACAACATGACTGAAGTGGTCAAGAAGTTCCGAGAGTATGATCCAGCCCTTGCTATGATTGACAAGTGAAAGGTTTAGCTGATCTGGTTATGTTGGTTATCGGTGTCTTGTTCTAAGCATGGGTTCGCTTTTAACTTGATTGTACTGTTCTATTGGGTTAAAACTTGCTACTATGGTATGTCGTGCTGCTATATCTCGCAGTGCGGTTAACATGCTTTAGGTCTTATATGGTTGTTGTGCTTTGAGTCTTATTTGATTTAGGCTTACTTGTGCATATATGGCGGGTAAGCTCATCAACTAAAAAAAGAGGTTATTGTAGGGGTTCGTAGCATGAAAAACAAAAAATTTCTACCGCATGAACACACAATCAAGATCTAATCTATGATCAAGCCAAGATCTATCTACTATATTGTAGCAACGAGTCGATAGAATACTAACCCTCGAAGATCCAAAGCGGTTAACGAGAGCAGATTCTCGTGGGTGATGTGGTCATACACTTGCCGATCTCAAGATCGCGTAGACGATCCTTCCGGCGATGCGTTCTGGCAGCGCTCCCGTAGTCGGTCACACGTTCGGTACTCGATGAAGACATTCCTCTCCCTTGTTCCAGCAGGCAGCGGAGGTTGTAGCACTCTCCTCGTGATTCCGATAGCACGACGGCGTGGTGTCGGAAGTAGAGGGGAGATATCGCAGGCCTTTGCCTTAAGCCGGAGCGAGTATGGTGGAGTATGAGAGAGGCCTTGGCGATCTACGGTTTAGAGGGCACCAAGGGGAGGGCTTGGTCGGCGGCTAGGGTTTGGGGAAACCCTAAATCGCCGAGTTAGAGGAGGCCCTAGGTGGCGGCGACTTGGAGGAGGCCGGCGGCTTGGGGCTAGGGTTTTGGGTGTGAGGGGTAGGGGGCGCCCTACCCCTCCTTATATAGGTGGAGGGTGGCCGGTTGGGAGGAGGGAGTCCTCCACCAACTCGGCCTACTTGGCCGGCGGGTGGAGGGAGGGGACTTCCTCCCCAAGTAGGTTTCCTACTCTCCCTCCACCAAGCAAACTTGAGATTTGACTTTTCAAATTGGCGTTTGACTTTCAAACTAGGATTTGATTTCTCTCTTTATTTTGCCCAGCAAAGTGACCTAGTACATGATGCAACCATTCCATATTGTCATGACACATCCATGTACCCTTCCCCTTCCGGAGTGTCGGACCTTCCAGACCCTTCTAGAACATTCCTGATGATAACACCGGAATCATTTCCGAACTCCAAAACAGGACTTTCCTTATATGAATCTTATTCTCCGGACCATTCCGGATCTCCTCGTGATATCCCGGATCCCATCCGAGACTCAGAACAACATTCGGTCTCTTACTCATCATTCCATAACTACACAACAACATCGAATCCTTAAGTGTGTCTCCCTACGGTTCGTGAATTATGCAGACATGATCGAGACACTTATCCGATCAATAACCAATAGAGGAATCTGGAAATTCATATGGCTCCCACATATTTCTACGATTGCTTTGCGATCGAATGAACCACTTACATACGATACCAATTTCCCTTTGTCTCACGATAGTTTACTTATCCGAGGTTTTGATCGTCGGTATCTCTGCATACCTAGTTCAACCTCTACCGATAAGTACTCTTTTCTCGTTCCCGTGATATGTGATCCCTTGTGAGCCAGTCACATGCTTGCAAGCTAATTGGATGACATTCCACCGAGAGGGCCCGTATATCTCTATCCGTCATATGGATGGACAAATCCCTCTTGATCCATGTGCCTCAACCCATACTTTCCAACACTCAATGCCACCTTTATAGCCACCCGATTCGGTGTGGTGTTTGATGTCATCAAAGCATCCTTCCGGTGATGGTGATTAACATGATCTCATGGTGAAGGAATTAGGTTACTATGTATCGAGCTTATAGCAAATGAACTATATTAAATGACTTGATCTTTATGCTATGCTTAACTATAGGAGTATGTCCATCATACCATTCTCCTAATGATATGACCCTGTTGTTAATAACATCTCTATGTTCATAATCAGGAAACCATGATCATATATTAACCAACAAGCTAGTTTAACAAGAGGCTTTACTAGGGACTCTTTTATGTTTACAAATCACACAAGTATTAATGTTCCCGATTAATACAATTATAGCATGGTCTGTAAACATTTATAATAAGCATGAAGATATGATAATAACCACTTTATTATTGCCTCTTGGGCATATCTCCAACAGTCTCCCACTTGCACTAGACTCAATAATCTAGTTTCAAACCTTTGTGTATTCAACACCTATGGCTTTCCGGTGTTGTATGTACACGACTGCTAGTGGTCAACTGATCTCCGGATCTGACACTTCCAGGTCCGTGTGTAATTGCATGTCTTTGTGTCTCTACGCATCACTCATTCTATAATGAGATGGCTTTGTATAAATTTGGTCCTTTGGTGAGACCTTTAGTTCTTTGGGGTTAAAACATGTTGATAATGTTGTCGTACAATATATCTTCATAGTACTATCCCGCTGTGAACCACACCTAGTTTGATAACAAACTACTTGACACAAATGCCCTCTTTTGCTGCTATTATAGCAGTCATATACTTAGCCTTTTGTTGTAGTATCTGTCACAATGTCTTAACTTTGGAACTCATCAAAATCCATTATGGAACTTACTTTCCATTATATCGTGCCACCCTTAGTTTAGATTGAGATAAACTTAATTTGTACTTTGTGACAAAACTAGTATCAATGTAGAACTTTTACAATGAACTAACCATCTATTTGCCACTTCTACAAAATAATATATTCTTAGTTCTTCCAAAAGATCATAAGAATATCCTTACTATCGTCCAATGATCATCTTATGAATCATTCTGGTATATGCTCATAACATTTAGAGCATAGGACATATCTGAATTTGTACATATCACAGTATGATTGATATAAATATTCTTTGTGATGTCATACATCAAGTATCAATCTATACCTGAATCTTTGTTTCACTTACCAAGTGTTAATACACTTGAATATATCATCAATATTGAACTCATTCAATCCTTTCTGACAAGAACCTTTCTTGTAGTTTCTATATTGAACTCATTCAATATATCATCTATGTACTTTCGGCACAACCATATTAGCGTCTATTGATGCCAAATATTTGGGTTTTGCCTAAGTCTTTCATCGGGATGAAATTCTTAATATGTGTTAATAATAGATACATCATTTCTAATCAACAATATGTCTTCCACATCATGTATTAGAAACATGTCTTAGCGCTCCCACTTAATTTCTTGTAAATGCAAGCATCTTCATCATCTCCGACGAATTTAAACTCCTTTAACAGTTTCATCATAGTGAAGATTCCAACTCCGCAATGCTTACCTCAACCATTGAAGTTTTCATATGCTTTTAGAATCCTTTGAATCAACAAAACCCTTTGGAACATGTTATGCACACGTCCTAGGTAACAATTCCATTAGAAGAACTTGTTTTGTTTATTCAACTACCATATAACAAAATTATATGTAGTGGTTGCTACATTAATCCGTCTAGACTAAATATCGCTATGAAAGATCAAATCTTGTCATAGTCAACCTTTGAACATTGTTGTGAACTCTTTCCCAACATGTCGACTATTTCATAGATGTGAAACATCCATGTCTATTTCTTTATAGATCCAAACACGACTGTAAGGTCTTACACCTTTATCGAGGGTCCTTCAAGTTCAAAGCTTGATTTCTCGTGTATGGAACTATCACGGATTTTATGACTTTAAGCCATTTTACGGAGTCAGGGCCCATCATCGCTTCTTTGCATGTAGTCCGTTCATTATTCTCAAATAATGATTGAACCCTCAAATCTTGGTATTTGATTGTTTACCCGACCTACTTGATTCAATAGAAACTTTGTCCTCCGTAACCACAACCTTTGAGTCACGTGAGCCATGAGCATCGTTGCTGCCTCCGGAACACTTTTTGGCACTGGGAAACTTTGCACACATAGCTAAGGTTCTTTTAACCTTATCAAAGTTCTATTGTCCTCTCACTTATCTTTTCACGAAAAATTCCTTCTCAAAGAAACTTGACATTCTAAGTGACAAAAACTTTTGTCTCCGATGTTATGGAGGAATACTTAACAGTTATTCGAAATAACATACAAAGACAGGTTCATCCGACCTTGGTTGCAAACATATTTCTTATGCATAGCATACCAAAGCTTAAGAAAGGACAACTTGGGTTTTATCCCAAACCATAACTTTATATGGTGTCATTTCAACGGATTATGATGGAGCTATTTTCAGTGGAAAACGGTAGTCTCTAAAGCTTTTTAATCTTTAAAATATAATGGCAGTTTCATGAATTACACCTTTGATCTTACCATGTCAAACAAGGTTTAATTACATATCTCGAACGCTCCATACTCTTATGGTGTTTCAAGAAATGCAAATACACAGAACGATTCCTTTATATCTTAGGTGTTTATGCTAAACTTGTAACTCAAATATCTTCCTTTATGATCTTATCATAAACTATTTATATTCTTGTTACAATGATTTTGCACTTCATCTTGAAAGTCTTTGAACTTTTCAAATGTTTCATACTTCATCCTTATTAAGTAAATATTCATATATTCACTCAAATTTTCGGAGAAAGCATATGAAGTTGAAATCCATCGCTCTTGACTACACATAATGGACTTCATACAACATTATGTACAAGTTTCAATAAGCTAGTCATTCGTTCCCTTTGGGCCTATGAACGAAGTTTTAATTATCTCTAGGAAAGTTTCACAAGCGTCATTTGATCAAAATCAAAAAGACTCCAAAATTCCATCCACATCGAGTTTCTTCATGTTTTCTTTCCAATATAATTTAAACGGCGATGTCACTTCCTAAGTGATCTTTTGAATCAATTTGTCTTTCGACATTTTTAGCACTAGTTTTATGGATGTGATTTCTTCAACGAGATTTGTGAATCATCCATCTTTTATGGATTACAGCAATTATTTGAACAACCCTTTTGTTCTCATAATACCTGATAAAACAAATCTTGAAGGCAAGCTTTGATGTTTAACGAGCAACACAATAACCCTTTATTTGTTCTCGATGAACATCATCACATATTCTTTTTCTAGTTACTTAGGCCATTGTAGTTCATGAATTCTGTTGTTTCGTATGATGATTCATACCAACAAATTCAGTATCCAATACTTAAGAACCACATTATTTAACAAGCACAGAATACAACCATAACGCGTATATCCTCTATATACCTAAGTTGAACAATTCTAGTCTTTTTTTTCTGCCATATATTTATTAGATTCTCTTTTAGTATTTCTTTTCCTGTTTTAAAGAATCAATCAACATCAATAGTGGAGCCATATACATGACACATAGTCCAAAGCATGTATAGTTAAATACCAATATCTTTGGACTTGCACTTTGAAGTAGATCACCATCATCAAATGTTTGGTGTTCTTTCAAATTCCTTTCTTTAGTAATCTCTTGGTGTAGTAAACATTTTACCTACATCAAATATTCACCCTTATCATGGAATTATCCATGATCAAGCTACTTTTAGCTTATAACGGTGAATCGCGAGTATAATGTTGCTCTCCAAAACCTTTTGGAGGATTAGGACAACTAGTGTCTCCAACCTTTTGCAAATTCTCATCAAATATGTGAACATGACAGTTGCCATATTATACTCTATCATGTTGTAACCAAAACATCATTTCAGATATCGCAATATCTTACATACATGATGGTTTCTGAAACAACTCTCTCAACTCCTAGATTACCTTGATATTGAAACTATCTTTCGAATATCAAGAATCATGGACATAAACATGATACTTATATACTAACACTGGAATTGTTACTCTTGATTTAATACCAACTATTAAACTTCACGGAGTAATCGAAACTTACTAAAAGTTTGCAATGGGACTTTTAATCTTTAGATCAACACTTCAAAACAATACGATACCACTTCGTAAAGTAACTAACCAGAATTATATAGTTCTATCATCTCAATTATAACTAAGCGCAAGGTGGTAAACGGATGCCAATGACTACAACAACTATGCAAATTCACTTTGATTTAATTTATGATAAATAGTGTTCAACTTTTAATCATATTGCTATTGAACTTCCACTCAAAACAATATCCCTCACATTGTTTTAGTGATCACACGAACCAAATCCACCACATCAAAACCGATCATCACGAGAGTTGATGTAGCTTCAATGGCGAACAATCAACATGTTCATCATATCTACTATATGACTCATGCTTTACCTTTCGGTGATCCGTGTTCCGAGACCATGTCTGTACATTCTAGGCTCGTCAAGATCAAACCTTAGCTTCCGCATGAGCAAGTATGGCTTGCTCACGTTGTATACACTCGCAGAATCTAACACACCCGATCATCACGTGATGCTTCGAATCAACGAGCTTTAGCAACAGTGCTTACTAAGGATGAACACTTTAAAACTTGAAATTGTGTGCTTAAGGGATCATCTTATAATGCTACCGTCGTGAACTAAGCAATACAAGATTCATAAAAGGATTAACATCACATGCAATTCATAATATGTGATATTATATGGCCTTTCTTCTTGTGCTTCCGATCTCCATCTTCAAGCACGAACATGATCTCCATCATCACCGGTGTGGCGTCAAGGTCAATGGCGCCATTTCATGGTTGTCATCCACCAGCATCAAGTATTACAACTACTTTGAATAGACACGTGGGTCTTAACGGATTTAAAAGACAACCATATGGCTCCTGCCGGTTGCCAACTTACAATAAGGAACATTGCATACATCGTATATATCACAATCATGGCCATATCACATCACAGCACACCCCTGCAAAACAAAGTTAGACGCCTCTAATTTTCTTTGCATATTTTACGTGGTTTGGGGCTTTCAATAAGTGTCATTCTAACTTACGAACAAGAACCACAACGTTGATACTAGTATTGTCAATCACCCGTTGTAAATTGAATCTTAACTATGTTGGGAGAAACAGGCACACGCAAATCCACTTATGCAATACAAGTTGCATGTCAAGCGTGGAGCAAGTCTCATGAACGATGTCATGTAAGGTTTGCCCGGGCCGCTTCATTCCACCATCCCGCAAGATGCAAAGTGCACAAGAAGCAATCGACAACAAAAACATCAACGCCCACAATGACCATTGTGTTCTACTCGTGCAACAGATCTACATATAGACATGACTCTGATACCACTGTAGGGCTTCGTAGCATGGAAAACAAAAAAAATTCTACCGCATGAACACACAATCAAGATCTAATCTATGATCAAGCCAAGATCTATCTACTATATTGTAGGAACGAGTCGATAGAATACTAACCCTCGAAGATCCAAAGCGGTTAACGAGAGCATATTCTCGTGGGTGATGTAGTCATACACTTGCCGATCTCAAGATCGCGTAGATGATCCTTCCGGCGCTGTGTTCCGGCAGCGCTCCTGCAGTCGGTCACACGTTCGGTACTCGATGAAGACCTTCCTATCCCTTGTTCCAGCAGGCAGCGGAGGTTGTAGCACTCTCCTCGTGATTCCGGCAGCACGACGGCGTGGTGTCGGAAGTAGAGGAGATCTCGAGGATTAAGCGGAGCGAGTATGGTGGAGTATGAGAGAGGCCTTGGCGATCTACGGTTTAGAGGTCACCAAGGGGAGGGCTTGGTCGGCGGCTAGGGTTTGGGGAAACCCTAACTCGCCGAGTTAGAGGAGGCCCTAGGAGGCGGCGACTTGGAGGAGGCTGGCGTCTTGGGGCTAGGGTTTTGGATGTGAGGGGTAGGGCGCCATACCCCTCCTTATATAGGTGGAGGGTGGCCGGTTGGGAGGAGGGAGTCCTCCCCCAACTCGGCCTCCTTGGCCGGCGGGTGGAGGGAGGGGACTTCCTCCCCAAGTAGGTTTCCTACTCTCCCTCCACCAAGCAAACTTGAGATTTGACTTTTCAAATTGGCGTTTGACTTTCAAACTAGGATTTGATTTCTCTCTTTATTTTTCCCATCAAAGTGACCTAGTACATGATGCAACCATTCCATATTGTCATGACACATCCATGTACCCTTCCCCTTCCGGAGTGTCGGACCTTCCAGACCCTTCTAGAACATTCCTGATGAAAACACCGGAATCATTTTCGAACTCCGAAACAGGACTTCCCTTATATGAATCTTATTCTCCGGACCATTCCGGATCTCCTCGTGATATCCCGGATCCCATCCGAGACTCCGAACAACATTCGGTCTCTTACTCATCATTCCATAACTACACAACAACATCGAATCCTTAAGTGTGTCTCCCTACGGTTAGTGAATTATGCAGACATGATCGAGACACTTATCCGATCAATAACCAATAGAGGAATCTGGAAATTCATATGGCTCCCACATATTTCTATGATTACTTTGCGATCGAATGAACCACTTACATACGATACCAATTTCCCTTTGTCTCACGATAGTTTACTTATCCGAGGTTTTGATCGTCGGTATCTCTGCATACCTAGTTCAACCTCGTTACCGATAAGTACTCTTTTTCTCGTTCCCGTGATATGTGATCCCTTGTGAGCCAGTCACATGCTTGCAAGCTAATTGGATGACATTCCACCGAGAGGGCCTAAAGTATATCTATCCGTCATATGGATGGACAAATCCCACTCTTGATCCATGTGCCTCAACCCATACTTTCCGAACACTCAATGCCACCTTTATAGCCACCCAGTTACGGTGTGGTGTTTGATGTCATCAAAGCATCCTTCTGGTGATGGTGATTAACATGATCTCATGGTCGAAGGAATTAGGTTACTATGTATCAGAAAGCTTATAGCAAATGAACTATATTAAATGACTTGATCTTTATGATATGCTTAACTATAGGAATATGTCCATCATACCATTCTCCTAATGATATGACCCTGTTGTTAATAACATCTCTATGTTCATAATCAGGAAACCATGATCATATATTAACCAACAAGCTAGTTTAACAAGAGGCTTTACTAGGGACTCTTTTATGTTTACAAATCACACAAGTATTAATGTTTCTGATTAATACAATTATAGCATGGTATGTAAACATTTATCATAAGCATGAAGATATGATAATAACCACTTTATTATTGCCTCTTGGGCATATCTCCAACAGTTATCACACCACAGCCAATCAAACATTCTATTTCATTTTTTTCCAAGACACCAAACGACGAATCTCATTTTTACCGACCTTCCTAACAATGTCAATGTGAAGTTGTGAACAACAAAATAAGGAGATGTTATCCCAACGCCTGATCTATGCGTGCAGTCTCTGCATAGACAATTTGCACCCATGGGAAAATAAAAACCAGCCCGAACGAGCAAACACGCCCTTGATGATCATGCAAAGTGTCAAACGCTCGAGCAGTCGAGCTAGGGTTGTATCCAATGGAAGAAGTGTGTGGTGCAGCAAAGCGATGCTCGCCTAGGCAGAGGCGGATCTAGGGAGGGGCTAGGGGTGGCCAGGCCCCCCCTATGGTTCGGCCCCCCTCAAGAATATGCAATGGGGGCTAGCACTAATTTTGATGCTCAATTACTGATCGTAATACTCTGTCCATTAGCCTAGACCAATATGTTCAATGTGTTGATTTCTCGAGTTTTATGGGACAAGCCCAAAATATTAGCCATCAAGAGATAGTACATACCTATTGAAGTATCAGCAAAACCACATATCGAGCAATCCCTGGGACACATTTGAATTTCTTCTCTACTTGGTTTCCCTCGACGATCTAATGGGCTTATATCTCCTTTCTTCGCTATTGTTGTGGCACCGCCGTCGGTATCGGGATTTTGTATTCAAGTGTTGGCGTGACCGTGATTACTGATTAGTGAAGACACAAAGAACAACTCCCATGCGTCTAGAAACTATCAACTATGACCTGCTTTATCCACACGGCATGTCCAATACGTGAAGTAATCGTCCTAAGGTATGATCTCAGATATATGCATGTTGGCTACTATAATTGCTAGTTTGATTACCCCATCTAATAGAAATTGCTTAGTCAAATTAATTGCGAATTATATTCACCATTTTTCTATAAAGTATTTAGCGATTAAATAATTATTAAATTGTTGTGTTATTGAGTTATTTGATAGCTCTAGGCATACACCTACACTCGAACTAGTAGAATGTAGTCTGCTTTTTTATTGCAAAACATATGGTGTTCAATTAGATATCCATAATATACACAATATAACTTGGTATAGTTTCAATGTTTATCTCTTTTATAGTAAATTTCTTCTTCTCCCCACCACTGATGTGCCCCTTGATTTATTTAGTATTCTTCTACAACTTTATATAGTTATTCCTATTTATAAGGAAAATTTCTATAAATTTTACCGTTCATAAGATCATAGGCTTGTTATTTAACGGATTTCTAGTTGTAAAGCAAATAAAATAAATTTTGAGTTATATAAATATGTTCGGATAACAAAACTATATATATTTAAGATTTAATAAAATGTTGTTATAAACCTATATTATGACCGTTGTCGTCTTGGCTCTCGTATGGTCAAATCCTGGATCCGCCCCTGTGACTAGGTACCCGTGGCGGCGAGTAAACTAGCAACGGCGAGATGCCAATCGGCGGGTCAAACAATACTGGTGCCGATAACCAACACTTAATTTAACCCTTGATGACAGGGTACGGAAAGGGCTTAACCTAGTGTGCAGTATAGTAATGGCGCGCACGTACGGAAGGTACCACCTGCAGCGCGCGTTCGCATGTGCAGGGAGAAAACAGATTTCATATGCTCGATCCATGCACTCTCGTTGCGCATCTCAAGAGACGAAAATTGTTGTTAAATTTCTTGTGAGCGCCCATCTGCTGTGCTTGGTGGAAAGAAGTTTATTTGAAAAAGGAAGAACTTGAGGGAGTAGTAGGGTTGCAAAGCGGAACCAATCCGCCTCGCTCCGGAGTCGGGGCATTTTTACTGGGTCGATGCAAAACAAGTTCTGCTGAGTTCAAACCGGTCAGGATGGACAGACAGACATGTCGTGCAGATTCAATGACACGATCCAAACAGACTGAGTCGCGTGAATCAAACTATCAATACATTAAATTTAGGATGGACAACGGCGTGCGTCGCTGTCCGTATGTGGCAGCAGGCTTGGCCATATGCAGCCATATAAATCCTCTTTTCTAGAACTAAATTGGTCGGTCTGATGTGGTCTTTATCCTGACAGGCCGGACCGCGACCCAAATTCTGTTCACGGTCAGACCCATGCAGACTATTTACATTACCGATTTACCATTCTAGTTCAAAAACATTTTGCAAAACTAGTCTAGTTTGAACAAAATTTGACTTTCTCAGGCTTATGTGGTTGCCACTTTGCAACCCCAGGGGTTATATAGTCACTCCTGCCGTAACTACAAATTTTGTTTGTCTGACATGAAATTTGATTTCATCCAAGGTCTGATGTGTTATGCGAGCATCAGAACTTGAGATGCAACTGCGGTCCAGCCAAAATCTCGCTTCTAGTTCATTTTGTGATTTGCAGTTTAAATTTGAACTGGAGATGAAAAAATATAATTGAAGTAGGACTTCGGCGAAATCCCACCCGAGACATCCAAACATGCCGGCGTGGAATCTTTGTCCCGATAAAATGTACTACCTGTGTTTTATAATATAAGTCTTTTTAGCAAATTGTTTTAGTTTTTTAAAAGGATTATATTATGGAACACGGGGGACTTACGCAGTGACCGAATCTGCGGTGCAAAAGTAGGGTGGCGAGTAGTAGAGAAAAAAAGATCCGATGGAATCAGGCATATATCCCCGGTCAGGCGCGCGAGGGCCAACCAAACAAATCGAGGCAGTCCGGCTCCCGCGTGTGGAATACTAAACCATTCTGCATTCGCGGGCAGGCCCCGGAGGCGGAGGCAGGCCGGACGTGCGCGTGGCTGTGGCGACCACCGGCGCGGCGCCCACCGAATCTCCGAGCAATTATGGCCGCTCCGCTCCGGCCGGCTAGCAACGTACGTAGTACTGTACACGCTACCCGACGCAGGGAGGAGACGTCAGCGGTTGAATGTACTAGTACCAGATGAGCCCGGCCCGTCCCTTCCATCCGCGTCACCACGTGCGGCGGCGGCGTCATCAGGGAGGGAGGGGTATCCAATGCCTACAACTACTAGCGTCTCCCGTCTCTGCAGCATTGTCACCACGTGCGCGGGGTATTCTCTTCCTCGCCTCAATACCCAAGCTACACCTCTCAGCTCCGAGGCTGCACTCAGATCGATCATGGCCCAGAATAGAACTTTGGGTCCTCGAGTCTCGAAGCTCGGCTCGAGCTTGGATCGATCCGAAGGTTGGGCAAGCAAAGTACACACCTTACTACTCAAGGCTCGAGGATCGACAAGCTAGCTCGACTCGACGAAGCTCGCAAGCCGGCTCAAAGACTCGATGCACACAAAAGTTATTATGATCCTTTGCTTAAACAAACAATTGGCAATGAGAATTAACATAATATATGCATGCATTGATGTATAACCTACTCTAAGGAAAAGTTTACACATGATATATATGCCAGGATCCATAAGGTACTCCACTGTGTGCATAGCTTCAGCGGTGTTGCCCAAACAAGACAAGGAGGCGGCGCATATCAAGGATGATGGAGGAGCTCGGACAGGGGTTGTTCATGGCGACGGGAGGGCCCAGGAATCGGCAAAATCAGGCCAGGGATGGCTGGGGAAGACGGGGGTGAGGCAGCCTACATGACGAATTGAAATCTGGCGGCAAAGGATGACCAAAATCATGCTGGCAGTGGCAACACGAGAGATAGGAACGAGAGCGGAGTGTGTTTAGGGTTTGGTTGTTATGGGACACTTGGTTGTGGCGGCAGGCTCGTGTGCACCCCGAGCCAAGCCACAAGCTCGACGAGTTAAGCCACGAGCCTAATATTTCAGAAATTTTTAGACATAAACCAAGCCAGGCTCGCCTCGAATTTTAACGAGCTTGACTGAGCCAAGCCACGAGCTAGCTCGGCTCGATTCCACCCCTAGTCGTTGCTTCGCTGGCCAGGCTGGCCTTGGTTTCTGCCGCTAAAGGCATCTTCTCGAGGCCGACCCAGCACACTAAATGTTATTATGTTTTTGGTTTGTTTGGAGTGGTCCGTGGAGCAACCTTCTTGGTCTTTCGGGATCGGGAGTGAACCTAGTGGGCAGATGTATTTTAAAAAATTATAATAGTATCATATAGAAAATAAAAATTATGTAGGGTAAAAAGGAAAAAAAAGACATAAATAAAAATAAACTAAACCTCTAGCTAAAACTAGGGTTTGCGCCGGTGTCGCCTAGGCATTCTCATCCTCGGTGTCGATGTGGATGACCACCGGCTGCGTCCCCGACCATGATGGTGAAAGCGTCGATGGAGAGTAAATCAAGTCTACAACGCAGGAGGCGCAAGTGCAGTCACCAGCAGCGTAGCAGACCGCACATGCGCCGGCGTGGACTCCCGCAAAGCCATGGTGAGCCCGTCCCATCAGATCATCTTACTAAACCCTAAACCCTAAATCATAACCCCTAAATCCCAAAACCCTAAATATGTCTTCGTCCAACTTCGACGGATGCAGGGGGCCTCCTCCTACTGCTTGATGACTGCCAGCTACTTCTTGGACACGACGAGGCCCGCGCAGCGTATTTCCATGCTCCCTTCAATCCAGCACTAGATATATCCGAATCTAGACAAACTTAAGTCAACTAATTTGGATAGAAGGAAATACCCAAATTTAGGATAGACGAAATAGATCGGCCTGCTGTCAGTCCGTTTGAGTCGCTCGGGCTGGACCTTGTTTTTCATGTCCACACATACGGCTTCGGTCAGTTCGCCGGTACAGATGGCCTAGCTAGTGTGGCAACGCGGTTGCCTGGCTGCTGTGCGAGTTTGATGGTGAAAAGTGGAAACTAGCTGAATCCGGTGGTTTCAAAAGGAGAGCAAGAAGAAAAGATTGCTGAGCTCGAGCAGACCAAAAGCAATCGCGTTCGTGAAGGCCGGGCAGAGGAGACACGCAGCGGCCCACTATGGAGAGCGGCGGACCTCGGTCGAGCTGGCTCCGGACCCTACCGCACTACAGGAATGGTGTTGTGTGCCGACGGCCGGCAGCTACGTCGACGGTCAAAGATCGGGGCCGTCGGGCGTAGCACCAGGCCAGGCCAGCCCAGCTTTCGAGCCCTCGGCGTACCGCAGCCGTCGGCGTAGCGGCACGTACGCCGAGGGTGACCGTCGGCGTAATCGTAGCCCTCGGCGTACGAGGTGGCCGCGTCGGCCAGGCCGGGACAGGCCCTAACGGTGTCAGCATTACGCCGAGAGCCGCTGGCGGCATAGGCTACGCCGACGGTCACCCTCGGCGTCGCCTCACGCCCGACGGTGACCCTCGGCGTACCTATGCACTTTTTTTCCTTACCAAATTATTTGTATTTATTTATTAGTATCAATTATTTAGGTTATATTTTATCAATTGGATGGATTCGTAGCCTCCGAATAATAGTCTTCACGCCCACATAAAATGTCGAATCTTCTCACAAGTTGAGAAATTTGCATGTTTGTGTGTTATTATCACATGTGCATGAAATTTATATTTCACAAATTTTTGTGAAGTTGTTCAAAGATTCAATCACATGTGCGTGTCCCCTCGCATGCATGCGGGCGTAGGTTCGGACCCGATATCTGGGAATCTCCCGTTGAGGCGTAAGCCAACATGGTTTTACATCACCCTATGACCTAAACAAACACAAAACAAGAGAGAGCTACTGGGCTACCTGTCGGAGGAACGTCTAGGGGAGACGATCCGAGTGCACAGAGATCGAGGTTTGTCGGAGGAAGACCACGAGAACATTGGAATGAGATGAAAACTTGCATGTGCCCCTAGCATATGTGTGTGGGTGTGGTGAGAGTTGGTATAGGTGCTTGCATGTGTCCCCTCGCATGCATGCGCTCTAACCTAGGCGAAGGTTAGGAACCGTATGAGGTGGAATCTCCCGTCGAGGTGAAACGGGTAGGATAGTGCCCCAACTTGTGAGCCAACATGGTTTTACATCACCCTATGACCTAAACAAACACAAAACAAGAGAGAGCTACGCGGGCTACCCTGTCGGAGGAACGTCTAGGGGTAGACGATCCAGTGTGCACAGAGATCGTGGTTTTGGGAGGAAGACCACGAGAACATTGGAATGAGATAAAACTTGCATGTGCCCCTAGCATATGTGTGTGGGTGTGGTGAGAGGTTGGTATAGGTGCTTGCATGTGTCCCCTCGCATGCATGCGCTCTAACCTAGAGGCGAAGGTTAGGACCAGTGAGGTGGAATCTCCCGTCGAGGTGAAATCGGGTAGGATAGTGCCCCAACTTGTGAGCCAACATGGTTTTACATCACCCTATGACCTAAACAAACACAAAACAAGAGAGAGCTACGCGGGCTACCCCTCGGGAGGAACGTCTAGGGGTAGACGATCAAATGTGCACAGAGATCGTGGTTTCACGGGAGGAAGACCACGAGAACATTGGAATGAGATGAAAACTTGCATGTGCCCCTAGCATATGTGTGTGGGTGTGGTGAGAGGTTGGTATAGGTGCTTGCATGTGTCCCCCGCATGCATGCGCTCTAACCTAGAGGCGAAGGTTAGGACCCGTGAGGTGGAATCTCCCCGTCGAGGTGAAACCGGGTAGGATAGTGCCCCAACTTGTGAGCCAACATGGTTTTACATCACCCTATGAACTAAACAAACACAAAACAAGAGAGAGCTACGCCGGGCTACCCCTGTCAGAGGAACGTCTGGGGGTAGACGATCCGAGTGTGCACAGAGATCAGGGTTTCGCCGGAGGAAGACCACGAGAACATTGGAATGAGATGAAAATTTGCATGTGCCCCTAGCATATGTGTGTGGGTGTGGTGAGAGGTTGGTATAGGTTCTTGCATGTGTCCCCCCTCGCATGCATGCGCTCTAACCTAGAGGCGAAGGTTCCGGACCCGTATGAGGGTGGAATCTCCTCGTCGAGGTGAAACCGGGTAGGATAGTGCCCCAACTTGTGAGCCAACATGGTTTTACATCACCCTATGACCTAAACAAACACAAAACAAGAGACAGCTACGCCGGCTACCCCTGTCAGAGGAACGTCTAGGGGGGTAGACGATCCGAGTGTGCATAGAGATCAGCGTTTCGCCGGAGGAAGACCACGATAACATTGGAATGAGATGAAAACTTGCACGTTCCCCTAGCATATGTGTGTGGGTGTGGTGAGAGGTTGGTATAGGTGCTTGCATGTGTCCCCCCTCGCATGCATGCGCTCTAACCTAGAGGCGAAGGTTCCGGACCCGTATGAGGGTGGAATCTCCCCGTCGAGGTGAAACCGAGTAGGATAGTGCCCCAACTTGTGAGCCAACATGGTTTTACATCACCCTATGACCTAAACAAACACAAAACAAGAGAGAGCTACGCCGGGCTACCCCTGTCAGAGGAACGTCTAGGGGGGTAGACGATCCGAGTGTGCACAGAGATCAGGGTTTCGCCGAAGGAAGACCACGAGAACATTGGAATGAGATGAAAACTTGCATGTGCCCCTAGCATATGTGTGTGGGTGTGGTGAGAGGTTGGTATAGGTGCTAGCATGTGTTCCCCCTCGCATGCATGCGCTCTAACCTAGAGGCGAAGGTTCCGGACCCATATGAGGGTGGAATCTCCCCGTCGAGGTGAAACCGGGTAGGATAGTGCCCCAACTTGTGAGCCAACATGGTTTTACATCACCCTATGACCTAAACAAACACAAAACAAGAGAGAGCTACGCCGGGCTACCCCTGTCAGAGGAACGTCTAGGGGGGTAGACGATCCGAGTGTGCACAGAGATCAGGGTTTCGCCGGAGGAAGACCACGAGAACATTGGAATGAGATGAAAACTTGCATGTGCCCCTAGAATATGTGTGTGGGTGTGGTGAGAGGTTGGTATAGGTGCTTGCATGTGTCCCCCCTCGCATGCATGCGCTCTAACCTAGAGGCGAAGGTTCCGGACCCGTATGAGGGTGGAATCTCCCCGTCGAGGTGAAACCGGGTAGGATAGTGCCCCAACTTGTGAGCCAACATGGTTTTACATCACCCTATGACCTAAACAAACACAAAACAAGAGAGAGCTACGCCGGGCTACCCCTGTCAGAGGAACGTCTAGGGGGGTAGACGATCCGAGTGTGCACAGAGATCAGGGTTTCGCCGGAGGAAGACCACGAGAACATTGGAATGAGATGAAAACTTGCATGTGGCCCTAGCATATGTGTGTGGGTGTGGTGAGAGGTTGGTATAGGTGCTTGCATGTGTCCCCCCTCGCATGCATGCGCTCTAACCTAGAGGCGAAGGTTCCGGACCCGTATGAGGGTGGAATCTCCCCGTCGAGGTGAAACCGAGTAGGATAGTGCCCCAACTTGTGAGCCAACATGGTTTGACATCACCCTATGACCTAAACAAACACAAAACAAGAGAGAGCTACTGGCTACCTCGTGAGAGGAACGTCTAGGGGGTGGAAGCGAGTGCAGTGGGTAGATCGTGGTTTCACGAGGAAGACCACGAGAACATTGGAATGAGATGAAAACTTGCATGTGCCCCTAGCATATGTGTGTGGGTGTGGTGAGAGGTTGGTATAGGTGCTTGCATGTGTCCCCCCTCGCATGCATGCGCTCTAACCTAGAGGCGAAGGTTCCGGACCCGTATGAGGGTGGAATCTCCCCGTCGAGGTGAAACCGGGTAGGATAGTGCCCCAACTTGTGAGCCAACATGGTTTTACGTCACCCTATGACCTAAACAAACACAAAACAAGAGAGAGCTACGCCGGGCTACCCCTGTCAGAGGAACGTCTAGGGGGGTAGACGATCCGAGTGTGCACAGAGATCAGGGTTTCGCCGGAGGAAGACCACGAGAACATTGGAATGAGATGAAAACTTGCATGTGCCCCTAGCATATGTGTGTGTGTGTGTGTGTGGTGAGAGGTTGGTATAGGTGCTTGCATGTGTCCCCCCTCGCATGCATGCGCTCTAACCTACAGGCGAAGGTTCCGGACCCGTATGAGGGTGGAATCTCCCCGTCGAGTTGAAACCGGGTAGGATAGTGCCCCAACTTGTGAGCCAACATGGTTTTACATCACCCTATGACCTAAAAAACCACAAAACAAGAGAGAGCTACGCCGGGCTACCCTTGTCAGAGGAACGTCTAGGGGGGTAGACGATCCGAGTGTGCACAGAGATCAGAGTTTCGCCGGAGGAAGACTACGAGAACATTGGAATGAGATGAAAACTTGCATGTGCCCCTAGCATATGTGTGTGGGTGTGGTGAGAGGTTGGTATAGGTGCTTGCATGTGTCCCCCCTCGCATGCATGCGCTCTAACCTAGAGGCGAAGGTTCGGACCAGTATGAGGGTGGAATCTCCCGTCGAGGTGAAACCGGTAGGATAGTGCCCCAACTTGTGAGCCAACATGGTTTTACATCACCCTATGACCTAAACAAACACAAAACAAGAGAGAGCTACGCCGGGCTACCCCTGTCAGAGGAACGTCTAGGGGGGTAGACGATCCGAGTGTGCAGAGAGATCAGGGTTTCGCCGGAGGAAGACCACGAGAACATTGGAATGAGATGAAAACTTGCATGTGCCCCTAGTATATGTGTGTGGGTGTGGTGAGAGGTTGGTATAGGTGCTTGCATGTGTCCCCCCTCGCATGCATGCGCTCTAACCTAGAGGCGAAGGTTCCGGACCCGTATGAGGGTGGAATCTCCCCATCGAGGTGAAACCGGGTAGGATAGTGCCCCAACTTGTGAGCCAACATGGTTTTACATCACCCTATGACCTAAACAAACACAAAACAAGAGAGATCTAAGCCGGGCTACCCCTGTGAGAGGAACGTCTAGGGGGGTAGACGATCCGAGTGTGCACAGAGATCAGGGTTTCGCCGGAGGAAGACCACGAGAACATTGGAATGAGATGAAAACTTGCATCTGGCCCTAGCATATGTGTGTGGGTGTGGTGAGAGGTTGGTATAGCTGCTTGCATGTGTCCCCCCTCGCATGCATGCGCTCTAACCTAGAGGCGAAGGTTCCGGACCCGTATGAGGGTGGAAACTCCCTGTCGAGGTGAAACCGGGTAGGATAGTGCCCCAACTTGTGAGCCAACATGGTTTTACATCACCCTATGACCTAAAAAAACACAAACCAAGAGAGAGCTACGGCTACCCCCGAGGAACGTCTAGGGGGTAGACGATCCGAGTGTGCACAGAGATCGTGGTTTCACGAGGAAGACCACGAGAACATTGGAATGAGATGAAAACTTGCATGTGACCCTAGCATATGTGTGTGGGTGTGGTGAGAGGTTGGTATAGGTGCTTGCATGTGTCCCCTCGCATGCATGCGCTCTAACCTAGAGGCAAAGGTTAGGACCAGATGAGGGTGGAATCTCGCCGAGGTGAAACTGCAGGATAGTGCCCCAACTTGTGAGCCAACATGGTTTTACGTCACCCGATGACCTAAACAAACACAAAACAAGAGAGAGCTACTGGCTACCTCGCCGAGGAACGTCTAGGGGGTAGACGATCCGAGTGTGCACAGAGATCGTGGTTTCACGAGGAAGACCACAAGAACATTGGAATGAGATGAAAACTTGGATGTGCCCCTAGCATATGTGTGTGGGTGTGGTGAGAGGTTGGTATAGGTGCTTGCATGTCCCCTCGCATGCATGCGCCTAACCTAGAGGCGAAGGTTAGGACCAGATGAGGGTGGAATCTCCCCGTCGAGGTGAAACCGAGAAGGATAGTGCCCCAACTTGTGAGAGAACATGGTTTTACATCACCATATGACCTAAACAAACACAAAACAAGAGAGAGCTACGCCGGACTACCCCTCTCAGAGGAACGTCTAGGGGGGTAGACGATCCGAGTGTGCCAGATCAGGGTTTCACCGGAGGAAGACCACGAGAACATCGGAATGAGATGAAAACTTGCATGTGTCCCTAGCATATGTGTGTGAGTGTGGTGAGAGGTTGGCATAGGTGCTTGCATGTGTCCCCCCTTGCAAGTTTGCTTGAATCCTATAAGCGAAGGTTCTCGACTTGTCTAGGGTTTGCTTGGAAAACGAGCACAAGACGAAATTAAAAAAGTATATATAGTAATAATATATTATAGTTTCTTCTATAATAATAGACACAAAATAATATATGATGGCGGCGTAGCCTCATACGATAATATTATAGTTTCTTCTATAATAATAGACACAAAATAATAGACACAAAAATAAAAAAATACGCCCTCGGCGTATGCACGGCCTGTCGGCGTAGCCTCATCCGATTTTTTGACCCGCGGCCCACCCCGGGCCACTCGTTTCCCAGCCTCTATCCCCACCCCCCGCCTCCCAATCCCCTCCCCACCCCGAACGCCTCCTCCCTGACACCTGCCGCCCACCCCCAAAGACTCCTCCTCCCTACACGTCGCCGTCCCCAAAGACACCCCTTCCTCAAGACCACAGCCTTGACACGCCCTGCCCTTTGCCCCTGTCGCTAGCTCCGGCGTCCGCCTGCTCCCCACCGCCACCTGCTCCTCCTCGACCCCTGCCCCGATTTTTTTATTTTTACTTTGTAGTTTTTTATGTGATGATAAATAGGAGTAGGAGTAGTTGTAGTATGTAGGATAAGAAGTAGGAGTAGAATGAAAACCATAAATAGAAGTAGTTTGTAGTATGTGAGTAGAAATAGGAATGGAACTAGAATTGCTAGAAATAGGAGTAGAATTAGAAATGCTAGAAATAGTAGTAGAAATAGAATTAGAATTAGAATTAGAAATTGCTAAATAGATGTTGCATATTTAACCATCTTCTCATGTTTTTTGCGATTCTGAGGGTGAGCGGGAGTGTTTCAGGCGGGGCGGGATCATCTTCGACGATTTGATCACGCTTCGAGGGTGAGAATCCGTTCGCCTCTCTTGTACCTAGGTTTATTTTCGTGTCTAGATCACCAAGTATGTCGCGTCACCTAGGCGTCATCCCGACCGTAAGCGTTACGTGACTTAATATGCATTAGTGGTCTCGCATATTTTGGACCGTAACTGTAACACCCTCAGAATCGACCCTATGCAAGTTTTAGCGCTCCCCGCCAAACCCGCATAGAAACGATTCAAAGGTGCCCACCAGGCACTTTCGTGCGGGTGGAAAACGAAGTAATAACATTACACAACAGTCCTCGATGGGACCCACAGAACAGATATATGCAACAGCGAATACAGATATAATGTACAAAGATCCAAATCACCTTGAAAATGATAGAGCGTCCGAGACTACGGACAAGATGTGAATGGGGCTAAGAGCCCTGAAGAATAACCAATGGCGTCCATAACCACGCCTGCCCGAAGCCGGAAGGTAACCCCAACGACGTCGATCTCAAAACCTGCTTAAACAAAAGGTGCCGACAAGGGCAAAGGAAAAGAGGGCGAGAATCGAGGCCGATTACGGCGAGAAAGAATTCGGCGGTCCTCTCCTACAAAGGTATGGTGGATCAGCGCAGCGCAAAAGATGCACTAAACAACCTATAGAGACTCGATACAACTGGCGGCGATCAGAGAGGGGTAAGAGAGACCTAATCGGAACCAACCTGACACTACCACCAAACATACCCATCCTGGTATTCCCCCTCGATACCAACCGAGGAAGTCAACCGAGGAACTCACACAGTTGGCAGTTTTATTTATTCGGTTATCGTTGCAGCAATTACTAGTCAAGTGTAGATAATCATCCTGATAAAAATAAGCAGTGGGCAGCTTTATTTAACCATTCCGTTGTAGTTGCGACACTTACTAGTCAGGTACAATGGTCGCAAGCGACACCCAAACAAGCAATTGTTGGCAGTTTTATTTAGCCATTCCATTATAGTGAAGCTGATTACTAGTCATTATAAAGTCAAATTTATAGCACTACTTTAGTTATAGTTGTCTATGATCGAGATCTGCTCCAAGTCGTCCATAACATGACACGGTTGAGAAAGTTTTACCCGCCGTGCACAAATTGCAACACACACTCGATCAACCTCGGAAAAACCAAATCAAAACCAACGAGGCCTTCACGACAAAGCAATCACAGATTCAGAATATTTGGGGCCACCCTTGGAGTACACCATCAAGAAGTTAGTTGACTCCGAGACGGACCGAGGTTTGGGTGGACGGTTTGTGAGCATCGGGAACCCAAAACTGGGCTTGTCGACACCGCGAAAACGTGTCCCGATCCTAAACAGTACAGTGTGCTCCTCGCACAATCATAATAAAGCAGTAAAGCATGGCATAAGTACATGATAGTAAATAAAACCTCAAACTAGTTTGTGGCCACAAGAAATAATAATGAATCAAGCTCTGGCTCAGGGGGGTCCCATAATCCTCCCGGATGTGGATAGCGCGAATATTCAAGGAACAGGTATCAAGTACTCGGGGTCCTACGGGACACAAGTGGATGGTTAACAACCAAATAACATCTATTGCCCACTGTTCTCGCTACCTACTTCAATTTTAGTTGTTAAACAGAATTAAAGTGAACGATAAGTAAAGCCATGATCATCTCCAACATCAAACATGCGGCAATACTCCAACAATCGTGGTAATCGACACAACAATGACACTTGAGCAAGCGACTACGGCGGTCCAACTATCTACCAAACAACAGGTAATAGGATGTGTCCAAGGTAATATAAGGCTGCAAGGGTATCACGAATGCAAACTAGAGCAACGCAACACGTATAGCAATAGATCAACAGGAGGGAATAAATACTATAAAAGTAAGATAGGTAGAAAGGGAAGATGCTGCTTTGAAAACATTGTCGAAGGTTCATCCGAAGATCGGGGCGAAGCTCACATCAACTCAACGGCCTTATCCGCGAAGAACCAAAACACTAGAATAAACACCGGATGCACTATTTAATACTACGGCAAAAAATCGGGCATGATGCATGTATGATGTATGACATGGCAAAGGTGCAATGCAATTAGATCATATTAAGCGGAACCGGGGTCCCGACAATTAATTAAACGGTTCAAGTTATTTATCTACCCTGCAAATTAAATGTTGTATTAGCAAGGCAAAACAAGTTACCGGTTCTCTACACAAATTTAAATGAGGCCAATATAAGACTAAATTTGCCCGCATATGGGCCCCATATTTAATTTAGGTGAATCGGCAAAAGGCCCCCAAACCACACAAATATGCATGCGAGTATGACAATTTAATATGCATCAATTTGTTATTACATTTATAAATTAGGGCTCGAGAAAAGGGGTCACACACTAGGGTTCGACGATCTTGGGTCCGGGGTTCGGGGTTCGGTCTCAGGGTTCAGATCTGGGGTTCGGCCTCGGCGGGATCGTTCTCGGATAACAGAGTAGATCTTGGCGTTCCGCGAAGAAGGACTTGGTTCGGCGTCGGGGCACATTGGACTCGCCCTGGTCGATTCCGATCTTGTCGTCTCGAAGATCTTGTCGGGTCCGTGTATCGGGTCGGTCTTGGCGTCCGGGGTGAAGTGCTTTTCATTCAATGGCGATCTTGGCGGCTTCGGATCCGGAAAGGAGCGCTCGACGTTCCGGGGAGAAGACCTTGGCGTCATATGTTGAGGTTGTCGGGTGTCGGTGCCGGACTCGGGTGTGGCGCCGATGGTCTTACGTGGCCCGATGGTTCCATGTAGGAGATTCCCGGGTACCGCGGCGGAGTTCTCGGGGTTTCGATGAAGACCTTGGCGGGGGTTCCAGGGTTCGGGTTCGGCGAGATCGGCCTTCGGGGTCTCGGACGCCGGGATCGGTCTTCGCGGGTTTCGGCGAACTTGGCGTGTCGAGGTCGGTTTTCGGGCCCGGCGTCGTGGTTTCTCTTGTACATCGAATCCTCGTACTGGCTATACTGAAACATCAGCAACATCCCTTCACATACTACTCCTTAAACAGTAGTACTCCATTGGCGTTCATGTGTCTCCAGAGGCCACGCACGGAGGGAACAGGTGCCCAGGGGGTCCATGCTGCAGGTCATAGCAGCGAACGAGAGGAACCCGACCCGGACAGAGGGCGACGGCAGCGACTGGACACAGGCGGGGATCTTTGGGAGGGACGGAGGAGAGAGCTTGGGAGGGCCGCGGGGCCCAGGCCCGAGGAGGGGCGGAGGCTCGACGGGAGGCGGCCGGAGGAGCTTCAGATAGGAAGGCGTCGGCGCGAGACGGGGAGGAGCCTGGGGCAGGCTGGAAGGAGAGAACGGTCCGGCTGCCGGGACTGCGCCCGACGACGCTGGCGACGGAGGAGCTCATGAAGGAAGGAAGCGCCCAGAGGGAAGCAGGTGTGGATTCGGTGTGGGAGGTGGGGAGGTGGCGTGGGTGTGTGGTGTTGTGTGTTTGCTGTGTGTGTGTGTGGCGTGGGGCCAGGGTGTAAGAGAGAGAGGGTAGATGGGGCTGTGTGAGAAAGAGAGAGAGGGGGAAAAAGAGGGGGATTGGTGAGGTGGCAAGGTGGGTAGGGATTGGGTCCAGGGGTGAGGTGGCGAGCTGTGGTTGGTGGGTAGATTAGGATTGGGTGGGAATAGGATTTAGAGTTTGGGTGGACCGTTTTATTCTGGGGGTGGCCGATTGGGTCGGATCGGCCCGGTTGGCTGCCCCCACTAAAATAATTAAATAATTTTATTTGTTTAAAACAGGGCTTTTGCAAACCGATAGCAGACAAAACAAAATAATCCGGAGACCCGGGTTTTGCGTTTGGAACATAGACGGGGCGTTTAGAAAACAAGAACAGGTTTTTCCGCAAATAGTTTTATGCGAGAAAATGCAAGATGATGACGATGCTCAAATGCAATGTGGCATGATGACATGAGCATGCGGTCATGTTGATGCAATGCACAAAACAACGCGATTTTCTAGTAGTGGTTTTACGGGATGCAACAGTAACGCTTATGGCTTTTATCAGGCAGTCGGCGGATTCGTAGTTGGGTTTGGTTCTCCCTGGCTCTACCTCGATTCGAGACAGGATTTCGGTGGCGCCTCCTCGTTGTTCTCCGGATGCACATACTCTTGGCTTTTGTCGAGACGCATCGAGAGCAGCGAGGTGCCGAAATCTGCTGGATCGGGTAGAACCAGGAGAACTTACCCAATCTACGGATCCGCGGCGGTTAGGACCCTCTTTTCCTATTGGACATGTAGGTTGATGAATGCGTAAAATATGAAGCATTTAATCTCGCTTGATATAAAATGTTATATTTGTTGTTTGTCTCCCAACAAAGCAGAAGAGGATGGCTGATAATGGGTGGACGTATTAGTGCGACTAATAAAACAGACGATTGGGTTCGGAACACTCATTTGTTAGTGAATGAGTTAGCGCGTGGTTCAAAGGCAATGGTTCGGGCACTTTGTCCCTGCGCTCATTGCACTAAGCGTCATCGTCAGGGAAAGGATGACATGTACAAACACCTTCTGCAATATGGGTACATGTCTAACTATGTCACGCAAGTCGACTTTGCTCGGTACGAACGTGACAGAGGTGAGGTGATGCGTCAGCGGCTCAATGGCAATGAGCACTATGGGATTAGAAACATGCTAGATGATCTTATCGATGCCGACCAGCCGAATTCGCCACCTCCACAGGAGGAATCACCAGAACCGGAGGAACCGCTAGAACCGGAGGAACCGGAGCCAACCGCGAAGGCCTTCCTTGATATGATGGCCACGACTAAGAGGCCTCTGTACGAGGGTGAAAAGATTTCTCAGCTCGATGCCATCTCTTAGTGTCTAGCCGACAAGTGCGATCTCGCCACCGTTCTCACTTTGAAGCTAATCTGAGAACATGTGGTAACATGTTGCCCGAAGGGCATTGTCTACCTAAAACCTTTCACGAAACGAAGAAACTCATGAAGGAGCTCAACATGGATTATGAAAAGATAGATTGTTGTCCAAAAGGCTGCCTTTTGTTTTGGAAACAGTTTGAGGGTGACAAGTACTGCTCCATTTGTAAGGCCTCTAGATATGAAGAGATAAAGGGGAAGGGTGGTCAGGTGAGGCAGTCGAAGGTCGCTAAGAAGATACTTCGGTATCTCCCATTCATAAAAAGAATCCAGCGGCTTTACTTGAGCGAGGAGACTGCCAAACAGATGACGTGGCACAAGAAGGGGAAAAGATACGAGGACGGGCACAGACGGAATAAGATGGGACATCCATCTGATGGTAAGGCATGGAAGAACTTCAATGACAAATACCCCCAGGTGGGCAGAAGAGGATCGGAATGTTAGAATTGCGATAGCAACAGATGGCTTCAACCCATATGGTATGTCGACGGCCTCGTACAGCTGCTGGCCGGTGTATGTTATTCCGCTCAATCTCCCTCCCGGAGTATTAATGCAACGGAAGACCATGTTTTTGTCGCTGATAATTCCAGGACCTGAGTATCCGGGGAAGAACTTGAGTGTCTACATGCAATCGATTGTGGATGATTTGAACCACTCTTGGATACACGGAACGTTGACATACGACCGATCATCAAAGAGAAACTTTTTGATGAAAGTTTGGTTACAATATACTATGCATGACATGCTCGGCACGCCTAACGTGCGGATGGTGTATACCTGGTAAGTGGCCATGCCCATGTCGAGCACCGACTTGAGTTCCTTTGGCTAAAGTCGGTCGCAAATATGTTGCGTTGACCTAATCGACGACCTCAAAAGAAATCATTCGTTCGGAGAAGATAGAAAGAACTTCAAGAAGGGCAAAGTTGTGGATGAAGTAAAAGAGGTACCAAAGTTCGAGGGTGCGATTGTTGATGCCGAGATCGTGCTCTCGTGTTTGGGCGCCGAACCGGCCATCAATTTGCGGGATATGGTGTAACATAATTGGACTCACGTGGCACCTTTAACGAATCTCGTGTATTACAAGGACCTCGAACTTCCCCATAACATCGATGTGATGCACACCAAAAGAATGTCGAGTCCTTTTTCACACAGTCTGAACATTCCTAGGAAGTCAAAGGATAATGTCAAGGCTAGAGTTGATGTTGAGAAGCTTTGTGATAGGAAGAGATTACACATGACCTCCTACTATCCGTCGAAGAATTGGTTCAAGCCGCATGCCTACTACCGCCTTTGATAATGTCCAAAAGAAGGAGTCATTTAGGTGGCTCAAAACGTCGTGATGTTCCACGACGGTTATTGTTCGAATATAAGTAAGGGAGTCAATCTTTTGACGGACAAGTCAACGGGCTCAAGAGTCACGACTATCATATATGGATTGAGCGGTGATGCGGTGATGGTTCGAGGTATCTCCCAAAAGTATGGCGAGTGCTTGAGTTGAGCCATTTCTTCCGCACCCTCGTGCTAAGCGATATGTCCTCTGGTGATTGAGAAGCTGCAAGTTCAGGCCGGAGTTGCTATGCAATTTGGAGATGATCTTTCCGCCAGCTTCTTCTTTACTCCGATGGCACATCTCATTGTGCACCTCGTAACGAGGCACTATTGGGCCGATGCAATTTTGGCAATTTTATTGAGAGAGTTTAAGTATATTGAAAGATAATGGAAACAAAGCCAAGATTGAAGCATGCATAGCGGAAGCATCATGCCTTCGGAGATGGCGGACACCGCGACAACCCATCGCCCGATGATGTTCCCACTATGCATAACCCGGTCTCTCGTTACAATGTCGACCTGCCCAAGAATGACCCCAATCTCGAACTATTCCAATTTCCGGTGGCAAGGCGGTAAAGGACTAAAATATAGGTTGTCAAGGAAGAGAAGGATTGCATAATGCTCTATGTGCTTATGAACATGAAGGAAGTGGTCGATTTCATTAGGTAAAATGGTGAACACCCTATTTCTCTATGCAGCTAGTAACTCGGTCTCCGCCTAATGCTTATTTTCTCCTTCTTAGCGATTTCACGGATGAGCAAAGGGTCGACCGATTGATCCTCTCCCATGGAGTTGGACACTCTCGAAAGAGGTGCTCCCGGAAATAAAAAAACTTTGTGTCTGGTTTATGGAAAAAGTAATTTCTAACTGTCCTCTTACCTTGCAATATGTGACTTGTCGCTCTTATTCCACGTAACTCTGAACGCAACAAATTCCTCTTGTACTGAGGAGCTGATCCCAATGTTGAGATGTCAGATGAGCTTAAATGTGTTTCCCAAGGTTTTAATAGTGTCGTCATGAAGTATGAGAAGTATGATGTGAATGGGTTTCGCTTCCATACAGAGACGCACCAGAAAGGGCGACCGAATGCAAAAACGGTAAATACTGGGGTGTTCACCAAAGAAGCCGATTCCCTTGATTACTACGGAAGGTTAGAGAATGTATACGGTGACCTTCAATCGTCGAATGTCGAACTCAATCTTGTTGTGTTCAAGTGCCACTGGTTTGACCCAAGGTGGACAGAAGTACCCTTCCATTGGGTTAGTTGAAGTTAGGCCTTCAACCACCTATAGCGAGCCGACGTCTTTGTTGTTGCTCACCAAGCCAACCAAGTTTATTATTTGCCCTACCCATGATGTAAAGCGGAACTCAGGCTGGGAAGTCGTGTTCCGTATCGCCACATGGTAACCTACCGATTCCTCCGAGGACGATTACAACAACATTAACCACAGAACGTGAGGAATTTTCTATCAAGAGCAAGAGGACTTGGACACTTTGATTTAGAACCGTTGATCTTGAGGACCTTGGGAATGATGTAGAAACTGGGTGAGTCGTTGGTGAATCTACATGACATAAGTATGCTCGAGAAGCTCCATACCGAGAATGACAACGATGATGAGCCTACACCCTTGATGAGAATCCAGATTTCTACTCAAAAGATAGTGATAGTGAGAATGAGAATGAGAATGAGAATGAAAATGATAGTGAGTATTTATTTTTTAATGCATTTTATTTTGTCTTTGTGCTTAACTGTTTTCTTAATTGCATTATGCCTTTATTCTTTGTGTATACATTTTATTATGTCTTTGTGCTTAACTGTTTTCTTACTTAATGCAGTGATTGAACAATATGAGTAGCGGCAAGGCAACCAGTTCGTCCTTGCTTATCTGAAGCAACAGCGCAAGAAAAGAGCTACGGAGGGAGATGCAAATCCCAATCCGCGTACCCGATCTTGCTCCTTGGCGAGGAGGGTCGAGGCCGAGGTCGAGGAGGACGAGGACGAGGTGCCACGGAGGCGTGGACTTTGACCCACCACCCTCCTTGGCGACGTGGCTCTGAGTTGTTCTGACAGAGCGGCCTTCAGGCCGAGAGGAGAGTCCGAGAGGAGGCGAGTCCGAGAGGGAGGCAAGGACCGAGGGAGGCGGGGACCGATACGGAGGACACTAGCCATGAGTTGGTGGGGCGAAGAAATTGCGGAATCGTGGGGAATCGAGTCCCCGACAGAAGTTTGAGCCTAGGACTCGGAGGAAAGCCCTTATTATTCCAGATGGCCTTGAGTAAGTGTACTAATTTGGCAATTTAAAACATTTTATTTCATGTTGGTCATAAATAATTATTGTGTACTAATGTTTATTATTGTGCAGCAATTGGACATTTCCTTTGGGGACCAAGCCTCGCCTTCCTAACAGCCTTGTTGGAGCTCTGATTAGGAAATTCTGGCCGGGCTATCACATTACCCACGAGGGTGACAGGAAGCTAGCTACCACTTGGGCGGACTACTGACTACCCGTCCCGGCTTTCCGATAGCTCACGATGTCATCGCCAAGTTTTGGGTAAGGCATATTTCTCGAGTTATATTCATACTTGATGACCCCACCGTGCTAACTCATGACTCTTATGCATGATTGAAGTGCTTTTACCGTGTGGCCGAGGAGGACCAGGAGAAGGCGTAGAGGACTTTGCTTGGGGCTTGTGTGAAGTTGACCCCCCAGGTGTGGTACAACCAGAAGGTCACGGCCGCTAGCCACTTTGTAGGGTTCGCAGCATAGAAAACAAAAATTTTCCTACGATGTGAACTATATACCAAGATCTATATATACTAGATACAAACAACGGGCGGATGTATATCCGTAGAGAACATACCCTTGAAGACCGACAAAGCTTAACGAGTTCAACTCGTGGTTGATGTAGACGATCTCTTGCCGATCTCAAGATCGAGAGGAAGTCCTAGCGCCGCAAATCAGCAGCGCATCCGTGCTCGCACACACGTTCGAGGCACCGAGCAACCTCCGCCTCGCTCCAGCGATGCAGCGGAAGCACAACTCTTTCTTGCCGAATAGCCACCGGGAACATGTATCTCGCTAGTCCGAGACCATGGGGGATAAATTCTAGAGGGGGAGAGAGATCCTTCACGAGGAGGTGTGAGTGAGAAGTGAGAGGAGGGGCTCCTTTTATAGGAGGAGGGGGGGAACCCCAAGGGGGTGGCCGGCGCATGGGGCTGCCCCTTGCTCCCCTCTTCATGTGGGTGGACACTCCACTCACAAAACTCCTCTAAATTCCCTCCACTCAAAAGTCCACTCAAAAATCCCATTAAATTTCCACCAAATTTAATGCAAACTCTCATTAAATAAAACTCTTTTATTTTATTCAGAATTTTGTCAATTAATTTAATGACAAACATTCACAAATAACCCCTTGCTAGAATTCTATTTCACATGCATAACCCCTTTATGCAATTTCAAAAAACTTTGTTAGGTATCTAGTGAAATAAATTCTGCGCTTGTTCATTCTTTCGGCATGAAACATTTGCTCCAATTGGATGTCGGTGTCTCTTAAGTGTGTCACCCTACGGTTCGTGAATAATGCGGACATGATCGAGAACCCTCTCGGATCAATAATCGAAGCGGGATCCGAGACCCATCGACCCACACATTCAACGATGACTTTCTTGTGATCGTCGGAACCTTTTACGCTAGTATCTTAATCCCTTTGTTTCACGATATATTACATGTCCAAGATTCGATCATCGGTATCTCCATACCTAGTTTGATCTCAATCGACATGCACTCTTTTCTCGTTCTGTGATATAACATTCTAGTGATCAAATCACTTGCTTGCAAGCTAATCAATGTGATATCACCGAGAGGGCCCAGTATATCTATCCGTCATCGGGATGAACAAATTCCACTCTTGATCCATGAGCCTCAACATAACACTTTATTAGTTACGAATCCATCTTTATAATCACCACATTACGGTGTGACGTTTGATGTTATCAAGAAACTCTTTCGGTGTTAGTGATTGACATGATCTCATGGTCTAAGGATTAGGATCACTTTGTAAGTTGTTATAGCAATATAAACTCAATGACTTTGATCGTAATGCTATACTTCGGATGAATGTTCATCACATCATTACACTAATGTTGTGATCCCGTTATTAACAACATCCAATGTCCATGATCAGGAAACCTTGATCATCTTGTTAATCAACGAGCTAGTTTATGAGAGAGGCTTAACTAGGAACTTTCTGTTTGTTTATTAAACACACATGTATTAATGTTTCCGTATTAATACAATTATAGCATGCAAAATAAACATCTATCATATACTTGGAATACACATAATAAACACTTTATTATTGCCTCGGGGCATATTCCTTCACACTGGGAAATGACAGGCGTGAGGGTCGAAGGAAGACATTGTCGGTAGGAACCCTAATCTCGAGTACTGGCGACGAAGAGTACATGTCGGTGAGTAAAATGTCAATGAGATTCTACATTGCTTCTAAGTTGCCATTGCATTGTGCGGAGTTGACTATTGCATTTTCAAGTTATCCCGATTGGGCGAGCATCGACTCGCATGGGAGGAGCTGGTTAGGACGAGGTGGCTCGAGAAGACGAGGAGTTTGCAGCCTTGTCGAGGCGGAACGCGGATAACCGAGACGATGGTGGAACGCACTGCGCGGGAAACCGCAACTTTGACCGCTTCAAGGGGAAGGTGGTACGTATATACATGGAATGACCTGCGTGCATTTCTGCTTATGTTTGTACTTCATATGCATAATATTTTCTTTTCGCGATACAGGTGGCCGAGACACAACCCGGGGAGGTGATTCATGACGTCGACGTCTATGAGATGATGCGGCGAAAGAAGCCCAATTACTCGGAGCCTCAACCCTTGTTGCCCGTGTACTTCGGCACTGCCCAGAACGACTTGGGGCACTAAAGCACGATGGTGAAGGCTCGTCACCCCCATGTGGATGACCCCATTCACGCGGAGATCGACGAGGAGTCGTTGGTCATGTCGGGGCACGGATTGCAGCATGGACGCCTCAAGATTCTGAATAAGAACGTCAAGCCTACCCTCAGCACGAGTTTCAGCCGTCTCAAGGCTACCTACCCCGCCGACGGCCCCCCTATCCCGCCTCGTGGCCAGCCTCGTCGCTCCGCCGAGGATGTAAGTTTTTCTCGTTCTCATCTTCTTTATGACTTTTTTTCCTGCATGGCTAACCACTGACGAGATTCCTTGTATTTGAAATTGTAGCCTGAGTTAGACGCGGCCTACGATACCGTTTATGAGGAATATCAGGTGGCCTTTCGGCATCATCAAGAGGCGCTTGCGATCTACATGCAATACGTAAATGTAAGTCCGAACATTTATTTTTGCAAAAGATACAAGTCCCACTTCCCCCCGTTTGTTGTACTACGGCCTGACTTCTAAACTATCTTGCAGGACATGATGGTGAATATTCAAACTTGACAGAATAGAGATTTGGGGCCCGTGCCTCCCATGCCAGGTCCGGCGCCATTTTTGCAATCGAAGGAAAGCTTTGCTAGGACCTACTACGCATCGACACCGGTAAGTTCTTTGCTAACCCACCGTTATCGCTTTACTTTGCCTCGAAGTTGCTAACATGTAGGCAACATGTAGGAACGGAGCTCCGGGAACCGGCACTTTGGCCACGCCTCGCCGGATGGGCGTCAGATCACACCGCTTCATGACCATGGTCCATCTCCTGGCCATTCTGCAGGTGGTTCTCCCGAGCTTCACACTTCTCCTACTCCCTCGCCAGGTGGCTCTTCTGCTGCTTCTACTGGACTCAACCCTCGGCAGAGGTTGCCACTTTTCACCAGGGGAGATCTCGGGTACACCCCGTCTCCTCCAGAGGTGTAGGGATGTGTGATGATGTCGATGATCTTGTATGACTAATGTATGGATGATCTTGTATGACTGATGTTGATACATGTATGGCATATGTGATCTTGTTTCAATTGCTGTGGAATATATATTGCATGGATGTATGGATGATGTATGGATGATGATGTATGGATGTATGCATGGATGTATGGCTGCTGTGAGTGCTGCTGCTGTAAAAAATTCAAAAAAAAAACTGTGCATTTGATACGCCGACGGCCTTGCCCTCGGCGTAGGAGGTACGCGTGACCAAATGGTCACGGCTACGCCGACGGCAAGGCCCTCGGCGTAAGGCCAGGCATTGCCGCCAAAGCCGCTACGCGCCTCCACGTGGCGCGACGCCGAGGGGAGGCCGTCGGCGAGCAGCGCCAGCCGCCACCGCCTCCACGTGGCGAGCGCGTGCCGAGGGGAGGCCGTCGGCGTGCGCCAGGCCGCCCACCAGCCCACGTGGCTTGGCACGCCGAGGGAGGCCGCCGACGAGCCGACGGCCGTTAATCGCCGTGGTGACGGGCTGTCGACGTTCGCCGATGGTCTACGCCGACGGGCGCCAGTTGCCGTCGGCGTTGACCCACGCCGACGGTCTTGTCCTACGCCGACGCCGCGCCGCTCGCCGAGGAGAGGTCCGCCGAGGACGGACGCCGAGGGCAGCCGTCGGCGTAGCGTACGCCGAGGGTTTTCCTGGCTACGCCGACGACAATAAGCCCTCGGCATACCAAGTTCTCCTGTAGTGTCGGCCTCTCTGAAGTCTTAACATAAGAGCATCTCCACTCGCCTATCTAGTAGACTGATCCGGACGCCGAAATTACGTCCGGACACCAAAATCGGCCCATTCGCGTACCCAGGGACCTGTTTTCGGCCGGATTTGGGCCAACTTTGGTCCGAACTATCCAGGCCGAACCCAGGATCCCGGGTACGCCCTGGGAACGCCGGATGACGAGAATTCGGCGAGTGGACCAGCCTGTCGGCGATAGAAGCCGAGTCGCCGCCATCCTTCTCGTCGTTTTTCCTTTTCCCGCTCTCGCCGCTACACCCCTCCCGCTATTCTTCTGGCCTATAAAAGCCGTACATCTCGCCGTCTCTCTTCACAGGCCCTCACACCACCACAACTCCGGCAAACTTCAGACGTTCGCACCTTTCTTCCTCCCCAACTCCGCCGAGAAGCCATGGCCGGCCGACGCACGTTGTCGCCGTGGGAAGCCCGGCTGCTCCATGGCGCTTCTCGGCCCCGTCGGACACTCGTCTCCTCTAGGCCGGAAACTCGCCGACGGATCCCGTTCGCCGATGCGGACGGGCGAGACCTCCGGAGAGATCCAGCGGCTATCGCCGCCATGGAAGACCTGTAACTTCGCGGAGATCCAGGCCGCTATCGCCGCCATGCAAGGCCTGACACTCGCCAAGGATCAGGACAACCTGGTCTTCTGGAGGCAGTTTTTCGCCGGCAGACGCCTCGAGGAACTCGCCCGACACGACGGACCGCCGGGCTCACCGCCGCCGTGTAACAATGTGGCTTACCGCCGCCGCTGGTGGAGCGTTCCAGGGTGGACTCACCGGAGTCATGGCGCACATCGAGGCCGGCAAACAACCCCCGCCTCGGCCTGTAGTTGCGGCGTCCGACGTCGACCACGGCGGCGTCCTTTTCTAGTTAAAACCGATGTACTATGTGTCCCCTCGTCTACTTTAATGAAATTCCGTCTATATTCGCCCATATTTCGCTGAGTTTAAGTGAATTTGGCCAAACTTGGAAACGCTGTCTGGGTACGCGAGTGGGAGACAGGGCGTACCCATGCCAAAAACATGATTCGTCCGGCCGAAAACACGATTCGTCCGGCCGAAAATCAGTCCGGTTTTTAGCCTGGTTACGCCCAAGGAGCGGAGATGCTGTAAGGTAGCTCTTGTTGGTTTGTGCAAAAGCAGTAAGCTTTCGCGTTTATGCCGATCCCCCGTGCGTGCGCATAAAAGTGGTAAACTGCTGCTTGGTGTTAGCGTCCCGACTCCAGATTCCCTTCCTTCAAGTTCGCCGTGTCTTACTTCCACAGTAGCCATATGCCTCTGAAGGAAAAACGAGTCAGCTGCTCTGTGCGTGGAATCCTATGCTATGCTATGCATCGCAGTGGCGTCCATCGGCATGCATTCCTGAAACTGTATGTAGGCTTGTAGAGCGTTCCAGTATGTGTACCTGAACATAGGCCAGTTGAGCAGGGAGCGTGACATGGAAACTTTGGGACTTATACAGAAGAGAGGAAATAGACGAGGAGCAGCAGAACGTTGCCAAAAAACAATACTACTACTCCCTCCAACCCGTATTAATTGACTTGGATTTGTTAAAATTTAGATAAATTTAAACATTATTTAGTATATAGGTTTATCCAAAATTTAATAAATCCAATTTAATTAATATGGGCCGGAGTGAGCACTACGATACAGCCGTGGAGAGTACTCGAGCGAGAGAATCTTTTTTCCGCTGTGTGGCATATTCTTCGGCCACCTGACCTCGCAGTCGCAGCTCGGTCGAACCGCCAAAATACCCGAGCCTTTCCCGCCAAAACTTGGCGCCAAGGCGCCGCCAGCACGCCGGGTACGAAATCGGTCAAACGCCCAACTCATTGGCCCGTTGGCCGTCGCTCCCAAACGCACGCAAATCATCGTTGATGCTATGCTCCGTGTCAGTGCTGCGTTGACGCTGGGGCCCACGCAGAACAAGTCGCGGGTTAATTAAACGAGACCACGTCGCCTCTTCCCCTTCTCCGGCCGCAACGAAAACAAAAACACCAACTTTGCTAGCGGCTGGAAGAAACCTACCGTCGCGTGCGGCGGTGCCCAGATTTCACATGATCCATTCCCAAGCCATGGCCCAGGAGATCAAACATGTGCCGAAAAGCTCACAGCTACTCTCTCCGTTTAGAAATATAAAACGTTTTAGATTTCTTAAGCAAGTAGACCAGCACACTAAAAGATGTCTAGATACATTTAAAACTTTATATATTAAAATATTTTTAAATACATTTGTTTCACAAATATAAAACATCTTATATTTCCAAACAGAGAGAGTAGTACGGACAAAGTATGGAAAAACTCACGGAGCCTGAGCTTGAGAAGCAAAAAATGGGAATCCAAGTACGGTGAAGAGTACATTTTCGAAACCCCAAAATCTTTCATATTTTTTTCATTATTGTGTATAAACGGTTATATGGTATTTCGCTTGACATTTAGCACGGTTGTAGTATACATCATCATGTACATCTATTTTTTATATTTTTTGGAAACTTTGAAATATATTTTTAAAATATTTCAGAAAAATGAGACTCATGCAGCTCTAGCTCTGAATTTTCGGAGAAACTCCCCACCTTTTGTTAGATGTAACTAGTAGGTTGGTTCATGCCTGCGCAGCATGATTTATTTTGTGTCCTAAACTAATTTCTTCATATTTCTTTACATTAGCTTCTAGACATTAATAGCCTATTATTTATGTAAATAATATACAAGTTTGTAAAGATTATATGACATTTCGCCTGATATTTGGCACAATCGTAGTATACATCATCATGTATATCTATGTTCATTTTTTTTGAAACTTTGAAATATATTTTTAAAATATTTCAGAAAAATGAGACTCATGCAGCTCTATAGCTCTGAAATTTCATAGAATTGCCCTCCTTTTGTTAGCTAGTAGGTTGAATCATGCATATGCAGCATGATTTATTTTGTGTCCTAAACTAATTTCTTCATATTTCTTTACATTAGCTTCTAGACAATAATAGCCTATTATTTATGTAATAATATACAAGTTTGTAAGAAAGATTTTGAATGCAAAAGCTTCCGTCAATATTATGTCGAGACTGATATTTAGGCCCATTTGAAATAAATTTTTTATTTAATTTTCCTACAAATTTGCATATATAGATCATGGTTGTATAATAGTAACCAATCCACTAAATGCATTATGTGCGTAAGGACCTTGGTATGTGACGGCAAAAGAACAAAGACCATTGTGGTCGTTGTCTTAACATACAAAGTTATAGTACCATGGTATTCACCGCAACATTTTGTTACCTTTTCTCTTCCATTCTCCTCACGATTTGTTCTCGAGGTTTTTTGTACCACTAATCAAATATAACCATGTATATACATTTAAGGAACACATGCATGTCAATATATTCGTGTGTATTACCATGTCTTGGCAAGCAATCCATTGTTGGATGGAAATCAAATTGTAGATAATCTATATTCACTTGTATATAGAATTTCACATATAAATACCATGCCTAATTTTTTTTATAAATTTTATTGTAGAATTTATTTTTTTAGCGGTTTATGCATTTGGAATGAGGAGGCGGTGTTCTCATCAATAGTAAGACACGTTTTGTTACTTTGCCAATCATAATCGTAGGAGCCAACTACCTATTAATATAGAGAGTGATTTTTTGCTTCTCATTAAAGCAGTTAATGACATAACTCTAGATGGTTCACCATTTATGTTCATTGTCTTGGAGAGTAAGCATCAAACAAAGCAATGTAGAGAATGTACCTTTGTTAAAGGGTACCGTATTCAGGTTAGGGCGCGTCACTGTCTTGCTAATTCTGCTAGATCAGAGCGTCGTACTCTAGAATGGTTTGGGTCAGGTCTTGCGTGCTTGTTGCAGGGACTTGATCTTGTACCAAAGTCCCAAGTGCTTAATAAAGTCTGGTTACCTGGAAAAGAGAGGAACAACCAGATTTTCTTATTGAGCTCTTAGCAAAAAATGTAACAATGAGATAATCAAAAAATATTCCATGATGCCTTTCCCTAAAAAATAGCTCTTGTATTTTTTTTTGAGAGAAGCTCTTGTATCCTTGAAGCCCGGCCAGCAGATACGTAGCGCCCACGTTCACAAAAATAAAACGGACGATCCTCGGTGCACGAGCACGGTCGAGTAACCGAAAATGCTACATCTACGGATGTTTACGGACGTTTTATGCGATGACAAGGACTCAATCCGACGTGGAAGGCACGGCGTGGGCGCGCGGAACTGGTGGGCGTCATGGGTGCCGAACAAAAGAAGAAGAAAAATCCTAGGAACGATCCTGCTAATTAGGCGGCAGAAATTAGAACTGCCCATACTTTCTGCTATTCGCTGAGATCGATCTAGTCCCGCCGAGCTGCCTCCATCGCGGCGTAGTGAACGTCCATGCCGTGCGCCATCATGAACGGCCAGGCTGCGCGCCGTCTTCCTCAACACCGGGCTAAACCTCACCATTGTCCAGCCGGCCGACCGGCTCACCATCAACGGACCATCGTGCAAGTATTCAGTCTTACTGAAGACCGACCTGTGCTCGAGTTCACTTTGGTTTGTCCTCTTTCAAATCAACCTAGTTAACCTTTCTTAATTTTTACAAATATACGGCCTAAGGTTTAGTACTTGGCAGAGATCCTAGCCGATGGTGTAGAAATACTGAGTAAACGAGAACCTGTACTGTATGTACATGTACCTTCATGTGAAATCTGTCCTAGTTTCATGTTTTTTTATCTCATTAGGTATATAAACATAATAGAAACCTGATCATTAAATGTTTATGATTTGTAGGAATGAAAATATACGACCTAAGGTTTAGTACTTGGCAGTGATCCTAGCTGATGGTGTAGAAATACTGAAGTAAACAATCAAATCATATGGTTCAGAACCTGTACTGTATGTACCTTCATGTGAAATCTGTCCTAGTTTCATGTTTTTTTATCTCATTAGGTATATAAACAGAGTAGAAACATGATCATTAAATGCTTTATGATTTGTAGGAATGAATGATCGAACTGATAGTGTTCAAGAATCAAGTGACATGTCTATTTCAAGCGACGACGATTGCATCGAGCAACAAAAGAAAAACAACGTGGAACTTGAACATGACAATGGTGAAGGTCAAGCAAATGTGTTAATGGAACTTGAACAAGACCATGGTGAAGGTCAAGCAGATGTGTCACTTGAAGATCCTGAATTGGGGATGACCTTTGATACTGAGAATGATGTGAAAGAGTACTACAAAAATTACGCTAAGGCAAAAGGGTTTGGTGTGACAAGACGAAGCTCAAATAAGGTGATAACGGTGAACTAAAGTATCTTACACTCTGTTGCTCTCGTCATGGCAAGACTGAGTCCAACTCAAGAAATGTGTTGAAGCCAAATCCAACAGCTGGGTTGGGATGCAAAGCTAAAGTTAATACTGTTCGTGCTCCTGATGGAAAGTTTCATCTTTCGACGGTCATTTTGGATCATAATCATACATTAAGTCCACACAAATCTCGGTTATTCAGATGCAACAAAAGGTTGGACTTACATGTTAAGCGAAGGCTTGAGTTGAATGACCGAGCTGGAATACGAGTAAACAAGAACTTCAATTCTCTTGTTGTGGCAGCGGATGGTCATGAAAATCTGACATTTGGAGAGAAAGAATGTCGCAATTATCTAGAGAAGACAAGAAGATTAAAACTAGGAATTGGTGATGCTGAGGCCGTTCGTGACTATTTTATGAAAATGCAATCAGACAATCCAAGTTTTTTTAGTGTCATGGATGTTGATGATGAATCGAGACTTAAGAATGTCTTTTGGGCTGATGCAAGAAGTAGAGCAGTGTATGAATCCTTTGATGATGTCATAACTTTCGACACTACATATTTGGTGAACAAATATGATATGTCGTTTGCTTCTTTTGTTGGGGTGAATCATCATGGACAATCTGTGTTGCTAGGATGTGCCTTATTATCAAATGAAGACACTCCAACATTTGTTTGGTTATTTCAAGCATGGTTGGCATGTATGTCAAATCGTCAACCAAAAGCTGTTGTCACCGATCAGGCAAAAGCAATTCAGAATGCTGTTGAAATGGTTTTTCCAGATGCTCGATATAGGTGGTGCTTGTGGCATATAATGAAGAAGCTACCGGAGAAGCTAGGTGGATATGAGGAGTATGAGCACATCAAGACTGCAATTGGCAAAGCAGTTTATGATTCATTAACAATTACAGATTTTGAAGGTTCTTGGCTACGTATACTTGAGAGATACAATATTGCTGATAATAAATGGCTTAAAGGGATCTATGATAATCGCCACCGTTGGGTTCCAGCCTTTGTGAAAGATGTGTTTTGGGCAGGCATGTCCACTACACAACGTAGTGAGAGTATGCATGCCTTCTTTGATGGGTATGTTAATGCCAAGACAACACTGAAGCATTTTTGTGGCCAATATGAGAATGCTCTTCGTGATAAAGTTGAGAAGGAGATTCTTTCTGATTTTAATTCCTTTCATTCAACCATACATTGTGTCACACACTTTGACATAGAGATTCAGTTTCAATCAGTCTATACAAATTCAAAATTCAAAGAGTTAGGAGCTAACGAACACTTTGTACTGTGACCGGAACTTCATACAGAAAGAAGGAGCAATAGAAACATACAAAATAGTTGAGGATGTCCTAATTGACAAAGAGGAAGGATGGAGAAAAGATTATGTGTACCATGTATATTTCAATGCGGAAGAGTTTGAAGTTAAGTGTTCTTGTCGCCGTTTTGAGTTCAGAGGTACTATCTGTAGGCATATGTTATGTGTGCTGACTCACAAGAAAATCAAGGAGGTTCCTTCAGAGTACATCCTTGATCGGTGGAGGAAAAATGTGAAAAGAAAACACAATTTTATCTGGTGCACATATGGCGGCATGGAAGGCACTTCTGTTGCAAAACGTTTTGACAAGTTGTGCAATATTTTCTTCCCGGTTGCAGAGTTAGGCGCCATGTCCGAGGATTCCTACAATTCCTTGATTGAGCAGCTTCGCACTCTGAAAATTCAACCTTCTAGTAACCCAAGTTCTGAAAATAATAATGGACAACTTGGTACACAGGAAGTTGGTGCACCTTATAATGGGGAGGCAACAAGTAAAATTATACTAAGTCCAATAGCTGTGAGATGTGCTGGACGTCCTCCTTCATTGATAAAAGAATCTAAGGTTGATAAGCTTATTCGTGAAGCAAGAGAAAACAAGAAAAAAGCCGAACAAAGGGAGAAGAAGAAAGCTGCACAAAAGGAGAAGAAGAAATCTGAACAAGAAGTAATTATACCGGTACTTTGTTTCATTGAAAAGATCTACATCTTTTAAGTTTACTAATTTAGTATTTATTTCAGGCTCGCTTCATTAAACTGAAAAATAAAAGATCAAATGCAAAGAGAAAATCATTAGAGAATGACATTCTAAAACAAGCTGACATGGGACACGAGGTATAGCTATTTTTTTCTCATCTCCTTATTTTAGTAAATACTAGAGCATCCAAGTCAGTTTACGCCTAGCTTTATTTGGATTAGGATTCTTTTGACTTGGGAGTTAGTTCCCACAACATAAATCCAACCATGACAACTTCAGCACCATATGGAACAATCGAGGGATCATTTAACTTGGGCATTAATACCAGCATCATGAACCCAACCATGACAGCTGCAATACCATCTGGAGCAATTCATGTATCTTTGTTTTTCATCTCTCCTTTTGTAATAAGTACTTTTACATTCAAGTCACCTTATGAATATGATTTTGTACAGGAATCGCTTGAACTTGGCATTATTAGCAACATAAATCCAACCATGGCAGCATCATTACCATCTGGGAGTTCATCAGCAATGGTTATGCCTCCAATTCTGGGAACATATACAAGCATGTTGTTTCAAGTTCAACAAAACTCTACGGCTCGGTCCGATTCTACAGAATTACACTTTAATGGAAGTGGAATGCTCAACGATACGATGGATCAGAGTTAGACATGGTTTGGTGTAATTTAAAGGTGTTGGATGTAGCCCTTTTTTATGTAGTTAGCAACTTTAATGTAATAGCTGATAGGAACCAGGGTACTTGATTAGAGAGGAGACCATCCATCAATTTGCTTCATCTTGTGTTTGGCAGTAGTACTTATGTTAATTTGTTCTTATTTCTATTTTTCTCTCTGTACCTCTAGAGTTGCAATATTTCTGTACTTGCGTTTCTTTTTACACTTCCTACTGGGAGTTGAACAATATAATGGAGGTTTTCTCAGTATTGGTGTGTTGTTAAATCACAGATTTTCACTTTTTTTATAACACACTATTCCACTAACCAGTGTTCACCTTCATAGCTTTTTTGTTTCATATGTTTATATAGTTTCACTGAATATTCAGTGCACATGAACATTTTTTATAAATGATTCTAGTTGGCAAATCATGATCCCAACATACCAGCCAAAAGGACAGGATTTCCACTCTATATAATTTTGCAGAACAGAGCAAACTTTATTCATTCATAGAAAAAATTTACATACACATGAACAGTAGTGTCAGGACTACAAAGCACACTAGTGCAGAAGTGAACTTCCTATACACTGATCATACAAAACTGCTGATCATAGGACATATTTCTCTCACATGTAGCTTCACGTTCCATCTACCAGCATTATCTCTCAGATTTTTTCGTCATGTCCATCAGATAGTGATCACTATTCAGTAGCAAGGCTACGATCCAGGATGTACCAGTTTCCTCTTTCCTGCTTCTGAAGATACAATAGGGACCTATTTCCTCTTTGTTTCTTCGGAACGTACATCTCAAGCTTCTTCCCAGGAACTATATACTCAGGCTTGTAATTCTGAAAAAAAAACTTGTTGTTAAACAAAAGGTAAGATCACTATGTGTCGAAATAAGCTTGTAGAGAGATCAAGCAAAATCAAAAGAATTAGTAATACATTTTTTATTTGCAAGAAGAAGTTGAGAAACAGAGCAAAGGACCTGCAGATGTGACTCTTGCTAACTAGCTGTACCAGACGCTCGAGGCAGACGTAGCAGCTCAATCTTTCGAGCGGAATTTTTCCCAGCATCCTTTGCTGAAGTAGAAATAAGCTGGAGAGGGAGCGCCGCCGCGCTTTTCTTCCGACGAGGGCGAGTTCACCACACCGCCGATGTCAAGGCGTAGGTCGCCGCCCAGCTTGCCGGAGAGGGTTAGATCGGGCGCAGCTTGCCGGAGAGGGTCTTCTCGCCGCGCTGCTTGTGACGAGGGTTAGCTCGCCGCGCTGCTGACGACTGGTAGGTTGCCGCTCCGTCGCCTAGAGATATGGGGATATTTTGGTTAGTTTTTCTTAACTGGTTTTCTTTCGAACGGACGGAGCAAATTATCCACGCTGGCTCGCCACGTGCTTCACCTCGTCAGCGTGTAGCGTTCCCGTAACGAGAATCGTCCGTAGGTGTAGCATTACTGGTCGAGTAACTATGGCCGGCCTCGCGATCGAGCTAGCTCTTGGTGTTGACTTATTTTATTGGTTGATCATGGTGCTGACTTTTTACCACCCACACCACACTCCCTTGTGAATTTCTGTTTGTCCTAGTGTCCAAAAGTAGTAACCTTTCTTGTTAAAGCTCGCACGCACCCGTGGGGAGGATAAAAGTTGCCATTTCCGTCTGTCCCTTTTTGTTACTGCTTTGTCTTATATGAATCTTATTCTTCGGACCATTCCGGAATCTCTCGTGATGTCTCGTATCCCATCCAAGACTTCGAACAAAAACTCATAAACCAATTATTCATTCTATCCTAGCGTCGAGACACGTTAAGTGTGTGACCCTGCGGGTTCGAGAATATACAGAAATGATCTTCTATCAATAATCAACAACGGGGTCTGAAAACCCATATTGACTCCCACATACTCATCGATGATCATATCGGATGAACCACGATGCTAGGATTCAATTAATCCCATATACATATTCCCGTTTTCTTTCTATCTCGCTAGGTACTTTTTTACGGTAATACCGGCCCACCCGTCCAGTACTACCGGCCGGTCCAGTTTATTTGTCCAGTTTTAAATCCACGTCCAGATTTGCTTCCTCGCCCTGATCCCGCGCGCGTTGACCCGCGCGCAGCAGACTCCACTCCGCTGCGCCAGCGCGTTCACAGGTGGCCAGCTGGCGCTGACCTGCTGCAGCCTGCGTTGCTCGCTGCTAATTGCTTTGCCGCTGCGCTTGCCGCGGCCGCCGCATACCGCCGCTTGCTTGCATGCCCAGTGAACTGCACCGCTGCTGTTGCTTCTCGGCAGCTTCGGCGCATCAGTTGCTGGTTTGCTGCTTAGACCATGCACACTGCTGCGTCGGTTCAACAAATAATGTGTCAGAGTTAGGAACCGATATGGTCTTGCTGTAGTGTATGGAATCGATGTAGGTCCCACTCTTTACATCTTTTGCATGCATGCATGTCGACTTTGCCTCACAATTCTGCTACTAGGTCCCACACTCAATGGAAAAAGCGAATCAAACTCTTGAACCGCTTCTCATGTGAGATCCTAGGAACCGATGCTGGGCGATGTATGGAACCGGTTCGACAAGAGGTGAGAGAATGCTAAGAATCGCTTTTTACACACAGTGTGGCTGGTCTTAGCTAGCTGGCTGCCCTCAGATTCCCTGTTGCTTCTCTTGCTGATCGGTACTACCGCAGATCGAAAATTAGGTCAGATTTTCTGAGACCTCTATTTAAGCTTGTCCGTTTTCAGTTTAGTTAGCTCCTCTATATTTATTAGGCTAAACTTTGTCACTTGCTCTAGATCTTGAAACTTGCCTAAACTTTTCCCTCCGATGATTCTTGCCCATATTTGAGTGGAAGAGAGAGGAGATCTAGCCCCACGTTTTGACATAACCGATTCATCTCTTTGTGAGTGCATTTGGGGATCTAGATTTTGGGGATTTTGTGTCTCTCTTTGATTCCTCCTCTCTTGTTCCCCCAATAGGTTTAGTAGCTTTGTTGGAACTTGAGAGTGAGGAATTTGGGTATCTTTGTGGTGTTCTTGCCATTTGCATTTGGTGCATCGGTTTGAGTTCTCCTCGGAGGATTTGGTTTGATTTTCTCATTGGAACTTGTCCCTCTTGGATTCTTGGAACCCTAGACGGTTTGTGGTCTTGGTGGCATTGTGGCCTTTTGTGGCGTTTGTTGGGAGCCTCCAATTAAGTTGTGGAGAAGTGCCCCAACCTTGTGAGAGGTTCCGGTTGCCACCGACAAGTGCACCGATAGTGGAAGCGTGAATCGATCCCATTGGGGTGAGATTCACCGGAGAATAAGGGAGGCCTTTTGTGGCGTTGGTGGTTTGATACCACCCCCTCTCCAAACGAGACGTACTCCATGTTGGGAGGAACTCGGTAAAATATCGTCGTCCCCGCGTGCCTCGGTTATCTCTATACCCGAGATTTTACTTATGCACTTTACATTGTGATAGCCTTCGTGCTTGAAGTAATCTATATATTGCTATCACTTTGTTACTTGTATTGCTTAGCATAAGTTGTTGGTGCACATAGGTGAACCCTAGTTGTTCTAGGTTGTGCTTGACAAAGTAAAACGCTAGTTTTATCCCGCCTTTGTTGAGCCACTCTAGGAAAAGTTTTTATCGCCTATTCACCCTCCCTCTAGGCGACATCCGTATCCTTTCAATTGGTATCAGATCCCGGTCTCTCATTGTAGGCTTCACCGCCTTGAGAGTAAAGATGTCGGCTAGAGGATTAGTGCACAATGACATGCTCACATTCGATGGCACAAATTATGATGTTTGGAAAATTCACATGCTTAATTTATTTCGAGAAATTCACCCCATTATCGAGGGCTATCTATATGTGGGTTTCTCTTCTCCTATGGATACACAAAACGAATCTTTAGAGGAGAAGTTGAATTCTCATATAGATGCTCTAGCTACTGAAATTCTCTTGCATGTTGTGAGCAATGTAGTTCTTTCGTCTATCATGCCTTATTCATGCGCTCGTGAGATATGGACCAAGCTTCAAGATAAATATAGCAAGTCCAACATTATTGAGGATGATTGTGTTGCTTCCACTTCCGGTCGAGATGAGTTCTCATCCTCTACCACTTCACCAACATGTGATTTTTCACAAGGTAATGAAATGGTGAGTGGTGATAGAAATTGCAATATGGATAGTGTGTTCACTATTTGTAATCCCTCATATCTATCTAGTTGCAATGATCTATCTTTGGACCTTAACACTTCTAGCACTCAAAATTCCTCACATGCTTGTGTTAATAGTCCTTACATATCATGTAGAAATGACTTGAACAAATCTTATGATGATATGCTCATGTTGTCTTGTTGCCATGATAAAAATGCTTCTATTTACCCTAGTACTTGTGTTTCTAACCATGTAGAGGAAAATGAAGATTCTATGGGCCAAGGCAAGGTCTTGAAGAGAGCTACAAGTGCAATCTCATCATCACCGTCCTCCGGTTCTCACATGTGCCTTATGGCTAAGGGAACAAAGGTAACCTCTTTGAATCCCATTGTATCTCATGATGATGATGATGAGGTTGAGAATGATAATGATGATTATAGAGGTAAGTATGATATTACCTCTATTAATAAAATGGGAGAGGTTTTCTATAGTTCTCTCTACAAAAATAAAATTGCTTCCTCCAACCTTCTTGAAATCTTGAATTATGCTATAGAAGGCAATGATCTTATTGAGGAGCAAGAAAACATAATTGATGAAAAGTTTGCACTTGAGCGTGAATATGCTAATGAACTTGCTCAAGTAAAGGACTCCCTTGAAGAAGAACAAACCACCAAATAATCTCTTGAGGAGACTTTTACTCTAGAATTATCTAGAGTAAAGGAATACCATGATAGAAAACTTGCGGTGGATAACTCCTTCAAGACTAAAAATGATGAACTTGAAGTTGCTTATGCTAAACTTGTTGAGGATTTTAAGCACCTCGAAAATGGCTCTCGGGCCGTTAAGAGGGAGCTCATCAAACTCACCGAGTCACATGAGCAACTTAAAGCTTCATATTTAAAAGAGCTTGACAAGTTGCCCTCGCCTCTTGCTAATAATAATGATGCTTGTGCTACTAACTCTATTTCTTGTGAAGCATCTATTTTGAAGGAGAATGTTGAGCTAAAAGCTCAACTTGGGTTGCTAACTAGCAACTATGGGAAATTAGAAGAAAACCATGTTAAGCTCTCAAGCTCGCATGAGGATCTCCTAGTCTCCCATGGTAGGCTAAAGTTATCTCATGAGGCCATCATGTCAAAGGTAACATCTAGTGGGCCTCATGTGGACATTGGCACTACATATAGTTCGCAGGTTCACTGTTGTCTACTAACAAGACAGTTAATACAGGGTTGCCGTACCACTCAGGAGGGCACGCGACCTTGTCGACCTGCGACGTTTAGTAGTAGCATCGTCCGAAGCTTCATGATCCTTGTCATTAGCTTCCTCTATTGTTGGTGCACTTTGCACCGAACAATTTCGTGGCGCTACTCTCCAACTCAAGAGAAGGTTCAACAACCTCGTCTAGCTCTACTTTCCTCCCACTCACTTCTTTCGAGAGAAACTCCTTCTCAAGAAAGGATCTGTTCTTTGCGACAAACACTTTGCCTTCGGATCTGTGATGAAAGGTATACCCAATAGTTTCCTTAGGGTATCCTATGAAGACGCATTTCTCCGCTTTGGGTTCGATGTTGTCCGGCATCAACTTCTTGACGTAAGCTTCGCATCCCCAAACTTTAAGAAATGACAACTTAGGTTTAGCACAAAACCACAGTTCATACGGTGTCATCTCAACGGATTTAGATGGTGCCCTATTTAAAGTGAATGCAACGGTTTCTAATGCATAACCCCAAAATGATAACGGCAAATCTGTAAGAGACATCATTGATCGCACCATATCTAATAGAGTTCGATTCATGCTCGACACACCATTGCGCTGGTGTTCGTGGCGTGAGTTGCGAAACTATTCCGCTTGCTTTAAGATGCGTGAGAAAATCATAACTCAAATATTCACCTCCACGATCGGATCGTAGAAATTTAATTTTTCTATTACGATGGTTTTCCACTTCATTCTGAAATTCTTTGAACTTTTCAAACGTTTCAGATTTATGTTTCATTAAATAGATATACCCATATCTACTTAAGTCATCAGTAAAAGTGAGAAAATAGCGATATCCACCGCGCGTCGAAACACTCATTGGTCCGCTTACATCGGTATGTATGATTTCCAATAAGTCCGTTGCTCGCTCCATCATTCCAGAGAACGGGGTTTTCATCATCTTGCCCATGAGGCACGGCTCGCACGTGTCAAATGATTCAAAATCAAGAGACTCCAAAAGTCCATCAGAATGGAGTTTCTTCAAGCGTTTTACACCAATATGACCTAGACGGCAGTGCCACAAATAAGTAGTATTATCACTATCTACCTTGCATCTCTTAGCCTCAATGTTATGGATGTGTGTTTCATTGCTTTCGAGATTCAGAAGAAATAAACCATTCACAGCAGGTGCATGACCATAAAATATGTTACTCATATAAATAGAATAACCATTATTCTCCGATTTAAATGAATAACCGTCTTGCAATAAACACGATCCAGATATGATGTTCATGCTCAACGCAGGCACATAATAACATTTATTAAGGTTTAAAACTAATCCCGAAGGTAAAACTAAGGAGAGCGTGCCGATGGCCATCACATCAACTCTTGATCCGTTGCCAACGCCAAGATCGTCACCTCATCCTCGCTAGCCGCCTATTCCGTAGATCCTGTTCGAGTTACAAATATTAGCAACGAACCAAAGATCAAATACCCAGGCACTACAACGAGGGCTAGTAAGGAAAACATCAATAACATGTATATCAAATATAACTTTGATGGTGCCAGCCTTCTTGTCCGCTAAGTACTTCGGACAGTTGCGCTTCCAGTGACCTTTGTCCTTGCAATAGAAACACTCACTGTCCGGCTTAGGTCCATACTTGAGCTTCTTCTCTGCAGGGGCAACGCGCTTGCCACTGCCCTTCTTGAAGGGCTTCTTTGCACCCTTACCTTTCTTAAAGCTGGGGGGCTTGTTGACCATCAATACATGATTATATTTCTTGATGTCTACCTCCGCAGCTTTCAGCTTAGCGAAGAGCTCAGTGATCGTATCAGTGGAACCAATCTGATTGTGAGTAACTACAAAACCTTTGTAGATAGGAGGGAGTGATTGCAGAACTCTGTCAATCTTGAGCTCCTCTGGAATCTTGCAGTCCGGTTGCTCAAGGTGTTGAGTGTAGCCCAACATCTTAATGGCGTGCTCACTAACGGAACTCCCTTCCTCCATCTTGCAGTTAAAGAATTTCTCAGAGATCTCATATCTCTCAGAGCGGGCCTGAGTCTGAAACATAGTTTTCAGTTCCTCAAGGATCTCAAAGGGCCCGGGGAAATCTTCAAAACGATTTCGAAGGTCCGATTCCATAGCAAACAACATGGTGCTCTTAATAACACCATAATCATCTTTGCGCGACTGATAATCAGCTTTCTCATCAGCCGGCGCATCTACAGCAGGGGCGTCACCTAGCGCTTTCTCAAGGACATAGTCCTTTCGTCTTCCAGAGAGAATGATTCTCAGATTGCGGAACCAGTTGGTGAATTTAGACCCATTGTTCTTAAGCTTTTCTTTCTCAGCAAAAACGTTGAAGTTGAAGTTGGACTTAGCCATTTGATCTACAAAATTTGCATGTACAATTTAGACTATGTTCATGATAACTAGTTCAACTTAATCATATTACTAGATGAACTCCCACTAAATTCTGTTGGAGATATGCCCAAGAGGCAATAATAAAGTGGTTATTATCATATCTTCATACTTATGATAAATGTTTACATACCATGCTATAATTGTATTAACAGGAAACATTAATACTTGTGTGATTTGTAAACATAAAAGAGTCCCTAGTAAAGCCTCTTGTTAAACTAGCTTGTTGGTTAATATATGATCATGGTTTCCTGATCATGAACATAAGGATGTTATTAACAACAGGGTCATATCATTGGGAGAATGATATGATGGACTTACTCCTATAGTTAAGTGTAGCATAAAGATCAAGTCATTTAATATAGTTCATTTGCTATAAGCTTTCTGATACATAATAACCTAATTCCTTCGACCATGATATCATGCTTATCACCATCACCAGAAGGATGCTTTGATGACATCAAACACCACACCGTAACTGGGTGGCTATAAAGGTGGCATTGAGTGTTCGGAAAGTATGGGTTGAGACACATGGATCAAGAGTGGGATTTGTCCATCCATATGACGGATAGATATACTGGGCCTCTCGGTGGAATGTCATCCAATTAGCTTGCAAGCATGTGGTGGCTCACAAGGATCACATACCACGGGAACGAGAAAGAGTACTTATCGAACGAGGTTGAACTAGGTATGCAGAGATACCGACGATCAAAACCTCGGATAAGTAAACTATCGTGAGACAAAGGGAAATTGGTATCGTATGTAAGTGGTTCATTCGATCTCAAAGTAATCGTAGAAATATGTGGGAGCCATATGAATTTCCAGATTCCTCTATTGGTTATTGATCAGAGAAGTGTCTCGATCATGTCCGCATAATTCACGAACCGTAGGGAGACACACTTAAGGATTCGATGTTGTTGAGTAGTTATGGAATGATGAGTAACAGACCGAATGTTGTTCGGAGTCTCGGATGGGATCCGGGATATCACGAGGAGATCCGGAATGGTCCGGAGTGTAGGGGTTCGTAGCATGGAAAACAAAAAATTTCTATCGCATACAAATAAACAAGCCAAGATCTATCTACTAGATTGTAGCAACGAGTCGATGGAATAACTTACCCTCGAAGATTCCAAAGTGGTTAACGAGAGCAGATTCTCGTGGGTGATGTAGTCGTAATTTTCCCGATCTCAAGATCGTGTAGACGATCCTTCGGGCCAAGCGTTCCGCAGCTCCCGCATCGGTCACACGTTCGATTGACGAAGACCTTCCTCTCCCTTGTTCCAGAAATGGCGGAGGTTGTAGCACTTCTCGCGATTCCAAAGACAACGGGCGTGGTACCGGAAGTAGAGGGGAGATCCCGCAGGGCTTCGCCTTAAGCCGGAGCGAGTATGGTGGAGTATGAGAGAGAGCTATTAGTGGTCTAGGGATTAGACACACCAATTAGAAGGCTCTAAACCGCAGGCTAGAGCAATTAGAAGATCTAAACCAAAACGGCTCTAAACCGGAGATTAGAGGATAGGAACTTGTGTGTCTAGAGGAGGAGGCCCTGCCCCTCCTTTTATAGGTGGGAGGGCCAAGGAGGGAGTCCCTCCAAGTCGGCCTTGGTGGCGCCCGGCTTGGAGGGACTCCCCAAAGTCGGTTCCAACCACCTCTTGCTTGTTTCCCACAGCTTTCGCTTTCCCACAGCTTCTGTTTTCCACAGCTTCTGTTTTAGCTGTTTGACTTTCAAACCGACGCTTGACTTTTCAGTTTTGGAACAGCAAGAACACTTAGTACATGATGCAATCATTCAATATGTAATGACACATTCATGTACCCTCCCCGAGTGCCGGACAATCCGAACCTTCTAGAACATTCCCGATGAAAACACCGAATCATTCCCAACTCAAACAGGACTTTCCTTATATGAATCTTATTCTCGGACCATTCCGGATCACCGTGATATCCCGGATCCCATCCGAGACTCGAACAACATTCGGTCTCTTTCATAATACCATAACTACTCAACAACGCCGAATCCTTAAGTGTGTCTCCCACGGTTCGTGAATTATGCGGACATGATCGAGACACTTCTCCTAACAATAACCAATAGAGGAATCGAAATTCATATGTCTCCCATATTTCTATGATTACTTTGATCGAATGAACCACTTACATACGATACCAATTTCCCTTTGTCTCACGATAGTTTACTTATCCGAGGTTATGATCGTAGATCTCGCATACCTAGTTCAACCTCATTACCGATAAGTACTCTTTTCTCGTTCCGTGATATGTGATCCCTTGTGAGCCGTCACATGCTTGCAAGCTAATTGGATGACATTTCACCGAGAGGGCCCAGAGTATATCTATCCGTCATATGGATGGACAAATCCCACTCTTGATCCATGTGTTTCAACCAATACTTTCGAACACTCAATGCCACCTTTATATCCACCTCATACGGTGGTGTTTGATGACATCAAAGCATCCATCCGAAGGTGATATGCATGATCTCATGGTCGAAGGAATTAGGTTACTATGTATCGAAAGCATATAGCAATTGAACTATTTTAAATGACTTGATCTTTATGCTACGCTTAACTATAGGAGTATGTCCATCACATCATTCTCCTAATGATATGACCTGTTGTTAATAACATCTTCGTGTTCATGATCGTGAAACCATGATCATATATTAACCAACAAGCTAGTTTAACAAGAGGCTTTACTAGGGACTCTTATTTTAGTTTACAAATCACACAAGTATTAATGTTTCCGGTTAATACAATTATAGCATGGTATGTAAACATTTATCATAAGTGTGAAGATATGATAATAACCACTTTATTATTGCCTCTTGGGCATATCTCCAACAGTCTCCCACTTGCACTAGATGTCGTGGTTGTGGCACGGCAGATGCCATGGGTAGGCTAAAGTAGGGGGCCAATGGATGCTAGTGGGATCTGGGGAGGGAAGATGCAACTGTCTCTACACTCAAGCTGCCAAAGTGATGATCTTTATTTCTCTCTTTCTCTATTACAAGTGCTCCTTGAGCTGTATGATGTGGGGACCAGATGAATCTCCCAGCCTAACGGTGCTCAAAGAATCGATCCCTCCTCGTGGTCCAAGCCTCCCTTATAAAGGAGCCTTGGGTGCCCTTAGGGTCGATGAGGCAAGCATATTCGTGGAATATGCTTGTCCCAATTGGTAGTTCGGCCTCCTTTCCCTGTCGCCCTTCTAACGACGCAAGGTTCCAGGCCCCTCCTGCGTGCCTCGGCTCCAGGACTGCCACCTCCGTGACCTCCTTCTCGCCTCCGACGCTGTGCATCCTTGTCTCTTGTGCTTGGCTCGCTCGATTCCTTCTAGCCCGCAGCTATAGTTTGACCTTGGGCTTCTCCTTCTCCCCGCAAGCTTCAGATCACTCGGCCTTACCTTGTTACTCGGCTCGCTCTTCACCTGCATCAAGATCACTTGGGTAACCCGCCGATTCTCTCATCAGCTCGCCGGTAACTACTTGATACATATACGGGCTTCTTGCCTCCGCTCATCGGCCGATATCCATGATTCGCCGACTTGGACCAGAATTGAAACTAGACGGGATAGTACCTGCCTTTCCCCGTCTCGACCTACCCGAGGTTAACCCCCGACATTAGTCCCCGGTGGTGTGGCCTCAATAGCTTTGGCGGGTTATATCAGCTTCATTATATTCTTGATCTTGTTTCCGAGTTATGGCCTCGTCGAGGTTTCCTCGTTCCTTCCTCGTACGCCATGTCCTACGTGTCATGCCATCATTGTTCTTCTAGTTTTTAGGTCCTTCATGTTGCTTTGACAAGCTACAGTGAACCCCGACGCTGCGACGCCTGGTGCCGCTCCCTTGGGATCGTGACGACCTTTCTTCGTGTGTGGCCGTTGGTGTGGCTCCACTCACCATCGTGCGTTCATGCTTCTCCCACGATCTACATGGGTAACTGCCACACCCACGATCCCACTTCCCTGTTCATGGCTTGACTATAAAGAGGGAAACTGCGCTCGTGGGATTCACCTTTCCCCTTATCGCCGCCTGCTTTCTTCTTCCTTTCGCCGCTGGTTCTCCTGCAGTTCCTCCGCATTGTCGCCGAGCCTCCGCGAGGATTCCGCCGCTGTTCGCCTTTCTTGCCCGCTTCAAGGCTTTGGCTCCGCCACGGTGAGTCCTTTCCATTGCCTTGCCCCGATCTTTCCCTAGATTCATCTGCTTCGTTTTCGTGCTTAGGCAACGGTTCCTCCGTTTCTTCGCCATTGTTTTCGTGCAAACTTCCGACGAGGCCTTGAAGTTCAAAACTCCCCTCCGCCGCCAATTTTTCCTCCGGCAATCTTTCCGGCGCACATATGTCTAGTTCGTTTAGCGGCGCTCTTGTTGAGGACGACGACGCTGGCTCCGGGCCCGAGCGAGGCTCGTGGCAGGGCTCTTCAGTCACGCGCCGTGAGATTGAATGGCTCATCCGGACTCGACGGATTCCCGCCGAGGTTTCTTGCCGCTTACAGGCGTAATCCTCTCGAGATATCGGAGGGCGTATGTGGTTTCATGTCTCACTTCGCCCGCTTTCGGTCTCCTCTTAGAGATTTCGCTAGAGAATTCCTCGATTACTTCGCCTTCAACATCACCTTCTGCGAACGCCATAGCTTCTCTTTTCGCTTTCATCTCCGCCGGAGGGTTACTTGCCTGTGGCCGTGCATGTCCGGTCAAGTTCTTCCAGATCCGCTCCAACGTTGTTCCGACAAATCTACGCACCCCTCCGAAGTTGCTCACCCAATGTGGGCGCTTATCACACTGGAGGAAATCCGTGTTCTCGGCCACATCGGGTTGGAGTCGCAAGAAGTGGCACAAGTCATTCTTCTACGTCAAGAACAGAGGGGTGGAAGATAAGATTCGGCTCCCCCCATTCTCAATTGGCCCACCCTCTAAAGTGAACTGGCTCTACAATCCGAGGAAAACTCACGCCTTGGCCGAGGCCTTCGAGATTCGGCTAAAAGAGTTGATCCGGGCCGGGTTATGCGGTGAAGATCTGATGGCAACCTTTATTAGTAGCCGGATCTGCCCCTTCCAGCAGCGGACCCACAAGCTGTGCTACATGAGTGGTCCCCTCGACCCTAACCGAGTCTCGACCGTGGAGTTGGATAATTATCTTATTCATAAGCGTCCGAGCTATCTTCAAGACTGAGATGCCCGAGGATTGGTCTTGGGGTTAAAACCATTCACCCGCAATCCCCGCCTCCCGAGGTAAGCTTGATCAGTATTGCTCATATTCCACAGTTTTAGAAACTGGTTTACAAGATTTTCTTTCCTTGTCCCGCAGAGGTTCGCAGCAGAAGCGAGACGCAAGTTCTGCAGCCCTTGGCCCGCAGACAGAGTACCTGGACATCGGCGAGCCGGACTCGAGGAGTTCGTCCCTAAGTCGGATCCTGCCCGCCGAGCTCGCGGCAAAACTTCAGCGCATGAGGAGGAAGGTGATTCGGACGAGGTCCAAATTCTTGAGGTAGTTGCCGCCATGCCTATTTCTTATACATTTCCGGCTTCTACTTTCCCAGCTAATCCGGCCGGTCAGGTTCATGACGCCGAGCCTATTGCTTCCCGGACTCCCGTTACCTCGGGGAAGCTCGGGGCTCCTGCTAGTGCCTCGGAGGCGGTTCCTAAGAAGCGAATGAACAAATCCGCTCCGAACCCTCCCAGGCGCAAGACTATGCCAGCCGGGTAAGTTCTTTTGCCTATATTTCTTGTTTCTCTCTTTCTGTTTCTCATCGACAAATCTTCCTTCTTATTTTGCAAGGTTCCTTCTGTTAAACCCGGCGGTCCTAGTATGACTAGCCGTCCGATTCGGCCGCCATCTCCTCCTCCCGCTGATGATACCAGGATTCCTAGCCCTATTCGTCCTGCTTCTCCTCTAGCTCCGAATACGTCGCCTGTTCGTCGCGATGTCCGTGAGACCCCTTCCATTGACCTGGATCCGATCCGGCCCTCCGAAGTTTTCGTTGAGCCCGCCGCCCCTTCTATGGGCCCCAGCGCTACTACTGAGCCTCCCTCTACTCCGGCAATTTCTACGGCCATCCCGACCTCGGTCGAAAAGGTTGTTATCCCGGCGCCCTCTGCGACCTTATCCTCCGCTGCTCCTAAGGACTCCGTCCCCACTTCGGAGGCGCCACTTCCTGCTGATGCCTCTTCTAAGGCGAAAGCTATTGCCAAGACTCCTTCTCGAAAGGTGTTGCCGGCTCTTCTCACCGAGTATTGCCGACGGTCGCAAGAAGGAGCTGCGCCACCAAAGTCCCGTTACCTCGCCACCGCAGCCATTTGCTCTTCATAAGAGCCCCATCGCCGTGGTCTGACCGCCTGGGTAAAGTTTTAACTCTGACTAGTGGAACAGCCTTGAGCTGGTTGAGTATGCCAATCACTGGAATGCTGCTAATCAGTTTGAGGGTAATCCAACAAACCAGCCCTTTCAGCTTTCTGACATCAGCGGCCGTTTTGACCATGCTGCCCAGTTCATCATTGATACCAACAAGATGAATGAGGTAATTGTTTTTTTCTCTGAATCTTAAATTATTCTCCAGATGTTACCATATGCTCTAGTCCCCGAAACTTGCAAGGAAATAACTTGTTGTATACTTGGAAGTTTGACTTAAATGTATTTCTAAGGTTCGTTAGTCCGGCCATCTAGTTCGGAGTTTAGTTGTGTTTTATTCGGACTTGGTTTAGCTTTGAATATCCAGCCATCTAGATCCGAGTTAAGTCCTGCATGACTCGGATCTGGTTTAGCCTTTGAATATCCAGCCACCTAGAGCCGAATTAAGCTTTGCTTGATCCGGATCTAATTTTAGTTTTGACTATCCAGCCACCTAGTTCTGAATTAAGCTTCACTTGATTTGGATCTAATTTAGCTTTGAATATCCAGCCACCTAGATCTGAGTTAAGTCCTTCATGACTCGGATCTGGTTTAGCTTTGAATATCCATCCACCTAGAGCCGAATTAAGCTTTGCTTAATTCGGATCTAATTCAGCTTTGAATATCCAGCCACCTAGATCTGAGTTAAGTCCTTCATGACTCGGATCTGGTTTAGCTTTGAATATCCAGCCACCTAGAGACGAATTAAGCTTTGCTTGATTCGGATCTAATTTAGCTTTGAATATCCAGCCACCTAGATCTGAGTTAAGTTCTGCTTGACTCAGATCTGGTTTAGCTTTGAATATCCAGCCACCTAGAGCCGAATTAAACTTTGCTTGATTCGGATCTAATTTAGCTTTTACTCGTTGATTTATCATTTTGCCTCATTACTCAGGTTGCACATGACCGGCGGACTGCCGAGTTCCAGAGGTTGCTTTTTTCTCACCGCAAGCTGGAAGAGAAGTACGAGAAAGTTCTGCCCGTGGCAAAGAAAGTCGGTATGTCGATAGTTCCTTTCCTTATTCCCAACTTTCTCATGTATTCGTCCACGGAATGCCGCTTACTTCTTGTTGAATAGGTAATATTAATAACCTCAATATTCGCCTTTGAAAAGAAGATCAAGAACTTGGAAGGTTAGCTTCCTTTCCATTTTACTCCTTCTTCTTCTTAATATATATGCTAAGGTTTCTTATTGCGTTGGCGTGGTAAAGCCGAGTTGCAAGACTTCGCAGTGTTGCATCAAGATTGCATGCCCATGCTCGACGTGATGCTGCATTTTTAGAACAAAATGCAGTTCATTCGCGCAACTACAAGAAAAAGACGATGAGATAGCTCGTCGATCCGAGGTGGACACCCTTAAGCTCTCTCAAAATCCGAACTAGAGAAGGTTGACCAAGAATTTTCCGAGGAAAAGAATCGTGACTGGATCTGCAGAAGAACAAAGAACTCCTTGAAGCCGAACTTAAAACCGGGTTTGAGCGGAAATTGCTCGTTTTGAGAAGAGCAAGGCGATCGGGCCAAAGATCTTCGATAATGATGAGCTACATTCATCGTAAGCTACTTGCCATGGCGAATTATACTTTTCTTTTCTCGTCCTGCTACCCTTTGACACGCTCGTTTTGCGCAGATCATTTCCAGGCCAAGCCCGTGAGTTCTAAAGCAGTTCTTGCAGCTCGTGTGCCGAGGTGAACTCATCGTTGATTCAGAATATTCCATGGAGGATTACTTGTTACCGCAGCCGCAGCTTGGTCCGATGAAAATTATGGACGGACTTGGTGCAGCCGCTATCCGAGCTTACCATGTACTCGGCCGAATACCCTGGGGACTCCTCGATATCAACGAAATCAAGTTATTGGTGACAAGGTGATGGCATCCGAGAGGCGTTGAGTCTTTGAGAGAATCGTGGCTGGGTGCCGACATGGCCCTTACTGTTATCATGTCATGGTACGAAGATATCTCTTTGGACATCCTGAGAAATTTGCGCACTGGCTCCCGCTGGGTTGAAGATCCCACTTTTGTTGCTCTTCGGCAAGCTCGGGCATTCCAACTCGTCGAGTACGCCGTCGTGCACACTTGGAATAAAGGGCCGAGTTTTCTCCCAGACCCGGATCAGGAGGTTGCGGCTGAGGGTGCCTCGGATGATGATTCAGCGGAGCAGGGGGAAGGCGGAAATGATTCGGCCGCATCTGATAGCTCTAGCTCAAGCTCGGACAGCAAAGGCGATGCGCGGTCTTCTTCCAAAGGTACCGGGCATTCTACTGCACGGACTGATGCTCCTGAACAAACTCGGACTTCCGCCGAAGTTTCCCCTGGGTCAGCGGATGGCGAGGCAACCTCAGTCGAGGTCCCTCCTACCTCGTAGTGCCCCGCACCTGAGCAAGTAGCTGCCTCTCCAAGGAACAACGCCTAAATTATTTCCGATCCCTGGTATGCCGGGCGTATGATGTAGCCGAAAAAATTTGTTAACTCGATGTGTGATCTGAATTTCTTTTGCCATGTATTGTTGAGACATTTGGTTAAGTGGATGCTCGTTCGAATTCTTGCTTCTCTGGTCCTTAATTTCTTGACCTTTTAGGGCTTAACTTTGCTGTTATTTTTTATGGTCTTATCCACGAACGGCGCTGAATACCTATGATATTGATCTCATAGTGAACATAAGTTAACTACTTCGTTGTGGAAGTATATAGCGATCATGGATCGTTGTTTATTGTTCGAAACTTCCTCATGTAAATCAAATTTTAGAGGTAGTATAAAACTGATATGAGTGCTTTCAGCATAAGTTTGGGGTAGCATACGGTAGTCCCCGAGTCGCTGCTTTAGTTGTCGAAGTTTTAAGTATCAATACGAAATTGATATATCATATGATAGTCCCCGAAGTCACCGCTCAATTAAGGTTCAAGCGTAACGCGAAGAAATAAATATAACATATGGCAGTCCCGGTAATCGCTCGGTGCCGAGGTTAAAACATATAACACGATAACATAACATATGGCAGTCCCAGTAAATCGCTGGGTGCCGAGGTTCAAACACGAAATAACATAACATATGGCGCCCCGAGTAATCGCCTGGTGCCGAGGTTCAAACGAAATAACATAACATATGGCAGCCCCGAGTAATCGCCTGGTGCCGAGGTTCAAACAAAATAACATAACATATGGCAGTCCCAGTAATCGCCTGGGTGCCGAGGTTCAAACACGAAATAACATAACATATGGCAGTCCCAGTAATCGCCTGGGTGCCGAGGTTCAAACACGAAATAACATAACATATGGCAGTCCCCGAGTAACTGCTCTGGGTGCCGAGGTTCGAATACATAATACGAAATAAATATATCCTAAGGCAGTCCCTGAGTCATTGCTCGGTGCCGAGGTTCAATACATCATTGGATTTTGACCTTGAGATATAATGCTACGAGTAGAATGGAAGTAAAGCCACATTCGGGGGCACTTCGCTTCTTCACCAGCTTTTGTCCGCTTTGTTCTTTCCAGGATTGAGCATCGATCGATAATATGCATCGTTGCAATGCTTTGCTCACAATAAATGGTCCTTCCCATGGGGGTGACAATTTGTGCATGCTTACCGCGTTGCACTAGCGGAGGACCAAATCTCCTTCTTTGAATACTCTTGGATTCACTTTCTTGCTGTGATACCGCCGTAAGTTTTGTTGATAAATAGCCGATCGTGATAATGTCAACTCTCTGCTTCTTCCAATAGGTCTACGGCATCTTGCCGAGCTATCTCATTTGTCTCTGAGGTTGTGTACTGAGCAACTCTTGGCGAGTCATATATTATGTCGGCTGGGAGTACAGCCTCTGCCCCGTACACCAGAAAGAATGGAGTGTAACCTGTTGATCTATTCGGAGTAGTCCGAAGGCTCCATAACATGGCTGGGATTTCTTCAATCCAACATCTGCCGACCTTTGCAAAGGTTCAACAAATCGTGGTTTTACTCCTGATAGCACCAGTCCATTAGACCTTTCCACTTGTCCATTGGATGCTGGGTGAGCCACCGAGGCAATATCTAGTCTTATGTGCTTCTCTTGGCAAAATCTAGCGAAAGCTCCTTCTGCAAAGTTTGTGCCATTATCCGTAATAATACTATGTGGGTACCGTATCTCAAGATAATGTCCTTGAGAAATTTCACCTTGTGAGCCCATCACACTTTTTAATCGGTTTTACTTCAATCCATTTTGTGAACTTGTCTACCATAACCAACATGTGGGTCATTCCTCCTCTACGGCTTGAACGGTCCCACCATATCTAGACCCCATACGTAAAATGGCCAAGTGATGGGTATTGTTTTTAACTTCGACCAAGGCATATGTATTCAGTTGCGTATCTCGACATCCATTGCATTTCTTAACTAATTCTTTCGCCTCTTTTAACGCCACACAAAAATCCATGCCTAAATGCCTTGGCTACTAAAGCGAAATGAAGCATGGTGCCCACATTCTCCTTGGTGTATGTCTAGAAGGATTTCCTGACCTTCTGTAGAACTCACGCACTTCTGCAATACGTTTGTGACGCTCCTCTTATATAACTCATTGTTTATGATTGTATATGCTTTTGCTCTTCTTATGGTTTGTCTAGCTAATACCTCATTACCGCAATATCGCGTCTTTTAGGTAAGAAAATATGGGTTGCGCCATATCGGTGTTACTTTTCGCGATGATCTCACCGCTCATCTCCATGTTTTCTGCGACGTATATACCTCGGCTCTCTCCATGATTGTTATTACCTCGGCTGTTCCCCTCTTTAGGGGTTCCGAATCTTCTGGATCTACCTCCATTGGCGTGTGATTTTCGAGAACTTGCTGGGATAAAGATTGATTCGGATTCTGGTGATGGTTTTATTGATGGTTTCCTGAGGTGCTCCAAGGCAATACCTGGTGGAATTGACTACCGAGTTGATCCTAATTTTGACAATGTGTCGGCAGCGTCATTTTCTGCTCGTGGTATGTGGTGGAATTCACATCCTTCAAAGTATCCATCGATCTTTTGCACATGGAATATGTATAAAGCCATATTAGCATCTAATGCGTCCCAACCCGATACTTGTCAGACTACTAGATCCGAGTCACCGTAGCATAGGATTCATGATACCAATTTCTTTTGCCACTTTTAATCCATGGACTAGTGCTTCATATTCAGCTACATTGTTGGACGCAAAATGTATTTGCAAGACATATTTCAATTGATCTTTTTTAGGCGAGGTTAGCACTATTCCTGCTCCCAAACCATTCCTTAGTTTGGAACCATCAAAATGCATTGTCCAGTAATTTGGATCTGGCAATGGTGGCTCATACTGCACCTCGGCCCAGTCTACGAGGAAGTCGGCGATAGCCTGAGATTTGATTGCATCTCTTCTATCAAATTGTGGAGCATACGGTGATAACTCGATCGCCCATTTTGCTATTCGGCCACTTGCATCTTTGTTGTTCAATATGTCGGCTATGGGTGCCTCACAGATTACTTTGATGGGATGCTCTTCAAAGTAATGCTTAAGCTTTTTTGCCGACATATATACTCCATAAGCCATCTTCTGATAGTGCGGATAATTCTGCTTTGAAGTGGATAATACTTCACTTAGATAATACACTGGCCTCTGAACTGACTTACCATCTTCCAGTCGTTCCACTACAACCACAGTACTAACTACCCGATTGGTAGCCGCTACATAGAGTAGCATTGGTTCTTTCGATAATGGAGAAGCTAAAATGGGTGCCGTAACTAGCATCTTTTTCAACTCATGAAATGCCAGGTCCGCCTGCGGAGTCTAGCTGAATTTGTCCGACTTTCTCATCAGTTGATAAAGTGGCAGTGCCTTTTCTCCTAGCCGACATACAAATCGACTAAGCGAGGCCAGGCAGCCCGTGAACTTTTGTACATCGTTCAAACATCTCGGCAATTCCATTCTTTCTACTGCTCTTATCTTTGTTGGATTAGCCTCGATACCTCGGCTAGACACAAGGAAACCGAGTAGTTTTCCTGCCGGTACGCCAAATGTGCATTTCTCTGGATTAAGTTTCATTCGGAACCTTCTCAGGTTCGCGAAAGTTTGCCGTATATCTTCTAGCAAGGTTTTGCTCTCCTTAGTTTTGATGACTACGTCATCCACATACACTTGTACATTTTTTCCTATCTGATCATGCAGGCATTTTTGCATGCATCTTTGATATGTTGCTCCTGCATTTCGCAGGCCGAATGGCATTGTGCGATAACAATAAGCCCCGTACGGGGTAATAAATGCAGTCTTTATTTGATCGGATTTAACGGTATCCGTGGAAACCGTACGCGTCTACAAATGATAACTCACGGCCAGCGGTCGAGTCAATGACTTGGTCTATTCTAGGCAATGGAAAAGGATCTTTCGGACATGCCTTGTTCAGGTTAGTGTAATCAATACACAGTCGCCACACAATGTCTACATTGGGGTCATCTTTTTGCTTTTCTACTAGCTCCGGATTTGATAACCAATCCGGATATAACACCTCCATGATGAACCCGGCTGCGAGGAGCCGAGCTATTTCATCCCTATTACTTTTCTCCCCTTCTTGGCGAAGCGAGAGGTTGCTTCACCGCCTTGCTCCTGGCACGACGTTCAAAGAGTGCTCACTAACTCCCTAACACCTTGCATCTTGAGTTGACCATGCAAATATGTCCCGATTCTCACGGAGGAAGTTGGTGAGCTCGCCTTCCTATTTAGCGTCAAGGCCTGCACCAATAGTAACTGTAGCGCCGGGAATTGCTCATCAATCAAATTTCTTCTCTTTGGTTGGTCGGAAAGAAACACGCCATGAGGGTTGGCTGTCGGCATGTTTAACTGTCGACCGAGCGAGGGCTGCTACCTCGAATCCTTTTCTTTTCTCTTGCTATAACCAATGACTCGCCAATTTGACCTGCCAAGCACACCCATTGACTTCTTGTAATCCCCTGAATGTTATCACCCCTTGTGGTCCGGTAACTTCATCTTTAGATAACTTATATGACAAATGCTCATGAATTTGGCCAAGTCGTCCGAGTAGAGCATGATAACAACTTTCCAGATCCACCACTTCAAATTCCAAGTTTTCTGCTCTGCAGTTGTCTCTCGTACCGAATAACACGTCCACTCGGACTTTACCGATGGGATCACATGAAAGCCCTGGCACTATCCCATGGAAAGTTGTCCTTGTGGATTGCAGCATATTCTGCGATATTCCGAGTTTATGCATGATATCTTTGTACATGATGTTGATACTGCTCCCATTGTCGATGAGTACTTTTGAAAATTTTACATTGATACTTGGTCCAACAAATGTCGGATCCAACACAAGTGCATATGATCCGGATTCGGCATTATTCGGGGTGGTCTTTCATGCTCCAGTCACCTCTGATCGGACCATGGCTGGTATCTTGGCACCGCCGCACAACCGCATTCACTTCCATATGCCGGCCGCACACTTTGCTTGTCCTGTTGCTCTGTGAACACACAATAAGACTAGTGATGTTCCTCGTAATCATTACGCCCAAGATTTGCCGGATTCATCCTTCCGCCCGCCTGGTTCATTACTTGATGCACCGCATCCTCCGATCCGAGTTATCATACCTAGGGGAGGGGTAGCATCGATTCTGTGTATTTGCTCCGATTAATTGCGGGCCGATGTCATGTTGCACTTTTGATGGGGAGCTGAACTCGCCTGGATTCCCCATCGCATTTTCATCCAGCACATTGGCGGGTTGTATGATTGGCTGGTGCGGATGGGTTTGATGTGAAATTTGCACCTGATCTAACATGGATTCGAATGTATACTTGACCTCTCTTGCCATTGCTTCTTTGCTCTGGGGTCCATTGCCTTTTTCCCTCATTTATTGATGTCCACTGTTGAGGTCCATTTTTCTGTCGTTGAGTTGCTCCGTGACTCGGCTGCTCTTGTGCTACCGCCGCCACCTGGGCCGAATTATATCTATAATCCGCCTCTTCCTTCTTCTTCCTTCGAAATCACGCTGATGACCCGCCAATTCTCTCGCAGTCTCGTCCTGTTGCTCACGATGATCTGCCGACATTAATTCCGGTTGGGTTGGGTCGCCCAATGCATAGGAGTCTGCTATTCTGATAGTTTCTGCCAGTGTGGTCGGCATATCTCTTTGCAGGCGCTGCCACAACACACTGGCATAACGGCAGCCTTTGCGCAAACCAAGCGATTGCGATTCGATAACTCCTCACATGAGTTTCTCAGGTTACACCATCGAGTTAAAAACTCTCTATCCGTTTCATTCGGCCTCTGCACACATGGCTAGCTGTTGTGGTCTATTTGGTCTCTTGTATGTGGTAAAGTTGTCGACAAACATTTCTTGAAATCTAACCAGTAGCTTGATACCGCCACTGGTTGATTATTCAACCATACCTAGCTGGTCCTTCCAAAGATCTGCGGGACATACCGCCGCCCATCTTAGGTTACCACCCGCTATCTTCACAGCGGTGGCATAATCAATCAACCGTCTTGTGGCTTGGTACTTCCATTGTACGTTTTGTGCCCTTGCCAACTGAAAATTCGACCGGTGGTTCGCCCATGATCCGTGGTCCAAAACATGCTCGGACTGGTGGACCTTGCTCTTCCAACAACTCGGACCGGTATAGCCGATCCAACTTTACTCTTGCATCATTTGTCGGCAGATCTCATGACAGATTCATCTGCATCCCATAATGATTGTTTCCACCTGGTTTGCGATTCCACCTCGGAATATCCATCATTATACCTTTCATTCATCCGATTGTGGCGAGATAGATGGCCTCACTTCTCTTTCGCCGAGGCTCATGTCTTGGTTGGGTTGGGCGGCACTTCTCTTCTTACTGCCGGGTTGGGTTTTCATGATTATCTCTTGCGGGTTCTCTCCTGCCGAGATCCCCATTGCCTCGGCCGCCGCCGTCCTTTTCCATACGGCCGTGGTTTCTCTCCCCACTGTTACCTCGGCTAGCATTGCCTCTGTTCTCATTTGCCTTTCCAGCTATTGCCGGGTCATATGGAACAATTTGCTTGTTCCTCTTCCCTGAGGTTACTGCTCTCTCTTTCCGAACGTTGTTTCCGGGTGAAGATGCATTGTCAGCGGATAAAGCAGTGTGCTGCTCACCGAATGAACCATCCAAGCCCCGGTCTTGCCGGTTAGTTCTGAGTATTTCCTCATTTTGCTGGTTCGCGATGCGCACCAGCTCATTCACTCTTTCTTGTTGTTTCTGCCGAGCTTCCCCGGTCAACCCCTCTAATTCCAATGCTGCGGCATTTGCCGCTCTCAGGTTTTTCGCCGGGGTACTGTACCTCGGCAAACCCAAATCACCGACTGCTGCGTGAGCTTCATGCTCTTTGTTAATGTCATTCATGAGGTTCTTCCCTCTTAACCTTAGTTCGTCCACCCGCCAAAAGCGATATCAAGCTTATTAGCTTTTGCATATTCTCTCGTGGTCCTGTTCAAGGATTCCCGCAGGCTGATACTTTTTGGCCTCTACCAAAGACCTTTTGCCCGGTTTCTTCTAACTCTCGAGCATTTGCGGATCAAGTATCGGCGCCAGTGTGGTCAAGTTTTCTATAGTCGTCAAGAATGTTCTCTGGTCTTTCCAGAGGTGGCCCTCTCACCCTTGGTGCCTTTGGGTGGTGTCATGCAGCTCGGCCTGGTTTGTCACTGGCGGAATTACCTCGGCGGTTTGCGCATGATCTGCTTGGCGGACTCGCGCTATGGCGGTTCTCTGCTTGACCCGGCTAACGCTGCTCCCGCTTGAGCTCCTGCTGCGACCATCACCTCGACGTTGCCTGCAAGATGCTCTCCTGATGGACAGCTCGCCGCGCTTCGAGGTGGTTCTCCTGCAATAACAACCTGGTGAGGATAAATGCCGGTGATGTCGACGCCGACGTAGACCCTGTGCTCGCCCAGGCCGATGAAGATCCTGCTGCGGGGTTTTTCGAAGCTCCCTGCATTGTCTCTGACATAGTCGCAGAGACCAAATCTCTGGACCAAGCCAGAAACAACGCGCTCGCCGGTGTTGATGAAGTTTCCCGTCCGGATCACAACTCCAGCTAGCACCGCTGCTGGCCCCACGGTGGGCACCAACTGTCGTGGTTGTGGCACGGCAGATGCCATGGGTAGGCTAAAGTAGGGGGCCAATGGATGCTAGTGGGATCCGGGAGGAAGATGCAACTGTCTCTACACTCAAGCTGCCAAAGTGATGATCTTTATTTCTCTCTTTCTGTATTACTAGTGCTCCTTGAGCTGTATACAGGGGGACACAATGAATCTCCCCAGCCTAACGGTGCTCAAAGAATCGATCCCTCCTCGTGGTCCAAGCCTCCCTTATAAAGGAGCCTTGGGTGCCCTTAGGTCGACGGCAAGCATATTCGTGAATATGCTTGTCCCAAATTGGTAGTTCGCGGCCTCCTTTCCTGTCGCCCTTCTAACGACGACAAGGTTCCAGTGGCCCCTCCTGCCTCCTGCCTGTGGACTGTCACCTCCGTGACCTCCGCCCTCCGGCGTTGTGCATCCTTGTCTCTTGTGCTTGGCTCGCCTCGATTCCTTCTAGCTGCAGCTATAGTTTGACCTTGGGCTTCTCCTTCTCATGCAAGCTTCATCACTCGGCCTTACCTTGTGTTACTGCCTGTTCTTCACCTGCATCAAGATCACTTGGGTAACCCGGCCGATTCTCTCATCAGCTCGGCCGGGTAACTACTTGATACATATACGTGGGCTTCTTGCCTCCGTTCATCGGCCGACATATCCATGATTCGGCCGACTTGGACCGTAACTCGGAAACTAGAGGGGAGAGTACCTCTGTCTTTCCCCGTCTCTGACCTACCCGAGGTTAACCCCCCGACACTAGAGTCAATAATCTAGTTTCAAACCTTTGTGTATATAACACCTATGGCTTTCCGGTGTTGTATGTACACGATTGCTAGTGGTCAATCGATCCTGGATCGACACTTCGGTGTGTGTAATTGCATGTCTTTGCGTCTCTACGCATCACTCATTCTCTAATGAGATGGCTTTGTATAAATTTGGTCTTTCGGTGTGACCTTTAGTTCTTTGGGGTTAAAACATGTTGATAATATTGTCGCACAATATATCTTCGTAGTATTATGCCTCCGTGAACTACACCTAGTTTGATAACAAACTACTTGACACAAATGCCTCTTTTGTCGCTATAATAGCGGTCATATACTTAGCCTTTTGTTGTAGTATCTCACAATGTCTTAACTTTGGAACTCATCCAAATCCATTATGGAACTCACTTTCCATTATATTGTGCCACCCTTAGTTTTAGATTGAGATAAACTTAATTTGTACTTTGTGACAAAGCTAGTATCAATGTAGTACTTTTGCAATGAACTAACCATCTATTTGTCACTTCTACAAATATTATACTCTTAGTTCTTCCAAAAGATCATAAGAATATCCTTGCTATTGTCCAATGATCATCTTATGAATCATTCGGTATATGCTCACAACATTTAGAGCATAGGACATATCTGGATTTGTACATATCACAAGATGATTGATATAAATACTCTTTGTGATTTCATACATCAAGTATCAATCTATACTTGATTATTTGTTTCACTTTACCAAATGTCAATACACTTGAATATATCATCAACATTGAACTCATTCAATCCTTTACGTGCGACAAGAACCTCTCTTGTAGTTTCTATATTGAACTCATTCAATATCTTGTCTATGTACAGCACAACCATATTAGCGTCTATTGATGCCAAATATTTGGTTTTGCCTAAGTCTTTCATCGGGATGAAATTCTTAATATGTGTTAATAAAGATACATTATTTCCAATCAACAATATGTCTTCCACATAATGTATTAGAAACATGTCTTAGCGCTCCACTTAATTTCTTGCAAATGCAAGCATCTTCATTATCTCCATGAATTTAAACTCTTTAACAGTTTCATCATAGTGAAGATTCCAACTCCGCTATGCTTACTTCAACCATTGAAGTTTGCATATGTTTTAACATCCTTGAATTTTAACAAAACCCTTTGGACTGTGTCATGCACACGTCCTAGGTAACCCTTCTATTAGAAGAACTTGTTTTGTTTATTCAACTACCATATAATAAAATTATATGTAGTGGTTGCTACACTAATCCGTCTAGACTAAATATTGCTATGAAAGATCAGATCTTGTCATATACAACCTTTGAACATTGTTGTGAACTCTTTCCCAACATGTCGACTATTTCATAGATGTGCAACATCCATGTCTATTTATTTATAGATCCAAACACAACTGTAAGGTCTTACACCTTTCTCGAGGGTCCTTCAAGTTCAAAACTTGATTTCTCGTGTATGGAACTATCACGGATTTTATGGCTTCAAGCCATTTAACGGAGTCAGGGCTCATCATCGCTTCTTTGCATGTAGTCGGATCATTATTGTCAAATAATGATTTAACTCTCAAATCTTGGTATTTGATTGTTTACCCGACCTACTTGTTTCAATAGGAACTTGGATCTCCGTGACCACAACCTTTGAGGTACGTGAGCCATGAGATTTGTTGCTGCCTCCGGAACACTTTTCGGCGCTGCGCAACTCTGCACATACAGCTAAGGTTCTTTTAACCTTATCAAAGTTCTATTGTCCTCCTACTTAACTTTTCACGAAAAGTTCCTTCTCAAAGAAACTTGACGTTTTAAGTAACAAACACTTTTGTCTCTGGTGTTATGGAGGAATACTCAAAAGTTATACAAAGACAGGTTCATCCGACTTTGGTTACAAACATCTTTCTTATGCATAGCAAACCAATGTTTAAGAAAGGACAACTTGGGTTTTATCCCAAACCATAACTTTATATGGTGTCATTTCAACGGATTATGATGGAGCTCTTTTCAGTGGAAAAACGGTAATCTCTAAAGCTTTTAATCTTTAAAATATAATGGCAGTTTTATGAATTATACCTTTGATCTTACCATGTCAAACAAGGTTTAATTACATATCTCGAATGCTCCATACTCTTATGGTGTTTCGGGAAATGCAAATCCACGGAACGATTCCATAAATCTTAGGTATTATGCTAAACTTTGTAACTCAAATATCTTCCTTTATGATCTTTATCATAAACTGTTTATATTCTTGTTACAATGATTTTGCACTTCATCTTGAAAGTCTTTGAACTTTTCAAATGTTTCATACTTCATCCATATTTAGTAAATATTCATATATTCACTCAAAGTTTCGGAGAAAGCATATGAAGTTGAAATCCATCGCTCTAGACTACATATAATGGACTTCGTACAACAATATGTACAAGTTCCAATAAGCTAGTCATTCGTTCCTTTTTGGCCTATGAACGAAGTTTTAATTATCTCTAGGAAAGTTTCACAAGCTTCATTTGATCAAAATCAAAAAGACTCTAAAATTCCATCCTCATGGAGTTTCTTCATGTTTTCTTTCCAATATAATTTAAACGGCGATGTCACTTCCTAAGTGATCTTTCAATCAATTTGTCTTTCGACATTTTTAGCACAAGTTTTATGGATGTGATTTCTCCAACGAGATTTGTGAATCATCCATCTTTTATAGATTACGGCAATTATTTGAACAACCCTTTTGTTCTCATAGTACCTGATAAAACAAATCTTTGAAGGCAAGCTTTGATGTTTAATGAGCATCACTATAACCCTTTATTTGTTCTCGATGAACATCATCACATATTCTTTTGCTAGTTACTTAGGCCATTGTAGTTCATGAATTGTGTTGTTTCGTATGACGATTCACACCAACAAATTCAGTATCAAATACTTAAGAACCACATTGTTTAATAAGCAAAGAATATAGCCATAACATGTATATCATCTATATACTTAAACTGAACAATTCTAGTCCTTTCTTTTCTGCCATATATTTATGAGATTCTCTTCAAGATTTCCTTTTACATTTGAAAGAATCTATCAACATCAATAGTGGAGTCATACATATGACACATAGTCCAAAGCGTGTATAGTTAAATACCAATGTCTTTGGACTTGCACTTTGAAGTAGATCACCATTATCAAGTGTTTGGTGTTCTTTCAAATTCCTTTCTTTAGTAATATATTGGTGTAGTAAACATTTTACCTACATCAAATATTCACCCTTGTCATGGAATCGTCCATGATCAAGCTACTTTTAGCTTATAACGATGAATCGTGAGTATAATGTTGCTCTCCCAAAAACTTTTGGAGGTTTAGGACAACTAGTGTCTCCAACCTTTTGCAAATTATCATCAAATATGAGAACATGACTTTAGCCATATTATACTCTACCATGTTGCAACCAAAACTTCGTTTCAGATATCACAATATCTTCCACACATCATGGTTTCTGAAACAAATCTTTCAGATCCTAGATAACCTTGATATTAAGAGAATCCTTTGAATATCAAGAATCATGGAGACAAACATGATACTTATATACTAACACTTGGAATTTTTACTTTTGATTTAATACTAATTATTAAACTTCATGGAGTAACAGGAACTTACTGAAAGTTTGCAATAGGACTTTTAAACTTTAGATTAACACTTCAAAACAATACGATACCAGTTCGTAAAGTAACTAACCAGAATTCTATAGTTTTATCATCTCAATTATAACTAAGCGCAAGGTGGTAAACGGATGCCAATGACTACAACAACTATGCAAATTCACTTTGATTTAGTTTATGATAAATTGAGTTCTAATTATTAATTAAATTAATCTAGGTGAACTCCCACTCAAAACAATATCCCTCACATTGTTTTAGTGATCACACGAACCAAATCCACCACATCAAAACCGATCATCACGAGAGTTGATATAGCTTCAATGGCGAACAATCAACATGTTCATCATATCTACTATATGACTCATGCTCTACCTTTCGGTAATCCGTGTTCACGAGGCCATGTCGTACATGCTAGGATCGTCAAGATCAAACCTTAGTTTCCGCATGAGCAACGCTTTCTCCGTTGTATACACTTGTAGAATCTAACACACCGATCATCACGTGGTGCTTGAAACAACAAGCTTTAGCAACGACGCTAACTAAGGGTGAACACTTTATGACTTGAAATTCATGTGCATGAGGGATCATCTTATAATGCTACCGCTGCTACTAAGCAATACAAGATGCATAAAGGATTAACATCACATGCAATTCATAATATGTGATATGATATGGCCTTTCTTCTTTGTGCTTCCGATCTCCATCTTCTAGCACGAACATGATCTCCATCATTACCGGCATTGCATCAAGGTCAATGACGCTGCTCCATGGTTGTCGTCCACCGGCTTCAACTATTACAACTACTTTGAATAGACGCGCGGGTCTTAACAGAATTTAAAGACAACCATATGGCTCCAGCCGGTTGCCAACTTACAATAAGGAACATTGCATACATCATATATAATCACAATCATGGCCATATCACATCACAGCACACCCCTGCAAAACAAAGTTAGACGCCTCTAATTTTCTTTGCATGTTTTACGTGGTTTGGGGCTTTCAATAAGTGTCGTTCTAACTTACGAACACGAACCACAACATTGGTACTAGTATTGTCAATCACCCGTTGTAAATTGGATCTTAACTATGCTAAGAGAAACAGGCACCCGCAAAGCCACTTATGAAATACAAGTTGCATGACAAGCGTGGAGCAAGTCTCATGAACGATGTCATGTAAGGTTAGCCCGGGCCGCTTCATCCCAACATACCGCAAGATGCAAAGTACACAATAAGCAATCGACAATAAAAGCATCAACGCCCACAATGACCATTGTGTTCTACTCGTGCAACAAATCTACATATAGACACGGCTCTGATACCACTGTAGGGGTTCGTAGCATGGAAAACAAAAATTTTCTATCGCATACAAACAAACAAGCCAAGATCTATCTACTAGATTGTAGCAACGATTCGATGGAATAACTTACCCTCAAAGATTCCAAAGTGGTTAACGAGAGCAGATTCTCGTGGGTGATGTAGTCGTACTTTTCCCGATCTCAAGATCGTGTAGACGATCCTTCCAAGGCTGCGTTAAAGCGCGCTCATGATCGGTCACACGTTCGTGCTCGACGAAGACCTTCCTCTCCTTGTTCCAAAGCAGGAGGTTGTAGCACTCTCCTCGCGATTCCGCAAGACAACGGCGTGGTACCTAAGTAGAGGGAGATCCCAGGCTTCGCCAAGCCGGAGCGAGTATGGTGGAGTATGAGAGAGAGCTATTAGTGGTCTAGGGATTAGACACACCAATTAGAAGACTCTAAACCGCAGGCTAGAGCAATTAGAAGCTCTAAACCAAAACGGCTCTAAACCGAGATTAGAGGATAGGAACTTGTGTGTCTAGAGGAGGAGGCCCTGCCTCCTTTTATAGGTGGGAGGGCGGCCAAGGAGGGAGTCCCTCCCCAAGTCGGCCTTGGTTGGTGGCCGGCTTGGAGGACTCCTCCCAAAGTCAGTTCAACCACCTCTTGCTTGTTTCCCACAGCTTCTGTTTCCACAGTTTCGTTCTGTTTAGCGTTTGACTTTCAAACAGCGGTTTGACTTTTCAGTTTTGGAACAGCAAGAACAATTAGTACATGATGCAATCATTCAATATGTAATGACACATTCATGTACCCTCCCCGGAGTTAGGACAATCCGAACCTTCTAGAACATTCCGATGAAAACACCGAATCATTCCCGAACTCAAACGGGACTTTCCTTATATGAATCTTATTCTCGAACCATTCCGGATCACCTCGTGATATACCGGATCCCATCCGAGACTCAACAACATTCGTCTCTTTCTCATAATACCATAACTACTCAAACAACGTCAATCCTTAAGTGTGTCTCCCTACGGTTCGTGAATTATGCGGACATGATCGAGACACTTCTCGAACAATAACCAATAGAGGAATCTGAAATTCATATGGCTCCCACATATTTCTACGATTACTTTGCGATCGAATGAACCACTTACATACGATACCAATTTCCCTTTGTCTCACGATAGTTTACTTATCCGAGGTTATGATCGTCGGTATCTCTGCATACCTAGTTCAACCTCATTACTGATAAGTACTCTTTTCTCGTTACCGTGATATGTGATCCCTTGTGAGCCAGTCACATGCTTGCAAGCTAATTGGATGACATTTCACCGAGAGGGCCCAGAGTATATCTATCCGTCATATGGATGGACAAATCCCACTCTTGATCCATGTGTTTCAACCAATACTTTCTGAACACTCAATGCCACCTTTATAGCCACCCTGTTACGATGTGGTGTTTGATGACATCAAAGCATCCATCCGGAAAAGGTGATATGCATGATCTCATGGTCGAAGGAATTAGGTTACTATGTATCTGAAAGCATATAGCAATTGAACTATTTTAAATGACTTGATCTTTATGCTACGCTTAACTATAGGAGTATGTCCATCACATCATTCTCCTAATGATATGACCCTGTTGTTAATAACATCTATGTGTTCATGATCAGGAAACCATGATCATATATTAACCAACAAGCTAGTTTAACAAGAGGCTTTACTAGGGACTCTTATTTTAGTTTACAAATCACACAAGCATTAATGTTTCCGGTTAATACAATTATAGCATGGTATGTAAACATTTATCATAAGTGTGAAGATATGATAATAACCACTTTATTATTGCCTCTTGGGCATATCTCCAACACGGAGGTCCTCTTTCGGGGTTGGAGAATGGTTCCGGTGTTTTCATCGGGAATGTTCTAGAAGGTTCCGGAATGTCCGGCACTCCGGAGGGGAAGGGTACATGAATGTGTCATACCAAGTTGTAATGATTGCATCATGTACTAGGTGTCATCGCTGAACAAAATAAAGGGTTTAATCAAATCCTAGTTTGAAAAAGTCAAACGCCAATTTGAAAAGTCAAACGGCTATTTTGGAAGGTGGAGGGGAAGTAGGAAACCTACTTGGGGAGGAGTTCCTCCCCTCCACCTCCGGGCCACTTGGGATCCAAGTTGGGGAGGGACTCCCATCCCCTGGCGCGCCTCCCTCCACCTATATAAGGAGGGGCAGGGCTGCCCCTCCAAGTACACAACACATCTCTCCTCTAAACCTAACCCTAGCCGCCGGCCTCTACCCAAGTCGCCGCCGCCCTAGGGTTTGCCCAAGACACCGACTTGGGGCAATCCCCTTGCCCTAGCCGCCGGCCTAGCTCCCTCTACTTGGTGCCTCTAAACCCTAGATCGCCAAGCCTCTCTCATAGTCCACCATACTCGCTCCGGCTTAAGGCGAAGCCCTGCGCGATCTCCCCTCTACTTCCGATACCATGCCGTCGTGCTGCCGGAATCATGAGGAGAGTGCTACAACCTCCTCTGCCTGCTGGAACAAGGGAGAGGAAGGTATTCATCGAGTACCGAACGTGTGACCGATCATGGAGGCGTTCTTGGGAATGCCGCTAGGAAGGATCGTATACACGATCTTGAGATCGGAAAGAGTACGACTACATCACCCACGAGAATCCGCTCCCGTTAACCGCTTTGGAATCTTCGAGGGTGAGTTCCTCTATCGACTCGTTGCTACAATCTAGTAGATAGATCTTGGCTTGTTTGTTTGCATGCGATAGAATTTTTTTGTTTTCCATGCTACGAACCCCTCAAAGGGTATCGAGCCGTGTCTATATGTAGATCTATTGCACGAGTAGAACACAATGGTCATTGTGGGCGTTGATGCTTTTGTTGTCGATTGCTTCTTGTGTACTTTGCATCTTGCGGGATGGTGGGATGAAGCGGCCCGGGATAACCTTACATGACATCGTTCATGAGACTTGCTCCACGCTTGACATGCAACTTGTATTGCATAAGTGGCTTTGCGGGTGCCTGTTTCTCCCAACATAGTTAAGATTCAATTTACAACGGGTGATTGACAATACTAGTATCAATGTTGTGGTTCTTGTTCGTAAGTTAGAGCGACACTTATCGAAAGCCCCAAACCACGTAAAATATGCAAAGAAAATTAGAGGCGTCTAACTTTGTTTTGCAGAGGTGTGCTGTGATGTGATATGGCCATGATTGTGATTATATTTGATGTATGCAATGTTCCTTATTGTAAGTTGGCAACCGGCAGGAGCCATATGGTTGTCTTTAAATTCAGTTAAGACCCGCGTGTCTATTCAAAGTAGTTGTAATAGTTGAAGCTGGTGGACGACAACCATGGAGCGGCGTCATTGACCTTGATGCAATGCAAGTGATGATGGAGATTATGTTCGTGCTTGAAGATGGAGATCGGAAGCACAAAGAAGAAAGGCCATATCATATCACATATTATGAATTGCATGTGATGTTAATCCTTTTATGCATCTTGTATTGCTTAGTTCACGACGGTAGCATTATAAGATGATCCCTCAAACACACAATTTCAAGTTTTAAAGTGTTCATCTTTAGTAAGCACCGTTGCTAAAGCTCGTTGTTTCGAAGCACCACGTGATGATCGGGTGTGTTAGATTCTGCGAGTGTATACAACGTGAGCAAGCCAGATTTGCTCATGCGGAAGCTAAGGTTTGATCTTGACGAGCCTAGCATGTACAGACATGGTCTCGGAACATGGATCGCCGAAAGGTAAAGCATGAGTCATATAGTAGATATGATGAACATGTTGATTGTTCGCCATTGAAGCTACATCAACTCTCGTGATGATCGGTTTTGACGTGGTGGATTTGGTTCGTGTGATCACTAAAACAATGTGAGGGATATTGTTTTGAGTGGGAGTTCAACAGCAATATGATTAAAAGTTGAACACTATTTATCATAAATTAAATCAAAGTGAATTTGCATAGTTGTTGTAGTCATTGGCATTCGTTTACCACCTTGCGCTTAGTTATAATTGAGATGATAGAACTATAGAATTCTGTTAGTTACTTTCTGAACTGGTATCGTATTGTTTTGAAGTGTTAATCTAAAGTTTAAAAGTCCTATTGCAAACTTTCAAGAAGTTCAGTTACTCCATGAAGTTTAATAATTGGTATTAAATCAAGAGTGACAATTCCAAGAGTTAGTGTATGAGTATCATGTTTGTCTCCATGGTTCTTGATATTCAAAGAATTGTCTTAATATCAAGGTTATCTAGGATCTGAAAGAGTTGTTTCAGAAACTATGATGTGTGGAAGATATTGTGATATCTGAAACGAAGTTTTGGTTGCAACATGATAGAGTATAATATGGCAAAAGTCATGTTCTCATATTTGATGAGAATTTGCAAAAGGTTGGAGACACTAGTTGTCCTAATCCTCCAAAAGGTTTTGGAGAGCAACATTATACTCGCGATTCACCGCAATAAGCTAAAGTAGCTCGATCATGAATAATTCCATGGTAAGGGTGAATGTCTGATGTAGGTAAAATATTTACTACACCAAGAGATTACTAAAGAATGGAATTTGAAAGCACACCAAACATTTGATGATGGTGATCTACTTCAAAGTGCAAGTCCAACGACAATGGTATTTAATTATACACGCTTTGGACTATATGTCATATGTATGACTCCACTATTGATGTTGATAGATTCTTTCAAACAGAAAAGGAAATACTGAAAGAGAATCTCAGAAATACATGGCAGAAAAGAAAAGACTAGAATTGTTCAGCTTGGGTATATAGAGGATATACGTGTTATGGCTGTATTCTTTGCTTGTTAAATAATCTGGTTCTTAAGTACTCGATACTGAATTTGTTGGTATGAATCGTCATACGAAACAACAGAATTCATGAACCACAATGGCCTAAGTAACTAGCAAAAGAATATGTAATGATGTTCATCGAGAACAAATAAAGGGTTATTGTGCTGCTCGTTAAACATCAAAGCTTGCCTTCAAGATTTGTTTTATCAGGTATTATGAGAACAAAAGGGTTGTTCAAATAATTGCCGTAATCCATAAAAGATGGATGATTCACAAATCTCGTTGGAGAAATCACATCCATAAAACTAGTGCTAAATATGTCGAAAGACAAATTGATTGAAAGATCACTTAGGAAGTGACATCGCCGTTTAAATTATATTGGAAAGAAAACATGAAGAAACTCCATGTGGATGGAATTTTGGAGTCTTTTGATTTTTGATCACATGACGCTTGTGAAACTTTCCTAGAGATAATTAAAACTTCGTTCATAGGCCAAAAGGGAACGAATGACTAGCTTATTAGAACTTGTACATATTGTTGTACGAAGTCCATTATGTGTAGTCAAGAGCGATGTATTTCAACTTCATATGCTTTCTCTGAAAATTTGAGTAAATATATGAATATTTACTTAATAAGGATGAAGTATGAAACATTTGAAAAGTTCAAAGACTTTCAAGATGAAGTGCAAGATCATTGTAACAAGAATATAAATAGTTTATGATAAGATCATAAAGGAAGATACTTGAGTTACAAGTTTAGCATAATACCTAAGATTTAAGGAATCGTTCCGTGGATTTGCATGTCCCGAAACACCATAAGAGTATGGAGCGTTCGAGATATGTAATTAAACCTTGTTTGACATGGTAAGATCGAAGGTGTAAATCATAAAAACTGCCATTATATTTTAAAGATTAAAAGCTTTAGAGACTACCATTTTTCCATTGAAAAGAGCTTCATCATAATCCTCCGTTGAAATGACTCCATATAAAGTTATGGTTTGGGATAAAACCCAAGTTGTCCTTTCTTAAACATTGGTATGCTATGCATAAGAAAGATGTTTGCAACCAAAGTCGGATGAACCTGTATTTGTATGTTATTTCGAATAACTATTAAGTATTCCTCCGTAACATCAGAGACAAAAGTGTTTGTTGCTTAGAACGTCAAGTTTCTTTGAGAAGGAATTTTTCGTGAAAATATAAGTGGGAGGACAATAGAACTGTGATAAGGTTAAAAGAACCTTAGCTATATGTGCAAAGTTGCGCAACACCGAAAAGTGTTCCGGAGGCAGCAACAATGCTCATGGCTCACGTGCCTCAAAGGTTGTGGTTACAGAGGTCAAAGTTTCTATTGAACCAAGTAGGTCGAGTAAGCAATCAAATACCAAGATTTGAGGGTTGAATCATTATTTGAGAATAATGAACGTACTACATGCAAAGAAGCGATGATGGGCCCTGACTCCGTAAAATGTCTTGAAGCCATAAAATCCGTAATAGTTCCATACACGAGAAATCCAGTTTTGAACTTGAAGGACCCTCGAGAAAGGTGTGTAAGACCTTACAGTTGTGTTTGGATCTATAAAGAAATAGACATGGATGTTTCGCATCTATGAAATGGTCGACATGTTGGGAAAGAGTTCACAATAATGTTCAAAGGTTGACTATGACAAGATTTGATCTTTCATAGCGATATTTAGTCTAGACGGATTAATGTAGCAACCACGACATATAATTTTGTTATGTGGTAGTTGAATAAACAAAACAAGTTCTTATAATAGAATTGTTACCTAGGACATGTGTAAAACATGGTCCAAAGGGTTTTGTTAATTCAAAAGGATGCTAAAAGCATATGCAAACTTCAATGGTTGAAGTAAGCATCGCGGAGTTGGAATCTTCACTATGATGAAACTGTTAAAAGAGTTTAATTTCATCGGAGACGATGAAGATGCTTGCATTTGCAAGAAATTAAGTGGGAGCGCTAAGACATGTTTCTAATACATTATGTGGAAGACATATTTTTGATTGGAAATAATGTATCTTTTATTAACACAGGATAAGAATTTCATCTCGATGAAAGACTTAGGCAAAACCCAAATATTTGGCATCAATAGACGCTAATATGGTTGTGCCGAAAGTACATAGATGATATATTGAATGAGTTCAATATAGAAACTACAAGAAAGGTTCTTGTCGCACAGAAAGGTTTGAATGAGTTCAATATTAATGATATATTCAAGTGTATTGACACTTGGTAAGTGAAACAAAGATTCAAGTATAGATTGATACTTGATGTATAAAATCACAAAGAGTATTTTATCAATCATGCTGTGATGTGTACAAATCCAGATATGTCCTATGATCTAAATGTTATGAGCGTATACCAGAATGATTCATAAGATGATTATTGGACAATAGTAAAGATATTCTTATGATCTTGTAAAAGAAATAAGAATATATTATTTTGTAGAAGTGGCAAATAGATGGTTAGTTCATTGTAAATGAATTACATTGATACTAGTTTTGTCACAAAGTACAAATTAAGTTTATCTCAATCTAAACTAAGGGTGGCACAATATGATGGAAAGTAAGTTCCATAATGGATTTGGATGAGTTCCAAAGTTAAGACATTGTGATAGATACTACAACAAAAGGCTAAGTATATGACTGCTATTATAGCAGCTAAAGAAGGCATTTGTGTCAAATAGTTTGTTATCAAACTAGGTGTACTTCACAGCGGGATAATACTATGAAGATATATTGTACGACAATATTATCAACATGTTTTAACCCCAAAGAACTAAAGGTCTCACCAAAGGACCAAATTTATACAAAGCCATCTCATTAAAGAATGAGTGATGCGTAGAGACGCAAAGACACGCAATTACACACGGACCTGGAAGCGTCAAATCCGGAGATCAGTTGACCACTAGCAAACGTGTACTTACAACACCGGAAAGCCATAGGTGTTGAATACACAAAGGTTTGAAACTAGATTATTGACTCTAGTGAAAGTGGGAGACTATTGGTGATATGCCCAAGAGGCAATAATAAAGTGGTTATTATCATATCTTCATACTTATGATAAATGTTTACATACCATGCTATAATTGTATTAACAGGAAACATTAATACTTGTGTGATTTGTAAACATAAAAGAGTCCCTAGTAAAGCCTCTTGTTAAACTAGCTTGTTGGTTAATATATGATCATGGTTTCCTAATCATGAACATAGGGATGTTATTAACAACAGGGTCATATAATTGGGAGAATGATATGATGGACTTACTCCTATAGTTAAGCGTAGCGTAAAGATCAAGTCATTTAATATAGTTCATTTTCTATAAGCTTTATGATACATAGTAACCTAATTCCTTCGACAATGAGATCATGCTTATCACCATCACCGGAAGGATGCTTTGATGACATCAAACACCACACCGTAACTGGGTGGCTATAAAGGTGGCATTGAGTGTTCGGAAAGTATGGGTTGAGACACATGGATCAAGAGTGGGATTTGTCCATCCATATGACAAATATATATACTCTGGGCCCTCTCGGTGGAATGTCATCCAATTAGCTTGCAAGCATGTGACTGGCTCACAAGGGATCACATACCACGGGCACGAGAAAAGAGTACTTATCGGTAACGAGGTTGAACTAGGTATGCAGAGATACCGACGATCAAAACCTCGGATAAGTAAACTATCGTGAGACAAAGGGAAATTGGTATCGTATGTAAGTGGTTCATTCGATCGCAAAGTAATTGTTCAAATATGTGGGAGACATATGAATTTCCAGATTCCTCTATTGGTTATTGATCGGAGAAGTCTCTCGATCATGTCCGCATAATTCACGAACCGTAGGGAGACACGCTTAAGGATTCGATGTTGTTGAGTAGTTATGGAATGATGAGTAAGACACCGAATGTTGTTCGGAGTCTCATATGGGATCCGGGATATCACGAGGAGATCCGGAATGGTCCGGAGAATAAGATTCACATAAGGAAAGTCCTGTTTCGGGGTTGGAGAATGGTTCCGGTGTTTTCATCGGGAATGTTCTAGAAGGTTCCGGAATGTCCGGCACTCCGGAGGGGAAGGGTACATGTGTTGGAGATATGCCCAAGAGGCAATAATAAAGTGGTTATTATCATATCTTCACACTTATGATAAATGTTTACATACCATGCTATAATTGTATTAACCGGAAACATTAATACTTGTGTGATTTGTAAACTAAAATAAGAGTCCCTAGTAAAGCCTCTTGTTAAACTAGCTTGTTGGTTAATATATGATCATGGTTTCCTGATCATTAACATAGAGATGTTATTAACAACAGGATCATATCATTAGGAGAATGATGTGATGGACATACTCCTATAGATAAGCGTAGCATAAAGATCAAGTCATTTCAATAGTTCAATTGCTATATGCTTTCTGATACATAGTAACCTAATTCCTTCGACCATGAGATCATGCATATCACCTTTTCCGGATGGATGCTTTGATGTCATTAAACACCACACCGTAACAGGGTGGCTATAAAGGTGGCATTGAGTGTTCACAAAGTATTGGTTGAAACACATGGATCAAGAGTGGGATTTGTCCATCCATATGACGGATAGATATACTCTGGGACCTCTCGGTGGAATGTCATCCAATTAGCTTGCAAGCATGTGACTGGCTCACAAGGGATCACATATCACGGAGCAGAAAATAGTACTTATCGAACGAGGTTGAACTAGGTATGCAGAGATACCGATATCAAACCTCGGATAAGTAAACTATCGTGAGACAAAGGGAAATTGGTATCGTATGTAAGTGGTTCATTCGGACGAAAGTAATCGTAGAAATATGTGGGAGCCATATGAATTTCCAGATTCCTCTATTGGTTATTGTTAGGAAGTGTCTCGATCATGTCGCATAATTCACGAACCGAGGGAGACACACTTAAGGATTGACGTTGTTTGAGTAGTTATGGTATTATGAGAAAGAGACCGAATGTTGTTGAGTCTCGGATGGGATCGGATATCACGAGGTGATCCGGAATGGTCCGGAGAATAAGATTCATATAAGGAAAGTCCGTTTGAGTTCGGAATGATTAGTGTTTTCATCGGGAATGTTCTAGAAGGTTCGGATTGTCCCAAGCACTCCGTGGGGGAGGGTACATGAATGTGTCATTACATATTGAATGATTGCATCATGTACTAAGTTTTCTTGCTGTTCCAAAACTGAAAAGTCAAGCCAGTTTGAAAGTCAAACGCTAAAAACAGGAAGCTGGAAAGCGAACTGTGGAAAACAGAAGCTGTGGGAAACAAGCAAGAGGTGGTTGGAACCGACTTGGGAGAGTCCTCCAAGCCGGCGCACCAACCAAGGCCGACTTGGGAGGACTCCTCCCTTGGCCGCCCTCCCACCTATAAAAGGAGGGGCCTCCTCCTCTAGACACACACAAGTTCCTATCCTCTAATCTAAATCCTAGCCCTAGACTCCGGTTTAGAGCCGCTTTGGTTTAGAGCTTCTAATTGCACTAGCCTTGGATTAGAGCCTTCTAATTGGTGTGTCTAAACCCTAGACCACTAATAGCTCTCTCATACTCCACCATACTCGCTCCCAGCTTAAGGCGAAGCCTGCGAGATCTCCTCTACTTAGGTACCACGCCGTTGTCTTTAGGAATCAAGGAAGAGTACTACAACCTCCGCTTTTCTTTGGAACAAGGAGAGGAAGGTCTTCGTCGAAATCCGAACGTGTGACCATTGCGTAAGCGCCTTGGAACGCAGCCCGGAAGGATCGTCTGGCGATCTTGAGATCGGAAAGAGTGCGACTACATCACCCACAAGAATCGCTCTCGTTAACCGCTTTGGAATCTTGAGGTAAGTTATTCCATCGACTCGTTGCTACAATCTAGTAGATAGATCTTGGCTTGTTTGTTTGTATGCGATAGAAATTTTTGTTTTCCATGCTACGAACCCCTACGGTGGTATCGAGCCGTGTCTATATGTAGATCTGTTGCAGAGTAGAACACAATGGTCATTGTGGGCGTTGATGCTTTTATTGTCGATTGCTTCTTGTGTACTTTGCATCTTGGTATGTTGGGATGAAGCGGCCGGGCTAACCTTACATGAAATCGTTCATGAGACTTGCTCCACGCTTGACATGCAACTTGTATTGCATAAGTGGCTTTATGGTGCCTGTTTCTCCTAGCATAGTTAAGATCCAATTTACAACGGGTGATCAACAATGCTAGTATCAATGTTGTGGTTCTTGTTCGTAAGTTAGAATGACACTTATTGAAAGCCCCAAACCACGTAAAATATGCAAACAAAGCAGAGGCGTCTAACTTTGTTTTGCAGGGGTGTACAGTGATGTGATATGGCCATGATTGTGATTATATTTGATGTATGCATTGTTCCTTATTGTAAGTTGGCAACTGTCACATCCCAAGATTTTCCAAATCTTGTTATGTGAAAATAAATAAATAAAATAAAACTTTGTTTGATTTTCAGAGCCAGAAGAAACTTTTTGTATTCAAATGGAACCTCAAACCAATTTGAATCAAATAATTCCTAAAGATATTTGAAAATATAAACTTTTATTAAAGGAAAATAAAAATATTTAAAATACTATTTTGGATCTCTTAATAGAGATTTGGTATTCAAAAGAAAAGATGGATTCATAAATAAAGATTATTTTATAAAGCCAAATTAAAACTGGGCCAAGTATTGGAATTAAAACATTTTATTCTAAATAAATTTAGCAAAGGTTTATTTAAAATAAATTAATAAGGATTTAATATCCAACTTTATTTAATAAAAGGCTTTACCATTTTAATTAAAACATCAAAACTTATTAAATTATTTTAAATAGGTTTTCCAAGTATTTTATATTCTCTAATAAAAACCTACTAAAGTGTTTTGGCTTTATTTTAGATTTCAAAATAAATATCTCAATAAAACAAATCCTATTGGATTTAATAATAAAAGTCTATTATAATAATTAATAAAGGACACTAAAATAAAAGGCTATTTTATTTTAAAACAAAATTTCCAAATATATTATAATTTCCAAATTAAACCTACTAATTTGATTTTGAAAATATTTAGGTTCAAATAAAGATTTTATTAATAAAATCAAATCCTATTTGATTAATAAACCTTGGCCCATTTTATTTAATTAATATTGGACCCTAAAGAAAAATAATATTTTGTTTGAAACAAGTATCCAAGTATTATTTACTCCCAAATGATACCTACTGATTGGATTTTGAAAAAAAATTGGATTTAAAATGGAGATTTTATTAAATAAACCAAACCCTAATTTATTAATGAACCATGGACCATTTTTATTTAATTAATAAATGGAACCTAAAAAGATTTAAAAATATTATTTTGTTTTGGAAGTTGGTTTATGCTACTAAACAGAACCAAATTCATAGTGCAAGGTTTGGTGAATGTTTGATTTGTTTTGGACATTGTTTAGTTGTTTGAATTTTCAAAACAGAATTGGAAAATAGAAAAAAGAATCAGACAGAAAAAAATAAAACAGCCCACCCATCTGGCCCAACTAGCCCAACACAGCCCAATCCAGCCCAGCTTCCTTCCTCCCCGAAGGAAAACGGTTTGCACCCATAATCTGACCCGCGGAGCAACAGACATGTGGACCCCTCCCTTTCTTCCTTTCTTTCACTGCCAGCGGACCCCACACCCCACTGCTCTTCTTCCTCACCCCGCGACCCGTTCTTTCCCCCTCTCCCCCGTTTCAGTGATGAATTCGCGAGCATCAATTCGCGTTATCGCCGCATTTAATCACTCCTGCGACCACGCACTTTTAATCGCCTCGCTCTCTCCTCCATTCCCCTCTGTCACCACTCCTTCTCCGCCCCGAGGCTGCCACAATTTGACCCAGCACTTCCTCTGCCTCCGACGACTTCCATTGCCAATTCCGGCGACTCAGCGCCGCCCCTTGCCTCGTCGACCTAACACCCATATTCCACGCGTCCAGACGCATCTGTTCATACCACCCAATCACCTGCGGACGCCCCAAACCGTCGACTCTGACCTTTTCTGAGCACCACCGCGTCTACTGCAACTCCGGCGGAATCTCTCTGGTAAACAAGACTGTCCCGACCCCTCTCATTCACGTTTACCACTTAGCAATATCCTTGCGCTCCTGACCATGTGTTCCGTTTGTTCCTGGGCGATCCCTAGCGCCGTCCACGACGACGACTGAGCGTGGCCGACGTCAGACGCCACTCCGACGAGGAATTCCGCCCAACCCCGTGCGCCCCTTCATCAACCAGTAGCAGGTTGAGCATCACCGTGCCACGACGATCACAGTGAGCCCCCTCTCCTCCTCCCTCGCTTCCTATTTCACCGGCCGCCATCGTTCGGTCGCTCCGCCAGCCGCGGTAGCCGCTTAGCTTTTGGTCGAGCATCGTCAACCGCTCGATCCCGATCTAGTGGCTAGGATAGAAGCTAGGTGAAGCGGTAAGTAGCATCATCTGCGCCGACGATCTGACTTGATCCAACGGCTGCATTTGTGCAATCCGAGAAGCGGCACCGACGAATGATATTAGGACGTGGCACGGATGAATCGAATTAGATTTAGAAACCAGATTTAAATGCCATTTTCAAACCCTTATAACTTTTGAACCACACGTCCAAATTTTTCAAATTTTATATCAATGGATTCAGGAGAACAAGCCCTAACCAACCATGCCCTTAGTTTGACAAATATTATCTGTTAGCTTGTTTGAAATTGCAGAAACATTTGTATGCTTATTATGAATGTAAAAAATTGTTTAAAATTGAATTTAGGGTTAAAATCTTTGGCAATTGGATTGATTTGAACCTACTGACCCTAGTAAACACTTTGTGGACACAAAAATGTATTTGGAGAAATTAAGAAATGATTCTTTAAGTTAAAAACCATTTCTAGTCAAATAGAAATGTAATTTATTTATTGAAAATAAATTTTGAAGTAAAACCTTTGCAAATTGATTTGTTGTGACCTTACTGACCCTAGGAACCCACCCTTTGTGTTAAAAATGATTATGGAAAGATTTAGGTTGAATTACTTGACTTAGCCATTTTCTAGCCAAATAAAAAGAATGGTTTTTGTTATAAAAATAATTATGGAAAGAAAACTTTAAGGAAATGTTTTGGACCAAACCTACTGACCTAAAACACCAAGCTTTGCAATAGCAACTCATTTGGTGAACAACCTAAGAGTTTTTGCCTTAATAAAAAAAACATTTTCACCACATAAAATGATGAATGGATTTAAAAATAGTTTTTGGACAAAACCCTCTAACTAATGACTTTGCCACTTTGGTAAATGACCAATTTGGATCTTACAAAGTTTAGAAACCCCATAGAGACCCCTTTTCAAAATAAAACTATCTTGTGCATGCTCCCATGCATGAATTAGTTTCCATTGTTTTGTGTGTGTGAAATTGTTTGAGTGATTATTGGTTTGGAATGTAAATTGAATTGGTGTTTGCTTGATTAACTTGTAGTGAAGTGTGAGACTAGCAAGATCAAGGAGTGAACCACCATTCCCTACCAAAAAGGCAAGTGATGCTTCATACTTTTTGTCCCATTACTTTTCTATGCACTAGTGATTTTGCTAAATAAACTTGCATGGATTTTGCTAAGTATAGATCTTGCTATAGGAAAACCTAGTATATGAATCCTTAGTAGGATTTCCTAAGTTAAGTTTCCTAATACTACCAAGCTTAGCCTAGCTAATAGAAAACATGGGTGGTAAATATATTCACACTATGGAAAAATATTCTAAGTCTGAAGACTTAGGTTTTGTTTAATAAAACAACTAAGTCAATGAACCTCCTGGGTGGAATGGAAGGATTGGGTTATGTTGAGTGGTTCACAATGCCATGGACTTGGATTGTGTATCTCACTTGTGGATGGCCACCAGAAACAAAGGATTTGAGATGTCAAATGTTGAGAAGCTTCAAGTGCAACCACTTGGAAATATGGGCTCTGCCATGATCATATAGGTTGCAAGAACTTAGCCAAATGGACAGTGGGTGGTAGTGTTTGATAGGTTGGAACGCGTCCATTTTGGTCTAAGGGAAGGCTTCTGAAAGATTTTGTCTTGGGAAACCAAGTCTTGTGGGTAAAGTGCACCACCTCTACAGAGTGTAAAATCTAAGTACTTAGCCATGTCCCTGGTAAAGGACAATTTGAGCATCAAGACATGGAAGCAATCAAGAATCTCATCATTCCAATTTCTAAATTAAAATCTTGTGGTTTGAACAAGGGTTGTTTGAATTCTTCATTGATGGAGAGATGGCTTGGTACAAGGATCTTGAAATCTTTGATTGAGAAAATTGATTTTGACAAGCAAAAACTTAGTATTTTCAAAATGATAAGAAAAATCTATTTTGAGCAATGCAAGCCTCAACTCCACTTAGCCAAATGCATATAGATGATAGATTCCACTTTACCAATATAGTATCACTTGCCAATACAATTCAAATGTATTGACCTTTGTGGCTGTAACTTGTATGTTGCAGGTTTGATTGATTTTAGTGAAGATTGATTGATTAGGATTACAAAGTCTACAACCAACATCTGCCTGTGGCACTTTGAAGATGAAGGACCCCATGATTAGAATTATTCCGCTGTAATGTAATGTAATAGCCAATGAGCTATGTAAGATGTAACAAAAATTATGTTATTCCTGGTTATAAAGTTATATTATGACCTTTGTTTCTTGATATTACATCTTAACTGTGGATGCTAGCTATTGATCCAGGGACTAGCATTGTAAAACACAGGAGGACTCTACCTTATTAGGTTGGGACCCCTACAGATGGTATCAGAGCATTGTGTTGCCTGTAGGATTTGTAAACCCTAGGATTGGACAAAAACCTTTAGAAAAATAGGAGTTATATTTGTTCCAAAAACTTATTTACAAAAACACTTGTAAACTCTTTCCTCAATCATTTTGGTTTCAACTCTACATCTCTTCTATTTCAAACTTGATGGAAAAATCTACCCCATGGCCAAAGACTTCACCATGTGCAAAGGATGACTTCAACTTCTTCAACTCTAATGACTTCAACATCTTCAGCATAATCACCAAGGACTTCCAACTTGGAAACTACTAAGGACCACAAGTGAGACAAAGAAATCTTACTTAAGAATTAGAGACTGAGGGAATGAAAAATAAGAAGGAGCCATCAACAAACTTTGAAGTATTGTGACCAAGAGTTTTTCTCAAGGAAACCATGATCTCAAGTAAGAAGAATTATGAAGGAAGGAAAGATCACAAGTGAACCATATAGATAGACCACCATATTTAAGCTAAGTCAAAAACACACCAACTTATGTGGTGTAACAAAAATATTTTATTGCCCAAGTATGTGCTTGAACTTTGTTTGAGTGAAATGTTTGGTTTGTGATTGCATGCACATTGCTTGTGTGAATTGTGATGTGTGTGATTAGAATTGAGTCCTTAGAAATATCTTGCCTATTCTGATCTCCCTTCAACCCAAACAGATGACTTCTCCAAGAAACTCCAACATCAAGGTTGATGACAACAACAACCAAGAAGACAACATGAGAGAACTTATGGCAACCCAAAACCAGTTGAGCCAAGAGACAACTCAGCTTTTAGCCCACAACAATGGACTAGACCCAGCCATACAAAGGATTTTGAAACTTCAATCCCAATTGTTGCAAGGATTAGTTACCCAAGTGATCAACATGAGAGAAAACATTCTACAAAGAGCTAATGACAACAAGGGTGACAAAGATGTTATTCTAGAAGGAACCCAAGCTGGCTATAATTTTAGATACAAGGATCATGCATCCAAGGAACATGAGGATCAATGCCCCAAGAAGAGAGAAAGATCTCCCACCTATGAAGAACATGAACTAGAAGAACTCCTAGCTTTGGAGAGACCCAAGAAGAAGAAGAAATGCCCCAACCCTAACAAGAAGGATATTACTCAAGAGCAATGTTACAATTGCAAAGAGATGGGACACTATGCCAATGAATGCCCAGAAAAGAAGAAGAACCAAAGAAACAAACAAAAGGTAATGATACCAAAGGAAAAGAAGGATATCAGCCAAGTGATGTGTTTCAAATGCAAGGAACTAGGCCACTATGCAAGCAATTGTCCAGATAAGATGAAAAACAAGTTAAACAAGTCTATGAAGGATCTCAACCTTGGCCCATGAGTCAAGAATGTAAACCAAGGACACATGCAAAAGTTTGCTTAGAGAATTTTCCCCAGGATCCCAGGAAGGACAATGTGTAATTTTGTTTAAAATTTTTTAAGGGTGGTAGTACCCTAGTTGTTTTGAACTTGCTTGTAACCCCTAGCCTCCCCAAATCTCGGGACGAGATTTATTTTAAGGGTGGTAGCCTGTCACATCCCAAGATTTTCCAAATCTTGTTATGTGAAAATAAATAAATAAAATAAAACTTTGTTTGATTTTCAGAGCCAGAAGAAACTTTTTGTATTCAAATGGAACCTCAAACCAATTTGAATCAAATAATTCCTAAAGAGATTTGAAAAGATAAACTTTTATTAAAGGAAAATAAAAATATTTAAAATACTATTTTGGATCTCTTAATAGAGATTTGGTATTCAAAAGAAAAGATGGATTCATAAATAAAGATTATTTTATAAAGCCAAATTAAAACTGGGCCAAGTATTGGAATTAAAACATTTTATTCTAAATAAATTTAGCAAAGGTTTATTTAAAATAAATTAATAAGGATTTAATATCCAACTTTATTTAATAAAAGGCTTTACCATTTTAATTAAAACATCAAAACTTATTAAATTATTTTAAATAGGTTTTCCAAGTATTTTATATTCTCTAATAAAAACCTACTAAAGTGTTTTGGCTTTATTTTAGATTTCAAAATAAATATCTCAATAAAACAAATCCTATTGGATTTAATAATAAAAGTCTATTATAATAATTAATAAAGGACACTAAAATAAAAGGCTATTTTATTTTAAAACAAAATTTCCAAATATATTATAATTTCCAAATTAAACCTACTAATTTGATTTTGAAAATATTTAGGTTCAAATAAAGATTTTATTAATAAAATCAAATCCTATTTGATTAATAAACCTTGGCCCATTTTATTTAATTAATATTGGACCCTAAAGAAAAATAATATTTTGTTTGAAACAAGTATCCAAGTATTATTTACTCCCAAATGATACCTACTGATTGGATTTTGAAAAAAAATTGGATTTAAAATGGAGATTTTATTAAATAAACCAAACCCTAATTTATTAATGAACCATGGACCATTTTTATTTAATTAATAAATGGAACCTAAAAAGATTTAAAAATATTATTTTGTTTTGGAAGTTGGTTTATGCTACTAAACAGAACCAAATTCATAGTGCAAGGTTTGGTGAATGTTTGATTTGTTTTGGACATTGTTTAGTTGTTTGAATTTTCAAAACAGAATTGGAAAATAGAAAAAAGAATCAGACAGAAAAAAATAAAACAGCCCACCCATCTGGCCCAACTAGCCCAACACAGCCCAATCCAGCCCAGCTTCCTTCCTCCCCGAAGGAAAAAGGTTTGCACCCATAATCTGACCCGCGGAGCAACAGACATGTGGAACCCTCCCTTTCTTTCACTACCAGCGGACCCCACACCCCACTGCTCTTCTTCCTCACCCATGACGCTTCTTCCCCTCTCCTGCTTTGTGATGAATTCGCGAGCATCAATTCGCGTTAATGCCACACTTAATCACTCCTGCGACCACGCACTTTTAATCGCCTCGCTCTCTCCTCCATTCCCTCTCTCCGCCTCTCGAGGCTGCCACAATTTGACCCAAGACTTCCTCCGACGACTTCCATTGCCAATTCGGCGACTCAGCCGCCTTGCCTCGTCGACCTAACACCCATATTCCACGTCCCGCGCATCTGTTCATACCACCCAACCACTGCGACGCCCCAAAGCCGACTCGACCTTTTTGAGCACCACCGCGTCTCGCAACTCGTGAATCTCTCTGGTAAACAAGACTGTCCCGACCCCTCTCATTCATGTTTACCACTTAGCAATATCCTTGCGCTCCTGACCATGTGTTCCGTTTGTTCCCAGGCGATCCCTAGCGCCGTCCACGACGACGACTGAGCGTGGCCGACGTCAGACGCCACTCCGACGAGGAATTCCGCCCAACCCCGTGCGCCCCTTCATCAACCAGTAGCAGGTTGAGCATCACCGTGCCACGACGATCACAGTGAGCCCCCTCTCCTCCTCCCTCGCTTCCTATTTCACCGGCGCCGCCATCGTCTGGTCGCTCCGCCGCCAGCAGCCGCCGCAGCGCCGCTAGCTTTTGGTCGAGCATGCGTCAACCGTTCGATCCCGATCTAGTGGCTAGGATAGAAGCTAGGTGAAACGGTAAGTAGCATCTGCGCGCCGCACGATCTGACTTGATCCAACGGCTGCAGCTGTGCAATCCGAGTGAAGCGGCACCGACGAATGATATTAGGACGCGTGGCACCAGATGAACTGAATTAGATTTAGAAACCAGATTTAAATGCCATTTTCAAACCCTTATAACTTTTGAACCACACGTCCAAATTTTGCAAATTTTATATCAATGGATTCAGGAGAACAAGCCCTAACCAACCATGCCCTTAGTTTGACAAATATTATCTGTTAGCTTGTTTGAAATTGCAGAAACATTTGTATGCTTATTATGAATGTAAAAAATTGTTTAAAATTGAATTTAGGTTAAAATCTTTGGCAATTGGATTGATTTGAACCTACTGACCCTAGGAAACACTTTGTGGACACAAAATGTATTTGGAGAAATTAAGAAATGATTCTTTAAGTTAAAACCATTTCTAGTCAAATAGAAATGTAATTTATTTATTGAAAATAAATTTTGAAGTAAAACCTTTATAAATTGATTTGTTGTGACCTTACTGACCCTAGGAACCCACCCTTTGTGTTAAAAATGATTATGGAAAGATTTAGGTTGAATTACTTGACTTAGCCATTTTCTAGCCACATAAAAAGAATGGTTTTTGTTATAAAAATAATTATGGAAATAAAACTTTAAGGAAATGTTTTGGACCAAACCTATTGACCTAAAACACCAAGCTTTGCAATAGCAACTCATTTGGTGAACAACCTAAGAGTTTCTGCCTTAATAAAAAAACATTTTCACCATAAAATGATGAATGGATTTAAAATAGTTTTGGACAAAACCCTCTAACTAATGACTTTGCCACTTTGGTAAATGACCAATTTGGATCTTACAAAGTTTAGAAACCCCATAGAGACCCCTTTTCAAAATAAAACTATCTTGTGCATGCTCCCATGCATGAATTAGTTTCCATTGTTTTGTGTGTGTGAAATTGTTTGAGTGATTATTGGTTTGGAATGTAAATTGAATTGGTGTTTGCTTGATTAACTTGTAGTGAAGTGTGAGACTAGCAAGATCAAGGAGTGAACCACCATTCCCTACCAAAAAGGCAAGTGATGCTTCATACTTTTCGTCCCATTACTTTTCTATGCACTAGTGATTTTGCTAAATAAACTTGCATGGATTTTGCTAAGTATAGATCTTGCTATAGGAAAACCTAGTAGATGAATCCTTAGTAGGATTTCCTAAGTTAAGTTTCCTAATACTACCAAGCTTAGCCTAGCTAACAGAAAACATGGGTGGTAAATATATTCACACTATGGAAAAATATTCTAAGTCTAAAGACTTAGGTTTTGTTTAATAAAACAACTAAGTCAATGAACTTCCTGGGTGGAATGGAAGGATTGGGTTATGTTGAGTGGTTCACAATGCCATGGACTTGGATTGTGTATCTCACTTGTGGATGGCCACCCAGGAAACAAAGGGATTTGAGATGTCAAATGTTGAGAAGCTTCAAGTGCAACCACTTGGCAATATGGGCTCTGCCATGATCATATAGGTTGCAAGAACTTAGCCAAATGGACAGTGGGTGGTAGTGTTTGATAGGTTGGAACGTCCCATTTTGGTCTAAGGAAGGCTTCGAAAGATTTTGTCTTGGGAAACCAAGTCTTGTGGGTAAAGTGCACCACCTCTGCAGAGTGTAAAATCTAAGTACTTAGCCATGTCCCTGGTAAAGGACAATTTGAGCATCAAGACATGGAAGCAATCAAGAATCTCATCATTCCAATTTCTAAATTAAAATCTTGTGGTTTGAACAAGGGTTGTTTGAATTCTTCATTGATGGAGAGATGGCTTGGTACAAGGATCTTGAAATCTTTGATTGAGAAAATTGATTTTGACAAGCAAAAACTTAGTATTTTCAAAATGATAAGAAAAATCTATTTTGAGCAATGCAAGCCTCAACTCCACTTAGCCAAATGCATATAGATGATAGATTCCACTTTACCAATATAGTATCACTTGCCAATACAATTCAAATGTATTGACCTTTGTGGCTGTAACTTGTCTGTTGCAGGTTTGATTGATTTTAGTGAAGATTGATTGGTTAGGATTACAAAGTCTACAACCAACATCTGCCTGTGGCACTTTGAAGATGAAGGACCCCATGATTAGAATTATTCCGCTGTAATGTAATGTAATAGCCAATGAGCTATGTAAGATGTAATAAAAATTATGTTATTCCTGGTTATAAAGTTATATTATGACCTTTGTTTCTTGATATTACATCTTAACTGTGGATGCTAGCTATTGATCCAGGGACTAGCATTGTAAAACACAGGAGGACTCTACCTTATTAGGTTGGGACCCCTACAGATGGTATCAGAGCATTGTGTTGCCTGTAGGATTTGTAAACCCTAGGATTGGACAAAAACCTTTAGAAAAATAGGAGTTATATTTGTTCCAAAAACTTATTTACAAAAACACTTGTAAACTCTTTCCTCAATCATTTTTGTTTCAACTCTACATCTCTTCTATTTCAAACTTGATGGAAAAATCTACCCCATGGCCAAAGACTTCACCATGTGCAAAGGATGACTTCAACTTCTTCAACTCTAATGACTTCAACATCTTAAGCATAATCACCAAGGACTTCCAACTTGGAAACTACTAAGGACCACAAGTGAGACAAAGAAATCTTACTTAAGAATTAGAGACTGAGGGAATGCAAAATAAGAAGGAGCCATCAACAAACTTTGAAGTATTGTGACCAAGAGTTTTTCTCAAGGAAACCATGATCTCAAGTAAGAAGAATTATGAAGGAAGGAAAGATCACAAGTGAACCATATAGATAGACCACCATATTTAAGCTAAGTCAAAAACACACCAACTTATGTGGTGTAACAAAAATATTTTATTGCCCAAGTATGTGCTTGAACTTTGTTTGAGTGAAATGTTTGGTTTGTGATTGCATGCACATTGCTTGTGTGAATTGTGATGTGTGTGATTAGAATTGAGTCCTTAGAAATATCTTGCCTATTCTGATCTCCCTTCAACCCAAACAGATGACTTCTCCAAGAAACTCCAACATCAAGGTTGATGACAACAACAACCAAGAAGACAACATGAGAGAACTTATGGCAACCCAAAACCAGTTGAGCCAAGAGACAACTCAGCTTTTAGCCCACAACAATGGACTAGACCCAGCCATACAAAGGATTTTGAAACTTCAATCCCAATTGTTGCAAGGATTAGTTACCCAAGTGATCAACATGAGAGAAAATTTTTTCCAAAGAGCTAATGACAACAAGGGTGACAAAGATGTTATTCTAGAAGGAACCCAAGCTGGCTATAATTTTAGATACAAGGATCATGCATCCAAGGAACATGAGGATCAATGCCCCAAGAAGAGAGAAAGATCTCCCACCTATGAAGAACATGAACTAGAAGAACTCCTAGCTTTGGAGAGACCCAAGAAGAAGAAGAAATGCCCCAACCCTAACAAGAAGGATATTACTCAAGAGCAATGTTACAATTGCAAAGAGATGGGACACTATGCCAATGAATGCCCAGAAAAGAAGAAGAACCAAAGAAACAAACAAAAGGTAATGATACCAAAGGAAAAGAAAGATATCAGCCAAGTGATGTGTTTCAAATGCAAGGAACTAGGCCACTATGCAAGCAATTGTCCAGATAAGATGAAAAACAAGTTAAACAAGTCTATGAAGGATCTCAACCTTGGCCCATGAGTCAAGAATGTAAACCAAGGACACATGCAAAAGTTTGCTTAGAGAAATTTCCCTAGGATCCCAAGAAGGACAATGTGTAATTTTTGTTTGAAAATTTTTAAGGGTGGTAGTACCCTAGTTGTTTTGAACTTGCTTGTAACCCCTAGCCTCCCCAAATCTCAGGACGAGATTTATTTTAAGGGTGGTAGCCTATCACATCCCAAGATTTTCCAAATCTTGTTATGTGAAAATAAATAAATAAAATAAAACTTTGTTTGATTTTCAGAGCCAGAAGAAACTTTTTGTATTCAAATGGAACCTCAAACCAATTTGAATCAAATAATTCCTAAAGAGATTTGAAAAGATAAACTTTTATTAAAGGAAAATAAAAATATTTAAAATACTATTTTGGATCTCTTAATAGAGATTTGGTATTCAAAAGAAAAGATGGATTCATAAATAAAGATTATTTTATAAAGCCAAATTAAAACTGGGCCAAGTATTGGAATTAAAACATTTTATTCTAAATAAATTTAGCAAAGGTTTATTTAAAATAAATTAATAAGGATTTAATATCCAACTTTATTTAATAAAAGGCTTTACCATTTTAATTAAAACATCAAAAATTATTAAATTATTTTAAATAGGTTTTCCAAGTATTTTATATTCTCTAATAAAAACCTACTAAAGTGTTTTGGCTTTATTTTAGATTTCAAAATAAATATCTCAATAAAACAAATCCTATTGGATTTAATAATAAAAGTCTATTATAATAATTAATAAAGGACACTAAAATAAAAGGCTATTTTATTTTAAAACAAAATTTCCAAATATATTATAATTTCCAAATTAAACCTAATAATTTGATTTTGAAAATATTTAGGTTCAAATAAAGATTTTATTAATAAAATCAAATCCTATTTGATTAATAAACCTTGGCCCATTTTATTTAATTAATATTGGACCCTAAAGAAAAATAATATTTTGTTTGAAACAAGTATCCAAGTATTATTTACTCCCAAATGATACCTACTGATTGGATTTTGAAAAAATATTGGATTTAAAATGGAGATTTTATTAAATAAACCAAACCCTAATTTATTAATGAACCATGGACCATTTTTATTTAATTAATAAATGGAACCTAAAAAGATTTAAAAATATTATTTTGTTTTGGAAGTTGGTTTATGCTACTAAACAGAACCAAATTCATAGTGCAAGGTTTGGTGAATGTTTGATTTGTTTTGGACATTGTTTAGTTGTTTGAATTTTCAAAACAGAATTGGAAAATAGAAAAAAGAATCAGACAGAAAAAAATAAAACAGCCCACCCATCCGCCCAACTAGCCCAACACAGCCAATCCATTGAGCCTTCCTTCCTCGAAGGAAAACGGTTTGCACCCATAATCGACCCATGAGCAAATGCATATGTGGACCCTCCTTTCTTCCTTTCACCGCCAATGGACCACACCCCACTGCTCTTCTTCCTCACCCATGACCGTTCTTTCCCTCTCCCCGTTTGTTGATGAATTATGAGCATCAATTGCGTTATCGCGCATTTAATCACCGCGACCACGCACTTTTAATCGCCGCCTCTCCTCCATTCCTCTCACCACTCCTTCTCCGCCCGAGGTCGCGCCACAATTTGACCCAAAGACTTCCTGCCTCCGACGACTTCCATTGCCAATTCCGAGACTCAGCGCCTTGCCTCGTCGACCTAACACCCATATTCCACGCGTCCGACGCATCTGCTCATACCACCCAATCACTGCGGGACGCCCAAACCGTCGACTCGCCTTTCTCGAGCACCACCGCTCATCGCAACTCCGCGGAATCTCTCCGTAAACAAGACCGTCCCACCCTCTCATTCACGTTTACCACTTAGCAATATCCTTGCGCTCCTGACCATGTGTTCCGTTTGTTCCCGGGCGATCCCTAGCGCCGTCCACGACGACGACTGAGCGTGGCCGACGTCAGACGCCACTCCGACGATGAATTCCGCCCAACCCGGCGCCTTCATCAACCAAGAGCAGTTGAGCATCACCGTGCTACCACGATCACAGTGAGCCCCTCCTCCTCCCTGCTTCCTATTTCACCGGCGCCGCCATCGTCGGTCGCTCACGCCAGCCATAGCCGCAGCCCGCTTAGCTTTTGGTCGAGCGTGCCAACCGCTCGATCCCGATCTAGTGGCTAGGATAGAAGCTAGGTGAAACGGTAGCATCTGCACGCCGCACGATCTGACTTGATCCAACGGCTGCAGCTGTGCAATCCGAGTGAAGCGGCACCGACGAATGATATTAGGACGCGTGGCACCAGATGAACTGAATTAGATTTAGAAACCAGATTTAAATGCCATTTTCAAACCCTTATAACTTTTGAACCACACGTCCAAATTTTGCAAATTTTATATCAATGGATTCAGGAGAACAAGCCCTAACCAACCATGCCCTTAGTTTGACAAATATTATCTGTTAGCTTGTTTGAAATTGCAGAAACATTTGTATGCTTATTATGAATGTAAAAAAATTGTTTAAAATTGAATTTAGGGTTAAAATCTTTGGCAATTGGATTGATTTGAACCTACTGACCCTAGGAAACACTTTGTGGACACAAAAATGTATTTGGAGAAATTAAGAAATGATTCTTTAAGTTAAAAACCATTTCTAGTCAAATAGAAATGTAATTTATTTATTGAAAATAAATTTTGAAGTAAAACCTTTATAAATTGATTTGTTGTGACCTTACTGACCCTAGGAACCCACCCTTTGTGTTAAAAATGATTATGGAAAGATTTAGGTTGAATTACTTGACTTAGCCATTTTCTAGCCACATAAAAAGAATGGTTTTTGTTATAAAAATAATTATGGAAATAAAACTTTAAGGAAATGTTTTGGACCAAACCTATTGACCTAAAACACCAAGCTTTGCAATAGCAACTCATTTGGTGAACAACCTAAGAGTTTCTGCCTTAATAAAAAAACATTTTCACCACATAAAATGATGAATGGATTTAAAAATAGTTTTTGGACAAAACCCTCTAACTAATGACTTTGCCACTTTGGTAAATGACCAATTTGGATCTTACAAAGTTTAGAAACCCCATAGAGACCCCTTTTCAAAATAAAACTATCTTGTGCATGCTCCCATGCATGAATTAGTTTCCATTGTTTTGTGTGTGTGAAATTGTTTGAGTGATTATTGGTTTGGAATGTAAATTGAATTGGTGTTTGCTTGATTAACTTGTAGTGAAGTGTGAGACTAGCAAGATCAAGGAGTGGACCATTCCCTACCAAAAAGGCAAGTGATGCTTCATACTTTTTGTCCCATTACTTTTCTATGCACTAGTGATTTTGCTAAATAAACTTGCATGGATTTTGCTAAGTATAGATCTTGCTATAGGAAAACCTAGTAGATGAATCCTTAGTAGGATTTCCTAAGTTAAGTTTCCTAATACTACCAAGCTTAGCCTAGCTAATAGAAAACATGGGTGGTAAATATATTCACACTATGGAAAAATATTCTAAGTCTGAAGACTTAGGTTTTGTTTAATAAAACAACTAAGTCAATGAACCTCCTGGGTGGAATGGAAGGATTGGGTTATGTTGAGTGGTTCACAATGCCATGGACTTGGATTGTGTATCTCACTTGTGGATGGCCACCCAGGAAACAAAGGGATTTGAGATGTCAAATGTTGAGAAGCTTCAAGTGCAACCACTTGGAAATATGGGCTCTGCCATGATCATATAGGTTGCAAGAACTTAGCCAAATGGACAGTGGGTGGTAGTGTTTGATAGGTTGGAACGCGTCCATTTTGGTCTAAGGGAAGGCTTCTGAAAGATTTTGTCTTGGTAAACCAAGTCTTGTGGGGAAAGTGCACCACCTCTGAGTGTAAAATCTAAGTACTTAGCCATGTCCCTGGTAAAGGACAATTTGAGCATCAAGACATGGAAGCAATCAAGAATCTCATCATTCCAATTTCTAAATTAAAATCTTGTGGTTTAAACAAGGGTTGTTTGAATTCTTCAATCATTGATGGAGAGATGGCTTGGTACGAGGATCTTGAAATCTTTGATTGAGAAAATTGATTTTGACAAGCAAAAACTTAGTATTTTCAAAATGATAAGAAAAATCTATTTTGAGCAATGCAAGCCTCAACTCCACTTAGCCAAATGCATATAGATGATAGATTCCACTTTACCAATATAGTATCACTTGCAAATACAATTCAAATGTATTGACCTTTGTGGATGTAACTTGTATGTTGCAGGTTTGATTGATTTTAGTGAAGATTGATTGATTAGGATTACAAAGTCTACAACCAACATCTGCCTGTGGCACTTTGAAGATGAAGGACCCCATGATTAGAATTATTTCACTGTAATGTAATGTAATAGCCAATGAGCTATGTAAGATGTAATAAAAATTATGTTATTCCTGGTTATAAAGTTATATTATGACCTTTGTTTCTTGATATTACATCTTAACTGTGGATGCTAGCTATTGATCCAGGGACTAGCATTGTAAAACACAGGAGGACTCTACCTTATTAGGTTGGGACCCTATGGTTGTCTTTAATTTATGTTAAGACCCGTGTGTCTATTCGAAGTAGTTGTAATAGTTGAAGCCGGTGGACGACAACCATGGAGAAGCATCATTGACCTTGATGCAATGTCGGTGATGATGGAGATCATGTTCGTGCTAGAAGATGGAGATCGGAAGCACAAAGAAGAAAGGCCATATCATATCACATATTATGAATTGCATGTGATGTTAATCCTTTATGCATCTTGTATTGCTTAGTAGACGACGGTAGCATTATAAGATGATCCCTCATGCACATGAATTTCAAGTCATAAAGTGTTCACCCTTAGTTAGCACCGTTGCTAAAGCTTGTTGTTTCGAAGCACCACGTGATGATCGGGTGTGTTAGATTCTACAAGTGTATACAACGTGAGCAAGCAGATTTGCTCATGCGAAACTAAGGTTTGATCTTGATGAGCCTAGCATGTAGACATGGCCTCGGGAACACGGATTCCGAAAGGTAGAGCATGAGTCATATAGTAGATATGATGAACATGTTGATTGTTCGCCATTGAAGCTATATCAACTCTCGTGATGATCGGTTTTGATGTGGTGGATTTGGTTCGTGTGATCACTAAAACAATGTGAGGATATTGTTTTGAGTGGGAGTTCACCTAGATTAATTTAATTATTAATTAGACCTCAATTTATCATAAACTAAATCAAAGTGAATTTGCATAGTTGTTGTAGTCATTGGCATCCGTTTACCACCTTGCTTAGTTATAATTGAGATGATAGAACTATAGAATTCTGGTTTGTTACTTCTAACCGGTATCGTATTGTTTTGAAGTGTTAATCTAAAGTTTAAAAGTCCTATTGCAAACTTTCAAGAAGTTCCGGTTACTCCATGAAGTTTAATAATTAGTATTAAATCAAGAGTAACAATTCCAAGTGTTAGTATATAAGTATCATGTTTGTCTTCATGATTCTTGATATTCAAAGGATTCTCCTAATATCAAGGTTATCTAAGGATCTGAAAGAGTTGTTTCAGAAACCATGATTTGTGGAAGATATTGTGATATCTGAAACGAAGTTTTGGTTGCAACATGATAGAGTATAATATGGCTAAAGTCATGTTCTCATATTTGATGAGAATTTGCAAAAGGTTGGAGACACTAGTTGTCCTAAACCTCCAAAAGTTTTTGGGAGAGCAACATTATACTCACGATTCACCGTTACAAGCTAAAAGTAGCTTGATCATGGATAATTCCATGATAAGGGGTGAATATTTGATGTAGGTAAAATATTTACTACACCAAGAGATTACTAAAGAAAGGAATTTGAAAGAACACCAAACATTTGATGATGGTGATCTACTTCAAAGTGCAAGTCCAAAGACATTGGTATTTAACTATACACGCTTTGGACTATGTGTCATATGTATGACTCCACTATTGATGTTGATAGATTCTTTCAAATAGAAAAGGAAATACTGAAAGAGAATCTCATAAATATATGGCAGAAAAGAAAAGACTAGAATTGTTCAGCTTGAGTATATAGATGATATACGTGTTATGGCTATATTCTTTGCTTATTAAACATGTGGGTTCCTAAGTATTTGATACTGAATTTGTTGGTATGAATCGTCATACGAAACAACACAATTCATGAACTACAATGGCCTAAGTAACTAGCAAAAGAATATGTGATGATGTTCATCGAGAACAAATAAAGGGTTATTGTGTTGCTCGTTAAAACATCAAAGCTTGCCTTCAAGATTTATTTTATCAGGTATTATGAGAACAAAAGGGTTGTTCAAATAATTGTCGTAATCCATAAAAGATGGATTCGCAAATCTCGTTGGAGACATCACATCCATAAAACTAGTCTAAAGATGTCGAAAGACAAATTGATTGAAAGATCACTTAGGAAGTGACATCGCCGTTTAAATTATATTGAAAAGAAAACATGAAGAAACTCCATGTGGATGGAATTTTGGAGTCTTGTGAATTTTGATCACATGACGCTTGTGAAACTTTCCTAGAGATAATTAAAACTTCGTTCGTAGGCCAAAAGGGAACGAATAACTAGCTTGTTGGAACTTGTACATATTGTTGTACAAAATCCATTATGTGTAGTGAAGAGCGATGGATTTCAACTTCATATGCTTCCTCCGAAAATTTGAGTGAATATATGAATATTTACATAATAAGGATGAAGTGTGAAATATTTGAAAAGTTCAAAGTTTTTCAAGATGAAGTGCAAAATCATTGTAACAAGAATATAAACAGTTTATGATAAAGATCATAAAGGAAGATATTTGAGTTACAGAGTTTAGCATAATACCTAAGATTTAAGGAATCGTTCGTGGATTTGCATTTCGAAACACCATAAGGGTATGGAGCGTTCGAGATATGTAATTAAACGTTGTTTGACATAGAAAGATCAAAGGTATAATTCATAAAACTGCCATTATATTTTAAAGATTAAAAGCTTTAGAGATTACCGTTTTTCCACTGAAAAGAGCTCCATCATAATCCGTTGAAATGACACCATATAAAGTTATGGTTTGGGATAAAACCCAAGTTGTCCTTTCTTAAACATTGGTTTGCTATGCATAAGAAAGATGTGTGCAACCAAAGTCGGATGAACCTGTCTTTGTATAACTGTTGAGTATTCCTCCATAACACGAGAGACAAAAGTGTTTTTCGCTTAGAACGTCAAGTTTCTTTGGGAAGGAATATTTCATGAAAAGTTAAAGTGGGAGGACAATAGAACTTTGATAAGGTTAAAAGAACCTTAGCTATATGTGCAAAGTTGCACGTAGAAAAGTGTTAGGAGGCAACAATGCTCATGGCTCACGTGCCTCAAAGGTTGTGGTCACGAGACCTAAGTTCCTATTGAAACAAGTAGATCGGGTAAACAATCAAATACCAAGATTTGAGGGTTGAATCATTATTTGAGAATAATGACGACTACATGCAAAGAAGCGATGATGGGCCCGACTCGATCAAATGGCTTGAAGCCATAAAATCCGTGATAGTTCCATACACGAGAAATCAAGTTTTGAACTTGAAGGACCCTCGAGAAAGGTGTAAGACCTTACAGTTGTGTTTGGATCTATAAATAAATAGACATGGATGTTGCACATCTATGAAATAGTCGACATGTTGGGAAAAAGTTCACAACAAATGTTCAAAGGTTGTATATGACAAGATTTGATCTTTCATAGTGATATTTAGTCTAGACGGATTAATGTAGCAACCACTACATATAATTTGTTATATGGTAGTTGAATAAACAAAACAAGTTCTTCTAATAGAATCGTTACCTAGGACATGTGCATAACACGGTCCATAGGGTTTTGTTAATTCAAAGGATGCTAAAAGCATATGCAAACTTCAATGGTTAAAGTGAGCATCGAGTTGGAATCTTCAACGTGATGAAACTGTTAAAGGAGTTTAAAAGTTCATCGAGACGATGAAGATGCTTGCATTTGCAAGAAATTAAGTGGGAGCGCTAAGACATGTTTCTAATACATTATGTGGAAGACATATTGTTGATTGGAAATAATGTATCTTTTATTAACACATATTAAGAATTTCATCCCGATGAAAGACTTAGGCAAAACCCAAATATTTGGCATCAATAGACGCTAATATGGTTGTGCCAGAAGTGCATAGACAAGATATTGAATGAGTTCGATATAGAAACTACAAGAGAGGTTCTTGTCGCACAGAAAGGATTGAATGAGTTCAATGTTGATGATATATTCAAGTGTATTGACATTTGGTAAAGTGAAACAAATAATCAAGTATAGATTGATACTTGATGTATGAAATCACAGAGAGTATTTATATCAATCATACTGTGATATGTACAAATCCAGATATGTCCTATGCTCTAAATGTTGTGAACATATACCAGAATGATTCATAAGATGATCATTGGACAATAGTAAGGATATTCTTATGATCTTTTGGAAGAACTAAGAGTATAAATTTTGTAGAAGTGACAAATAGATGGTTAGTTCATTGTAAAAGTACTACATTGATACTAGCTTTGTCACAAAGTACAAATTAAGTTTATCTCAATCTAAACTAAGGGTGGCACAATATAATGGAAAGTGAGTTCCATAATGGATTTGGATGAGTTCCAAAGTTAAGACATTGTGACAGATACTACAACAAAAGGCTAAGTATATGACTGCTATTTTAGCGACAAAGAGGGCAATTTTGTCAAGTAGTTTGTTATCAAACTAGGTGTAGTTCACAGTGGGATAATACTATGAAGATATATTGTGCGACAGTATTATCAACATGTTTTAAGCCCAAAGAGCTAAAGGTCACACCGAAAGACCAAATTTATACAAAGCCATCTCATTAGAGAATGAGTGATGCGTGAGCATAAAGACATGCAATTACACGGACTGGAAGTGTCGATCCGAGATCGATTGACCACTAGCAATCGTGTACATACAACACCGGAAAGCCATAGGTGTTGAATACACAAGGTTTGAAACTAGATTATTGACTCTAGTGCAAGTGGGAGATTGGAGATATGCCCAAGAGGCAATAATAAAGTGGTTATTATCATATCTTCACACTTATGATAAATGTTTACATACCATGCTATAATTGTATTAACCGGAAACATTAATACTTGTGTGATTTGTAAACTAAAATAAGAGTCCCTAGTAAAGCCTCTTGTTATACTAGCTTGTTGGTTAATATATGATCATGGTTTCCTGATCATGAACATAGAGATGTTATTAACAACAGGATCATATCATTAGGAGAATGATGTGATGGACATACTCCTATAGATAAGCGTAGCATAAAGATCAAGTCATTTCAATAGTTCAATTGCTATATGCTTTCTGATACATAGAAACCTAATTCCTTCGACCATGAGATCATGCATATCACCTTTTCCAGATGGATGATTTGATGTCATTAAACACCACACCGTAACAGGGTGGCTATAAAGGTGGCATTGAGTGTTCAGAAAGTATTGGTTGAAACACATGGATCAAGAGTGGGATTTGTCCATCCATATGACGGATAGATATACTCTGGGCCCTCTCGGTGGAATGTCATCCAATTAGCTTGCAAGCATGTGACTGGCTCACAAGGGATCACATATCACGGAACGAAAATAGTACTTATCGGTAGAGGTTGAACTAGGTATGCAGAGATCTGACGATCATAATCTCGGATAAGTAAACTATCGTGAGACAAAGGAAATTGGTATCGTATGTAAGTGGTTCATTCGATCGCAAGTAATCGAGAAATATGTGGAGCCATATGAATTTCGATTCCTCTATTGGTTATTGTTGAGAAGTGTCTCGATCATGTCCGCATAATTCACGAACCGTGGGAGACACACTTAAGGATTCGGCGTTGTTTGAGTAGTTATGGTATTATGAGAAAGAGACCGAATGTTGTTCGGTCTCGGATGGGATCGAGGATATCACGAGGTGATCGGAATGGTCGGAGAATAAGATTCATATAAGGAAAGTCCATTTTGGAGTTCGGGAATGATTAGGTGTTTTCATCGGGAATGTTCTAGAAGGTTCGGATTGTCCGGCACTACGGGGGAGGGTACATGAATGTGTCATTACATATTGAATGATTGCATCATGTACTAAGTGTTCTTGCTGTTCCAAAACTGAAAAGTCAAACTGCCAGTTTGAAAGTCAAACGGCTAAAACAGGAAACTGTGGGAAACAAGCAAGAGGTGGTTGGAACCGACTTGGGGGAGGAGTCCCTCCAAGCCGGCGCACCAACCAAGGCCGACTTGGGGAGGGACTCCCCTCCCCTTGGCCTCCCCTCCCACCTATAAAAGGAGGGGCAGGGCCTCCTCCTCTAGACACACAAGTTCCTATCCTCTAATCTAAATCCTAGCCCTAGACTCCGGTTTAGAGCCGCTTTGGTTTAGAGCTTCTAATTGCACTAGCCTTCGGATTAGAGCCTTCTAATTGGTGTGTCTAAACCCTAGACCACTAATAGCTCTCTCATACTCCACCATACTCGCTCCGGCTTAAGGCGAAGCCTGAGATCTCCCTCTACTTAGGTACCACGCCGTTGTCTTCTGGAATCGCGAGAGTACTACAACCTCTCTTTGGAACAAGGGATAGGAAGGTCTTATAGTCGAGCGTGTGACCGATCATGAGCGCCGAACGCAGCGCCGGAAGGATCGTCTACGCGATCTTGAGATCGGAAAGAGTGCGACTACATCACCCACGAGAATCTGCTCTCGTTAACCGCTTTGGAATCTTCGAGGGTAAGTTATTCCATCGACTCGTTGCTACAATCTAGTAGATAGATCTTGGCTTGTTTGTTTGTATGCGATAGAAATTTTTTGTTTTCCATGCTACGAACCCCTACAACATGAATGTGTCATACCATGTTGTAATGATTGCATCATGTACTAGGTGTCATCGCTGAACAAAATAAAGGGTTTAATCAAATCCTAGTTTGAAAAAGTCAAACGCCAATTTGAAAAGTCAAACGACTATTTTGGAAGGTGGAGAGAAATCTGAAACCTACTTGGGAGAAGTTCCTCCCTCCACCGCCCACTTGGGATCCGAGTTGGGAGGACTCTCCCCTGGCGCCTCCACTCTATATAAGGAGGCGGGCTGCCCTCCAAGTACACAACACCTCTCCTCTAAACCTAACCCCTAGCCGGCCTCTACCCAAGTCGCCGCGACTAGGGTTTGCCCAAGCCGACTTGGGGCAATCCCCTTGCCCTATCCGCCGGCCTAGCTCCCTCTACTTGGTGCCTCTAAACCCTAGATCGCCAAGCCTCTCTCATAGTCCACCATACTCGCTCCGGCTTCAGGCTAAGCCCTGCGCGATCTCCCCTCTACTTCCGGTACCATGCCATCATGCTGTCGGAATCACGAGGAGAGTGCTACAACCTCCGGCTTTCTTTGGAACAAGGGAGGAAGGTCTTCATCAGTACCGAGCATGTGACCGATCAAGGGGAGCTGCTGGAACGCCTTGGGAAGGATCGTCTACATGATCTTGAGATCGGAAAGAGTACGACTACATCACCCACGAGAATCCGCTCTCTTTAACCGCTTTGGAATATTCGAGGGTGAGTTCCTCTATCGACTCGTTGCTACAATCTAGTAGATAGATCTTGGCTTGTTTGTTTGCATGCGGTAGAATTTTTTTGTTTTCCATGCTACGAACCCCTACAAATTCAACATCCCTCAAGTTGTTTAGTGAATACGATCCAAATTCACCACACCTAATCCGATCTTCACGAGAAGAGATGTGGTTTCAATGGTGGACAACAAAGTGTCGATCATATCATTCATATGACTCATGCTTAACCTTTCGGTTCGTGTGTTCCGAGGCCATGTCTGTACATGCTAGGCTCGTCAAGTCAAACCCAAGTATTTCCGCGTGTGCAAAACTGGTTTGCACCCGTTGTATGTGAACGTAGAGTTTATAGCACCCGATCATCACGTGATGCTTGAACACGACGAACTTTCGCAACGGTGCATACATGGGGAGAACACAGTTTTATCTTGATCTTTAAGTGAGGAATCATCTTATAATGCTACTGTCGCGATCTAAGCATAATAAGATACATAAAAGGACAAACATCACATGCATATAATTTTATGTGACATGGTATACCCAATCTCCGCGCAATGATCTCCATCTTGTGGTTCCAGCATGATCTCCATCACTCCACCATGATTGCCTGCACCACGAATAGCAACTACAACTATTGCTAACTACTTAGCGATAAAGTAAAGCTATTACATGGCGTATAAGAAGTGGACACACAGGTCATACACAATTATAAAGACAACCATATGGCTCCTGCCGATTGTGTACTCATCGACATGCAAGTCGTGAAACATTACAAAACATGATCATTGCATACAACATACACATCACATCTTGGGCCATACCATATCACAGAAACACTCCCTGCAAAAACAAGTTAGTCGCCTCTACTTTGTTGTTGCATGTTTTACGTGGCTTATGGGAGTAACAAGCTAAGAACGATTCTTACCTACGGAAAGCCACAACGGTGATATTATGGTTGCCAAACTCCGGTGTAAATCCCATGACAACTATAGTGAGAGAAACTGGCATCCACCAGCCACATGTGTGGAACAAGCCACACGTCAAGTGCGGAGCCGGTCTCGCGAACGAGGTCGCGTAAAGTTATCCTGGACCGCTTCGATCTCACTATCCCGCATCATAAGAAGTACAAAAACAAGAGGCTTGCAACAGAAAACATCAACGCCCGCAACAAGCATGTTGCGTTCTACTCGTGAAACACATCTACGCATAGATCTAGCTCTGATACCACTAAAGGGTTTCGCAGCATAGTAAATCAAAAAAATTCTACGGATGCGAACGGGAAAGCCAAGATATAATCTAGAAGATACAAACAACAAGGGGGGATAGATGATATCTTCATACCCTTGAAGATTCGCACAACGGAACGTTCGACGGAACGTGGTTGATGTAGTCGTACTCGCTTCTCCTCCTCGCGATCTGATCCAATCCAACACCGCAAGTGGCGATGCCTCCGAGAGATGCACACGTATGGCACCTCGACGTATCCTCCTTCCTCGGTCCAGCAAGTGGGGTGGAGAGATAGGTTGGATCTACAACACGACGGCGTGGTGCAAACGGTGGAGAGTTTCTGCTGCAGGGCTTCGCCTACGCGCAGTCGGGAGAGAGAGAGACAGAGGAGGGCAGCAGGGCGGCTAGGGCTTGAGGAGGTGTGTGGGGAAGGTGCGCCCCCAGACCTCTTTATATAGAGGGGTGGGCGGATGCCGCTTGCCCCTCCTCCAAGCCTAGGGCCGACGGCCAAGGGGGAGGAGTGGGGGGCAAGTTTCCCCCCTCCTTCTAGAAGCTCTCCCTAGGGTTTCCCCTAGGTCTTGGCCGGCTGGGCCTATGGGGCCTGGTGCCCCTGGCCCAATGCGTTCAGGGCACTCCCTCATAGGCCCACTCCCCCTCCCGACAAGTGGGGCCACGTTGGTCCCACTCTGGAAGGTTCTAGAAGCTTCCGGTACAATACCGAACAATCCGAAACACTTCCGAACTCCAAAACCTGCTTTGCCTTATATGAATCTTATTCTCCGGACCATTCCGGAACCTCTCGTGATATCCCGGATCCCATCCGAGACTCCGAACAAAAACTCATAAACCAATTATCCATTCTATCCTAGCATCGAGACACGTTAAGTGTGTGACCTGAGTTCGAGAATATCTGATGATCTTCTATCAATAATCAACGTGGATCGAAACCAATATTGACTCCCACATACTCATCGATGATCATATCGGATGAACCACGATGCCGAGATTCAATTAATCCCATATACATATTCCCTTCGCGATATTTTACTTGCGAGATTCGATCGTCGGCATCGGCATACCTAGTTCAATCCCGTTCACAGCAAGTACTTTACTCGTTCCGTAATTCGATATCACTTTGTGATTAACCCCTTAACCACGTGCTTGCAAGCGGTGTTGATATCGATTACCGAGTGGGCCCGAAGTATATCTCTCTGACTTTGGAGGGACAAATCCCATCTCGATACATACAACCCAACAAGTACTTTCCGATCACCTGAGAGACACCTTTATGATCACCCTTTCATAGGATGACGTTTGATGACCTCAAAGCTTTCTTCGATACCAGGGAGTTGCATTATCTCATGGTCTAAGGAATACAATATTTGACATAAGAAAAAGCTTCGCAAAGATGAACACAATGACACGATCTAATTGCTCTGCTGATTTGGGTCTGTCCATCATACCATTCTCCCAATGATGTGATCTCATTATTAATCGACAAGTCATGTCTATGGTTAGGAAACCTTAACCATCATTAATCAATGAGCTAGTCCATAGAGGCGTACTAGGGACACGGTGTTGTTCATAAACCACACAAGTATTAAAGTTTCCGCTTAATACAATTCTAGCATGGAATATAAACTTTATCATGAACAAGAATTATAATAATAACATCTTTATTATTGCCTCTAGGGCATAATTCCAAGAGAAAGTGGGGAGGAAAAATGAGGGCATTAATTCTGTGATTAAGTCTAACACGCCTAGGAGGAGAGGAGTATTGAAAACGCATGGTTTTTGTAAGACGCCCTCCAAACCGTGACATAGGGAGTACCAATTATTATCGAGAGTAATTTCTTCCATCTCATTAAAGCAGTTAATGACATAACTCTAGATGGTTCACCATTTATGTTCATTGAATGTATCTTTGTTAAAGGGGACCGTAGGCAGGTTAGGGCACATCACTGTCTTACTAATTTTGCAAGATCACAACGTCATACTCTTAAATGGTTCGGGTCAGGTCTTGAGTGCTTGTTGCAGGGACTTGATCTTGTACAAAGCCCCAACTGCTTAATAAAGTCTGACGTGGCTTTTTTGCTCCCGGGTGCATATGTACCTTTATTTTGAATTTGATTTTTGTCAAAATTTAAAATTCCAAAAAAATATGTGCATATAGAGCTTCAAGTTTTAGTTGCGCGCAAAGTCGTTTCGCGAAAAATGAACATTTTGGGTGGCTTGTGTAAAAAGGACAAAATTTGGTGCTAAAGTAACATGCTCCACGACGCAAAGAATTGTCTTTTTTACACAGCGTACAAAACATATTGATTTTCGGTGGAGTGACTTCGTGTGCACCTCAAACATAAAGCTACACATGATCATTTTTTTTCAAAGTTTTTAACTTTTTGAAAAATGGTTTTTTCTACCGCACCCGGGTGTAGAATGGGATTTCCGGGTTTTACCCAGAAAAGAAAGGAACAACCAGATTTTCTTATTGAGTTCTTAGTAAAAAATGTAACAGTGTGATAATCAAAAAACATTCCATAATGCCTTTCCCTCAAAAAACAAAGCTCTTGTTTCGTTTTTTTTTTTTTTGAGAGAGAAGCTCTTGTATCCTTGAAGCCCGGCCAGCAGATACGTAGCGCCCACGTTCACAAAAATAAAACGGACGATCCTCGGTGCACGAGCACGGTCGGGTAACTACGGCCGGCCTCGCGACCGAGCTAGCTCATGGTGTTGACTTATTTTAATTGTTGCGAATCGTGGTGCTGAATTTTTACCACCCACACCACACTCCCTTGTGAATTTCTGTTTGTCCCGTGTCCAAAAGTAGTAAGCTTTCATGTTAAAGCTCGCACCTGTGGGAACGATAAAAGTTGCCATTTCCGTCTGCTCCTTTTTGTTGCTACTGTTCGTCATCTACCGTGTGCTACAGTGCTCTAAACATGTCAGCCTTCTGCGGGCATCTGGGATCCAATGCATGCACATTCTCAGCAGCCATCTGCAAATGGCGTTCGCTAAACATTTTACTGAGATCGGCTCATCGGCATCGTCGGACACAGTGGAAAAGACTTTGAAAAATATTTAGAAATATTGAATCTTTTTTTGTACAGTGCATTGCTGAGTCCAAATGTACAAAATCCTGAGTCAGTACAACTCTACAGCAGTGTTGTTTAAGTAGTAATATACCAGTGCAAGCGACAGAAACGTTCGAGCGAGAATCTCTCGGCAGTCTATACCGAGCTAGGCCCGCCAAAACCGAAGGCTCCCGCCAAGATTTCGCGCCAAGGAGCCGCCACCCCGCCGGGCACGCGCGCGAGCCGGAATTGGCATACGAACCCAGTCTAGGGCCCACTCGTCGGCGAATGGCTCGTCGCTACCTCACGAAGACGCACACAGTTGGACGAGGTGTGACATGTGGGCCGGCTTCCTTTCATATGCGGCCATAGAAGTGTCTCACAAGAAGCTAAAAACAAAAGCCTCTTTTCGTGTGTGTCAAGTGATATTTTCAGTTCGCTAAAAAAAGTGAAAATTTCGTCTATACATTAATAATTATCAATAGCAATGCAAAAGTGATCTAAAAATAATTAGAATTACTCTCTAAACCACCTAGCAATGACTATAGACACTAGCACAAAAGATTCCAAAAGATTCGTCGGACGCAACTGCATTGGCGCTAGTGGTTGCACAAGTTGAGTCGCCCGTACTCAAGGGCGAATCTAGCCCATCCTAGCCTTTTGATTCTTTTCAGCGGTTCCTGATGAACGGTTGATGCCAATCCATTCCCTAAAATCGATGGTATAGTCGCTCTAGTGGAGTTTTGGAGGGTGAACTAAGATGGAATTTGAATAAACTACATTTAAACCGTGTCTAGAGCATCAACTCAAACCATTTATCTCCTAAAACTAACGGCTAAGATAGGAGGGATTCTTGTTGAACAGTGGATCGTAGCCGAATCCACGTTGTTTATGTCAGAAAAATATAATTTGTATTGTAATTTGAATATTAAAAATACGTATTGTAATTTATTAAGATAAATTTGTTCCATAGATGCCAAGTGCTCTCACATTGTTGGATCATTGGAGCGAGGATAAGACGGAGTGTACCTTATTATGACACCAAGAGTAGCTGCCGCCTCACCATCACAATGAGGAGACAAAAACTTGCTTAAAGGAGAGTAAAGCTTTCCGCTGATAAGAGGCCGAGATCCACCACCCCTCTAAAGGCCTAAGAAGCCATTGAAGGTGGGTCTAACCAGCGTCGTCATCACAGGGCACGAATAACCCTAGCCACCGCTTGCGCCGCCTCCTCAAAGAAAATACTTAGAAGCTATATAATATCACAACTAGTACTTGTATGAAACATGAAGCCTTGGTAACTTTTTTGACACCATGGTTTCACTTTTACCTTTACATGATTTACAACCGAGGAGAAGCATCGAGGTGAGGTGATGTACTCCCTCCGGCCCATATTAATTGACTCAAATTTGTCTAGATTTAAATGAATCTAAACACTATTTAATATATAGGTTCATCCAAATTTTAACAAATCAAAGTCAATTAATATGGATCGGAGGGAGTACTTTTTTTTAGGGGAGACGGATGATTGGTAAGCGTGCACGATTCGCCTGGGGGAATGCGTGGAATCTAGGGAGGGGGAGGCTCATCACAGCCGTACCCGTACGCACTACGTGCGCGACCCGAATGCTCCTGAACGTCGTCTGTCCCTAGACCCGAATGCTCCACGAGACGAGACGGCTAGGTCTGTCCCCAGGCCTGAACGACGAATCGAATGCTCCTCCGAATCTCACCGGCAGCGACGGGCTGCATGCTGCCGGCGCAAGCCGCTCACTGATCAAGGCTCACTCGCGGCACGACCCGTACCCGCTGCTGCAGCGCGTGTTGATGGCGTTTTGTTTGGCACCTCTGTTGCCTGCTGACTGCTGCAGCAGCAGCTGGGCGCTGAAGGTTCAGTCCGCCTGCATCGTTATCGCTCGAAACGGAATTGATTCGCAGCTGCCCGGCGCCGGCAGGCATTCAGAGCTCCGGTAATGTACTGGCTGTCGCAGGGCCGACGAGCCGTGCACCTGCTCTCGCGCCACAGGCCATGTGGGCCGACGAGCAGAAACTGACTTAATTTCGAACCCGAACAAGAGACGACCACCAGATTTCTGCTTTCTAAATCATCTAAACAAAAATGCAGATATTGCCAGATAGTGAGTCAAAAGGTGCCGCATTATAGAATATCGGCATAAGCACTCTTAATAACCTAAGCAATACAAAAGCGCAACCGGAGACATGAAATCACTTGTTGAAAGATAACGATGACATATTCATACAAGTGTGGTAACTATGTTAGATAGATCTCTCCCCGTTCGAGCCCAACGGCCGAACAGAGTCCCTTATCCGCGCCCTGATCGGGGGCGCCCCACCTCATCTGGTGGGTGGGCCCTGTCGCCAGCGCTATATAAAGAGGTGGGGGCCGGAAGCACGCCTCACGAGGTTAGTCGTGCCTAACCGCCCACCTACAAGTCCTACCCGATCTAGGCTAGGCCATAGGGGAAGCTCCACCGCCACACACTCACCCTTTACCACCCATGGCCGACGGCGGATTCAGCTCCGCACCAGCTGGCATCCCCTCAGCTCGTGGTCGAGCCGGGGCAGTGGTTCCTCTCCTCTCAGACCCCCCCCCCCCCCTCTCTCTCTCTCTCTCTCTCAGTTTCATGTCTAGACACGCAGAGGCAAAGAGCTACCGAATAGATCTAGACTAGTTGATGCAAATAGATTTTAACAATGGTATCAGAGACACTAGTGGCTAGTTTGTTCGGTGCAAAAGAAATTCAAAGAAAAGGCCCAGATCTAAAGAGCGTCTGCCCTATGGTCGCGCCTTTCCTCTCGATCTAGATGGGTATCCCTTTTGGGAGACATCTAGAAGAAGAAATACTCCTTCGGGGGCAAAGGAAACCCTAGATCTAAGCCCCAAAAGCACCCCAAATCAAAGACAAACCCCAAAGCCCATAGATCCTCATAGATCCCCACAGATCCCCAAAGAAAAGTCAATAAAAAAAGGGGGGAGGCAGACCCACGCCACATCTTGGCGGCAAAGGCTTGCTCTGTTGCTGACGGTCGTGCGCCCACCCACGGGTGGACGCACCGCCAAGGGGGGCAGTGAGGCACCATTGCTTCAAGTCTAGTGGGGAGAGGAGGAGCTCACGGGCCGCCACCTCTCGTCTCGCCAGACCGCCACAAAGGGGAAGAAGAGTAAGACGGTGGCGATGGAGGAGACGGAGGGGACCGTCGCCGGTTGATCGGCCGGACGGGCCACCTCCCAACACCGCCACAGATCGCGCCACCAAGACCCTCCCACCTCCTCAAGCTGGGCTTGCATGTCGCCCGGCGACAGAGAGGAGGGTGCTCGCGTCTTGCCGCCAAGGCAGAGGGAGGGGCGTCACCTCGCCTCGCCCAACACGCGAGTGTGTGCTGCCGAGCCAAGGCGAGAGAGGCGCGCCGTCGCGGCCACCTCGCCTCGCCTCGGCCTCAGCGGAGACGGCCACGAGCCAAGGAAGAGGAGGGAGGCGCAAGAAGGCCGCCTCGCTCGGCCTCATGGGGCCACCGCCAGAGAGGGCTCAGGGGAAAGGAAAGTGGCGTTAGGGTTTGTGGGCGGCTGGGGGCTTTATACCTCGAAGCCTTGTGGCCATCCGATCTAGGGTAGGCAGATGGACGGCCAGGATCTGCAGCGAGGTGGGGAAGGGCCAAAGGGCCGATGGCAAGCGGGCAAGGGCCAAATAGGGCTTGGCGGCGAGAGCAAGCGGCATTGCCAGCTCTGCTGTGGTGGGCAGATAACCCAGTCTTGGGCCGTTGTGGTCAAGTGACAGATCTGATTACATTTTTTATTTTATAGAGTATGTTTAGCTGTTTTTAATAGTTTTGCTTAGTTTTAAGCATTTTTTTTCAACATAGTTTTTTCTAGTCTTTTATTTAACAGAATATTTGACTAGAGAATATGGAAAAGGCAGAATTTTTTCTGTAAAGTTTAAAGTTTATGAAAGTCATTATTAAGTTTCCGCTGCAAATAGATGATTTAAATTGCAATAATGCAATAAATTTTGTTATAAAGATGTTACAAAGTAATTAAAGATGATTATGTATCATGTTATTAATTGACCAACGTTATTAATAAACATGACCATGATCGTTTTCATTGAGTACAAAAGGTGCATTTAACTTTATTTCTACTCAACGGTGATGTAATTTTAAATAGCACAAACAATTGCATGCATAATTTATACCAACGTTGAATTAATGCATACAGTTGTTTTCTTTGGTGATCTCACATCTTTTGTGGTTTTCAGGAGGTCTCAACCTCATGAGCTGTTTAAAGGACAGCCCGCTGCTAAGGGGGGACAACTACTCCGAATGGAGGAAGAAGGTTGATTTAGGCGTTCAGTATGCGGAAGTGGATTGGGTGGTTGACACCAAGCAACCGTCAAGCCTTGACCTGTCCGGAGATGCTGAGGAAAGTGCTGCGTTTGAGAAAAGGAAGAGGGACCATGCTCCATTGGAGCTGGCCTACTAGATTGATAATCAAAAGTGGGTGAACGCCAACAAGAAATGTTTGGCCTTTCTAAAGAACACAATTGAGAACGCCATAGTGGGCTCAATTGGAGAGTGTGCCACCGTGGGCGAATACCTTGCTAAAATAAAGAGCCAGTTTACTGGCTCTTCAAAGATGTATGCGACCCAGCTGTTAAAACAGCTGGTGACTGAAAAGTACACGGGAGGGCCCCACGGAATAAGAGAGCACATCTTGAGGATGTCAAACATGGCAGCGAAGCTGAATCCCATGGATGAGGACCTCGAGCTAAAGCTTGCACTTTTGGTGCACCTGGTGATGGCCTCTCTTCCACAGCCATTCGAGAATTTTGTAATAAACTATAATATGTCCCCTGAAAAGTGGGCCATAGAAAAGACCATTGGGATGTGCTCCCAAGAGGAGAAAAGGCTGAAGGCCCTTCACGGCGGTTCCTTGAACTTCGTGAAGGACAATAGGAAGAGGATCTTCACAAACGGTAACCATGCTGGCTCACCCTCCAAGCCACATGGCAAGGGCCCAATGCAGCACCAGTACCAGCACCAGCAGTCCACCCCTGGGGAAAAAGACCAGTGCCACCACTGTAAGAAGGTTGGCCACTACAAGAAGGACTGTCCAGTTTGGCTGAAGTACATCATGGCCAAAAATGGTAAAGATATAGTTTCTTTTGTTAATGAATCTCTGTATGAAAAGTTTTCTAGATCTACTTGGTGGATTGATTCTGGTGCAACTGTTCATGTTGCCAACTCTTTACAGGGGTTCCATTCGACAAGGATTTTGCCAAAAAGAGAAAGACTCATTGAAGTGGCGAATGGGATTGAAGCAGAAGTGGAGGCCGTTGGTGACGTACCTCTAGAGCTGGCTGATGGCTCTTCTCTTTTGCTCAAGGATGTTCTTTTTGTTCCTTCAATTCATAGAAATTTAATAAGTGTGTCGTGCTTGGACAAAGATTCTTATGAGTGTTATTTTGGAAATGGCAAATGTGCCATTTGGTTAAAAGATATTTGTGTGGGTGTTGCTACCTTACATGACAAGTTATATTTATTATCTTTGCATGAGAAAGTATTTTCTGTGTGTGATGTGAATGAAAAAGTTCTCTTGTCAAACAAAGAACAAAAGAAAAGAAAGCGAACTCTTGACTCATCGAAGCTATGGCACTGCAGACTAGGCCATATTTCGAGGGGAAGAATAGAAAGCCTCGTTAAAAATGACATTCTTCCTCCGTTAGAGTTCTCAGACATAGAACAATGCATATATTGCATTAAAGGAAAGTATGTCAAACAAATTAAAAAGGGTGCAAACCGAAGCATAGCTACACTCGAAATAATCCACACGGATATTTGTGGACCGTTTTCGGTGAAAAGTGTGGATGGCTATGATTCATTCATAACATTCACGGATGATCACTCCCGGTATGGTTATATTTATCCAATTAAATAAAGATCTGAAGCATTGGATAAATTTAAAATTTTCAAAGCTGAAGTAGAAAATCAGCATGATAAAAGAATTAAAATAGTTCGGTCCGATCGTGGGGGGGAGTACTACGGTCGGCATACTCCATATGGTCAAGTACCATGACCTTTTGCAAGGTTCCTACAAGAAAATGGAATAGTCGCCCAGTATTCTATGCCGGGCGAACCTCATCAAAACGGAGTAGCTGAAAGGTGTAACCGTACCCTTATGGATATGGTGCGCAGCATGATGAGCTATTCCACCCTCCCGTTGGGATTGTGGATGGAGGCACTTAAAACCGTCATTCACATTCTCAACAGAGTACCAAGTAAGTCGGTGCCAAAAACACCGTATGAATTGTGGACAGGCAGAGTCCCCTCTCTGCACCACTTGAGGGTCTGGGGGAGCCCAACTGAGGCAAAAGTTTTCAATCCAAACATTGCAAAGTTAGACCCCAAAACAGTATCTTGCCACTTTATTGGCTATCCAGATAAGTCAAAAGGCTATCGTTTATACTGTCCCGATAGATACACAAAGTTTGTAGAAACGAGACATGCAGTCTTCTTGGAGGACGAATTGATGAGGGGGAGCACGGTAGCTAGGAAAATTGATCTTGAGGAGAAGAGGGTGCATGCACCTAATCCGATGACTCAGAGCCATTTTTCGCTACATTGTGCCACCATCTACAAACCCTCAGTTGTGGTGACTGTTGTGACTCCACACGTGACAATAATGGGCGAAAGTTGAACTGTCCATCGAGCCACTGAACCTTTGTTGAGCACGAAGGGAGCGAACAGCCACCTTTGTAAATGTGCCTGAACCCGAGGCAAGAAATGAGCAAGAGTCTGATGAACTCAAAAGGTCTAAAAGAGAACGAAGACCAGCCATTTCCAAAAAAAATTACAAAGTCTATAATGTAGTTCATATGGAGGGCGATCCTACCTCATATGAAGAAGCCACGAGTAGCCCTCACTCAGCCAAGTGGGTAGAGGCAATGGAAGATGAAATGAAATCGATGAGTTCCAACAATGTTTGGGACTTAGAGGAAATTCCTAAAGGAGCCAAAACAGTAGGATGCAAATGGGTCTACAAAACAAAGTATGACTCCAATGGGAATGTAGAAAAGTACAAAGCTAGACTTGTGGCAAAAGGCTTTACGCAAAGATAAGGCGTAGATTACAATGAGACTTTTTCTCCGGTATCATGTAAGGACTCCTTCAGAATCATCATGGCACTAGTTGCACATTTTGATTTAGAGTTACATCAAATGGATGTCAAGACGACATTTCTAAATGGAGATTTAGAAGAAAATGTTTACACGAAACAACCCAAGGGTTTTTTCATGGAGGGGAAGGAACATATGGGATGCCGCCTAAAGAAATCCATTTATGGGTTAAAGCAAGCCTCTAGGCAGTGGTATTTAAAGTTTAATGATACCATTAAAAGATTTGGATTCAAAGAAAATGTTGAGGACAACTGCATTTATGCAAAGTTCAAAAGTGGGAAATATATTTTCCTAATTCTGTATGTGGATAACATTCTGCTTGCTAGCAGTGATGTTAGTCTACTACTAGAGACAAAGAAGTTCTTGTCATCAAATTTTGACATGAAAGACCTTGGTGAAGCTTCTTATGTTTTGGGCATAGAAATTCACCGAGATAGAAAGAATGGAGTGTTAGGACTATCGCAGAAAGCGTATTGTGAAAAGATTTTAAAGAAATACAATATGCATGCGAGTAATTCAACACCTGCTCCCATAGTCAAGGGCGATAGTTTTGGGAAATCCCAATGTCCAAAGAATCAATATGAGATCGATCAAATGAAGTCGATTACCATACGCTTGTTGGAAGCTTACAAGATGCACAAGTGTGCACTTTCATACGACTTAGCATTATCACCGGTACTCGGTAGATATCAAGAGAATCCGGGCATAGAGCATTGGAAGATGGTAAAGAAAGCTTTGCGTTATGTGCAAGGCACAAAAGGCCTCATGCTTACATATAGAAGATCATTTCCCTAGAAATAAAAGGGTATTCAGATCACGGATTTTGCGGAGATAAAGGCTGAAAGTCCACGGCATGGTATGTCTTTACTCTCGCAGGAGGTGCTATTTCGTGGAGAAGCGTCAAGCGATCGATAGTTGCATCATCTACGATGTATGCAGAATTTATAGCTTGTTATGAGGCTATGGGACAGCGTTATGGTTAAAGAAATTTTACCCGACTTGAAAGTGGTTGATTGCATCAATGAGCCACTAAAGATATCTTGTGACAACGAGCCCGCAGTATTCTATGCTCACAACAACAAGTCGAGTAATGCTACAAAGTCTATAGATATAAAGTATTATGTTGTGAAGGACAAAGTCCAGGATCAAACTATAAGACTCGAGCATATAAGGACAAAGGATATGCTTGCGGATCCGCTAACGAAAGGCTTACCACCCAATGTGTTCAAGGAACACATAGCCGGCATGGATTTAACGGGAAGCCTATGATTCCTGGACTACAGAGGCCCAAAAGTAACATGATTTGTTTCAAAACATGAAGGTGTATAGTGGCTGTCTGATTCTATCGACAATTGAGCTGCAACGATGAAACATGCTCTATGTATCATTCTGTGATGAAATAAGTAAAGAACAAAGTTAAAAGTAAAATCGAGATCAAGGGGGAGAATGTTAGATAGATCTAGTCCCTTATCCGCGCCCTGATCGGGGGCGCCCCACCTCATCTGGTGGGTGGGCCCCTGTCGCCAGCGCTATATAAAGAGGTGGGGGGCCGGCAGAACGCCTCACGAGGTTAGCCGTGCCCTAGCCGTCCTACCTACAAGCCCTACCCGATCTAGGCTAGCGCTGCGCCGACGAGAAGCTCCACCGCCGCCACACTCACTCCCTTTACCACCCATGGCCAACGACCGCGGATCCAGCTCCGGCACCAGCTCGGGCATCCCCTCTGGCTTGTGCTTGTCGAGCCAGGGAGCAAGTGGTTCCTCTCCTCTTAGATCTCTCTCTCTCTCTCTCTCTCTCTCTCTCTCTCTCTCTCTCTCTCTCTCTCAGTTTCATGTCTAGACATGCAGAGGCAAAGAGCTATCGAATAGATCTAGACTAGTTGATGCAAATAGATTTTAACAAACTATACTTGCACGTACATCTCGTACGCCACAGCTCCAAAACTTGCTCCATGCGCTTCCTAAAAAATTAAAGAAACCTAATCAAATAGTCCAGATCTACCGCAACATGCCAACATCTAGATTTAGGTGAAACAGGTACAAACAAATTGAAACCTCCAAAGGTAAGAAAACCACATACATAATTAATTCTAAGATAAAGAAATCTTGCAACATGCATTTTGATACGTAAATGTCGTAAAGCGGGAATAATTTTATTAGGGGTGCACGCTCGTTGTGGTGCTCATCAGGGGTGACCTCAAGCTATTGTCCTCGCTCCTCTAGGTAGAACACTTCGCCGCTGATTCACTGGTCCGGCGAGAATCTAGCACTCACGAAGTCGTAGTAGCCTCTCTGACGGGCGATGAAGTTGGTGCCATCGAAGTCGTCGCACATCGATGCTCAGTGCCATTGCTAGACATGCTTGTTGTAGGATCGGTTTGAATAACACTGATGCGCGCGCGCGAGCGCGCGCGCGCACACACACACACACAGAGAGAGAGAGAGAGAGAGAGAGTTTCTGCATCATCGAAATTCTTCGCCATGGTAGGGTTAGCACATTACATGTTGGTATTTGTGATTGAGGTGTTGCACTTACACATGGGCTTGAACATGGCCTTTGCACTCATTTTGGGTTCCCTAGAGCGATACGACACCGAGATTCCCTTGTTCACAATGGCAAAGTTTTGAAGGATAAAGGGAGGCATTGCCCCCCCCCCCCCCCCCCCTACTACAAAAAAATCCTTAAAGTATTCCTTTTTCCTGCTATTTACACTAACATTTTAAAGATCATTCAAAGTTTAAGCATAATCCTCAACAATGTTTTTCAATCTCTACCGCTTGTTCACACTAGAATATTTAAAAGATATTAGTATTTGTCACATAAATATTAACGTAACATTATTGTAATGCAACAACAAAATGAATAATTCGTATATTTGATATATCCATTGTCTTTGGAATCTCAGTGAAGATATTCAAAACTACTTATTCTATTGATCGAGCAAACTATATACCATGATACTTATTTCTATAGATTGTTTATTGTGTAAACGTCTATATAAATATATAGGATAAGTGAGATTTGTCAAATCCTACTTATCTCACTTAGTTTAGAGTTAGACGCACACTTATCGCACTTCTCTCACTTATGTATCCTACATATAAGAACCAATAGGTCCTATGATACATTACAATATTTAGGCTAAAAAATACCAAATAAGCGTGATGACAACCGGGATTTAGGTAGCCCGGGTAATTTTTCTACTCATAATTTTGAATTTAATGATTTTCAAACAATTTTTTAAAAATACCTACATATAGAAAAATGTAAAATCTACCATTGTGTAGATCTTTAGCTCGAACTACTATGTATTTTCGGCTCAGAAAAAAAGACAATCATCACTCTAGTGTAGACACCGTTCAACGACGACAAAAGCTTAATTTGTCAGTTTTGTAAAAACCGTCGTTGGTTACATCACTGTATTTGTTTTAGAATTGTTCAAAACTTTTATATTCAAAATTTTGAAGCTTCTCAAATCGGGCTCCAGGAGCCCAGGAGCCATGCTGAGGCCTCACTCAGAAAAATACCGCCTAGCATGATGAAACTAATAAGTTAAAAAAAACTATCACGGACTTTTTGTTTTGTTGTCAATCAAAGTGTCATCGAATTTTTCGAGATAACCCTCCTATTTTGTTTTTAAAACTTAATTATTAGAGCCTCAGGAGCAAATGGACAGAAATAACCCAAATTTGAAAGGATTTCACGAAATGACCCATCTGGAAAACTATTTCACTGGACTAACCCTTTTTGTAGCGCCTAACACAGTGTAGCGCCTTTCAGCTAGGCGCTATGCCCCCTGCCAGCGTTGCACCGCCTGGCCCCTCCCTGGCCCCACCCCGCCGTGTGACGCCCAGGCGCTATGCAGGCGACTGTGCCAGGCTATGCCGGTGTAGCGCCTATCTGATAGGAAAGTGTAGCGCCTAGCAGAAAGGTGCTACACCCTGGGACTTAGCCTGTCGCGCGGCAGCCCCCTCCCCACCCCTCCCCATTCACTCCCAGGAAGAAGATAGAACAGACACAGGGCGCCGGCGGTTCCTCCTCCTCTCTCTCTCAAATCCACTCCTCAAATCCATCAGATCTGATAGATTTCACCGTGGATTTGCTTCCCCATCCCTCCCTCAAGGTATTCCCCTCCTTTCCCCTCTCTTTCATCCAATAAATCTTGCACATTAGCCTCAAACCCTAGATGTAGTTGGATTCATAATATGGACTATATGTGCATGTTTTTAGTTACTTGGTAGTTATAAATTAGTTGTATTTGATGAGGAATGAAAGTGTGTTGTTGATTTGCATTGTATATGATGGTTGTATATGGATTTGTATGGATGTTTGAATAATATGCTATCATATTCTTTGTAGTTTATTGTATAAATTCAAACAATGGCCACATACCACACACATTTTATTGATGTTTGGAATATATATGTAGGATAGTGTGGCTACTTGAAGATTACTATGATCATCAACACCGGGCATACTTGATGGCGGAGAAGCATATGGTAATAAAACTATGGTTGAACTTCTTTGATTTTATTTTTCTATTGATTCAATTGTGTTGTAAAAAGCATAATGTTCGATCTTGTATGTATGTAGAGGCTTCGTCCCCTCAAGATTAGGTCTCATGGCGTCTTGAATGACATGTCAGTCTGACGGTACACGGGTACATCAAGCTAGGCCTCCTCCCTTTCATCACGCTTGTGAGCCGGTCGACGCCGAACCTCAACGCTGCTATGACCGCACTTGTCGACCGGTGGAGGCCGGAGACGCACACTTTTCACCTCCGGACCGGCGAGATCACTCCTACTCTTCAGGATGTTTACATGATCTTTGGACTTCCTATCGCGGGGGAGCCTCTCTGTATGAGCACATTGCTCGAAAGCCCAAAACGGAGATGACCGGCCTACAATGTTCAAATGTCTGAACACATTGCTCGAAAGCCCAAAATTCACGGCCAAAAACTCGAACGGTTCTTCCGTTTACAATCCTTGTCTTGCTCCCCAAAGGTTCAACCACATGAACCATGCCCGGGTTAGCATCGGCCATCGCTCCCAACAACCTTGGGATTCGGTTATAAGATTCCTCCCAATCACCGTACAACATCTTGAATGCGGCTTGCTTAGCCTTCCATGCCTTCCTGTACTTCACCTCATAGTTAAAGAGGGCTTTCACAAACTCCATGACCTACTTGATGCTCATTATTGGAAACGACGCGATGTCATTTGAAAGCCTATAAGCGAGGAACTCGGAGGTGAGTTGTCGGTGCTCATGCTTTGCATCCTTGCCATCCACCATCGGGCCTCGGCACATGTGAGTTGATACGCAACTAGATATGTGCCAATTGGGACCTCCCTTGAATGGTCTAGCACGCACAATCCAAGGACATCCTTCCGCCTCGCACTTCACCGTGTAACGCTTCTTGATATCCGAGTGCACGACCGTGTAAGGACGATGATGCTTCACCGAGAAGTCCTTTATCCATTGCTTAAATTCCAACAAGGTCTTAAACCTTGATCCTTTGCAAAAGCCACTATTCACTTCATTGCCATCCCGGTAAGAACTTGTCCTTGATCCAAGCACTATGCCTTTGCCACCATCAACCGTGGCTTCATCCGTGAGACTAAGATCACGAAACAAAGGCACCCGATGGTCCTGCCCCAATACGGTATGGTGGATTTTGGCCTCTCTAGCCGTGAACCCCTCCTCGTCAACTTCTTCTTCGGGACCATCATCATCCGAGTCCGAAGCATAGCCTCGAGAATACGGGAGTTCACGGTCCATGTCATGCTGAGTGATATATTTCTCCAAATCACCAACATTGTTGTCATGGAGTTCAACATCATCATCATCTTCACCCTCACAATCATCATTGTCCTCTTCCAACACTTCGTCTTGGTGTCTTGAAATCGGGCTCAATGTTTGGCTCAAAGGAGGTTCAATCCATAGCTCTTGCTCCACGGGGGAGGACTCCTACTATCCAATGGGGAAGCACGGCGGTTCAAGTCCAAAGGCAATGAACTATCAACCTTCTTGGTGGCAAATAGCTCAAGAGCCTTGTCTAGTGATTCGGCCACCACCTCCTTGTATGCAAGCCAACGAGCCTCGGAGAAGATACGCATGGTCTTCCAACGGATATGCACTCCAAAACCCACATTATGTCTTTCTTCCAACTCAACAACATCACATGGGTCCATCCATTTCAATTCAATCCTCACTTGCTCCAAGACCTCGGCATAGGTGGGACTACGATCAAACACAATATCTAGCTCATCCGCGTCCGGTTCTATGTTGCCTTTCAAAAAGGCATCCTTGTCCACATGATGAACATGAACAATTCTTGCCATCCCTAACACATAGGAGAATATGTTTATTAACTAACCATGACAAGATAAACAAAACTATACTAGACACATTACCAAACCATAAAGCTAACAAGAACACCCTCTCTTACATAAGCAAACCCTAACCCTAACCCTAGCCATAACATTCCAATATACCACACAATGTCATTTCAACAACCCTAAACCTAACTAAATGCTGCATACACATCTTTATAACCAACATTGTCCAATGAATCTAACAAATTTCCAAACATTTCTCTCCAAATCAAATTTCTAGGGTTTCAAGCCAAGTCCAACCAAAATGAAAGATTTCCAAAGGTCAAAACGAATGGGAATGATGGAGGGTACCTCTAGCAGCTGAGGAGAGGCACAAATCCACCAAATAAAGCTTCCAATGTGAGAGATTTGAGGGGGGGGGGAGAAGGGGGCGCCTCCTTGTTGTTCTCCTTCCTTGGGTCGAGCTGGGAGTGAATGGGAGGGATGGGGAGGGGGCTGCCGCGCGACAGGCTAAGTCCCAGGGTGTAGCGCCTAGTGTAGCGCCTAGCAGAAAGGCGCTACACCCTAGACATAGCGCCTGGGTGTTAGTCGCCCCAGGCATAGCGCCTAGGCGTCACACGGCGGGGTGGGGCCAGGGAGGGGCCAGACGGTGCCACGCTGGCAGGAGGCATAGCGCCTAGCTGAAAGGCGCTACATCTACAGTGTAGCGCCTTGCTGTTAGGCGCTACAAAAAGGATTAGTGTCAGTAAAATAGTTTTCTAGATGGGTCATTTCGTGAAATCCTTTCGAATTTGGGTTATTTTTGTCCATTCTGCCGAGCCTCACTGCACTTTTGGAGAAAGCGGGTGGGACGATTTGCAGAGCCACACATGTCCTAGAATTTACTAGTCCTATTTTAATGTCCCCGCGCGCGTGTCCTGCCGGCAAATTCTGAAACTTGTAATGAGCCTGTAAACTCCCATTCAAATGCATATTTCCACGCAGCAGTACTCCCGTATCTTTTACCCGTACTACTTGGACGATCATTATTTCCAGAGGACACGCTTCTGCCCGCCAAATTCTGGAACTTGCCCGATCATTATTTCCAGAGGACACGGCACTGGAGCAAACTCCCCTTTCCAAGATTACCTTTGTAGGAGTGTGCAGCAAGGCGAGATGGTCGCCTAGGTGTCCGTGGCGGCGAGTAAACTAGCAAGTGGGCGAGATGCATGCCAATCGGCGGGTCAAACAATGCTGGTGCCGATAACCAACACTTAATTTAACCCTTGATGACAGGTACAGAAAGGACTTAGGCTGGTCCTAGTGGTAGTATCATGCATATGATCTTGGCGTGTAATCTTCTCCTCGTTCCAAATATAAGACATTCTACCAGAACTTTGTAAAGCGAATCTAGACACCTTTTAGGGTACAGGTTCACTCCGAACCTCTACGAACCTATACACTAAAAGACGTCTAGATACATTCGATTCACAAAGCTAAAACGTCTTATATTTCAGAACAGAGGGAGTATGTCTTTAGTGCATTGTATCATATAGTAGTATCATAGTAGTGGTATATTTATTGATTTGTAGAATCTCTATGTAAAATGTGTGTACAATACTTACTTGCCATTATGATTTTTAGTTTTACGTGCTATGATACGGTATCTACCTATGATACAATAATCATCTCTCTCTTTATTAATTATAACGCCACACAGATTTTTACCAAATTGACATGCATGATACACCTTATGATACTAGCACTAGGACCAACCTTAAGCTATGAAAAGTGTATAGTAATAGCGCGCACGTACGGGAAGGTACCACCTGCAGCGCGCGTTCGCATGTGCAAGCGGAGAAACAGATTTCATATGCTCTCGATCCATGCATACTCATTGCGCATCTCAAGAGAAGTAGAGACGATAATTGTTGTTAAATTTCTTGTGAGCGCCCAGCTGTTGTGCTTGGTGGGGAAAGTTTTTTTGAAGAAAGAAGAACTTGATCATCAGTGAGTAGTCGCTCATGCAGGAGCTACTCGAAATTTTTTTTGTGTGGTACTAAATTTTTCTAGATTTGTATGTACTATCTAAGGATAAAATAAGTCTAGATCCAAGTAAATCTAAACAAATCAAAGTCGCTTATTTCAGGACAAAATACTATAGAATTTGATTCCATCCAAGGTTTGATGCATGATGTAAGCATTGAACATGCAACTCGGCTCCAGCAAAATTTTGCGATTAACGGTTCAATTTTTGTTCGAGCGACGGTGGTTAACTAAAGGAATACTTATAGTCTTCCCACGACTTGATAAAAGGATCTTATGACTATCAGTAGAAACGATCTTTCCCTCTCGAAAAGTCTTTAGTGCTCATTTCGGGCAACTCTCCATTATCTTTCTTTAGTTGAGTGGCATGTACTTTCATGGTGCCCCCTTCATATTTACCTTTTCTATTTTTGCCAATAAATGATTTAAATAAACTAGAGATGACAGTATATGGGAGTTTGGCAGAAACCCCACTTGAGACCTCTGGTGCGGCGTTGAATCTTAGGGCATCACCAGTAGCACGAGCCATTCTGGACACCCAAATCGTTCGACTTGGTCTATTGTGGTCGGCCCACAGATAGAATTTGGGTCAGGCGCTTGCTAGACCGAAGGACCGTAGCTCCCATCCAAACGGTTCTAGTCGATCCACTTTTTCCCCAAACCGAGATAAAACATATTACATGGATAAAACATACCATGGAATACATTAAAAACAAAATGTCCGTGATACATGGATAAAACGACACCGGGTTCCCGGTGGCGTCTACTCGTCATCGTCCTCCATGAGGACGATGAATGATGGCGGTGGTGACGTGCTAGGAGGAATAGGCGGTCGAGGGAGGTTGTTAGAGGCACGAGTAGTTCCCCGCGGCGATGTAGTCCATGATGGAGGCTAGTGTGCGGCCTTGGTATGCTCCACCAGAACCTAGCCTAGCAGCATTGTTGTCCATCAGCGGAGGGTCGTTGTTGTAGTACATGGCGAGCTTCCTCTCCCTACGCTTGCGGAATAAGTCGATCCACGTGGCTAGGTTGTCGGGATCCCACTACTAGTCCGATCGCTGCTCCGCCGTGAACCGCACCGCCCACTCATGTCGGATGGTCGCCTGCAGCTCCGCACCACGCGACACCGGTGGAATCGGGACGCTGGCGCCAACACCGAGCCGCTAGCGAGAAGGAGTCCGAAGCCTTTGGATAGTTCTTTTGTACAAGGCGCCACTATTCATAAAGCCAGCGGCGGCTGGTGTACATGTGGGTGGTCCTATGGCGGGGCTTTCCTATTTTGACTAGAGGAGGTGGATGGCAATAGCAAAGGGCTATCCAAAAGTGGCCAAGATATAGCTAGCGCCACAGAGGAGAAAGGGCGGGAAAAGCGGTGGAACACGCGAGAAATGGCTCGGCATCCAACGGCGCGGGCGGCGAAGTGGCGTCGTGGGCGGTGAGCGATGGCAGCGTAAGCGTCAGTTTCTATCGGTCAATGTGTGTCGCTTATAAATAGGTCCCATCGGCCGCGGTTGGTCTGCGGCGCGTCTAGTGGACACAACCGTTAACTAAATTTGGTGAACTGATAGGTCGCGCGCGAGGTACTCGTGTCCGCGTGGACGCGATAGAACCGTTTAAGCTGTTCCAGTATAGATGCTAATCGGCGTTACGACTATACTCTTTTGTCCAAGAATGCATTTGTCCTCGGTATCGATAACAGGTTTCTACTAATGAGAAAAGTAGGGTAGTGAGTAGTAGAAAAAAAAAGATTCGATGGAACCAGGCATATCCGTGGACATGGGGATCACATCAGTCACGCGCGCGAGGACGTCAGCGGTTGAATGTACCTGATCCCGGGCCGTCCATTCTATCCGCGTCACCGCGTGCGGCGTCGTCGTCACCAGGAAGGAGTATCCAATGCCTACCATGCATCGCATCGGCCGTCTCTGTAGCATTGTCACCACGTGCGCCACGGGCAGCCAAAGGCATTCTGTTCCTCTCCTCAACGTCCACCCAACATCTCAGCTGTCATGCTGCACTCAGAACGATCATGGCCTAGAATCCAACTTTGGGACCTAGCTTCCCGTGTCTTCCATGGTCATCTCCGGCTCAGCCCGTTTTGGAACGGTCCGAGGAAACATAATTTGGTTGTGTCCTTCACTGGTTTGCGTGGGTTTGGTCGAACCCAGCGGGTAGACGTAACTAATACTCCCTCCGATTCAAAATATAAGATGTTTTAGGTTTGTAAAGAAAAAATATATTTAGATTATTTTAGTGTGTACTAAGTGAACTTCATATTAAAAGAGTCTGGATACATTTGATTCACAAAGCTAACGCATCTTATATTTTAAAACAGAGGGAGTATTTTATATAGAAAACAAAAAATACATAGGTCAAGCATGAAAAAGACATAAATAAAAAAATAAACTAAAACCCTAGCTAAAACTAGGGTTGGTGTCGGCATCGCCGACGCATTCTCATCCTCATCGTCGATGTGGATGACCACCGGCCGTGCCCCCAGCCATGGTGGCTAAGGCTTTGGTGGAGAGTACACCGCTTGCTGTGTCTACGGTACAAGAGAGGCTGCCACTCAGGCCATGCAGGCCTAGGAGGAGGCATGGGAGTAGGGCACAACAACATTGTTGTCGGAACCACCTCATCGTGGAGTCAATAGCGGCGTGGCAGACCGCCCCTATGCCAGCGCTGACTCCCAGGGGCCACGGTGAGCACATCCCATAGGCTTATCTTACTGAACCCTAAATCATAAATCCTAAAGCCCCAAACGCTAAAATTGTCCTCGTCCAACTCCGATGGCTGCATGGGACCTCCTCCTTCTACTTGACGACTGCCAGCTATTGCTCATACGCGAGGAGGCCCACGTAGTCAGCGTCGGTTGTGTCGCCGTGGGACTCCTCGATTCGCCATCCTCTTTGTCCCACTATTGATCGTCCAGGAAGGCAGCATGGTGCCACGCGTCGTGCTCATGGACGGATCCACTATGGGGCAAGGGTGTACACATGTACACCCAAAAGTTTCTACAGAAAAAAATCCATGTATAGTATAGGATGGATATATGTATCACTTGTGATATTTGATAGCATGTACACGTCACATTTTCTCGTCTAAATCGAGTTCAAATCTTGAACTAATAGTAGGGCTTGACAAAGAACTCATTTTCAGCTTTTCAACTTTATGTTTTGTGTTAGTTAAGATTTGTACACCCAAAATAAAATTTCTGGATCGTGCTCCCACTTAAGGAACATCTCCCGCAGATCAAAGCAGGGGCGCACTTTCCATAGATCGAGCAGGAAGAGAGCCCACCGCCGTTTGATCTTGCAGTGACACGGCTAGCCTTCCCTGAGACGGGTGACACGGGCACCCTCGCCGTGTTGAGGTGCCAACCGTCGAGAGGTTGATGTGGGTCCACGGGAACAACCTCCTCTTCTTCCAGTGCTAGTAGGCCCGAGAGGTTGATGTGGGTCCACAGGAACAACCTCCTCTTCTTCCATTGCTAGTAGGCCCGATCCACGTTGACGTAGAGGCGGTTCTATGGCGCAAAGTCGCATGGAAGAGGTGTCGATGACATGCGAGAGCAACATGCCGATGACGAACCGGCCTCGTGGTCATTGCGGCCGCCTTCTTCCATGGCCATGAACCATTGGCCATGGCTTCTATTGTCGATGCTTTGGATATCAAGTGTGGCTCGAAGTGGCAGTAGGGCGCTATGTAGGGGAGATGGAAGTGGTGGCATGCTTTAATAAGACAGGCACCATCAATGCCGACGCAAGAGTCCATCGGCCATTGCATTGATGCAGCGCATGAGTCAAGCGTTGTTGCATTGATTATGCACGAAAAGCGGCGTAGTATACCGCTGCCAGATGGGCCCGGGGGACGACGCAAGCGGTCCCCGGTACATCCGCGCAGACGCATTTCCCTACCTAAATTTAGCACATGAATAGTTTGCCTTGCTCCGCTAGCCCGCATTTTTCATGTCGTCTTATCCGGAAAGACATGTGCCATGTCGGTCTGTTCTTTTAGTTTTATCTTGCTATAGATCTAGTCGGTAGTGCCTTGCTATAGGATTCGATCTTGCTTGAAGAGAGAGAGGAGAGACTATACCTTCTCCAGTGATGGAGCTCAAGGACCCGTTGGTCATCTTGGTCAACGGCGAGAGCGTGGCTAAGGCAGCTAGAGCGGCGGCGGTGCTTCCCATGACTAGCGCTAACCCTAGATCGGTAGGGATGTGTAGGTGGGGAGAGCGACGGCACAGACGAACCTTGTATTGTGTGCCCGGCCCCCACCTCCTCTTTATAGTGCTGCCACGGGGTGTTGGAGATATGCCCTAGAGGCAATAATAAATGTAGTTATTATTATATCTTTGTGTTTATGATAAATGTTTGCATTCATGCTATAATAGTATTAACAAGGAAACATTGATACTTGTGTGATTTGTAAACTTAATTTGAAGTCCCTAGTATAGCCTCTATACTTCACTAGCTTGTTGGTTGATTAATGATTGTGGTTTCCCTATCATGAACATTGAGATGTTATCAACAACAAGATCATATCGTTAGGAGAATGATATGGTGGACATACTCCTATAGATAAGCGTAGCATAAAGATCAAGTCATTTCATTAGTTCAATTGCTATATGCTTTACGATACATAGTAACCTAATTCCTTCGACCATGAGATCATGCATATCACCTTTACCGGATGGATGCTTTGATGACATCAAACACCACACCGTAATGGGTGGTTATAAAAGTGGCATTGAGTGTTAGGAAAGTATTGGTTGAGACACATGGATCAAGAGGGATTTGTCCATCCACATGACGGATAGATATACTCAGGCCCTCTCGTGGAATGTCATCCAATTAGCTTGCAAGCATGTGACTTGGTCACAAGGGATCACATATCACGGGAACGAGAAAAGAGTACTTATCAAGAATAAGGTTGAACTAGGTATGCAGATACCGACGATCATAACCTTGGGTAAGTAACATATCGTGAGACAAAGGGAAATTGGTATCGTATGTAAGTGGTTCATTCGATCGCAAAGTAATCGAGAAATATGTGGAGCCATATGAATTTCCAGATTCTCTATTGGTTATTGTTCGGAGAAGTGTCTCGATCATGTACGCATAATTCACGAACCGTAGGGAGACACACTTAAGGATTCGACGTTGTTTGAGTAGTTATGGTATTATGAGAAAGAGACCGAATGTTGTTCGAGTCTCGGATGGGATCCGGATATCACGAGGTGATCCGGAATGGTCCGGAGAATAAGATTCATATAAGGAAAGTCCGTTTGAGTTCGGGAATGATTCCGTGTTTTCATCGAATGTTCTAGAAGGTTCGGATTGTCCCAAGACCGGGGAAGGGTACATGAATGTGTCATTGATCATTGAATGATTGCATCATGTACTAAGTGTTATTGTCCCAAATAAAGGATTAAATTGAATCCTAAAACAGAAAAGTCAAATGTCGCTTTGAAAGTCAAGCCAAAACAAGAAACTGTGGGAAACAAGCAAGAGGAGTTGGAACCAACCCGAGGAGGAGTAGGACTCCTCCGGGCGCCAGCCCAAGGCCGACTTGGGAGGGACTCCTCCTCCCTGGCTGGCCAGGACCTCCCTCCCATAAAAGGAGGCAGGGCTCCTCCAGACGCTTTACTTTCTACTCTAGATCTCCGGTTTAGAGCTGTTTTGGTTTAGAGCTTCTAATTGCTTTAGCCAACAGTTTAGAGCCTTCTAATTGGTTTAGAGCCCTCTAATTGGTGTGTCTAATTACTAGGCCACTAATCCTCTCTCTCATAAGCTCCACCATACTGCACGGCTTAAGGCGAAGCCTCATGGATCTCCCTTTCCTGCCACGCCGTTGTCTTACGGAATCGCGAGGAGAGTGCTACAACCTCCGCGCCTTTGGAACAAGGGAGAGGAAGGTCTTCGCCGAGTACCGAACGTGTGACCGATGCGGAAGCGCCAGGAACGGGCGCCTGGAAGGATCGCCTACACGATCTTGAGATCGGAAGAGTACGACTACATCACCCACGAATCCGCCTCGTTAACCACTTTGGAATCTTCGAGGGTGAGTTCCTCTATCGACTCGTTGCTACAATCTAGTAGATAGATCTTGGCTTTTGTTTGTATCACGTTTTTTTGTTGCTATAGAAAATTTTTGTTTTCCATGCTACGAACCCCTACGGGTATCGAGCCGTGTCTATATGTAGATCTGTTGCAGAGTAGAACACAATGGTCATTGTGGGCGTTGATGCTTTTATTGTAGATTGCTTTTTGTGTACTTTGCATCTTGCGGTATGTTGGGATGAAGCCCGGGCTAACCTTACATGACATCGTTCATGAGACTTGCTCCACGCTTGACATGTAACTTGTATTGCATAAGTGGCTTTATGGTGCATGTTTCTCCTAGCATAGTTAAGATCCAATTTACAACGGGTGATCAACAATGCTAGTATCAATGTTGTGGTTCTTGTTCGAAGTTAGAACGACACTTATTGAAAGCCCCAAACCACGTAAAATATGCAAAGAAAGTAGAAGCGTCTAACTTTGTTTTGCGGGTGTGCGATGATGTGATATGGCCATGATTGTGATTATATTCGATGTATGCAATGTTCCTTATTGTAAGTCGACAACCGCAGGAGCCATATGGTTGTCTTTAATTTATGTTAAGACCTGCGTGTCTATTCAAAGTAGTTGTAATAGTTGAAGCCGGTGGGCGACAACCATGGAGAAGCGCCATTGACCTTGATGCAATGCCGGTGATGATGGAGATCATGTTCGTGCTTGAAGATGGAGATCGGAGGCACGAAGAAGAAAGGCCATATCATATCACATATATATTGAATTGCATGTGATGTTAATCCTTTATGCATCTTGTATTGCTTAGTAGGCACGGTAGCATTATAAGATGATCCTCATGCACATCAATTTCAAATCATAAAGTGTTCACCCTTAGTTAGCACCGTTGCTAAAGCTTGTTGTTTCAAGCACCACGTGATGATCGGGTGTTCTAGATTCGCAAGTGTATACAACGTGAGCAAGCCAGATTTGCTCATGCGTAAACTAAGGTTTGATCTTGACGAGCCTAGCATGCATGTATACATGGTCTCGAACACGGATCACCGAAAGGTAAAGCATGAGTCATATAGTAGATATGATGAACATGACGATTGTTCGCCATTGAAACTATGTCAACTCGTGATGATCGGTGTTGATATAGTGGATTTGGTTCATGTGATCACTAAAACAATGTGAGGGATGTTGTTTTGAGGGGAGTTCACCTAGTTTAATTTCATTAATTAATTTGAACTCAATTTGTCATAAACTTAGTCTAAACTATTGCAAATATGTTGTAGATCAATGGCAGCCCCTACCATCAATTTTAATGTTCCTAGAGAAAGAAAAGTTGAAAAACAATGGAAGCAACTTCATGGATTGGTTCCGCAATTTGAGGATTGTCCTCACACCGGTAATTTGACCTATGTGGATGCACCATTGGTGACCCACTGCAAATGATGCCCGATGAAGTAAAGAACGTTTACCTCGCTCGGAAGAATCAAGACTCCATAGTTCAAGGTGTGCTATCTTGTATGGTTTAGAATCGAGCTTCGTAAAAGGTTTGAGGATTCAGACCCATATGATATTGTCGAGGATCTCAAATTAATTTTGAGACTCATGCGCAATTGAAAGCTATGAGGCTTCCGAAAAGTTCTTTAACCGCAAGATGGAAGAGGGCAGCTCACAAGCTGAGCATGTGCTCAAGATGTCCGGGCACGCAAACAAACTTCAAAGCTTGGGTATAGTGATTCCTAATGCTTTGGGGATTTACCGTGTCCTCCAATCACTACCACCAAGTTACAAGAACTTTGTGATGAACTACAACATGCGTAACATGAACAAGACGTTGCGTAACTCTTTGCCATGTTGAAATCTGCGAAGTGGAGATCAAGAAAGAGCACCAAGTGTTGTTGGTCAATAAGACCACCAAATTCAAGAAAGGCAAGTCTAAGCAAAGGGACACTTCAAGAAGGGTGGTAAGAAAGCTACCACGCCAACGAAGAAGACCAAGGACCTAAGCCCGACATCGAGTGCTTTACCGCAAGGGACAAGGTCACCGAAGCGGAATTGCCCAAAGTACATGGCGGATTCAAGAACGGCAACATCAAGAAGAAAGGTATATTTGATATACATGTTATTGATGTGTATCTCACTAGTACCGTAGTAGTGCTCGGGTATTTGATCTCGGTTCGGTTGCTCATATTTGTAACTCAAACAGTGCGGTAATAAACGGAAGCTAGCGAAGAACGAGGTGACGACGGCGTGGGAAACGGATCAAAGGTTGATGTGATCGCGATCGGCACACTACCTCTTCATCTACCATCGGGATTAGTTTTATACTTAAATAATTGTTATTTAGTGCTGCGTTGAGCATGAACATTATCTCGTGATCTTGTTTATTGTAGATGGTTACTTGTTTAAGTCGAGAATAATGGTTGTTCGATTTATATGAGTAATATGTTTTACGCACATGCACCTTTGATAGATGGTCTATTCTTATTGAATCTCGATAGTGGAAATACACATATCAACAACATTGAGGCTAAACGCTTGAAATCGCGATAATTCGACCTATATGTAATCGCTGCCTTGGTCACATCGAGTGAAACGATGAAGAAACTCCATTCGATGGACTTCTTGAATCACTTGATTTTGAATCACTTGAAAGATGCGAAGCATGTCTGATGGGTAAAATGACTAAGACTCCATTTTCTGGTATGATGGAGCGAGCTACGGACTTATTGGAAATCATACATACCGATGTGTGTGGTCCAATGAGTGTAGCGTCGCGCGGTGGTTATCGTTATGTTCTTACCTTCACGGATGACTTGAGTAGATATGGATATATCTATTTCATGAAACATAAGTCCGAAACTTTCGAGAAGTTTAAGGAGTTTCAAAGTGAGGTAGAGAATCAACGTAACAAGAAGATTAAATTTCGCGCTCGATCGTGGAGGTGAATATCTGTTACGAGTTTGGCGAGCATTTAAAGAAGTGCGGAATACTTTCACAATTGACACCGCCGGAACACCACAACAGCGTAATGGTGTATCCGAACGTCGTAATCGAACTCTCTTAGATATGGTTCGCTCTATGATGTCACTTATGATTTACCGCTATCATTTTGGGGTTATGCATTAGAAACAACCGCATTCACTTTAAATAGGGCACCGCCTAAACTGCTGAAACGACACCGTATGAATTATGGTTTGGGAAGAAACCTAAATTGTCGCTCCTTAAAGTTTGGGGATGCGAAGCCTATGTAAAGAAGTTACAATGACAAGCTTGAACCCAAAGCGAAAAATGCGTCTTCATAGGATACCAAGGAAACTATTGGGTATACCTTCTATCATAGATCCGAAGGCAAAACATTCGGTTAAGAATGGATCCTTTCTAGAGAAGGAATTTCTCGAAAGAAGTGACTGAAGGAAAGTAGAACTTGACGAGGTTGTTGAACCTTCTCGAATTGCAGTAGCGCAAAGACCGAAGAAGTTCTGTGGTGCCCGCACCAATAAGGGAGGAAGCTAATGATGATGATCATGAAACTTCTGAAGTTACTACAGAGCCCTGGAGGTCAACGAGAACTCGTACCACCTGCATTGGTATGATTCCGTTATGAATGTCATGGTGGTGGACAACACGATGACCCCGAGACATATGAGGAAGCGATGATGAGCCCAGATTCCAATAAATGGCAAGAAGCCATGAAATCCGAGATTGGATCCATGTACGAAAACCAAGTATGGACTTTGGTGGACTTACGGATGGCCTAAGGTCCGAGAACAAATGGATTTTCAAGAAGAAAACAGATGTCGATGGTAATGTTATCGTTTATAAAGCTCGACTTGTCGCAAAAGGGTTTCACAAATTCAAGGAGTTGACTACGATGAGACTTTTCTCACCAAGAGCGGCTAAAGTCTGGAGGATTATGTTAGCAATCGCTGCATATTATGATTATGAGATATGGCGATGGATGTCAAACAAAGATTCCTCAATGGAGACATTGATGAAGAGTTGTATATGATGCAACCCAAAGGTTTTGTCGATCCTATAGATGCTAACAAGGTATGCAAACTTCAACGGTCCATCTATGGATTGAAGCAAGCATCCCAAGGTTGGAATCAACGCTTTGATAAGGTAATCAAAGGTTTTGGTTTTATACAAACTTATGGAGAAGCTTGTATTTACAAGAAAGTGAGTGGGAGCTCAGAGCATTCTTAATAATATGTGGATGACATATTGTTGATTGGGAATGATGTAGACCTTCTTAATAGTGTCAAGGAATATTTGAATAATAGTTTTTCAATGAAGGATCTTGGCGAAGCCTTACATATTAGGCATAAAGATTTATAGAGATAGATCGAACGCCAAATATCATTGTCACAAAGTACATATTTGGACAAAGTTCTAAAGAGATTTGGAATGGAAGAAAGCAAGAAAGGTTCTTGCCCATGTTGCCTAATACGACCTTGAGTAAAACTCAAAGTCCGACATCGGCGAAGATAGAGAAAGGATGAGTAAGACTCTATGCCTCAGCCATAGGATCTCTAATGTATGCCATGCTATGTACTAGACCCGACATTGCATATGCCGTTAGTTTAACTAGCAGATATCAAAGTGATCCAGAGTGGATCATTGGACAATGATCAAAACATCCTTAAGTACTTGAGAAGAACTAAGGATATGGTTCTTTCTTATGGAGGTGATGAACAGCTCGTTGTTAATGGTTACACCGATGCTAGTTGGAACACCGATCCGATGATTCTAAATCACAACCGGATACGTATTTATTTTGAATGGTGCAGCGATTAGTCGGAGGAGTGCAAAGCAAAGCGTTGTGGCGAGATCTTCAATCAATCGAATACATGGTCGCTTGAGGCTTCACAAGAAGCGATATGGATGAAGGAGTTCATTACAGCTGGTGTGGTTCCAAGCGCTGGACCCAATGTCTATCTCTGTGATAACATGGGCGCCATAGCCAATGCGCAAGAACCAAGGTCACACAAGAAGTCAGCATATCAAGCGTTTTCACGCTTATTCGAGAACATATCCGTGATGGGGATATAAAGATTTGCAAAGTACACAGATCCGAATGTGGCGGATCCGTTGACTAAACCTCTCCCGAGGGCAAACATGACCAACACCAAACTGCCATGGGTGTTGGTATATTACCATGTAATCTAGATTAGATGACTCTAGTGCAAGTGGAGACTGTTGGAGATATGCCCTAGAGGCAATAATAAATGTAGTTATTATTATATCTTTGTGTTTATGATAAATGTTTGCATTCATGCTATAATAGTATTAACAAGGAAACATTGATACTTGTGTGATTTGTAAACTTAATTTGAAGTCCTAGTATAGCCTCTATACTTCACTAGCTTGTTGGTTGATTAATGATTGTGGTTTCCTATCATGAACATTGAGATGTTATCAACAACAAGATCATATCGTTAGGAGAATGATATGGTGGACATACTCCTATAGATAAGCGTAGCATAAAGATCAAGTCATTTCATTAGTTCAATTGCTATATGCTTTACGATACATAGTAACCTAATTCCTTCGACCATGAGATCATGCATATCACCTTACCGGATGGATGCTTTGATGACATCAAACACCACACCGTAACAGGGTGGTTATAAAAGTGGCATTGAGTGTTCGGAAAGTATTGGTTGAGACACATGGATCAAGAGTGGGATTTGTCCATCCACATGACGGATAGATATACTCTGGGCCCTCTCGGTGGAATGTCATCCAATTAGCTTGCAAGCATGTGACTTGGTCACAAGGGATCACATATCACGGGAACGAGAAAAGAGTACTTATCAAGAATAAGGTTGAACTAGGTATGCAGAGATACCGACGATCATAACCTTGGGTAAGTAACATATCGTGAGACAAAGGGAAATTGGTATCGTATGTAAGTGGTTCATTCGATCGCAAAGTAATCGTAGAAATATGTGGGAGCCATATGAATTTCCAGATTCCTCTATTGGTTATTGTTCGAGAAGTGTCTCGATCATGTCCGCATAATTCACGAACCGTAGGGAGACACACTTAAGGATTCGACGTTGTTTGAGTAGTTATGGTATTATGAGAAAGAGACGAATGTTGTTCGAGTCTCGGATGGGATCCGGATATCACGAGGTGATCCGGAATGGTCAGGAGAATAAGATTCATATAAGGAAAGTCCTGCTTTGAGTTCGGGAATGATTCCTGTTTTCATCGAATGTTCTAGAAGGTTCCGGATTGTCCCAAGACCGGGGAAGGGTACATGAATGTGTCATTGATCATTGAATGATTGCATCATGTACTAAGTGTTATTGCTGTCCCAAATAAAGGATTAAATTGAATCCTAAAGCAGAAAAGTCAAATGTCCAGTTTGAAAGTCAAGCCAAAACAAGAAACCGTGAAACAAGCAAGAGGAGTTGGAACCAACCCGGAGGAGGTAGGACTCCTCCGGGCGCCCAGCCAAAGGCCGACTTGGGAGGACTCCTCCCTCCCAGGCCTTGGGGACCTCCCTCCCATAAAAGGAGGCGGGGCTCCTCCATAGACGCTTTACTTTCTACTCTAGATCTCGGTTTAGAGCTGTTTTGGTTTAGAGCTTCTAATTGCTTTAGCCAACAGTTTAGAGCCTTCTAATTGGTTTAGAGCCCTCTAATTGGTGTGTCTAATTACTAGGGCACTACTCATCTCTCTCATAAGCTCCACGATACTCGCACCGGCTTAAGCGAAGCCTGGATCTCCCTCTACTTAGGTACCACGTTGTCTGCGGAATCGCGAGAGTGCTACAACCTCCATTTTCTTTGGAACAAGGGAGAGGAAGGTCTTCGTCGAGTAACGTGTGACCGATCATGAAGCGCTGCGGAACGTGGCGCTGGAAGGATCGTCTACACGATCTTGAGATCGGGAAGAGTACGACTACATCACCCACGAGAATCCGCTCTCGTTAACCACTTTGGAATCTTCGAGGGTGAGTTCCTCTATCGACTCGTTGCTACAATCTAGTAGATAGATCTTGGCTTGTTTGTTTGTATGCGATAGAAAATTTTTGTTTTCCATGCTACGAACCCCTACACGGGGGGCCACCAACCATGTGAGGGTTGGGCGCCCCCGATCAGGGCGCGAGACGAAGTTGTTCGGGCCGTTGGGCCAAAAGGGAGATCAACCTAAAATTCCCCCCTTGATCTCATCTTTCATTTAACTTATACTTTAAACTTATACTTTGGTACTCATTTCATCACACATCAAGATATAGAGCATGTCTCGTCATAATGGTCAGTTATGCACCATAGATTCAATAGCCACTATACACCTCTCTGTTTTAAAAAAGAATCTTGTTCTAGGCCCTTAATATCCAGGTATCATTGGTTTTCCCTTAAACCCATGCCGGCTAAGTGTTCTCTGAACACACTAGGTGGTAAGCCTTTTGTGAGCGGATCCGCGAGCATTTCTTTTGTACTTATATGCTCTAAACTTATGGTATGATCCTAGATTCTTTCTTTCACAACATAAAACTTAATGTTAATGTGTTTGGTAGCAACACTTGACTTATTGTTGTGAGCATAGAATACTGCTGGCTCATTGTCGCAGTACATTTTGAGTGGTCTTTGAATGCTGTCCACCACTCTCAACCCGGGTATAAACTTCTTTAACTAGTTTGCAGGCCCCGTGGCCTCATAACATGCTACATATTCAGCTACCATCGTGGACGATGTCGTGATGGTTTGCTTGGAGCTTTTCCACGATATAGCTCCACCTGCGAGAGTAAATACATATCCTGACGTGGATTTTCTTTCATCTACATCTCCCGCATAGTCTGCATCTGAATACCCTTCTATCTCAAGGGAATCATTTCTTCTGTATGTTGAGGCCTTTTGTGCCTTTTGCATAACGCAATGCCTTCTTCACCATTTTCTAGTGATCTATCCCTGGATTACTTTGGAATCTGCCAAGTACCCCGGTAACAAAAGGTAAGTCAGGGCGTGTACACACTTGAGCATATATCAAGCTTCCGACAGCAGAAGCATATGGAACCGCTTTCAATTGATCGATCTCATATTGGTTCCTGGGACACTGAAAGTTCCCAAATCTATCGCCATTGACTATAGGAGCAGGCATAGAATTACTCGCATGCATACTATACTTCTTTAGAATCTTCTCCAAGTATGCCTTCTGCGATAGCCCTAAAACTCTCTTTTCTCTATCTCGGTGAATTTTAATTCCTAGAACGAATGAAGCTTCGCCAAGATCTTTCATATCAAAGTTCGAGGACAGGAACTTCTTCGTTTCCAATAGTAGACTAACATCACTACTAGCAAGTAGAATGTCATCCACATATAGGATAAGGAAAATGAATTTCCCATTCTTGAACTTTGCATATACGCAATTGTCCTCCTCATTCTCATCGAACCCAAACTTTCCTATTGTTTCATGGAACTTTAAGTACCATTGCCTGGGGGCCTGTTTTAATCCATAAATGGACTTCCTCATACGACATCTCATACGTTCTTTTCCTTCCACAACAAAACCCTTGGGCTATGCCATGTAAATATTTTCTTCCCAGTCTCCATTTAGGAATGCCGTCTTTACATCCATCTGATGCAATTCCAAATTGTAGTGTGCGACTAAAGCCATTATGATTCTAAAAGAATCCTTGCTTCAGACTAGAGAAAATGTCTCATTGTAATCTATTCCTTCTCTTTGGGTGAAGCCATTAGCAACAAGTCGTGTTTTATATCTTTCAGTATTCCCTCTAGAGTCACATTTTGTTTTGTAGACCCATTTACAGCCTACCGTTTTGGATCCTTTAGGAATTTCTTCTAAATCCCAGACTTTGTTGCTACTCATGGATCTCATTTCATCTTCCATGGCTTCAAGCCACTTCGATGAGTGAGGACTTTTAATGGCTTCTTCAAATGTGGTGGGATCACCCTCCATTTGAACTTCTTCACTGACATAGATCTCAAAATCGTTAGGAATAGCTGGCTTTCTCGTTCTTTGAGACCTTCTAAGGGTCTATCGCACATTCTCGTGTGGCATTATGCTCCCCCTCATGTGTGGTAACATGGTCTTCATTTTCATTCATTGTTAGCACAGGAGAACCAACAACAGGTGTCACATCGACATTGTCATGTGTCGGTGTAGCAGCAGGTATCAAAAAAATGGTTCCTGAATTGTCGGAGTGGGTGCATGCACCCGCTTCTCCTCAAGGTTAATTTCTCGGGATACCGTGCTCCCCCTGATCATCCAGAAACACAGCGTGTCTTGTTTCTACAAACTTAGTAATTTTGTCTGGATAATAGAAACGATAACCTTTTGACTTGTCTGGATAGCCAATGAAATGGAAACTTACTGTCTTGGGATCTAACTTCCCAAGGCTTGGGTTGAAGAGTTTTGCCTCAGCTGGACAACCCCACACTCGCAAATAATTGAGTGAAGGTTCGCGACCAGTCCATAACTCATATGGTGTTTTAGACACCGATTTACTGGGACCTCGATTAAGTATGTGAATGGCGGTTTTTAACGCCTCCATCCACAAACCAATCGCTAAGGTGGAGTATCTTAACATGCTTCTCACCATATCATCGAGGTACGGTTTCGTCTTTCAGCTACTCCATTCTGCTGAGGCTTGCCCGGTGTTGAATACTGGGCGACTATACCATGTTCCTGTAGAAACCAAGCAAAGGGTCCACGAACTTGGCCATATGGGGTATGCCGGCCGTAGTATTCGCCTCCACGGTCGGACCTTACTACTTTAATCTTTAAACTATGCTGATTTTTAACTTCAGCCTTAAATATTCTTGAATTTATCCAATGCTTCTGAACGTTCTTTAATAGGATAAATGTAACCATAACGCGAATAATCATCCGTGAATGTTATGAAAGAGTCATAGCCATCCACAGATGTCACAGGAAACGGACCACATATATCTGCATGAATTATTTCTAATACTCATGTGCTTCTTTTGGCGCTTTTCTTAATGTTCTTTATAAACTTTCCTTTAATGCAATCGATGCATTGCTCTAAATTTGAAAACTCTAGAGGCGGTAGAATTGATTCTTTTACTAAGCGTTCTATTCCCCCCTCGAAATATGGCCTAAATGAAAGTGCCATAATTTTGATGAGACTTCATCAATTCTTTTCCTCTTACTCTTTCCATTCAGGGATGAGGAGGCATTCTCATTCTCAGCGCTTATTTCATTCGCATTCTCACAAAGTGATAACAAATAAAGATTGTCTTGTCTGAAGACAAGACCAACAATTTGATTATTAAACTTGATCTTACATTGTCCATCGCCAAAATGGCAACCAAAACCACAATCATCTAAGCGTGATACACTTATTAAGTTTGATGCAAAGAGGGTACATAAAGCACATCTACTAATAAAAGTACAAGCCATTCGACAAATCTAATGGAAGATCTCCAATGGCTTCGACTTCATCTTGAACGCCGTTTGCAACTTTAATACTTATTTCTCCTCTTTGCAGGGTCCTTCTCATACGGAATCCCTATAATGAATTGGCAACATGAACAATCGCACCTGAGACAGTCAACACGAAGAAGGTGCAGGTCCACCCGATGGACACCTTCAAGACGACGCTGATCGCTGACGACCTCAGCCCCACATAGGAAAGCGCGCTCGTCGAATTCCTCCGTGAGCGCTGGGAAATCTTCGCCTAGTGTCATGTGGACATGCCAGGAGTTCCCAGGGAATTCGCCGAGAACGCACTCAACGTGCTTCCAGATGCTAAGCCCATGAAACAGTCCATCCGACAATTGTCCGAGCCACGGGCCGAAGCCATCGGAGTCGAAGTCAACAGACTACTCGACGCCGATTTCATCAGGGAGATCAAGAAAAGCGAGTGGCTGGCCAACACCTTGACGGTCCCTAAAAAGGACACAGACATCCTGCGGATGTGCGTGGACTTCACCTCGCTGAACAAGAACTGCCCGAAGGATCACTTCCCTCTCCCTCGGATCGATCAGATCATCGATTCGACTGCAGGATGCGAAAAACTCTCCTTCCTCGACGACTATTCAGGCTACAACCAGATTCAACTGAAGGTCGAAGATCAGGAGAAAACGGCGTTCATCACACCGTTCGGAGTATTCTTCTACAACACAATGCCCTTCGGGCTGAAGAACGCAGGTGCCATGTACAGCGATGCATGCAGGCATGCCTTAAGAGCCAGATCGGCCGCAATATACATGTATATGTCAACGACATAGTAATCAAAACAAGGGAGGCCAAGACACTAATCGACTATCTCCACGAGACGTTCGACAACCTTGATCGCTACAAGATCAAACTGAACCCAGAAAAGTGCGCCTTCGTCGTCCCATCGGGCCAACTGCTTGGCTACTTCATCTCCCAGCGAGGGATTGAGGCGAACCCGAAGAAAATCCGGGCCATAATGGCCATGGAGAAACTGAAGAACCTCAAAGGGGTCCAGCAGCTCGCTGGACGCATCGCGACGCTAAGCAGGAGCATCAGCCGCATGGGTGAAAAGGCCCTGCCTTTTTACCAATCGCTAAAAAGCAACAAATTGAGTGGGCGCTGGGCGGCGGCGCATTCAAGATCTGAAGCGGCTGCCCTCCACCGCGCCCGTCCTGGTCACGCCAAAGGAACGCGAGCCCCTACTACTATACATAGCAACCACGCATCAGGTGGTAAGCACGGTGCTCGTGGTCGAACGACCCGAAGATGGCAAGACCCATGGGGTCCAACGCCTATATATTACCTCGTGAGGTATTGGCCAAAAAAGCAGTACCCTCACTACCGTAAACTCGCCTACGGTGTTCTCATGGCGGCTCGTCGGTGAGCCACTACTTCCGGAGCATCGGTGATGGTCGCCAACGAGGCACCCACAAAGCATCTCGAACAACCCGTGAGGCCAGACGCGTGGCCTGCGGCATCGAGCTGTCCCCTCTAGACATAGTCGAGAAACGCCATGCGATCAAATCGCAGGTCCTACCGGACTTCCTCGTCCCTTTGGATGGAGCTGCATGCCGGACACCGGACATGACATATCATGGGCGATGCGCCGATGGCTCCAAGCGTGAGACAGGAGCAGGAGTCGAGGTCACGTCTACCTCCCGGTCGCAGTCGACAAGCACCAAGTGGATCGAAGCCATGCCCGTCACCAACCAAAAGGTAAAATGGCGTGAAGTTCTTCCAATCCATCGTCTCTGAGTTGGCGTGCCGCGGCATCATCACCGACAACGGGTCGAACTTCATCTCCAAATAATTTCAGGACTTCTGCGAAGGCCTCAGGATCAACATATCATACGCCTCTGTGGCGCACCCGCAAACCAACGGGCAGGTCGAAAAGGCCAACGGCCTCGTCGGCGGTGGCATCAAGAAGATCCTACTGAGCCCACTCGAGCGTCTCGCGGGAGCATGGGCAGAAGAGGTACCCTCCGTCCTCTAGAGCCTGCGCACAACACCAAACAGCTCAACCGGCTACATGCCCTTCTTCATGGTGCATGGAGCCGAAGCCGTGTTTCCTGCAGAGGTACGCCACAAGGCCCCACGGGTCGTCGCCTACAGCAAAGCCGAATCGACGGCCGCACTCAAAGACGTCGTCGACACACTCAACGAGGCACGCCACATCGCCATGGCTTGATCGGCGGTCTACCAGCAGAGCCTCCACAACTACAACAACCGTCGGCTGTGTCCAAGGTCCTTCGTCGAAGGAGACCTAGTCTTGCAACTCAAGCAAGAGCTGCCGAAGAAGCTCGAGTCACCCTGGGGAGGACCCTACGTCGTCACCGAAGTCATCCCAGGTGGCGCCTATCGCCTTAAGCACGTGGATTCTGGAGTCACATACTCCAACCCATGCAACGTCGCATAACTATGATGCTTCTACCCCTAGCTACCCCCCTTTACTTTCAATAAGGCTATTCAGCCAAGGCTACTCAACCGAACAATGTACCTCCTCATTACGATATGAATAAAGCTAAGTGTCTTGCCCCAAAATTTATCTTTTTCTCGCATTCCTTTATGCTCCAAACACACTTGTGGGCTCCCCCTCACCTCACGACCTCGTCGACTGAGGATAAAGAATGTACACTTGAGTAGTTGATCACGTCAGGCAAACGAAAAGGACATGCATACAACCAAGCACAACGTGCTAAAAACAATGAACCTTTACAAAAAAAGGGCACAACACGTCCAGTCAAAAATATACAAATTTTACATCTATCTTTTTACAGGTCCTACCTACTCTGAAGGATCACCTGCTCACGGTGCTCAAAGAGATCTACAACTTCCTCGGCATACTGGCTCACAGCCGCATAATGCGGGTGCATGTCCCATAAGCCACCATCTGGTTGAAGGGGCGGCCCCGCCGCCACAGCCGCAATATTTATGTAAGGGCGATGCAGCCGCACAAGGGAAAAAGCGGCCTTCACCCCTGCAACCAACCGGTGCCGCACCAGCTCCCTGACATGACGCACATCTCGAAACTTCGCCAGCAAGCCCAGAGAGTCGATGGCGCTTCATCGAGGGGAAACATAACGTGCATATGCCAAGGAAGTCTTCACTTACCGCAGCACCCGTGACACTTGGTGGGCACGATCCTGCACAGTCGCAAGGACCATGGCACGGTCGCGATCCATCCAGAAAAAGCCACCAGCCTCCATATCTTGTTGGGTCAGGCAATTGATACGAACTGCAACGCGCTCCTTCTCCTCCTTCGGAACAAGGTTAGCACCTGCAACAACTACAAAGTAAGATGACCCGCCAACAGGCGCATCCGAAAATGAGCAGCAACTCGAAGAAACTTACACTGCAGCTGCTCGGCCAACTGTCGCAGCTCCCCCATCAGATATTCCTCCCTGGCGGTGCCCCGCTATGCCTTCGATTTCCAAACGTCTGCGTGGCCTCGGATGCCAAGCAACTCCTTATCAAGACTGTGGACGCGGTCATGAAGAAAAACAAACTGCGACGCATTATCCAAGGATGGTCGCGGTTGCGGAGCAGACGAAGTATCGATAGGGTCATCATCCGAAGGCCCCTAAAGGAAAACAGACAAGGATATGAACAACAAACGATTGAAGAACAGCACGAAGGCTCATTATATACAACAAAAGCCACTACGTGGCACACGGAGTGTTCATCAAGACATTGCAGAAAACTCTATGACAACTACCCTACAACTAGAACGACATAGCCTAAGCATCCTGAGTGGCCTCGGAACCAGAGCGCCTACCCTTGACCTCCTCCTGCTGCTTCACCGCATACTCCGCGAGCAGGTCAATCATCTTCGGCCCATTGCGCTTACAGTGAGCAGCATAGAAAGCGAAGGCTACCTTGGAATCATTGGGAGCCGTTGGCATCTGGGAGGTGACCTAATGAAGATCCAGCTCCACTCCGGACACCATGGCCATCGCCAGCCCCATGGACGCGCCGATGCCCTTCTGCTTGCGCTTGTACGCTGCAGGCGCATCCGCTGACAGCGCATCCGCCAACAAGTTTACATCCTCAAGGGCAACGCCCTTGGGAACGAGCTCCTTGTAGAAGCGCCCGAGAACCTCCTTGGCTTTGGCGAGAGAGACAACCACAGTACTGCACCGGTCTTCGACCGCCCGCAGTGGCATCATCCAAAGCACTACCGTGCTCCAGAGCACTGCGGTTGAACTCAACGTCTGCGGCATCTAGAGAAATGGGAAAAACACAGTAAGAATCGAAGAAAATCACAGAGACAAAGCAACCGAAATAGAACATACATGCGAAATTACTCCCCCGAAACAGCTTTGGCAACAGCATCAGCTTCTCGGCGACCTCCTTCTCGCATGAATCCGCGGCGCTAGCGAGCTGCTGCTCGTGGCCTGTAGCTTCCTGCTACAGGCGCTCCTTGGCCGCAGCTGCATCAGCAAGCTCCCGCTCGAGGCGCTCCTTCGCCCCGACGACATCTTCGGCCCTTTTCTCCGCTCGCCCAAGGCTCTTTTTGAGAGCATCAGGTTCGTGGAGGACAGTGTTATTATCATATGCGAAAATCCAAGGAACATACATGAGCTCAAACAAGCTAGCAAGGAGACGAAAAAATAGAAGGTTAGTTGTGGACATACCTTGAAGCTGCCGCAGGCTGGCCTCCAACGCCAGATGCTGCTTCACCAGCTGGTTCGCACCCTGCAAAAAAGTCTGCAAGAAGAAACAAGTTGTCAAGCCAAGGACTCGGGGGCTGTGCCCAAGAAACGAGAAAAAGGTCAAGCATACAAAAAACGCTCGGGGGCTCCCCCCCGAGACATGCACAAAACAGAAGTAAAGATCAGCAGATCACACAAAAATGCGGCTCGGGGGCTCCCCCCAGGGCAAGAAGGGAAACACTTACATGATCAGACGGAGACTCCGAAGGTCCGGCTATAGTCTTCTGGGAGACGATCACCCGAACCTCCTGCGGAGAAGGTTTCGGAGCAGCGCCCCCGGAGGTGGCCACCGTCTGAGAGGGGGGAGGCATAATCTTCGACTCCCCCACCATCTCCTGAGTGGCATCACTAAAAGAGCCCTCAGAGGAGTGGCTGCAAAGAAAAACACCAGTCAAAGACAAGCAAACAACAAGAAAAGGTAGCAAAAAGCATCCGAAGGAACTTACGAGTCAATATCGCTCAAGTTGAAAACAGGCAAGGCCCTCTTGACCTTCTTCTCTTCCTTCTTCCGCTTCGCTGGTGGCGGCGGAGCTACAGCCCGCACATGCATGGCTGGAATGGGGGAGGAAGAGGCACCATCACCTCCACTGCGATGGACAAGGCACGGCGGGTCTCTAGGAGTTGGCGGAGTCGTGGCATCAGAAGATTCACTCGAGCTCCGTGCTCTCTTTCGGGTCCGCCCCTTGCTCGCCTCGGGGGCTTCCTCGGTTGGTGACTGCGCCGGCAGAAGCTCGGACACGGAATCCACGATTTCATTGTTCGGCGCATCCGGAAACCGTTCGGGTAGAGGGGGTACCATGACAGGTACATTGAACTCCTGCACAATGAAGAGAATGTTCAGAAAAAATAACTGCAAAGAAAACGCACTCGAAGATAGCGCTACGCGCACGTCCCAGATATACACATGCGGAACGGGCCTAGAGGAACTGAACAGAGGGGTCTGCGACTTTCCCGGAAGGTCCTCGTCAGTCTTGTACTTCAGCAGCGGCCGAAGGACTCTGTCGAGGTACCCTTTGGAGAGCTCCTCAGCTGCAACTCTCGTCGGGTCATGGCCAGAAGAAAGGAACATCGGGTGCACCCTAGCCTGGAGCGGCTACACCCGATGTTTGAGGAAGGTGCGGATGATATCCACACCGTTCACCTCCTTCTCCGGAATCACCTGGCGGTCCTCCACCCAATGATAGAGCTCCTCTATCTCCTCCACCTCACCCTCCAGGATATGGTTCTTCGAGAATCTCTTCAGCTGGATTTTCTGGGTGGCGTCGAAAGGGGCAAGGCCAAAGTTTTGCCCGTCCACTATGGAGTCGCGGATATAAAATCACTTCCTCCTCCAGTTCTGGACGGACTCGGACATAGAAAAAGAAAAGAGAAGTGGATCGAAGAGAAATGATGCAGCCGCCAAACGGATAAACTCCGTCGCAGCCGGATTGCCTCTCCACGGAATAGAGCTTCCAGAAGAGGCCAAAGTGCGGCTCAATGCCGAGCCAGCACTCGCAAAACGCAACAAAACAAGTGATGTGAAGAAGAGAATTGGGGGAAAGATGGTGGAGTTGAATGCAAAAGAAGAACAACAGTCCACAAAGGAATTCGTGGACTGGGAAAGAAAGGCCGTGGATAATGAAGGCGATGAATATCACCCGAAACCCTGCAGGAGGACGGGGAAATACCTCATCGCCGGGGACCTTGACGGCCTTATTGTCCTGCGGGATTAAACCCCGCTCACGAAGGTTGCGCAGGTCGCCCTCACGCGTCTCCGTGCACTGCCACCCACCATCGGTGAAACGAGTGGCGGCGGTGCCCTTCTTGCCGCCAGCGGCGGCACTGGTGGAGGTCTTCTTCAATTTCACCATGGCAGCGCGACGACGGCGGCGGTGTGAGCGCAGGAAGGATGAGGAGAATGATCGGAGAACTTCCAGCGCGCGGCAAAAAAAGCTCAAGAAAATGGACGCAATAGAAAGCAAGTGGTCGTGGTGAAAACAAACGAAAAATTTCCCCACAGTTATAAGGACGAAGACGATGAACATGGACCGTTTATCGGGAAGCCCTGCGCCAGCATCAAATCCAACCGTCCACGTGTCAGCACAGCAGGAAACCGTCGCTTGCACGCCGTCCAGTACGCACGGACAACGAGGAGACGCCGTAATTATCGCCACATCGCGCGTGACCAGTCAACTCCAAGTCAGAAAGTGGGACCCACGTTCGTCCAGTCATGTCACCTCTGGCGCTGGAGACGCTTGAGGTCACCGATCGTTAGCACTGACGTTATCAAAGCTATGCTAGCAATCGGTTACAAATTTTTGGCTAAACAGCTAAAGTACTCACTCGGATCTATGATTCGAGCAACTACTCGGGGGCTACTCCTATCAGGAGCGCTGGCCACGCACCCGAAGCATGAATAGCATACTACGCTAATGATCTATTTCTTCGAGTCCTACGTCGAGTATACGACTCCACTATAGATTCGGGGGCTACTCCCATAGGGAGGATTGATTCAAGCATCCGAAAAAAATTATATTCTACGGACCTGAAGAAAACACGGCTGAATTAAAGTCTCTGCTTGAGTCTACGACTCGAATAGACACTCGGGGGCTACTCCCATAGGTAGCACTGGTCGCGCACCCTATGAATTATTCGACTATCAGAATGCAAAAATTTGTTGGCAACTTTGTCCCAATCAATGCTAAGTGAGTAACATCCTCCTTGGCCACCTGAAACACCTCCGCGGTGATAAAATTTCGAATATTGTGTCTGCGACGCAAAGATAATACCTACAGATATCATCTGATGGCTTGGCAACGCACACGAACTGCGCTCTGCTAGTGAAAATTCGTGCTAACAGGCGCGATAAAAATTCCGACGGACGCGTTGGGTACATTATTCGAAAACTACTGGGATTCGACTCCTGTAAGACCTCAACGGCCTGAATCGAATTACGCCAGCATCTGTTCCGGGTTCGAGTCGAGGGACTCGAATCTGAAGAAGATCGTGTTGTTTTGTCCTAAGACAGTTAACTGGCCCTGATCCGTCAGGAGAGTCAGGTACATGCATCAACAATCCCTACATACTAAAATCATTCTCCGGTGAACAGAAATAGCTGTACCCGAAAGATTAAAGAGTCATCAGCCGAATCTACGATTCGACTGAACACTCGGGGGCTACTGACATGGTTATACCCTACGGGTACACGACATCAACATATCTGGTCCAGCCCAAGAAAGGTCCACGGGAATACACGCGGCCCACGAAGATTTTCGGGTGGCCTAAGCCCATGACATCTTCAAATCTTTGGAGAGCAAGACTAGATTAGATAGAATATTCAAAGGAACAAACCCTAAAACCTATAACCGACTCGATATGTGTCTCGGACCTGCCTACCTCTATATAAAGGCTAGGAGGGTACGACGAGGAGGGCACCTCTCATACCACCGCATACACACCTTCACGTCAGATTACATCTGCGTATCCGTGTAACTTTCGGTTCCGCCGTAATCAAGAGCAGACAAGCAGGAGTAGGGTTTGCCCTCCAGGGGCCTGAACCTGGGTAAATCTCGTGTCCCCTGGTTGCTTGTCTGTTAACCGTTCCGCGATCTCCAGCATCTCCATCTTCTCCAAAACTCAAGCTCATAACAATAGTCATTGACGAGAATAAACCTCGTCACTTGTAGCGTGCATCTTGAACTTCATCTACATTTGTTTCCAGGACTTTTTGGAAATTTGGAAGTTGTTTGATTATTTTGGTAACAAAATGAGCTGCATGTAGCTCAAGCTGACGGACGCCGCACTCGGTGAGCTTTTCCGTGCTTCGTCAGTAGTCGTGAGGATTTCGGCACATGCATGTTTGATCTCCTGGTCGTACAGTTTCAAGAATATGCGCGCTGATGCATAGCATAGGATTCCACGCACAAAGCATCATGCATAGGCACGACTACTGTGGAAGTAAGATTCGGCTCCTCATGCATCATGCATGCGTGCCAAGAAACCTCAAGGGTACGGTAGTAGGAGGTCCGACGCTAACACAACACCAAGACACCAACAATCAATTTCATGTCAAAAAAAACACCAAGACACCAAGTGGTTACCACTTTTATGCGCACGCACGGGGGGTCGGCCTAAAACGCGAAACCTTACTACTGTACTGCTTTTGAGCATGCACGAGTAAAAACGAACAAGAGATGTTCAGACTTCAGAGAGGTACGTATAGGCCGGTCCGACCGGCGGCAGCTCGATTCGATCGAGGGCCGCTCTCCTCTCCATAACCATACCCCGATCCTGCACCGGGGGCCACAGCGTGTCTCCTCTGCCCGGGCTTCACTAACACACAACGCAAGCTTTTGATCTCTCTATTTGCTCTCCTTTTGAAACCAGCGGACTGTTCAGCTAGCTAGTTTCCACTTTTCACCATCACACTTTGCGCTGCAGCCAGGCCATCGCGTTCCCACACTAGTTAGGGCATCTCTAGCGGCACGGCTCCAACAAACCGACATGAAAAATGCGGGCGGAGCGAGGCAAACTATTCATGTGCTAAATTTAGGTAAGGAAACGGGTCTATGCGGACGTACCGGGGACCGTTTGCGTCGTCCCCCGGGCCCATCTGGCAGACAGCGGTATACTACCCGCTCGCTTTCTGTGCCGCAATCAATGCAACGGCACTTGACTCATGCGCCGCATCAATACAATGGCCGATGGACATGTGCCATTACTGGAAAAACGGTCAGTTCGATCCGAACAAAGCCAACAGTCGCGGCCGGTCATGGTCTGCGACTAGTGCTAGCACTAGTCCCGGGCCGTGAGGCCTCTAACGGCTAGAAATGGCCGTGGACACTAGTCTCGGGCTTGAGTCGAACGACATGTCAGGTGCGTTCTGCCTTGAGACTAGTGGTGCCCCGTTGTCTGTCACCTCTCGGAGCCTTATGAGCTCATCCTGCATGCCGAATGACTTGGAGATTCTGTTGAAGTCCCTGTCGCAGTGATCCGATCGGGTGAAGATCCCATGGACCGTGATGACGCCCCTAGGTACTAGCATCTTGAGTAGCAGGTACGCATAGTGCGGTACTGCCAGGAACCGTGCGAATGCCACGCGTCCGAGGATGGCGTGGTAATTGTGATGGCCAATCCACCACTTCGAACTCGAGTCGCTCGCACTGAAAGTTATCGGGCTTGCCGAAGATGATGTCGAGCCATATCTTTCCCAGGGGGAATATGCCCTTCACTGGGATGATGATGTGGAACGTTGTGTCGGATTGTTCCAGGCTGCACAGCGGGATCCGCATGGCTGCTAAGGTGCTAGCGAACATCACATTGATGTCGCTGCCACCGTCCATGAAGACGCGGCGCATCTCAAACCCTCCGATCTGCGCCTCGAGCACCAGGGCAGCATGACCTGGGCGAGGGATTTAGCGGGGGTGATCCGAACAGCTGAACGTGATGCAGGACTCCAAATCGTTGAGGTACTCAGGGATGGCGGGTGGAGCGGTCACAGCCAAACTGACTTGGCGGGTGATTTTCTTTTGCACCCTGTTTGTTGGGCGCCCCTTTTGGATCATCAATGACTCTTTCGGCGCGGGGTACCTGTTTCCGCCGTTGTTCCGCGTCGGTGCGATTGGGTGATTCGAAGGTCCCACAGGTGGTGGTGGAGGAGCTCCGTGGGCGATGTCACCTGGTGCGGGTGCGTTCCCGTACCCAGGGTTTGGGGCTTGCTGTATCATCTGGGACATGCTCTCGCTGAGTTTCTGGAACTCACGACAATCTTTGAGCATATGGTTGGCCTTCTTCTTGCCATACTGCTTGTCGATGTAGAAGTGGATGGTGCAGGGGCCCGACAATTTGTCGTATGTCGAAGGCTCATCGTCGCGGCTGCGGTGTTGCCACGTTTGCGTTGGGCGTCCTCCATCGCGGAAGTTGTTTCCACGGTATCCGTCGCTGCTGCGGTTGCTTTCATTGCGGTGATCGGCGTAGCCAGCCGCGACCATGTCGGGTCGATCGCGATCGTCGTAGACGCGCGATCTTCACTTGCTAGGCGTTCGTGTCGGCGGCCGTAGTCATCTTCCTCTTCCGAATGTGCTCGGTGGACGGAGTCCTCGCCATCTGCCCACCTGTTGGCGATGTCCATGAGGTGGTCGAGTGTCTTGGGCTTGAGGCGCCCAAGTTCTTCCTTAAAGTCCTAGTGTTTGACGCCATCCTTGAAGGCGTCGATTTTTCTCTCCTCAGAGATGTGTGCCGTAGAGTTCTTGATGTTGGACCAGCGTAGTATATACAAGAGAATTGATTCGCTCGTTCGTTGGATGCATGCCCGCATCTCTTCGACTGAGGCTAGCCTCTTGCTGGTGCCCTTGAAGTTTTGGATGAAACTTTACGCCGGTTCCTCCCAGCTTTGGATGGATCCCGAGGATAGGCTGCTGAGCCAGATTCGAGCTGCGCCAGTCAGCTGCAGCTGAAGGCATTATAGGGCGGTGTTTTTGTTGCCGTTGTGCAGTTTGACGGACGACAGGTGGTCGCTGAGCCACGCCTTAGGGTCCTACGTGCCGTCAAACTTCGGAGTGTCTGAAGGAAGCTTGAAGTTCCTTGGCATCCACGTCCGTCGAACAGATCTGCTGAAGCATCGAGCTCCGCAGAGTTCCCCTTCATCGTCATCCTCTTCGAATTCGGATGAGCACACGCTCTTGGCGCGTGCCTTGTCGATCTTGCATTGAGTGAGTTCGCTTTGGGCGTCGTAGTCGCGGCTGCGACGTCGTGAGCTCTTGTGCCGTCGAGGAAGGTCGTGTTCCTCCTCGTCGGATGAGGGTGTGGGGCTGCGATTGAATTTGGCCGCAGTCTTCTTTTTCGGCTTTGTAGGAGCTTCTCTGTGGAGCGCAGCTCCAACGAGTCCGAGTCCGGCTAGTGCGGAGTTGTGCATGGCCCTTTTCGGGTCCCCCGCCGGAGGTGGATGGGACGCAAGGTATGTGGTGGCTGCCATGATCGCAGCTTGCGGCGTCTTCAGGATGATGTTGTCGTTGGCGTCCATCTCCATGAAGGACGTGTTGAGGGTTCGGGTCACCTCGCGGCGTGCAGCGGGGTCCATGTTCTCTACGCGAGAACGATGCTTGCTGGCGTTGTTGTTGTGCGAGCTGGAGCCGCCCATGGCAGAGAGCGCACCTCGCCGCGCGCTGGATTCCGAGGCCGCTTGCTTGCGTTTGTTGAGCACTTCTTGCATCTTCACCTTCTTTTTGTGCTCTTCGATAAAGAGCAGGTGGTATGCCATCAGTAGGTCCCGTGAGGCACCCAAAGACAAGATCTTGTTGTCTGCCACAACTTCGCGTGCTTGGTTCCATCCTTCCTCGCTGAGGTGGATTACCCTATTGGCCTCAGGGTCGTCCTCGTTGGGCGGGGGGATTAGTTTCTCCTGTTTTCGCCGTTTCTACCCTGCGGGTTGGGTGGCGGTACGTGAGCACCCGAACCTGGTGGCGGCTGCTCCACATCACTTTGGATGACCACGGCGCATTGGTAGCGTCCGTAGGTCGGATCGCTGTTGCCGCAGGTTTCAGATCCGGAACCGTAGGTTCCTTCATCCGATGGAGGATCGCACAGATCTGAGTTGCGCATCGTCGTATAACTCATCTGCCGATGTTGGCGGCGTAAGCACGGGATGCAGCCCACGAGCGGGCCTGATCGATGGTAGTGGCACGCCCGGGAGGCGGAGAGTGCGGTGCATCCCACTGGAAGCGGTTACCGAACAAGATCTCGAGCCGTCGCCACGGCTCAAGTCCTTCATGGTGGCTGGCGAGTGGGCGGAGAAGTCGAAAGCGCCGAAGAGGATATGACTCTCCGTCGCTGAGGAGTTGTGGATCGCTTTGGTCGGGACCGTCACGATCGCACAATCAGCGCCCCCAGTTCCCACAGACGGCGCCAATTGACGAGGTTTATTGTCGTCAATGCCCATTGTTATGAGCTAGGGTTTTGGAGAAGATGGGGGTGCTAGAGATCGCGGAATGGTTAACAGACAAGCAACCAGGGGACACGAGATTTACCTAGGTTCAGTCCCCTGGAGGGAAAACCCTACTTATGCTTGTCTTCTCTTGATTACGGCGGAACCGAAAGTTACAGGGATGCGCATATGTAATCTGGCGTGGAGGTGTGTATGCGGTGGTATGAGAGGTGTCCTCCTCGTCGTGCCCTCCTAGCCTTTATATAGAGGTAGGCAGGTCCCAGGCACAGATCGAGTCGGTTACGGGTTTTAGGGTTTGCCTCTTTGAATATTCTATCTAATCTAGTCTTGCTCTCCAAGTATCCGAAGATGTCATGGGCTTGGGCCACCCAAAAATCTTCATGGGTCGCGTGTATTCCCGTGGGCCTTCCTTGGCTGGATCAGGTATGCTGATGTCGTGTATCCGTAGGGTATAACCATGTTAACAAGCGTGTCAAATCTCAATGCTAATATACCTTATGCTCTTGGCACGATAAAAATAACAAAAACAGGAATCCAAGCATGGCAAAGTGCACATTTTCGAACCCCAAAATTTGGCTGAATTTTATCATTTTTGTGTAGCAAAGGTTATATGATATTTTGTTCCAACTTTAGCACGATTATTGTAGTATACATCATTATGTATATCTATTTTTAATATGTTTCGAAACTTTAAAATATTTTTAAAAAATATTTTAGAAAAAACGAGATGCATATGGCTCTAGCTCCAAAGTGATATTTCGGAGAACTCACCTCCTTTTGTTAGAGATAACTTGTAGGTTGGCTCATGCTTGCGCAGCATGATTTTTTTGTGTGTCCTACACACTAATTTCTTCATGTTTCTTACCTTAGCTTAGACATCAATGTAATATATTAATTATTTAAATCATAAAAAGGTTTGTACCGAATATTTTTAATGCAAAATCTTGCTTCAATCTTTTCTTGAGATTAATATTTAGGCCCATTTGAAGTGATCTTTTATTTAATTTTCCAAGAAAAATTGCATAATATAGATCATGGTTGTACGATTGTAACCAATCCACTAAATGCATTATGTCAATAAGGACGTTGGTATGGGATGGAAAACGAACGTAGACCATTGTGGTTGTTGTCTCAATATGCAAAATTATAGTACCATTCACATGTATGCTTTGTTACCTTTTCTCTTATGTTTCGCCTCATTATTTTTTTTTCATCTTTCCAAAAAAATTCTCGGGGTTTTTTTTGTACCAGTAATCAAATACAACCATTGATATCTTGCTTCTAGGCCTTGTGTTCACTTACTTCACTTGTGTCATCATTTGGTTCTCCGAGCTTTAATTCTTACACAACATGCATGGTATAGATCCATCTTGTTGTTCCTTCCCGTTGCCATCACATGTATTGGTTCTTCTTCCAAAACTTGAATAGTTACACATAGTACATATTACCGATCCATCTTATTCTTCTTTACCACTGGCATGCATAACATTCACATGATATTTATGAGTTTTAATTCTTCTCATGTATGACTTAGCGGATGATCTTAGCCCATGTGAATCTTCAAATTGACATAAATTTGCACGCTTATTTCTATTGTACTCAGTTCGACCTTTTTCCCGCTAGTAATCCATGCATGCATGTATATACATTTTATTGCATGTGTCCATGTATGTTGAACTTCACATGTAAATACAATGCCTAAATTTCATACTACCTCCATTTCAAGGCTTAAGGCGCACACGCTTTTCAAAGCAAAGTTTGACCAAAAAAATTGAGCAACAAAATCTTGATTATATTGTACATAATTAGTATCATTGAATTCGTATTGAAAAATACTTTCTAGTGATACTAGTTTCATACCAAAACTCTTTACGTATTTAGAGTAATTCTTGGTCAAAGAAAAAACACGCAAAACGAAGACGCCTTAAGGCCTGAAACGGAGGGAGTATGTTGCAAAGTATAAATTTTATTGCCATTTTAATTAATGTTTAGCAGTTAATTCTTTCGACATGAGGAGGCGGTGTTCCCATCAATAGCGAGACACATTTTGTTACTTTGCAAATCATGATAGTACATGAACTCTTGTGTTGTGTGCATGTGCTCACATTTGTTTCCAAGGGTCAACCTTCACGGACGGCCCTCGGTGCACGATCGGGTAAAACTATGGCCTCGCGACCGAGCTAGCGAGCTCGTGGTGTTGACTTCTTCTGCCACCCACGGCACTCTCCCTTGTGAATTTATGTTTGTCCCGTGTCCAAAAGTAGTAAGCATTCTTGTTAAAGATCGCACCCGTGGGGACGATAAAAGTTGCCATTTCCGTCTGGTCCTTTTTGCTACTATACTGTTCGTCGTCTACCGTGGGCTACGTACAGTGCCCTAAACATGTCATCCTTCTGCGGGCATCTGGGACCCAATGCGTGCGCATGCGCGGCAGCTCTATGCTATGCAAATGGCGTCCGCTAAATATGTTGCTGATCCGTTTCAGTAAAACTCTACAGCAAAAACCTTGGGCTACGGTGCCCTAAATATTGAACGTTCTTTGTAGTAGTACATTTGCTAAACGTCCAAAATCCTGAGTCAGTAGAACTCTTTTTTTTTCTTCGAAAAGTGCATGTACCCCGGCTGATGCACACAGCCTTCTAGTCAGTAGAACTCTACAGTTACAGTTACAGGCGAAATACCAGTGCAAAACGACACCAACCTTCGCACGAGAATCTCTCGGCATTGGAGTATATATTATTCGGACAGTCTACGGAGCTATGCCCGCCAAAAACCGAATGCTCCCGCCAAGGCGCCGCCACCCGGCCGGGCACGTGCGCGCGCCGGAATTGGCATACGAACCCCACTCGCTGCCGAATGGCTCGTCGCTACCTCATCACTACTAAAACGCAGACAGTTGGACGAGAGTGACATGTGGGCCGGCTACCTTGCATGCGCGCATGACGAGGAATTGTGTTTTTTTTGTATGCATACGTGCGCGAGTCCCGCGAGACGAGACGTCTCGTTCTGTCCCCAACCCTGAAGTCCTGAACCCACGAATCGAATGCTCCTCGCTCCGAATCGCTGGTCCAGATCGGCAGCCAGCGGCCGGGCTGCATCGCTGCCGGCGCGAGCCATTCACTGATCAGGACGACCCGAACCCGCTGCTGCAGCCTGCAGCGCGTGATGATGGCGTTTTGTTTGGCACCTCTGCTGCCTGCTGGTCTCTGAGCCTCTGAAGTTTCAGTCCGCCTGCATCGTTATCGCTCTCGAAATGGAATTGAATCGCAGCTGCCCGGCGCCGGCAGGCATTCAGAGCTCCGGCAGTGTACTGGCTGTCGCAGGGAGAGGGACGGCTCTTCCATTCCATCATCGGAACTGTGAACCCTTGTAAAAAAATAATGCTGGTCCTTCAATTTTTTTTGGACAGAAAAGAGCCCGAAGGCCCTGGAAGCTGCTGAATTATGCTGGTCCTTCAAGACTCCACGTTCTGAATGTTTACATCGAACAATGTTGCAAGGAGAGAGATTGACTGGCGTGCGTCGACCATGCATGGAGATCGCAGAGAAAATGAGTAGTACAGATGTGAGGGGAGCAAACTCCGTAACATGAACACAGCGCCCTCTGCAAAGGAACGTGACATCTTGCTGGGCGCTGAGGTTTCGGTCTGCTTGCGTCGTCGTCATCGTTCCAAACGGTATCTATCTAGAGGCTTGTCCATCTAATGCTGCCTCCACGCACTCAGAGGTCCAGTGCTGCACTACGGTTCTGTCGCCAGCTTATCGGCGAGCAGAGCTTAATTTCAGGATAAAGCGCAGCGGAACTGGCATTAGCTTCTGAACACGGGCAGCGTCACCTTTTTTTTTTTGTTTTTTTGAGGATTACGGGCGCCGTCACTTACTCTCGGTCCACGTGCGAGAGGTCTTTTAGTTTCGGCTTGTGGGCCGACGAACCGAAATGGGCTTAACCTAGAGCCCAACAAGAAACCCGCAGCTCTCTGGTTTGGACAAACTTTGTGTACCTGTCAAAGATAAGGAGAAGACGTCGTCAATCCAAAGATAAGGAAAACTTGCAACATGCAAATATGGGTAACCACTATGTACTAAGAATACAGAACCAACTCGGAACTGCTTGATGTCTAATTATTTCAAGCTAATTCGTGCATACGTCGTACTTTCAGTTCATAATCCAAACTGATGGTATATGTCTTTGGATAATGCAAGCCACTTAGAAAAAAGATGTTTCACTCTCTCTACATCAAATATGGGTCTCAGCCTTTCCCGCATAAATGCAAATTTTGAACAACTATATTTTCCTATGTAATTCGAGATTGTCTTCAGTTGATCTACAATCTATGGACATGTTAATAAATGGAAGGAAATAGAGATGGCGTGGAAACTGCCAACAATTTAACTCACATCCAAATCCAGGAATTCTGCTAGTATGTTGGATATTAATTTGGCTCAAGGCGTATGCCATACATGGTCAATACGTTCAAGATTTTGTGAACCTTCATATCAACACTTGCACATCTTACTTCAACCATATTAAGACGGTCAGATGCAACCGACTGTCCCAATGGTGTGTATATTCCTTCTGTTTCAATTACATATGGAGGTACCTATAACATAAAAAAAGACTAGACCAATCGATAAAATGTTGGTTACTTTAGAACACATCGCTATCCATTTTAAAACTATAAACCTTAGAAAGTTGAATAGTAAGCTTCTACAAAATTGGTGAGTGTTGGAGAAAGCAAATCAGCGTATTATGGTGAGCAGCCAGACACCAGTCGTTGAGTACGAAAGTCTTTAAGTTGGTAATTGTGGGTCTCAGCCTTTCCCGCATAAATGCAAATTTGAACAACTATATTTCCCTATCTAATTCGAGATTGTATTCAGTTGGTCTATAATCTATGGACATGTTAAATTGTTAATAAATGGAAGAAAATAGAAATGGCGCGAAGACAGCTAGTATGTTGAATATTAATTTGCTCAAGGCGTATGCCATAGATGGTCAGTACGTTCAACATTTTGTGAACCCTCATATCAACACTTGCACATCTTACTTCAACCATATTAAGATAGTCAGATGCAACTGACTGTCCCAATGGTGTGTATATTCCTTCTGTTTCAATTACATATGGAGGAACCTAACATAAAAAAAGAAGACTTAAAAGGTTGGTTACTTTAGAACACATCGCTATCCATTTTAAAACTATATACCTTGGAAAGTTGAATAGTAAGCTTCCCAAAATTGGTGAATGTTGGAGAAAGCAAATCAGCGCATTATGGTGAGCAGCCAGACACCGGTCGTTGAGTACCAAAGTCTTTAACTTGGTAAATATAGGGCACCACCTTAAATCCTTGTTGAAAACAATCTAGGAAAGTGCAAAATTGTCATATCAAATGAGAACCCTTTTGATATCTATGTATTAGAAATGAGGAGAGAAGCATACCACATCATACTCAGCTGACACCGCCTCCAAGTATATAGCTTCTGACAAGCCTTTGAGAGATATGCTATTGTTACGGTCACAAAAAGGCCCAGATTCAGGATATTCAGGAACCCCGTAGTAATAGTATCAGCCATCACAGATTTCACTTTCAACACCGCAATCATCAAATCTATCATGAGAGCATTGATCACTTCAATCTTCGTTGAGCACAATAATTGCTCTATCTAACCGCGGAAAGCTTCCGAGCAACGGAATCCTTCCTCGGTGGCATTCAATCAACTCAAGTGAAACAAGAGTTGGTACAAATATTATAATGCAGTAGTACTCATCGGATAAAAGACACGTCTCTTCCCTCTCGCTAGGGTTTATCTTCTCTCGTGGCGTAGCTGATGTTGAGAGTAGTTCTCGATCGCTAGTGACCCCCTGGGTGATCGGTGCTCTAGCCCTGGTTTGGTGACCCATGTGATTCGTCGGCTTAAGGTTTGTGGGAGTCGGGGGCCCGTTCGGGTGCCTCGATATTCATGGCGAAAGAACACAGGAGGCTCCGCGGGAGGCTCCGATGGTGTTGGCGGTGGAGAGGATATCGCGGCGATGATGAAACAGTTGGGCCTCAGAGAGATCTAGACGACGTGGTTTTCAAGGAGGAAGGTCCGCCGCCGGTGGATATGACTAGGTGGTTGGCCATAGCTAGGGTTTGTACTGACATGGAGTACTCCAGCTTCTGTCTCTATAAGAACATGCGATCATCCTGAGATTAGGCGTAGGAGGTGAAGACGAGATCATTGGAGAGAAATTTGCATATGTTCCAATTCTCCTGCCTGGGGACTGGGAGAGGGTGATGGATGGAGGCCCCTGGACCTTCCGCGGAAATCCTATCTCCATTGTTCCTGATGGTGGGTTTACTAAACCTTCCATCATTTACATGAATTTTTAGCAAATTTAATGGAAGTGATCCAAGCTAAGAACTCGGAACGTTTGACCGAATGGTCGGGTAAAATCACCAAAAGTCATGTTCATGTGCCTAAGTAGAAATGTATGGAGGATCCATAAGGCCTTGTTTGGCAGGTTGGTTTTCAAGTGGATGTCGGTTTTGTTATCAGACTAATAAAATACACTCAGAAACAATCAGTAAGCTGTTTGGCAACCCGGTTTTAGTTGGACTGAAACCCAACAAATCCCACAAAACACGTGAGGTAGAAGCAGATCCGAAAGGCTGAAAGGCTCCGGGGATCTCGCGGCTCGCGTTTTTCTCTCTCGTCAACTCGTCTTTCGTCAACCCGGTTTTAGGTGACAAGGGTGTATACACCCATGCCAAAGGAGGCCTAAGGGAAAAAAATGGATATAGGGACCCGCCATTCTCGCTCTGCCCCTAGCCCTGAATGAATCGAACGCTCCTCCCAGTCGCTCGTGCAGACCGCAGCGCCGCCAGCGACCTGCGAGCCATTGGTCAGGCTCTCCCGCTGCAGGCTGCAGCGCATGATGATGGCGCTTTGTTTGGCACCTCTGCTGCTACTACTGCTGCATCGCGCTGAAGTTTCAGGCTGTGTGCGTCGTTATCGTTCGAAATGGAATTGATCCACGACTGCCGGCGGCAGGCTGGACCATGGTGCATAGACTAGACTGGCTGGAGGAATTCAGAGCAGGCCTATCCATCCGGTCCGACCGTATTCGAAATCGTGCCTGGTACGCGGCGTTTCAGCGGCCCACCCATCTGGATAAACATGTCCAGCTTGATCTATTCGTGCATCTAATCTGGATAACGATTGCGTCGGTTTGGACGTACGCAGCCCACCACGGGTGTCCTGCCCGTCGACCACTCGGGACTCATATGTAAGTAAAACATTAGTACTTAACGATAGCTACTCAATATATTAATCCTGCCAGTTATAAAAAGGCCTTGTAAACAAAATAGGATGGAGGGGATGCTATTGCCACTGCTACTGTTACTGCTACTGCTACGGCTGCTGGAGGAGGACGTCGCAGCGGCTACTCGTTGCTGTTGCCGCTCTCACCGGTTGACACGCTCGCGATGAGACGTCGACTATCAACGTCGGCAGCTTCGCTCGCGGCCGGCTTTACCCGTCATCGTTCCCGTACGCACCTCGCTTCCCGTGGCCAGAAATCAACCATGGTCTGACTCAAACAAACAAAAATCGACCGTTTGGAGCGACCGGATGGGTCGGCTCGGTGAAGATGTCCTTAGAAAGGCTCTTCGATAACCCATAAGCGGGTGCAGGTTGTGAGCGAGCAGGACGGGCACATAACTTAATTTCATGATACAGGTAGGCAGACCAGCTGCCACGGGAGCGCTGATTTACCAAGTCCGAATCAGGAATCATCTGAGGTGCGGTATTAAGTGCTACTGCTACTGCTTTTTTTTTTTTTGACAGATGCTACTGCTACTGCTGTGTGGGTGTGTTCCTGTCTGCCATGCCCCGGAACTGAATTTCTGAATCGTCTTAAAGAAGTGTATTTCTGAATCTACGTACAGTAGCTAAGAAAGGTAATGAAACACGGGAGGGGAGATGAATCCGCTCTCTCTATCATTATTGTGATTTATAACAGGGATGCCTCTTGTGATACTACTAAAAGGCAATCCTATCTGACAATTTACCACGCAGAAACAAACCCCTACTTCCTCCGTCCATGCCACAAGCTAGAAGCTGAGCCCGAGCTGCAGGCCGAACGCAGCGTGGAAAAGGAACAGCGTCATGATGCTGCTGCCGAGCAGGCCATGCGCGCCCCTGAGCCCAGGGTTTCCCTGAACACAGAAGAAAACACCAAAGGTTACGCATACTGTCTTATCTAGTACGTAAGTGATATCATGTTCTGAAGAATGTCCAAAGTTCCAGCTACCTCGAACAGTGTCGGCAGGAGGGACTGGACGGTCAGGAGCGCAAGGCCGATGATTCCGGTCACCGCATGAGGACTGCGTAGCCATTGGCAGTGATGGGTCAGTGCAGATTTGAATTTGAAGCCAATATGTTGTGAATTGTGAGGGGATGTTGTCACCTTTCGAAGATGGGTTTGTTGGAGGTGAGCAGGGCCGTGACGCCGCCGGTGGCGCCGAGGGCGAAGAAGAAGAACATGCCGCCGAGGAGCTTCGGGTGGAGGTCCTTGGCCTTGGCCTTCTCTTCCTGTAAATTGATGGATTGGGCTCGGGAAGTCAGTTGCAGATTACACAAACCGTTGCGGTACAGGTATAGTATGTGCAAGTGCTGCCACTTACAGGGTCGTCGGACATTTTGATCCTGAATCCTAGGTACGTTCCGTAGCCACCCATTGCAAACAGCACCACTGCCTGACAGGAAGGAAGAACAGCAGGTGGTCATGAATGTGTGTTTTTTCTTGTTTTGATTTGAGATTGATGATGGTGAGGAGGAAGGATCAGGGAGTAGTAGTACCATGTTGCCAGGGTGGCCCCAGTGCACGAGCCAGTCGGGGAGGCTGAAGGTCTGGACCAGCTCCACGAACGGCTGGAACGCCGCCGTCACCGTCTCGGCGCCGGGCAGCAGAGCCGCGAGCAGGAGAGGGTACGGCGCCAGCGAGTAGAGCCGCGTCGTCTTCGTCGTCTCGCTGACAGGCCGCCTGTGCTCCACGGAGAGCCGAGTGGCCGGGAGTCGTGGTGCGGGCAATGCTGCACGCGACGGCCGGAGTGGGCGGGGCGACGACGACGACGACGCGCGCGGCCGGAGGGCGAGGGAGCTGCTGGCCACTGTCATGGCCCCCATCGCCTTGGTTTGGCTTGCACAGACGGCAGGTGGTAGCTGAAACCTCTGAGGATCTTTGGGGGGTTTTTGTCGATGTGGGGCGTGTGATGGGAGGATAGAGTTTGGGACGAGGAGAAAGGGGCGGGAGACGAGTGAGCGTGGAGATAGGCGGGCCAAGTGACTCGAGGAGACCACACGCACGGGCGCCCATGCCACATTGCTACCTTGGTAGTAGGTGGGCGCCCAGCGGCGACACACAGGACAAGTCACGGACAATCCATGATTTGCCACTGAAAAGAGAAGATCGTCCTCGGTCCCTCACTGCCCTTGCCACCCAACGCTGCCCACGCCTCACACAAGCACAAGCACAAGCAGGCAACGCCCACATAAATCATTGGTAGACAGACCATCCAGGACAAACCAAATCCATAATTTCCCCCACAGGCATCTAACTACACTTCCAGGTCTCAGCAAAAACGAATTGGCATCAGGGAAATCCATGTTTCAAAACGACATCAACTTAGTTGCTCAGTACCAGCCTAACAACCAATTACCATGAGATTTCCTCAAACAGTTGGTCTGAGTATGGACACTGAATCCGCATCAATTCGTGGAGCAGCGAAAAGAGTAAAAGCTATGGCGCTAATACAAACCTCTGTATATTTCCAGTTCTCGGAGACTGAAGTGAAGCCGGCTAACCGGAGAAATTCTGCAAAAATGAGCCCAACTCCTAGGACAACGTTTCCGCGGCCAATATATAGTTACCAAAAAAGAGCAAAAGAATCATCGGAGCTTCAGCGAGTATGGCTCGGACATATACGAGCACGGAAGCGTACTTTAACGCTGCCGCTCTTGTTTTACAGGGAGGCGGGCAGGGCAGTTAGGTAATCAGGGCTTCAGGGCTACGGCCACGCCAAACCTTGTGGGCGAGCTAACCACCTTGGGGTCATACTCGGCAGAGAGGGTTATGTAGGACTTGGGCCTCCACTCGTGCTGGCAGAGGAGCCCGGTTTTCCCGCTGTTGCTAAATCTTGTCTTGAGCAATGTGGAGGAATCAAGCGCGTGGGAGCTCCCGATGGTGTAGTAGTTCTCTTTTGTTTTGAACCTGTGTGTTAACTCTGCAGCGACTGCACTGGTTGGGCTGAACATGTGGATATAAGAAGCTTTCAGCGTCTCACCTTTATCAGACCTACATAGAAACAACATAGCGAAGTTTGTTAGCAAACCACAAGTGAGAGGTTTCTGTACTGAAGTACATTCATATACCGTACTTGCAGAAGATATCAAATGTTGGACAGGCATACAGTACAACATAACACATAAAAACTGTCCACAAGAAAATGTTCAGAATACCTAGACATCTCAAATTCCCAATACATTATATATGGTGTTGGCTGCTCTAGTTGTTTAACAGTATGATGGGTTACAATATATTTCAACAAGATATGGGCTGAAGCGCCAGGTCAGCTTGAGCCTTCCCTTTTATATCTAGCAAGTATATAACTTAGCTAGGAAAGTTCGTATATTTAATTTAAAGCAATATATTGGACAGCATTGTTGGTAAATTTTGCAAGCATAAATGGTAATATCTGCGCAATGCGTAAATGCAGCTGCTATAGAATTGAACAGAGAAGAAACTTAAAAAACTTACAATAGTAAGGACGCAGAAATATCATCTTTGTTATAGCTGATCCCTGAGTTGTACTTGGTAACAGAAGCTGAAGCACTGTCAAACCCAACCTCGGCACCAACAGTAAGTTGGTTTGTGCCGACTGTTCCTGACAGCTCGACCAAAGGTGCTGACGCCAAACCAATGGATGAATTCAATGTGAAGCGATCATGAAGGTATTGCAAATCAAGCTGTCAAAGAACGATAACCATAAGTACAAGGAAAGCAGTGAATGTGTTTGCATTATTACAAAAAAAGTGGCATGGCACAAACATCGGTTATAAGCCAGTTGACAGGTCATCAATAGACAAACACCATGAAGAGCAAAATGCAGTTCTAAACTACTATTTTCAAGTTTCAGGTAAACTGGCATGTTCCTCCATGTCAAAAATACCAACCTTCCTGACTTTTGATCAGGAACCCTGAAGCTGAATGAAGTCTTCAAACCAGTGAGCATTTCATCAACTGTGACTGTGGATGACACCTGCAGGAGAAAAGACCCTATTAAGATCCTCATAGACAATCTCAAACTCTGATATGCCATAGTAGGAATGTTACAGATTGGGGTATTAAAGATGCCTATACATATACTATGTAGCCACCTGCATCTATCTAACTGTCACATTCAGGAGTCAATTAATCGCTTAAGTCAGGAAATCCTTTCTAGACTTAAAATGGTTGTCCGGTGCAATTTATGAGAGTACTGATCAATTACATTACAGACTAACAATGCTAAATTGAAACCTACACACCACACCTTTAATCCTATCATACACAATTATCCCAGACTCGTTACCAGATGGTGATTAATGAGTAATCATTCCGATCCCAGGAAATTTAATGAAAGCCCCCTCTCCAAGGGAAAAAGTAAACTAAAGCTTTACTATAGGTTTTGTACATAAATACAGCCAGATTCGACAAAGACGTAATTAAAGTAGAGAACCAAAATTTCCAATGCCCTTACTCTAGAGTCGCTGTCAATTTTGACATCAACGGTCGCTTTACTGCTTTTATGTTGCGTATGTATGTCACCAATGAAGAGCTCATCGATCCTCACACCGGTTGCTGTGACACCCTATAATGTAAAACAAAACAGTTGTTTAGACAATCAACAGACAGGTGATAAGCACCATATCTCCAAACTGAATCTGGAAGGGTCTGGGTATCTTACGAAACCAGAATCGCTAGTTGTCGACAAAGAGAACTTCTGGTCAAAATTGTAGTCCTTGTGCAGAAGATCTACAGAATAAGATATGAGTTAGTTAATGAGACTTTTCAGAGGTTAAGATGATGCAAACTAGAATCAGAAGAAAGCCTAGTAAAGAAAACAAATTTAGGCGCGAAAACTATCTGTATTTCAGAGACTACATCAAATAAAGGCACAAACCAATTATTACTCCAAACCTATAAGGTACAGTGGGGAATACTAGTAGTACAATAATTAAGAAATAAACATGGCAGGTCCTACCACCACGTAATTTTCAGTTATATATATTTATCATAGCTAGGGCTCCCTCGGTGTTGAGCTGCTATTTCTTTGGGAACTAATTCATCCATACATATCATATGAATGTAAATACAGTTCAAAGTTGACAGCTCTATATGGGACTATCCTATCAAATCAATGCAGTAACCGAAGCCGAACCGGGAGTATCTATTAATTCAACGGTCATCGTATAGTTCCGTGAACACTCAGCAACACGATTGAAGGGTACTGGATACGAAGGAAGCCCTATGTACATTGGCCAAACATGGTCTACGGTCTCTGCGAAGAAATACGCTGCATTCTGACGACCAGCCACACGAGGAAGGAGAAATAGGCGTTTCGAGAGGAAGATGAGGGTTGCTTGCCTTTTGCTGTCTTCCCGAAGTTGACGAACGGAACCGGGCCTTTGCCCATCCTTCCCAAATAGCAACTCACAGCCCTGTGGGGAAAAAAACTTGCACGTATCAACAGCGTGATCAATCCGCGTCACGGCGGAGCAGAGGAATCAACAGGGGCGGATCTAGATGTTGCGCCGGGCGTGCACAGGCGCGCCCAGAATTCGTGGAGATCAAGTGGGGTTTAACTGGATGAAGGCAAGCTCGTACCTGAGAACCCAGTGGGCGAAGGTTGCGGACGGGCCGGCGGCGAGCGCGAGAGGCGAGGGGCTGGGGAGGGAGGAGAGGGAGGGCCCTGGGGCGTCGGCGGCGGGACAGCTGTAGGGCACGCGGGCGCTGGTCGACTATAGGGAGGGGGAGAGAAGATTTAGATCCGCGCTGGGTCGGGTTTGGTAGGTCACGACTCGAGGGAGGAAGAGAAAAGAAACGGTACGGGCATAGAGGGCTATGCCTATGGCGTGGAAGAGATGGATTTGGATTTCATTGTGGACGGAGAACATACGATTCCAAAGGAAAACAAATTTTCCATATTATTACTTGCGAGGACTTCTTCTGCTTTTCTAATTGTATAGGAGTATATATTCATCCAAGATTCTTAATTGTTTTTCAAGAAATACCTCAAAATGCTAGGATAAATAGAGATGCCCTAAATCTTGGGCGTGAAGATGATGATCCTTACAACGTGATGATCTGTGAGGGTGAAAATTGGATGTGGATAATTAGTATTAAAGTAGTACCAAAAAAGTGAAACTAGATATGAATACATCCATAATGACTTCTATGTTATATAGTTAAGAATGTATGGTATTTGAATCTAGTCCAAATTGAGCAAACATCCAACCTATGTCCGTGCACATGAGCAATATTAGCTCCACATTCGTATTCCATAAAGACATGTCATAAATTTAAAGTCCTGGCCAACAGAACGCCCACTAAGCCCAGCCATACATATTACAACGCGCCACATGCATCGCGCCTCCGCCGTTGGCGTCGACTCTTCTTCCCCGAAGGTGTTGGCGCCATCGTTGCCACCGGCTCTTCCGTCACTGAAGTTATTGGTGTTGTCGTTGCCATCGGTGTTGGTGTCGTCGTTGCCGTTGGTGCCCAAATTTGTTGGAAGATGGCAATCCTCTCCATCATATGCCACGCTTTCACCTTCGGATCCATGGTTGACAAGTCGGCCATCAAGATCATGAAGTCCTCCTTCCTTATATTTACCGCAACCTTTGCCTTCTCGATCTTGATCTTCTTTCCTTGATTCTCCATCAAGGCCGCCCACCTTACGTCAGTATCTTGCCGCCTCAAGGGCAAGTTTGACAAAACCTCGGCGAGGCATTTATCAACCGATGCTTTCACCCTCTTCGATGATGCAATCCCAACAACATCCGCCTTTTCCTTCTTGTTCCTGGTGGGGCATCCTATCAAGGTGGAAGTCGGTGCATCTAAATCAATTATTCTACCATTGTCGGTGGCATTGAGTGCCTTCCTTGTGACCCTCCATTATCGCAATTTTCGAGTTTTTTTGAAGAAATGCATCAAATTAAACTCATGGTTCTTGTTGTACGCTCGAAATTGTGTCTAGCATGGCTATCAACTAAGCAAAAAGACACACATCAGTACATATCCGAGGTATAGCGTGCCAAATTCATGGAACTTGTTGATGTTGTGTTGCATAATGCTCCACCTATGCGACATAGCATTTCAGTTGCGGCTCGTGTGCATTTTGGCATACTTCTTGTTCACGAACTTGCGCTCATCAAACTCAGTTTTTTATCCTCTTCCAATAGGTGCCACTTGCTTGATTAGAGCTGGTGATGGGGGTCGGTTGTAACTACCTCGGTGAATTACACTCCTAGTTACAAGCCTGTATGAGCGAAAATGGTTGAAATAGTACGGTGGGGTCCAAATGTCATTCACAGGTAGACCTTTCGGCCGTCCCAACCATTTCCAAACATCGGGACAAGAACGGGCGGCGTAATCGGCAGGCGAAGGGATCAACTACATACACAAATGAGTATGTATGCAAGCCACCATACAATAGTACATCATAGCCATTCCATCTAAAAAGAAAGGATAAATATCGCAACGCCATACGGCAAGATTCAAATGTCCTAGATAGATATAATAGTTTAGGATATCTCCTCATACATCACACATCAGAGTATCAGGCGGAAGCGGCAAACAAGATCCGAGTACGGATAAGAAGCAAATCGGCATAAGATGCCCCATAAATAAGCACATCCATACAGATCTCACGGATCCCGTTCCGAATCTCTACACCGAACGATCGTTGCCCACATCATCCGCCTCCTCCACCCAAAGATCCATCTTGTGAGTGTACTGTTCATATGAATCAAAAATTTATCGTGTGAGACCCTAGGGTACTCAAGAAGTCTTTATGCCTCTAAAGGGGACACAACCTGGGTGATGCAATTGCAAAAGATAAACCCTAACAGTTCTATAGATACTGTTAACCATCCGCCTAACCAAAGATAGACGGATGTCCGTGAATTAATGACAACTTATAACGGTAATATCATGATCCATCCTCCTCCTCGCTACCAACGAGGAAGCGACGAACAACCCCCATCCGTTGGCAATTTTATTAACCATTCCATGAGTGTTGCACTATTTACTAGTCGCCATTTAGTCAAATTAAAAGCGGTACTTTAGTTATGCTTGTCTATGATCGAGAACTGTGCTCCAAGTCGTCCATAATCATGACACGGCCAGAAAGTTTTACTGCAGGTGCACAAATAGCAACACACACTGATCAACCTCGAAAACCAAATCAAAATCCAACGAGGCTTTCACGACAAAGCGATCAGGATTGAGAAATATTTCGTGGGGGCCACCCATTGAGTACACCAACGAAGTTAGTGACCGAGACGGACTCAAGGTTTGCGCCGATGGTAAACGACTGGGAACCCAAAATGGGCTTGTCGATACACAAAACACTCCGCTTACCTAAGCGACAGTGCTCCTCGCACAATCGTAATAAAGCAAGAAAGCATGGCATAAGTACAGGATAGTAAATAAAACCTCAAACTAGTTTGTGGCCCCAAGAAATAAGAATGAATCAAGCTCGCTGGGGGTCCCATAAGCCTCCGGATGTGGATAGCGTGAATAATCAAGGAACAGGAATCAAGTACTGGGTCCCACAGGACACAAGTGAGCAGGAAAACCAAATAGCAGATATTGCCCACCGTGCCACTTTCATTAGTTATCCCATTACTACTCAAGTTAAGTTGTTTAGGTACCTCGTTATCCAACAGACACTCACATACCCTACACATGTCGTTTCTACGACTCGCATGGCTCAAACAACTCCTGTAGTAATGGCTCATGGGATGGAGGAACAAGCTTCGGTGGGGTTTAATAGTAAAGGCTATGCAATACTTGGGATTCAATTTAATGCAATCGTGACTCAATGATGCAAGAATAAGATAGAGGCAATATGTACTAAATGTATGCAAGCATGTGGTAGTGCTTGCCTGGCAGCTCAGTTGAAGCGAGAGAAGGATCTGGGTAGTGCTCCTGGTTCTCTTGATATATCCCCTGCTCAGCGTCTATTCGAAGAAGAACCAAACAAACAAGGGCCAACATAAATAAAGTGCACAAGCATAGGAATACGATGCGTCAAGCAAACAATCATGCCATGATGAATGATGCACAAGTTGCATGGCAATAATGTAGCATGGCATGGGTGAGGTGTAGAATACAAGAAATAAACATTTTATTGAGTTTTGGCCACATTTTATACTCATATTAGTTGCTGTTTACATTATATTTATATGATGCATGCTGCAATTCAGAACATGGAATGCATAAACAGAAAGGTCTCGTCGAGCTGATCATTTTAGACATATCATTTGTTAAATTTGGAGTTATAAATCAAAAGTTATTAATTAATTAAGGTGAAGGGCATTTTATTGTAATTTAATTCAACTTGAAATTTTAAGTGCCCAAAATATATTTTGGATGGCATATTTGAAATCCTCACATTTTTCTAATTTGAACACATATATTATTTGTATTATTTGGATTTATGAATTTAAAATTTATTTTAAAGTCAAAATTATTAAATAGGGTCAAAGTCAAGGTTGACTATTTAAATTAATTCTGAAAATATTTGATTAAAGATTTGAATTCACATTCAAAAACAAAACATTTTTCATATTAAGTTTGAATTCAAATTCCAACCCATTTGAAAGTTATGAATCAATTCATATTTAAACAGATTATAAACATTTGAATTTGAATTCAGAAAAGGTTCTGGACTTTTGTCACTCAGCCAGATACTAGCCAAGGAGGATGACAGGTGGGCCAGGGGCAGAACAGGGGCCACGCATGTGCACGGCTAGCTGTGATGCGACACGTGGCCAATCTGGACCGCGGGTTAGGAAGAAGGAGAAGTCAGGGGTTTCTTTGCAAAACGTGGGTTCGTGTGGCCGAAGATCTGATCGCGAATTAGGCTAGCTGATTCGATTTTTGGTTGAATATGGCGAGGAAACGGAACAGAATTCAGGGTCGCCTCAAAAACAAAACTTGTAGCTATCGTCAAACTCTACAACTTTGGTGCAGAGCGATCCTACAGAAGAGTAGTGATGGAGCCGGAAACAAACGATGAACACGTCGGATTCAGGCAAGGGTTTTCTGAAGGAAAGTCAACGATTTCGACAGAAAATCCGGCTGCTTTCGGAGGAGAAAAACCAGAGTTGTGGTGCTCCGATCTGGCTGAGGTTTGGACCTAGAGCTGGAGGGGGAATAGGGCTACAAAATTGGTCAAGGCGTCTGGACAAGATCTGGGATGCATCTCTCGGAAACTTGACGACAACAGAGAGGTTCGCGGGCGGTTCGCGGTATCTACAGGGTTGTTCTGCCGCTGCCAGGCGCGACGCGTGCAGGGCGCGATAGAGCTCGGCGAGGCTGTCGGGCGTGGCACAGGCGAAGGGGAAGGGCATCTTATCTAGGAGGAAGCTAGGTGCTCACCGAGGGTATGGTTGGCGGCCGAGGTAGCGGGACGCGGATCCGTGGCGGCCGGTGGCTGCAGTCCAATGGCCGGCGGCAAGGAGAAAACTGGCGGCGGCTTCTCCGGCGGTGTTTGATGGCGGCGCTACTCCGGCTTCCACGATGCCTGGCTCCTTGTTCGCTCCTCGGCGTCGATGGCGGGTAGCCCGGCTAGGTGGCGGTGGCGGCGGCCATGTCTAGGTGGAACGGGAGGAAGGGTGGATGGTGCGGTGTGCGTCTTGGGTTGGGGTAGATAAGGACGAGGCAGAGGATGGCACATGGGGAGGATCGGGGCTAGGGTGGAAAAAGTGGAGGAGGCCACCTCTCTCCCTCCTTTCTCTCTTGTCTTGAAGCCAAAGAAAAAGTGGGCAGAGGAGGGTTGTGCTTGGGTCGGACCAGGGAGAGGGAGGGCCAGGTGGGGTCGAGCTAGGTGGGAGAGGGGGTGAGGAAGGTGGGTAGCTAGGGTTAGCTTAGAGGGGCTCGGGTTAGCTAGGTTTAGAGAGAGGGGAGGGTAGATGGGGTAGATCATGGTGGGGGTAGGGTTTAGAGATAGAACTAGAGAGGGGGGGTTTGGTTAGGGTTTTGGTTTAGGTGAGGGGTAGAGGGGGTGATAGGGTTAGGGGTAATCATGGACACTCATGACCAAGCACAAGGTTTTATGGATTAAGGCAAGACCAAAACAAGAGGTGGCACATAGAGAGGAAAAAAGGTTAGGGAGAGGGATTAGGGTTTAGATTAGATGGGGAGGATAGTTTAGGTTTCTCTTATTTCTTTTCATTTATGTATTTGTTTTGTTTTAATGATTTGACCAAACTCTTGAATAAGATACAAAGGACATCAAGTCAAATGGAAAACAAATGGAACATAGATGGAACAAAGGATGGTCTATTGAGATTGCCATTAAATTTGATCAAACTTGAGTGGATTTAAACCACCAAGCATCTCACAAATTTAAAGGAAAAATCAATAGAAGAAGGATGGTGCAAGCTTGCATGGGCCATGCACAAGCATTAAATGCCCTCTTGATAATTGTGAAAACAATTATAACTGCACATGGGCATTTATATCATGCATGCACTCAAATTTGATCACTACCATGCAATGTGGAAAATATTGATCCTATGCACATATATGGAGCTATATGACCATACTAGTGTGTGTTTCTCCACTAGATCATCACATGGCCAAATTATAGCTTCATGCATGTACACATATTGGATAGTCCCCACATGGAAGCTAGTAGAGGCAAATCTGCCACATAGCATGCAAAGGTGGCCATGTGGCCCTCCACATATCACTAATGTGAAACCACATGATGCTAAGATGAGAGCATGTGGAGATAGAATAGGATCCATCCCAACCCACATGAGCTAGAGGTAGAACCAACTAAGTTGCAATGCTCATATATGGTGGCATGGTGGAATGAGGGGGTGATGACAAGAAAGGTGGTGGAGTCAATAAAAGATATGCCCCCAACTCAACTTGGGCATTTTAAACGATATATCAAGAACCAAATACAATATCAAGAGGCAAATACAATTTACAATGCATGTGAGAGCAGAACCAACACAAAAGGGTTTTATATGATGCTCAAATGCAAGGTGGCATGATGACATGAGCATGAAATAATGATGATGCAACAATTAGATCTATGAAGTAGCCATTATATTACTAAACCAAGTAGCATTACAGTTGTTAGACAAATGGGATGCTACAACTCTCCCCCACTAAACAGGAATCTCGCCCCGAGATTCTAGGAAGAAGAAGAAGACTCAAAGAGGGTAGGATAGTTGGCATTGAGCTCATCTTCACGCTCCCAAGTGGCTTCAACAACGGAATGGTGCGACCACTGCACCTTGCAGAACTTGATGGACTTGTTGCGAGTCCTTCTTTCTGCGGTCTCAAGGATTTTTGTGGGGTGTTCTTGATAAGACAGGTCTTCTTGGAGATCGATTAGCTCATGATCCACGGTCCTGCCGGGATCCTTGAAGCACTTCTTGAGTTGAGAGATGTGGAAAACATCATGAACCTTGAGTTTTTTCGGGAGCTCAAGAGCATAAGCAACTTCTCCTCTTCTACCACGAATTTTGAAAGGACCGATGTATCTAGGAGCCAGCTTTCCTTTGATACCAAAGCGGTGTGTGCCTCTCATGGGAGTGACACGGAGGTAAACGAGATCACCAGGGACATACACCATGTCCGTGTGCTTCCTGTCATAATTGCTCTTCTGGCGACTTTGAGCAATCTTCAGATTTTCAAGAATGATATGCACCTTCTCCTCCGCTTGAGTTACAATGTCAGGGCCAAACCAAATTCTTTCTCACGCACTGACCAACCAATCGGAGTTCGCATTTGCGGCCATAGAGAGCCTCGAATGGTGCCATCTTGAGACTTTTCTCGAAGCTGTTGTTGTAAGAGAATTCAGCATAAGGAAGACATTCTTCCCACTTCATGCCAAAAGAGATGACGCCTTAACGAAGCATATCCTCCAGAATCGATTGATCCTTTCCACTTGTCCTTGCGATGAGGGTGGTAAGCTGTCTGAAGTTCAACTTTGTTCCCAAAGCATTTTGGAAACTTTCCCGAACTTGGAAGTGAAGATGCTACCACGCAGGCGAACTGATCTCAAGCGGAACCCCATACAGAGAGACAATTTTGTTGATATAGAGCTCGACCAATGAATTCCGAAATTGTTTCCTTCGGGAAGAAGTGAGCCACTTTAGAAAGCTGTCAATGACAACAAAGATTGCATTGTTGCCCTTCTGCGACCTTGGAAAACCAGTGATGAATTCCATCTCTACTTTCTCCCATTTCCATTCCGGGGTTTCAATGGTAGAAGACCGAAAGGTTTCGATGGACAGCTTTCACTCTGCAGACATCACATTCCGAGACATACTTGGCACAATATCGTTTCAAACCCGCCACCAATATTGTGTTTTCAAGTCCATGTACATCTTTGTCTTTGCCGGGGTGGATAGAAAGAATGAATCATGCGCCTCCTTGAGAACTTGCTCTCTCAAACCCGGGTAGTTCGGAACAAACATCCGGTGTTCAAAGAAAAGCGTGCCTTAATCATCGACGTGGAAGGACTCATACTTCGGAAGCTGAAGTTTGGAGATGATCTTTTTGGTGTGCGGATTACCAAGCTTACGAGATCGAACCTTTTCTTCCAAGAGAGGAGTAGCCAGAAGGTTCAGGAGATACCACAGTTCCACAATTTCAAGGTTGGTGACGGAATTCCTCGCACAAGAGAGGTTGTTGTTCTTCCATCATGAGGTTGTTGACATAAGCTTTGCCGAGAGCATCGGCCATGACATTAGCTTTGCGGAGTGTAGTTGATGGTCAAATCAAAATCATTGATTGCTTCAATCCATCTCCTCTGCCGAAGGTTGAGATCGGTGAGTGAAGATATACTTGACTCTTGTGATCGTAAAAGATTTCTAGCGGTTGCCAAGCAAGTAGTGTCTCCATAGCTTCAAAGCAAAGACAACTGCTGCGAGCTCGAGGTCATGTGTAGGATAGTTGATCTCATGCGTCTTCAACTGTCGAGAGGCATAATCAACAACTTGTTTTTCTTGCATAAGGACCGCACCCAATCCTTGCAAAGAGGCGTCACATAATATCTGGAAAGGCTTAGATGTATCCGGAGGGACCAAAACTGGCGTGGAAGTGAGCTTCTCTTTGAGTGTCTCAAAGCTTGCTTGACATGCAGGAGTCCAAAGGTATTTCTTGCCTTTCTTGAGGAGATCGGTAAGAGGCTTCGCTATCTTCGAAAAGTTCTGAACGAAGCGACGACAATAACTGGCCAAACCAAGGAAACTCCGCACTTCTTTGACATTGACAGGAGAAAGCCATTCAACAATTGTCTTTACAATTTCCGGGTTGACTGCAATGCCCTTGGCAGAGATAACGTGACCAAGATAGGTTACTTGAGGCAGCCAAAACTCACACTTTGAGAACTTTGCATACAAGCGGTTCTCACGAAGCTTGTTTAGGACACACCTAAGGTGTTCTTCATGTTCTTCCTTTGACTTAGAATAGACTAAGATGTCATCCAGATAGACCACAACGAACTTATCAAGATACTCCATGAAAACCGAGTTCATAAGCCTCGAGAAGGTAGCAGGTGCGTTGGTGAGACCGAAAGACATGACCGTGTACTCATACAGGCCATAGCGGGTGGTGAAAGCTGTTTTAGGAACATCTTCCTTGGGAATATTGATTTGGTGATAACCACTTCTCAAGTCAAGCTTAGAGAACACCACAGCTCCAGCTAGCTGGTCGAAGAGATCATTAATCCACGGAAGGGGATATTTATTCTTGATGGTTTTTGCATTGAGAGCCCGATAGTCAACACAAAGTCTATTAGTCCTGTCCCGCTTCTTCACAAAGATTGTTGGGCTACCCCAAGAAGAAGTACTGTGTTGAATGAAACCCAACTTCTCTTGTTCATCAAGCTGACGTTTGAGTTCGTCCAACTCGGGACCCATTTATAAGGCCGCTTGGAGATAGGAGCCGTTCAGGTTCAAGCTCAATTACAAACTCAACCTCACGATCCGGAGGCATACAGCAACTCTTCAGAAAGACATCGGAAACTCACAGACCGGAACACTCTGAATATCTTCCATAGCATCATCATTGAGCCGCCAAAGAAAAGCTGGATAGCAGGAGTCGGACTTGGAGAAAAGACTATATGGCCTTGAGAATCTTGAGAAACCGAGCGTTCGGCACAATCAATCACAGCTGCATTTTGTCAACCAATCCATGCCCAAGATGACATCAATGTCGAATTTCCCGAACAATTAAGGATGCGAGAAGCGAAGAGCCACCAATCTCAATTTGATTGCCATGGCTGATTTTAGAAGCGCCATATTTGCTCCAGGAGAAAGGACCATTAACCGCTTGAGAGGAACCAACGCTAACCCATTCTCATATGCAAACTTGATAGAAACAAAAGAATGCGATGCAGAATCAAACAAAACTCGTGCGGGATCGAGTTAACGGGAAGCATACACATCACAACTCAGTGCATGCTCGGCTTGGCGTTGACACGGTTGGCACGAAAGCAATGAGACCGGGCTTGGTGTTGATGTTGAGAGCCAGGTGGTGGTGCACGAACCAAAGGAGAGCTTGCCGCAGATCTTGGAGGTGGTGGCGGAAGAGCTTTGTTTTCAGCAGACGATTCGATTTAGATGTCTAGAGTCTCCACACGTGAAACAAGCACCGGTGGGCGTGGAGAAAGCGTGGCTGGGACTCCGCCAGCGCTCAGGTAGTGGTGGTTGTAGCCCAGGAGCAGCGGTGAGGAAGTTTGGTGGCCTTGTCGTAGCTTGCGTGTCTTGGTGGAGCCGGGGCGGCGGTGGGGTGTTAGGAACCCGACACGGCGCTTAGAGGAGCGACATAGTCAAGAGCTTGGTGCATCACGGTTGTGTTTATTTGACTCCTCAAACACTTGCCTACTTGCTTCCTCCTGCAGAGATGTATGCTGAAGTTCCAGGAAAGATGTCGGCCTTGCATGTGTGATTGCATATTTAATCGATGCATTGAGCCCTTGCCGGAACCTCTTTTGCTTCTTCTTGTCATCGGATGTCGTGGTATTGCACGGCAGATGCTACTGGGGGTAGCTTACGTAGAGGGAGCAAGGCGACGTAGGAGAATTCGGGAGCGAGATTGGCACACGATGTACCCAGGTTCACGTCCCCTCGATGGAGGATCGCTCGTCACGCTATCAATCCAAAGATATGATCATAGATTGGTTTACAATGGAGCCGCTTTGGTGATGGGGAGACTAGATCTAATATGACGTACCCTTGGGGTGCCCTTGGTGGCTTTATATATGCGGCGATTAGGGTTTACAAGTGCTTTAGTGGGCTTTGTATTGAATTCGCGTCTTGGGCCTCGATCGGCGCCAATCGTTGGGTCCGGCATGCCCGATCGCGTATTAGGCGAGTTGACCAGCGTTGGGCTTGGTCGGCTCGATCGGTGGCAAATCCGCCCGTGGTATATACCCGATTGGTATTCCCCATCAGTAGTCCCGAGGCTCGAGTTGGCTTGTAGGCGACTTGAGGCTCTTTGAGATGAATATTGAAAATAGTAGTGGTTCTTTGCCGAGCATGGCGAGTGGCGGTCGGCGACCAGTGAGCCGAGCCCGAAATGAGTAGCGAGGTCGGCGACCGAGCCCAAAACCCGGCGAGTAGCGAGGTTGAGCGTCGAGCCCCGAGCCCCCGAGCGCGGCGAGTGGCGAGGTCGAGCGATCGGCGAGCACCAAGTCCCAGCCAGTGGCAGGAGTCGGCGACCGTGAGTCGAGTCCCAGCGGCGAAGTGGCGAAGACACCGCTTCTTGAAGGAGGAAAAAGTACGATGTTAGCATGGCGAGTCCGTGAGCATGGCGCGTCCGCGAGGGCGAGGTCGCAATGGCGAGGCCATGCTGTCGTGACCACGGCGGGCGAGTCACCGATCGTGGCGTATCGTTGATGATAGCGAGTCCGCGAGGGGAGAGTCCTCGAGTGTGGCGAGTCCGCGATGATTGCGAGTCCGCGAGGGGAGAGTCCCCGAGTGTGGCGAGTCCGCGATGATGTTGATCGCGCTGTTTTTGTTAGCGAGTATCTCGTCTTGGCCCGGGGGGCCAGTCGCATGGCGACTCCAAAGATGGCTCTCGACTTGGCGTTCTTCCTGGACGATCCGAGGCTCGGTTTGCGAGTCCTCGTCCATGATCTGGCCGTCACAGTCGCTGTCTAAGGTTGAGGAGGACATGGTGCCGTTTGTGTAGCACTACCATTTGTCTTGGCCGGAAGGCCCGGTCGAGCAAGCGACTCCAATGATGGCTCTCGGTTAGCGTTTGTGGACGATCCGAGGCTCGGTTTACAGTCCTCGTCCGCACTACCAGCCATTGCGAGTCGCTCTTTCAAAGGTTGACAAAGGAATAGATTTTCGGGGAAGAGATACCCGATGGTGAGTCCATGCGGCGTGGCATGCAACCCTCTCTGCGACTTCGGACGATAAAGGTCCCTTAGTAGGCGGCATACGCATTCGGCGTAGCGGATGGGGTCGTCTGATGAGCGTATGGTCGCTATGGCGAAATCGACGCGCGGACACTGGGTCTACGGCGGACGGAGGTCGCGCTATGGCGAAATCGACGGCGGACACGGGTCTCTGCGGGCGGAGGTCGCGCTATGGAGATGTCGACGCCGGACACGAGGTCGTCTGGCGGGCGGAGGTCGCGCTATGGCGATGTCGATGCGGGCGGAGAGGTCGCGCTATGGCGATGTCGACGCGGCGGACGGAGGTCGCGCTATGCGATGTCGGCGCGGCGGACGGAGGTCGCGCTATGGCGATGTCAACGCGGACACACGGGTCGACGGCGTCACGGAGGTCGCGCTATGGCGATGTCTCTGCTGGCGGACACGGGTCGGCGGCGTCGGAGGTCGCGCTATGGCGATGTCGACGCGCGACACGGGTCGGCGCGGGACGGCGCTATGGCGATGTCGGCCGGCGGACCGGGGTCGGCGGACGGAGGTCGCGTTATGGCAAAGTCGAAGCGCCGGAGCCACGAGGGCGAGGTCGCAACAGCGATCCCGCGGCGGGCGAGTAGTGGTAGCGAGCTCGATCGGACCATTGGTCGGACGGGTCGCGTGCGAAGCTGCTTTGGTGGAGCGATGCAGCGGACGAGTCCCCAAGCGTGGAGAGGTCCGCGATGGCAGACTCCGACAAGTCCCCGAACATGGTGGTTAACCAGGTGTTGGAGATAGGCGAATCGAATCGAGAGCTCGGCAGCGAGCGATTGAAATGAACAAAGATGGTCGCCAGATCGCCTCGTCCCCATGGATTTATTTTCCCGTCGTATGCACATGAGAGACCATGTATAAAAATTAGTCTAGTCTTAATAAAATAATAAATTAAAGGAATAATTAGTGAAAAATACTTAGATTGAATAAAAGAAACATATGGACGCACGACCATATGCGTTTTATTTTCTGATGTGTATATGGCATCGTCTCATGCCCTTGCTTGCTGACATGTTGATGTGTTTGTAACCGTCATCGCTTTAGATATTTTTTGACGAGGCGTGATCAGATCATATGACGGCGGAAGCTCGTACATGAAGAGTACTTGTGTAATTGTGGCCTAAGAGGTTCCGTCGGGTCATGGCAATAGCACGCGTGCAAGGTATCAGGTTTAAATAAAATAATCAAAGAGAGAAGTGATTAATGAGAAAGATAAATAAAGGATGGAAGAGCTTTCACCGCTTTATCGCTGCTAGGGACCATCAGGTCGATCTCCTTAGCGTAGGCGACGAGATGTCTTTGTTAATTGCATGGCACCACAAATCGATCTGCTGATTCGATCTGGTATTCTTGGTGGCGAGTCGGCCGCGCGTGGCTCGCGGTGCAGAGACAATACGTCGTTGCAGATTTGTTGATGAAGAACTTGAGGATCCCGCCCGGATTATCACCCTCCAAGCATCGCTAGCCCCACGGTGGCGCCAGCCGTGGTATTGCGGCGGATGCTCTGGGGTAGCTTACGTAGAGGGAGCAAGGCGACGTAGGAGAATCCGGGAGCGAGATTGGCACACGATGTACCCAGGTTCACGTCCCCTCGGTGGAGGATCGCTACGTCCTGCTATCAATCCAGTATATGATCATAGATTGGTTTACAATGGAGCCGCCGGAGGCGGAGGGAGAGACTAGGTCTAATCTATTGTGGGAGGAGATGCCCCGTGGGGGTGCCCCTGGTGGCTTTATATATGCAGCCACCTAGGGTTTACAAGTGCACTAATGGGATTTGTATTGGAGTCGCCGTCTTGGGCCTCTAGTCGGCGCCGCTTGTCTAGGTCCAGCGTGCGCCAGTCGTCGTATTGGGCGAGTCGACCCGCTCTGGGCTTGGCTTCAGTCGGCTCGATCCAGCTGGCGAATCCGCTTCGTGGGTATACCCCGATTGGTATTCCCCCATCATCGGAGATCTCATCGCCACCATAACGAGAGAGGTTCATGAAGTTCCTGATGTAGGTATTGACATTATCATTTCCCTGCTTGAGGTTGACAAACACTTCCTTCATCCTTTCCATGACAATTTCTGACAGATACTGCTCTTTGAATGCTCCAGTGAACTGTCCCCAAGTAGGCTGAAAACCAATGCATTTTGCCTTCAGGTAATTCTCCCACCAGAGAGCTGCATCTCCCTTCAGAAGGTGAGTAGCACACTTTACCCATTCTTGCTCAGGAACATCAGCAGTCTCTAGTAGCCTTGACATCTCACGCAACCAATCATCAGCATCAAGTGGTTGATCAGAAACATCAAATTGGCGTGGATTGAACTTCAAGAAGCTTTTGATGTCTCCTCGCTTGGGAGGTGGAGGTAGCGGAGCAAACTCATTCCTCCTGGCACTTTCCTCAAAACGCTGCTGGTTCTGCTGCATTGCTGCCAAGGCATTGGCGATGTTTGACAACGCGGAACCCAGTTCAGGTGGTATGTCCTCATCAGAACGGCGTGGTGGAGCCATCCTGTGATTGATATAAAACACAAGTCAGTACTATAATGGAGAATAATAATAATCCAAAATAGTACCAAGATGGAATTACTCAAGATTAAAGGATACAATTTACTAAGATGATATTAAAATATCAACAAAGTTCAAAGCACCTAGAAGATATTAAGCATATCGCACACGACTGAAAAGGAGTGTGGTACACAGATATATCAAAGAAAATTTTTCCACAAATTTCGGCATTAAAATACCAATAGATGCGCAAAATCACTTAACGAATCAAGATTAGTGACTCTACCAATTCAATATACAAAAGCGAATGATAAGAGTAGTGGTATGGTCGCGACTCCATCCCGCACTCAAATCATTACTCCGCACATGAATAAGTAGAACACATATCCTAACCGCTTCTTCTCACGTTGAACCTAAAGATTAGTAACTACGGAAACGAACACCCCAAACAAGATAACGTCGGATAACAAAAGGTAAGACAGATCGCGGCGGTATACAACAAATCAGATAGATCGCGTCGGTTTGCAAAGCCTACCGGTATGGAATGTACCAACAGTTGATAACCAAAAGGCCGATTGTGATAACAACTTGGATGCAACAGATAGACAAAGAATTACACACTCACACACACACACACACACACACACACACACACACACACACACACACACACACAAACTATGGTACTACGGAAACCCAGAACACGTGAATCCTAGTTTGAATTTTTAAGAAGAGGATTGAAAACGTTACACTTCCTTACCAGAAAAGGGTGGGTGGGTAAGAAAAGTGGAAGCAGTCCTACTCTCGCGTTTTGTTTTCCCTAGTATACATAACTACCAAAAATATTTGCTAGGTGACAACGACCATTTGGTGAGACCACGAAGGCGGGATGGCTCGATACCAATTGTAACTACCTCGGTGAATTACGCTCCTAGTTACAAGCTTTGGATGAGCGGAAATGGTTGAAATAATGCGGTGGGGCCCAAATGCCACTCACGGTAGACCTTTGGTCGTCCCAACCATTTCAAACATCGGGACAAGAACGGGCGTGTCGGCGGGCGAAGGGATCAACTACATACACAAATGAGTATGTATGCAAGCCACCATACAATAGTACATCGAGCCATTCCATCTAAAAGAAAGGAAAATATATAACGCATACGGCAAGATTCAAATGTCCTAGATAGATATAATAGTTTAGGATATCTCCTCATACATCACACATCAGAGTATCAGGCGGAAGCGGCAAACAAGATCCGAGTACGGATAAGAAGCAAATCGGCATAAGATGCCCCATAAATAAGCACATCCCGCCCACAGATCTCACGGATCCCCGTTCCCGGAATCTCTACACCGAACGATCGTTGCCCACATCATCCGCCTCCTCCACCCAGTATCCATCTTGTGAGTGTACCTGTTCATATGAATCAAAAAATTTATCGTGTGAGACCCTAGGGGTACTCAGCAAGTCTTTATGCCTCTAAAGGGGACACAACCTGGGGTGATGCAATTGCAGCAAAAGATAAACCCTAACAGTTCTATAGATACTCGCTAACCATCCGCCTAACCAAAGATAGACGGATGTCCGTGAATTAATGACAACAGTTATAACAGTAATATCAACAGATCCATCCTCCTCCTCGCTTACCAACGAGGAAGCGGACGAACAACCCCCCCATCCGTTGGCAATTTTATTAACCATTTCATGAGTGTTGCACTATTTACTAGTCAGTTACTTAGTCAAATTAAAAGCGGTACTTTAGTTATGCTTGTCTATGATCGAGCAACTGTGCTCCAAGTCGTCCATAACCGCGGACACGGCTTTCAGAAAGTTTTACCCTGCAGGGGTGCACAAATAGCAACACACACTCGATCAACCTCGGAAAAACCAAATCAAAACCCAGAGCCTTTCACGACAAAGCGATCACAGATTGAGAAATATTTTAGGGGCCACCCCATTGAGTACACCATAGCGAAGTTAGTGACTCGAGACGGACTCAAGGTTTGCGCCGATGGTACATGCTTGTTGGGAACCCAAAACTGGGCTTGTCGATACAGCGAAAACACTCCGCTTACCTAAGCGGTACAGTGCTCCTCGCACAATCGTAATAAAGCGAAAGCATGGCATACGTACAGGATAGTAAATAAAACCTCAAACTAGTTTGTGGCCCCAAGAAATAAGAATGAATCAAGCTCTGGCTCAGGGGGGTCCCATAAGCCTCCCGGATGTGGATAGCGAATAATCAAGGAACAGGAATCAAGTACTCGGGGTCCTACGGGACACAAGTGAGCAGGAAAAACCAAATAGCAGATATTGCCCACCGGTGCCACTTTCATTAGTTATCCCATTACTACTCAGGTTAAGTTGTTTAGGTACCTCGTTATCCAACAGACACTCACATACCCTACACATCTTTGTTCTCGACTCGCATGGCTCAAACAACTCCTGTAGTAATGGCTCATGGGATGGAGGAACAAGCTTCGGTGGGGTTTAATAGTAAAGGCTATGCAATACTTGGGATTCAATTTAATGCAATCGTGACTCAATGATGCAAGAATAAGATAGAGGCAATAGGTACTAAATGTATGCAAGCATGTGGTAGTGCTTGCTGGCAGCTCGATTGAGCGAGAGAAGGATCTGGGTAGTGCTCCTGGTTCTCTTGATATATCCCCTACTCAGCGTCTATTCGAAGAAGAACCAAACAAACAAGGGCCAACATAAATAAAGTGCACAAGCATAGGAATACGATGCGTCAAGCAAACAATCATGCCATGATGAATGATGCACAAGTTGCATGGCAATAATGTAGCATGGCATGGGTGAGGTGTAGAATACAAGAAATAAACATTTTATTGAGTTTTGGCCACATTTTATACTCATATTAGTTGCTGTTTACATTATATTTATATGATGCATGGTGCAATTCAGAACATGGAATGCATAAACAGAAAGGTCTCGTCGAGCTGATCATTTTAGACATATCATTTGTTAAATTTGGAGTTATAAATCAAAAGTTATTAATTAATTAAGGTGAGGGGCATTTTATTGTAATTTAATTCAACTTGAAATTTTAATTGCCCAAAATATATTTTGGATGGCATATTTGAAATCCTCACATTTTTCTGATTTGAACACATATATTATTTGTATTATTTGGATTTATGAATTTAAAATTTATTTTAAAGTCAAAATTATTAAATAGGGTCAAAGTCAAGGTTGAATATTTAAATTAATTCTGAAAATATTTGATTAAAGATTTGAATTCACATTCAAAAACAAAATATTTTTCATATTAAGTTTGAATTCAAATTCCAACCCATTTGAAAGTTATGAATTAATTCATATTTAAACATATTATAAACATTTGAATTTGAATTCAGAAAAGGTTCTGGACTTTTGATTATAAACCTCTAGCTTCTTCTTCATCGTCGGCTTCTTGTGAAGCCACGCGAACGACGCATGCAATCCCTTCGACTTTGACTCCTTCGGTGGCATGGCGACAAGGGGACGAATGAGGTACGCCAGCAAGAGATCATAGGGAATGGGAATGGAGGGTAGGATAAATGAAATGGAGGGAAGGGAAAGTGAAATGGTAGGAAATAAAAGGGAAATTGAAATACTTTCTGGTTGTGCCACTGACAGGGCTGGGCCACCTATTGTCGGGTGTGTTTGGCGCCCCCACAAGGATCCATGTGAGTCAGGGTTGTCCTGGGAGCACCAGACACAATATTGGGTCGGCATGGGAGCATCAGACACAATATTGGGTCGCGTCAGACGGAACGAGCCTTTTAGGGGCACGACTAGGCACAACTTTTGTGTGGCTGGCGCAATAGACTTTTGGGGAGTCGTTTGGATCATTAGGACTAGGTATGCTCTTGCAAATCTAAATTGAGATAGACACTATGGGTGTGTTGGGTAGGCTGGCAGCAATTTTGGAGCTCCAAGGGCAAGGCCTTGGGGGCATTGCCCCATCGCAAATGGGATTTGGGCCATGATTTGCACTTTATTTGGTTGGTTGTGTTGCATTAGTAAGCCCAAAATTGACTCGGCGATTGGATGCCTGCTGCAACTAGAAATCAACCTTTAGCCTCATCTGTTATCCATATGGTGAACTTACCTCACACCATGACATTTAAAACAGTTACATCTGCAGGCCTCGAATCGAAAACTTACTTCATGAGAATGAAATGATGAGATTAAGCTAATTCTCAAAGGAAATTTCGAGCTGTTTGATTGTGTGCTATGAATTTGATGAATTTGTGTAAAACAAGTCAAAGTTTTAACACAAAATTGAAAAGTTAGAGTCAAAACTTGGAATTGATTATCAGAATGGAATCACATCGACTGATCCATGTCTTTTTCATGTAGACTCAGCTCATGATGAAACAATACAAACTAGACTATCAAGATGTAGGTGACGAGAGGTTAGACACTTATAGAAAACACACACAATTGTGGTCTTCCATTTATAATAGAGGCACACATGAACATCTTAGCATAATGCAGATCTACTTGTCTATAACCGAAATAAAAATGTACATCCAAGAGTTGTGTGAAATGGCTAGGTGAAGCTACTCCTCAGAGGCAATTTCAAATGGTTGACCGTGCGCGATGAATTTGACGAAAATAATCTAAGAAAGCTTCAAACATGAACATGAAATTAAGAAGATACAGTTAACAAAACTTGGTGCCAATTGTTAGAATGGAATCACATAGTTGACATGCTTCTTTTTCATGTAGAGCTTATTTTCATTCTAACCACGTTTTTGCTAATTAGAAAGGGTTAGAGAAGAGACATTTTAAGGAAGGTGAGAAGAACCATCAAGTTGCATCCGTGGAGGCACCCACGTGCCCTAGTTTCACTCTACGGCCGGTCACCGCGGCCAGGATTCTAGGTTAGGCTGCCTAGTGACAGGGAAACAACCGTCAAATGGCCAGAAGCCGACAGCTTGCGCTAGAGGAAAGAGGCAGCAGGCAGCGACCCCTAGTGATAAGACGGAAAAGTCCAAGGCCACCTTCGCCCGCGGACCGAAGCCAACGGCCATCCCGCGGGTTGCCTCCTTCGAGGAGGTTCTCCCATGCCACATAGCCACTCCACCGAAGAAGAGGATTCGTCCCTGATTGCGTCACCGGTCGCCTCCTACGTGCTCGATGAAACTTCACAAGGGTAATTTCGATCCTTTTTTGTCTTCTAATTTTCCATCGATATATTAGCTGTTGTATGCAATTGAGTGTGTTTGATATGTGTTGTTCATCGATGTAGTGTTGATGATAAGGTGTTTTTGTAACATATGAATTTTGGATCTCAGGCATATGAAATCCCATCGCAGGAATATGAGATAAATTATGATGATGACAATCTTGATTGTTACGATGAGGGTTTCTTGGATGAGGGTCCAAGGGGAAGAACGGGAAACTACACTGCATTGGAAAACAAGTTGTTCGTGTTGGCGTGGAAGAAGGTTGGGCTAGACCGGCCATGGGTACAGACCAACCGAAGGACACCTATTAGACAAGGATGAATGAGTTCTTCATTGCATAGAACAAGAGTGGCAATGTGCGAACGGTGACTTCTATGCATGCTTGGCACAAGTGGATCACTTGAACCCAAGTCGCACCAATGTTGGTGATCGGGTGAGTGTTTGCATCCTATTTCTCCATCAAATCTTATTTTTCATTGTCTTGTATGTGGCTAAATGAGCCTTAGCTATTGTCATATGTAGAAGAAAAATGCTGAAATCGGAGGATGGGGTGCTATGGGAGGAGGCATGGGAAGTGCTACGGGAGGTGGCATGGCCGGCGGCTTGGGAGTTGCTTCCAACAACACAACTAGGAGCAACTAGGAGATAAACAATGCAGCAATAATGCGTGAGAAGTGGCTATGGTATGTGTTTGTGTCGAACCCTGACTATGTCGATGAACTATTCTGTGCTTTGAAGTTTGAACTTTGCATTTTGTTTGTGTTTGTGTCGAACTATGTCGATGGTCAACTTTATGCTATGCAACATGGATTTGAAGTTTATTTTTATATGGGTCTGATGATCTTGATTTTTTTTGAACGGTAAAAGGGGTCTAGAAGGACCCCGATGCTGCTTATATTATCGTCGGTGGCAGTACAAATACAAGGGAGCCCCCAAAGATAAGGAAATTACAACCAGGCCCTTGAAAAGTACAAAGAAGACCCTAGGACAAGAGTAGAGAAAGCAATCAGGTCCAGGACATCTTCGAGCTCCTTCGCCATACGCGACCATGCGAGCTTGATCTGACGCCAACTGTACCACCGGGACATTACCACTTGGGGTATAGCGGGAGCACGCCGTCTCGAAGCTAGAAAACCTCCGTAACAGAGGAAGAGAACCTTCGCTCGTCGGCAAGCAAGGTGGGAGTGCTGCCCTGACCCTCGAGATCGACACCGGGACGATAAGCAACCGTCGAAGAAGCGGTGCGATGAAGAACTCCCAACGAATGGAGCCTGCTGCCCAACATGTAGATGTCGACTCCAAATTTGTCGTCGATGTTTTGCTCCAAGCAGAAGCATCCGCGCCTCCTTTCCTCGATTCTTGATCCGGAACAAAAGCTTGTGCTCTTCATCCCTCGCCTCCACGGCGGCCGGAGAAAGAGTAGCAAACATTACCAACAACATCTGAAGAAATCCCCACCAAGATACCATGGCGAGTAAGGCGTAGCCTGCCTCCTCCCCGCCACCATGGCGGCCGAGGATGCCCAGGCGCCTCCACTCCATGGCAAGACTTGGCGACGCATGAACAAGGTAGCAAAGACACCACTTCCCCATCTTCCCCGCCACCACCGTCCAAGAAGAGAAGCGAGTCCACCACCGCAGAACCTCGCTGACCTTATTCAAGGAGTTCTTTGGCGTCCAACATCCCCACCATCCCGACGAGAACAAGATGAGAAGCATCGACCACCGGATCTGGTCGAGATATCCGGCGAGCTCCTCACGGCAAAGCGCCGACTACAGGCACGCGGCCAAAACCTACCCCTAGTATATACACTACACAAGCCAGAGCCTCTCCTTAGCCCATCTCGACCGGCAACGCCGGCGAGATTGGCCTCGGTTTGGCCTGGCTCACACGGAGGTTCTCTCAGCTACAGTAACGAGGAGAGAGACGGGAGACGATAAGAATGGGGCGCGCGGAAATTATCATGTCTGATGATCTTGATGGTAGTTCCAATTTCATTTGTGTACCCCGCATAATCTCAGGGTGTCACGAACGACGGAGAGACACCAGCACGGCCATCCGGTGGTCAAAGTCAAGGACCTGATTGGGCGCAGACTCCCGGTTGTTGCTACTAGCCTCTGCGTGCCTGATGCAATCAGCGAAATGTAATGGTCGACCTGGCTCAGTAGAGCTCACATGTGCTCCAATTTGAAATGCACGTTCATAATCTACCAATTTGATTGTATGTATGCTGCCACATTTGTCTATAACATATTTACGAACAAAGGGAGTACAGTAGAAGAAAGCCAACGTGACCATTGGTTTGGTTCCTCCTCACAATTTTCTCGCAACATAACAGCTGTTTTTCGCCATCAAGAACATGATAAGTACTGTTATAGCTATAAAACTGAAGCAATAGAGGAGAAAAAACGGGTGCAGAATGCCCCAAGGTTGTTCAGGCTGCATGATATCAGCTCACAGCATCTTATCAGTATCATACTTTGGCTGTCACAACACATGGTATATGAGTACCTCTGGGTAGTTAACAGATCTCCCAAACATAACCACATTTCGCTTACAACTGAAAATTTTGGTCATCAAAAGAGTAACTGAAAAATTCTAACACGGAGAATAGGCGAAGAACAACGTGGCATGTAATTGATATATCTGCCAGGGTTGGGGCTTTTGTGTCATAATATGGAGGCAATTGCAAAAGAAAAAAGAACTACAGATGAACTTAGTTTTCTAACTGATTTATAGATTGACAGCTCATGCCTTCATGATCCCAATGTCATTTCCAAAACAAACAGTTGCAGCTAGAAAAAGAAAGGAGTTAATCTACATGATAAGTGTTAAGTGATAACTGTACAAAAGGTCGCTGCTCTTTGGCCTTCTTCGTCACCCACCAGAAAGAAATGACATGCCCAGTTCTCCTGATGCCTAGAGGACTGCTGGAGCTCGGACGTGGACCATGCCCCACTCGACGCTGGAGGGTTTGCTTGAGTCCCCCGTTGCAATCTAGCCGGCGTTTGATGCGCCTTGGGTTTTGTAAAGTTGGATTACGCTAAGCTTTTGTTTCCTGCTGTTATCTCTGAATCTGTAGCCCAGAGGGGTGCTTTTGCTGCTGCTGTAGTGAACTGAAAACGCTTCAGGGATGTAACCAGGCCTGCTCCTACATGGTTTCATTTGAAATGAATGGAAACGTGGGCAGAGGCCCCTGTTGCTCTAAAAAGTATCTGTACAAAAGAACAGGAGCTGTACAATGAGAAGCTCCGCTGATACTAGATGACTTTGTAATGAAACATGTGTGTATTGACCTTGAGTGTTTCCTTCAGGATTGATACAGATTCCAATCCATGTCAGGTTGTGAAAAAACTTCATAGTCCGTTGGACCATCTACAAAGCTATTAACTGTCTGCATCCCTTCTAACAATGATGGCTGGAATCGATCACTTCCAGATGGCAGCAACTTATAGAACACTAACAGCCCAAGAGTACATATAGCCTGTAACTTCATGGAATCACCCTGGCCTGCGAAGAAGAGCAACATTGCAGCAAGGAAGAAGATAACACAGAACTGCATGATGCACAGCACTCTATCCATCAGCTTGCCATCATTGCCTGCAGGAAATCCTCTGACTCTGTACACGAACAGGAAGTTGTACTTGTCCACGAGGTAACGGTAGCCAAAGTATACTGCACCGACAGGAACCACAAGCGGAGCGAACAGTGAGTAGATCATTGTGAGTGCAAATATTGTAATGTCAAACGCGTAGTACTGCGCAAAGTCAAATGTCTGCTTTGGCATGTGGAAGCTCCGGTTTATTGGGTACAAGGAAAGATCATGCCCCTCGATACCATCCAGAAAGCCGCTGCCTTCTCTCTCAGACATTAGAGGCGCTATCAACCCATTTGTTTCTTCATCATTCTCATGATGCCGGCTGTCTTCGCTTTTCTTCAGGGACCAATTGGATCATATCATTCTTCCTAAATTTCCTCATTATATGCTTTACCCAAGGGATTGGAGCCAGCAGATCAAAAGATATTCCTAGAAAGGCGCTTGTGATTAAGAATGCCAGGGACGAAAGTGAAGATCTTGACAGAAATGTTGGGCTTAAGTAATGTTCAATCTGCTTGCACTCAGCACCATCTAAGTAGCACCGTCCCATGCTAAGTATCCAACTTTCAAGTGACGATTCCACCAGCGCACGCAACAGAATGAGATTAACAAGGAAGAAGCAAACCATCTTCAGCAATGCAGCCCTCTGTTCCCCCGACACTGTCAAATGGAACTCAAACTTGGAGAAGTACGACAATACTGATGGGATGATGATATACATACTCACGAAGATAAGGACATTGGGAAGATACTGGAATATTATTGTCCAGAACCAGCTTGAGCCTTGAAGCCAAAGAATCCATGATTTAGCTTGATCCACAGCCTCCACATTGATGATCCGAGCCGCGTTTTGCATCCCACTGAGTATTGACAAGGGTGAACTAAAGAACAAGAGCATTAAAAGAAGGCAGGTGTTGACCGCAATTCGCCGCAGAGCTAGTGAGGCCTTGCTCATCCCAAGATGATTCCAGTAGATATCTGATGCCGGTGGTGCCCTCTCCACTCTCCATCGGCTCCTCTCAAGCTGGAGCTCCATCACTGGGAAGAACCTACCAATTGGTGTCTTCTTCCTTTCCATCCGGAAATCCCTCACAGCCTTGTTTGCCGTGTACACATCCTTAAACACAACGAAAGCTATTCCAGCACCAGGTGCACGCCCTTCCTTATAATCCGAGAGCCTGCTCCCAATCACAAGTTTACTAGTCTGAAACCTCCTTAGCCTTTCATCATCAGTAAACCCAAACCTCTGCGCTGCCATTGCACACAGCTCTTTGCATCTCCTGACAAACCAATGTGCTTCCAATTGCCCTGTTTCGTCCTGCACAAATTCGTCAAACAGGCTGCGGGCGTCCATCCTTGCCTCCAGCCAAGAGATCTTGTTCCGGACCTTCCCCCACTCTTCGGCAAGATACTCCAACGTGCAGAGGTCGAAGGGCACAATGACACGGTACACCTTGCCAGGGTACTTGTGCTCGAAGTAATCCTTGAGCGGGGTCTTGTCGGCCGCCAGCGTCCTAGGGATGCCCTGGATCATGATGGTGAAGACGGCAACAGAGCTGGAATTAGGGTCGCTCGGGTTGCCGTTGCCGTCCCGAAAGCGGGTGATGCGGAGCGCATCCTCCATCCGGGAGATGCCGAGATGCGCGATGGCGACGACCGCAGCGGTGAGGAGGAGATGGAGCCATAGCAGCGGGGACGACTTGGGGATGTGGGAGATGGTGGTGGTGGCGAACTGGTCGGCAATGGTGGCGTCCCCGGCGAAGAGGTTGAGCGGCAGGGCCGCCAAAACTGCCGCGGCGGAGACGGCGGCGAGGATGAGGAAGGAGGCCCGCTCGAAGAGGAGGAACTGGGCGGCGTCGGCGCCGCAGTGGAGCGCGATCTGCGGCGCGGTGGCGTGGTAGACGGCGAGGAGCTTGGCGGCGAGCGCGGAGGGCCCCGGGATGCGGCGGTGGTCGAAGCGGAGCTTGACGAGGAGGAAGAGGAGCACGCAGGAGGAGGCGCCCACGGCGGAGATGTTGATGAGGTACTGGATGCTGCCGTACCACGCCTCGGGCTCCCCGGCCTCCGGCGGCGGCACGTCCGGGTCCATCGGGCAGCGGGCGCGGCAAGGGGACGAAACCCTAGGTTTTCGTCCGGCGAATACGCCGACGAGATCAGGAGATGCCTTGCCGCCGCGGTTCGTGGACGAGGGTGGGGCTCGGCTGGCTGACAAGATCCCGACGGGCTACGGAGCCACGGAGGTGCGCGAGGCGTGTCGCCGTGCCCTTGTCCCTACCCGCGGCGCGGTGTGGGTCGCTGCAACGTGGGGACGCCGGACGGGTGGTATTCTTTCCTTTTGTTTTCGGGGAAGCAAAGTAAAGTTTTGTTAACCTTGGAGGCTAAGGACTTGCAGAAGCATCATCTCATGTAACATGACTAGGACTCATATTGGTGATGATTTGGTCTTATGTTTCCAAAATATTTGTTCCATTTGGTGAAATTCAGCGAGGAAAAATACTTTATGGGCAGTGTTAGGCGTCCCCGGATGAAAACTTTCCATCTCCCGGGACCCGTCATTCGATCGGGTTCGATTAACGCTCAGATCTTCTTTCCGTCCACCCTCCTGTTTTTGCTATAAATAGTCTTACTTTTCTACAAGTAGTTCCGTTTTTGCTACATGTAGCAGAAAATGGTTCGGTCTAGAAAAAAGAACAGACATACTAGAACTCTCGAAGACCTCACTGGCGACCTTGTAGCAAAAAGTTGTGCTAATGTAGAAGACCCGACCTAGTCGGAGACTCTCGTAGGTAAGCAAAAACTTTACACTATTGTAGCAAAATTACAAAACGTCTATGGTAAAATGTTTTTCCTAATGTAGCAAAGGGGACATCGCTAGATACTCTTGTCAGAGACCTTGTAGCAAAACCATAGAGACTGGTTGTGGCAAAAACATTGTGATGAAAGTAGCAAAAAATATATGAATAAATAGCAAAAGTAATATACTAAGGTAGCAAAACGCTCAGCAAAGTGATACATCGTAAACGTATCTATAAATTTTGATGCTCCATGCTTGTTTAGCATCCGTTATGTTTTGTCTATACTTTGAGGTATTTTATACACTTTCTGAAACTAGCATATTGACAAGATGCCGCAGTGCCAGTTGCCTGCTTTCTGTTATTTTTGGTTTCAAAAAAGTTAAAAAATAAATATTCTCAGAATTGGACGGGACAAAAGCCAATATGCCTATTTTTTCGGAGAAACACGAAGCAGAGACGGAGGGGGACACCAGGGCGGGCACACCCTATGGTGGCACGGGTGGCCTCAGTGGCGCCAGGAGCCCCTGGCATCTCAACCTCGCCTCGCCTATAAGAAGCCTCCCGACTCAGAAACCCTAAAATCATCTGGCATACATCCACGAAAAGTTTCACAGCGTCGCCGCCACCAAAGGGGAGATTCGGAAAGTCTCTGTTCCGACACCCTGCCAGGACGGGGAAGTGCCTCCGGAGCCATCTCCTTCGATCTCCACCACCATCTCTATCACCGTTGCTGATTCCCATGATGAGGAGGGCGTAGTTCTTCTTTGAGGCTAAGGGCTCTACCGGTAGTTATATGTTCATCGCTCTCTATGCATGATCATATTGTGGTCATGAACTTTGTAATCAAGTAGATCTGCTCTGCTACTCAAGTGCTTTAATAGATCTCGGCTCTCCTCACGTGTGTGAAAGTGACAGCGTGCACGCCGTGGTGGCACTTAGGCTAGAGTCTACATAAATACTCAAGTGCTTTAATAGATCTTCGGCTCTCCCCACGTGTGTGAAAGTGATAACATGCACGCCGTGGTGGCACTTAGGCTAGAGTTTACAAATACTTATCATGAGTATATTTTGAATTGGTTGTCTCTATGAAATAGTGGTGTTTGAAGGAACCATCTAGCGCTCAAGGTGACAGTGTGGGGTTACCTAGATAGGGATTGCAAACTTTAAGGAGTGCTTTTGTAGCCCTACCGTAGTTTAGAGTTATCCAACCAAAGAGTGGTTAAGAGTAGTATCATGAAGAGAAGATATTTATATGAGAGTGTTCACTAGTGAAAGTATGATCCATAGGCCTTATTTCTAAGCATTGAAACACCATTTGCAACTAGATCTGTTACATGTTTGCTTCCTGCCATCTCTATTTCAGATTGCCTTTAGTCTTTTCCTCCCCGTCAAGCTCTTTTCTGGCACCATTGTCTTATAATCATTATATCACTTGTATTTCACTATCTCTTCATCGAACTAGTGCACCTATACACCTGAGAAGTGTATTGGGTGTGTTGGGGACACAAGAGACTTCTTGTATCTTGATGGCAGGGTTGCTTGAGAGGGATACCTTTGACCACTTCCTCCCTGAGTTCGATAAACCTTGGGCAATCCACTTAAGGGAAACTTGCTGTTGTTCTACAAATCTCTGCACTTGGAGGCCCAACAACTGTCTACAAGAATAGAAGTGCGTAGACATCAAGCTCTTTTCCGCACTGCTTGAGGTAGGTAAAAGGTACTCACATCCTCTTGGTGTGTGAGTGCTCGAAGTTATTTCCTTTAGATTCTGCAATTGTGTCTTTTTGTTTCTTGTTTCACTAGTTAGGCTTAATGGAAAACAACAACAAAATTAGAGAGCTCTATAGTATTTATCTTGAGTTAGGACATGAAGTGTTTGAAGAAAAAAATAAAAAACATGTGAAACTTTATTTGCATGCTAATAGCAATGTTATTAATATGAATTCTTTGAACACCATTATTGTTAATGCTATGGAAACGTCTAAGCTTGGGGAAGCTAGTTTTTATGAAAATGATCTTTTTAGTTCCCCGGCTTTGGAAGATAGCTATTCTATTGCTTATGATGATACCAAATCTCCAATATATGATGATTACAATGATGAATATGATTATTTTTAGTCCACCTACTATTGAGGAGAAAATTAATTATGATTACAATATGCCTCCTATATTTGATGACTATGGTGATGATAATAATAATGATAGCTATTTTGTTGAATTTGCTTCCACTACAATTAATAAGAATAACTATGGTTATGTGGAGAGTAATAATTATTTTATGCATGTGGCTCGTGATAAGGATGTTTTATGTGATAGTTATATTGTTAATTTTATTCTTGTTGCTACTGGAAGTTATTATGAGAGAGGGAAACATGGTATTATGTATCTCAACAATATTAAATTTCCCTTCTTTATGTTGAAAGTTTTGAATTTGCACTTGTTTTGCTTTCCTATGCTTGTTGCTTTGTGCTTTTATGACTTGTTTCTTTACAAGATTCCTATGCATAGGAAGTGGGTTAGACTTAAATGTGTTTTAAATTTGCTTCTTGATGCTCTATTTTAATTGAATTCATATTTCTTATGTGAGCATCTTCTCAAACTATCAAGCCTAACTTAAAGACGTTAAAGGAAAATACTTCTTGGAAGATAACCCAATAGTTTTATTGAGTCTTGGAAGTTGTTACTTCTGTAATAACCTCTTCTTATCCTTTTTGTTTGATTTTTTGTGCCAAGAATAACCTCTAATGAAAGGGAAGTAAGATTTGGGTAAGTGTTGTCCCGAAACAGATTTTTATACTTCACTGTAAAAATTCTTGAAAAATCTCTCTATGTCGGATTGAGATGTAATTTTCTGAATAAATCCCCCAGGTTGTTAGATAAGTTTTGTTAGTTCAACACTTTTTGATTTGAGCAACAGAAGGTCTTCGAAAAAATCGGTTTCTACCTGTTGGTCTGTTTTGACAGATTTCTGCCATTATTTTCATTTGTTCTTTATTTATTTATTTTTGGGTTCTCTTTGGTAAATTGAACTTTTTGAAGGAATTGCTACTGTAGCTTGTGTTTTTAATGAATTTTTTTGTTTTGAAACTAATCCCAAAGGTTTATTACTCTTGAATACACTAATGTTGCTAATAAAGAATTGTGTGAAGTTTTGTATGAAGGAAATTTTCAAGTGTAGAGGAAGACTGATGTGATGAGATGAAGAATGGACAAAAGCTAAAGCTTGGGGATGCTGCCCCATGTCACCCCAAGAAATATTCAAGAGGTAAACGCGTCAAAGCTTGTGGATGCCTTGGGCATCCTCTTCTTCATCGATAAAAATCCCAGGTCTCTTTCTAGACTCTTCATTTTTATTGTTTCATGCACTGTTGTGTTGCTCTTGGAGCGTGTTTGTTTTTGTTCTTAGTTTTATTTTGTTTGGTTTGCTGCAATAAGTTGGTTGTATTACAAAACACTTATTTTGGAGAGACACACGCTCCGTTTTCATTGTTTAGAACACTCTAGTTTTCACTCTTATTGTTCTGTGAGTGTTCTCTTTTGCTAGCACTATGTTTAGCTTTAATTTTCTTGTGCTTTCATCTTAGAACTTTTAGTTCTTCTTTGTGGAATTGTGAGACAAGATCACTGATCTTTATTGAGTATTATCTTTGTGAGTTGTTTTAAATAAGTCGATTGGTGTTGGAAAAGGGTAGAAAACTCCATGCTTATAGTGGTACAAAAGGAAGCTTGTTTTGAGTGTGGCTTAGACTTTATCATGTCATGCTAGATGTTACCTTATGCTTAGTGATTATTGTTGTAGCATGACTTGTTCCAAACAACTGAGATTGCTTAATGTGCCTTGAAAGAATCATGCATTGTTTTAGCATACAAAAGCATAGTATTGTGGTATTCTCATTTGATTCTTTATTTGGGTTGACTTGGCACATGCTTACACCATGTTACGACTATGAACCAGTTACCTTAGCCTCTATGATCATTTAGTTTTTGACTTGTGATACCACTTTATGCTTTGATTGATAGTGTTTTGTCGCTTTACATGATTATGGTCATTATTTCTCTCTTAGTTGGTCGCTCCCGGTCTTTTGCTAGCATCCACTTGTACTGAGTAAGCTCTACTCATACATCCAACTCCCAAGAAACCAAGTTATTCCAAATTTTCCACTATAAATTCCTATACATGGTGTGTTACATCATTCCAAGTATATTCTTGTTTTGTTTATCTTCCAAATTAAACTTGTTATGTGAAAGTTAGTGATTAAAGCTCTCACAAACTTGATGGCACACTTTATTTTTCTTGCCCCTAATAAACTAGAACCATTGTGTCATCTATGTTGTATATGCTTGCACTTATACATTGGGATTTAGCAGAATCATGCTGTCACAGGGAGCGCTTTCAACATTGCACCTGTACATTGTACCCAGTTGATATCATGCTCTTTTGTTTGCGGATGTCGTCGGTGTGAAATAAAAGGGGAACTTGTAAGTCCATGGAGTTATGTATGTGTGTTAGAGAAACGTCTGGGTCGCTAGCCTAAGCCATGCCTAATCATGGTGGAAACTTGCAGCATCACCATAGTGAGCAATCTATGGAGCAGTCTTCTTATAAAAAAGAGAGATAGAGAAAAGAGATTGAGGAAAAGAAAGAAAAAAAGATATGAGAAAAGAGGAAATAGAGAAAAAAAATACCATTTTCCCATGGTAAATAAGAAGATTGCTGAGATGCTCATTGTATGCTTGCCTTGTCATTTTGATATGGGATAGCTCCTGTATCATGGGGCAAGGGGTACCCCGTTGGCGGTTCTCTATGATACACATGTACTTACTATGACAAGAACTTACCGGTGACTAAAGTTGAGTAGCATGAGGAGTGACCCTCGTACTCAAGGGACATGAGATTGCCAACTTATGATTTGTCAAGCATATACTACATATTTATTTCACTTTAACCTTAATCACTTCAAGATGCTTATGATAGGGGCAATGAGAGATGAATTTTAACAAGTACCATAATTTTTGGAAGCTCTTTATGAAACTTGAAATCCCTGCTTCCCTTTGAAGGGCCTTTCTTTCCACTTTTATATTGAGTCTCCACCTTTTATCCTTATGCACCAATTAAGAGAGCATAGTTGTCATTCTTAGTTCTATATGCATTATCCCAAAACTTATTGATTGATTCATCATGTTGATATTTGCTTGTTCTTAAACTATTTGTATCTAGTCACTCTTTGATGTCTACGCACTTCTATTCTTGTAGACAGTTGTTGGGCCTCCAAGTGTAGAGGTTTGTAGAACAGCAGCAAGTTTCCCTTAAGTGGATTACCCAAGGTTTATCGAACTCAGGGAGGAAGTGGTCAAAGGTATTCCCTCTCAAGCAATCCTGCAATCAAGATACAAGAAGTCTCTTGTGTCCCCAACACACCCAATACACTTGTCACGTGTATAGGTGCACTAGTTCGGTGAAGAGATAGTGAAATACAAGTGGTAACGGTGCCAGAAAAGAGCTTGACGGTGAGGTAAAGACTAAATAAAGCAAACATGCAACAGATCTAGATGCAAACGGTGTTGGAGATGGTGGTGGAGATCGATGGAGATGGCTCCAGGGGCACTTCCCCCTCCTGGCAGGGTGCCGGAACAGAGACTTTCTATCCCCCAAATCTCCCCTTTGGTGGCGGCGGCGGCGCTACGGAGGTTTTCGTGGATTTCTTCTGGATGCCCTAGGGTTTTTGGGTCGGAGGCTTCTTATAGGATAAGGGGGAGTCCGAGGAGGAGTCCAGAGGGCCTACACCTCTCCAGGCGCGGGCCAGGCTTGGCCGTGCCCAGGGGGGCTGGCCACCCTGTAACATCCCAACATTTAGGAACTAACGAAGGGTAGATTTAGAATTATGGAATGTTGCATGCATTCATTTGTGAAAATGTGGGTAAATTTTTCGCCAAATAAAACCTTGAGTGATCAATGTTTCTTTCTTACTTTGAGATTAGGTTTAGTCTTAAAGGAAGATTGTTATGAACTTTGAGATGATATTTAAGGAGTTATGTGTTTTAAAATGAATTTGAATTTTAAACTTGAGTGTTTGAATTATAATTCAACTGATTTAGATATAAGTTTTGAATCTTAAATTAATTAAGAGGTAAGTATTATAACTTAAATTCTATCCAAAGAAAAACAATAATGAATATGAAATTTATTTCATATTATCAATATATAAATAACTTACAAAGAATGTAACTTACTGAAGCCATGTTCAAACTTCACAAGTTACAAAAGAATAAAGAATAAGAATATTCTTTATTAATAATAATATAATCTTTATTACAATTGAAGAAAATGAAAATTACATAATAATAAAAGAAAATTACAGAAGAATAAGAAAATTACATGGGAACATTGACTAAACTATCCTATAACTAAACCGAGACTAAATCTTCATCTTTATATATGTACCGGCAAAACAAACAGAAAATATAAAGAGAAATAAAAGATTAGTGTTAGTATTATTTCTCTCAGATATGTCAGTGAAATGCACTTGACAAATTCATCATTGAGAAATTTTATAAAAGAGGCAAGTTTCACCAATATGAAAGAATCCATCTTTCATAAATTCATAGCTAGAAGTCAAATGACAGCCAAGAGGAACAAATTCACCAGCCAGGTGAAAGTAACCTGGTAAGAGTAAGTTCAAAAATTCTGAACATATCCACAAGTGCATAGCAAGCACATAGGCAGGACACACACCAGCATGCATGTGGTGTGTTGTCAAGCTCACAGAGTAGTCCAATCCCACAAAACCACAAGCACAGCCGTGGGAGGCACTAGTGCATCACCCCACTACACAGCACACAAGAATAGCCAGTGTAGAAAGCAGCTAAACTAAGCACCATAGCCAGCAACCACACCAACTAAGGATCAACCAAACATCACCAGAATGGTGACATAAGGAGGGGGATGGATCAGGTGGACAGCAAGATCAGGCCCATGAGCTAGGACAAGCAGGCTAGCTCAAGAGCAAGCACAGGAGTCCAGCAAAACCAGATCAAGATCATCATCACCAACTTACTACACCACCATCAGATTTTGTGGTGAGTTTCATAAAACCTTCACATGATCTAATCATCTTATTCAGAGAGAAACATGTGTTGTTTTATAAAACAAACCCTCGGAAAGTACCCAAGTGGGGTGAATCCATCATAGGGATTTTTAAACTCTAAAGGCAAACAACAAAGTACTTGGATCTAATCAGAGCTCAGAGCAACACCATTGCTCTGGATTAGGCTATATATTACAAATCAAGCCTAAATTTATCTATGATCTATTCCTAGGCACATCCCTAAAGGAAAGGTAGCACCTTAGAAACAAATATTTGGATCCATAGAATGATCAAGCTCACTATTTTTTTCCAAGCTTTGATTCAATAAAGAATAGCTGGTACCACTACCAGGACTATCTAGATGAACCCATTAGATAAGATCTGAATCCCTAAGCCTCAGACCAACATCATTGGTCTTAGGGAATTCAGATAAGAGCATCTATATTTATCTTTCAAAGCCAAGATTGCATGGTTTAGAATCAAACTTGTGTGCCATACATGATGGTGTCACAAGAACAATCCATTATGAATCAGGATAGACATTTAATCATCACTAATTCAAACAATCAACTTAACTAATCATTTTCCTGTTAACACAGGAATCATAACTAGGATATTTCTATGTTAAACTTCACTGTTTGAGATCATGACCACATGTTAATCTCCAAGCTAACAGCACTAAGACAGTAGTTGTATCTTAACATAATCATAACCATGAATCAAATAATCAGTGGAAAGCTATCAAGTCATTGGCTTTACCAAGCATGTTTCCCAAGCAATTATATCATCTGAATCAGATGCAATCCATGCATAAAATCATCTAAGAAGCAACCAGAAACAGTATAAATCATCTCAAGCAATAAGCCTCAGACCAATAATCATTTAGCATGTGTACAGACCATCCAAACATGAATCAATTCGTCCAGTACATAATCAATCACATAACAGGAACCCTAACTGGAAATCATCTTAATCTGAATCAAACAGTAGCCAGAAAGAACACTGCCAACATCTAGCACCAAATCAGCAAGCACGGGGAGCACCAGGGGAGGGGAATCAAACTCACCGTAGGTCCTCGTGGAAGAGTAGAAGAGGAAGCAGAGGGGCCGACGACCATGGCGACACGGGGATCACCCCAGAGGGGGCGCTGCAACCCGCACGGCGCCACGACAGCGACCCTGATCACGCCTGGAGGAGCAGAGCATCACCTTGACTCACGACGACCATGACATCACTTGAATCCATGCCAATCCCCAAACCTTGGGGTTCGGGACGGCATCGATCCATCACAGGAGAGCCCTAGGCTCAAATCCAATTGGATAGAATGAAAGAGCGTCATCGACAAACCCCAATTGCACCACGACGGCGAGACCAGAACGGCCGATGGCGGCGGGAACCGACGGTGGTGGCATCGCCAGCCACAGGGTCGGGGTCAGAGGAGGAGAAGATAAACTCGAGAGAGAGAGAGAGAGAGAGAGAGAGAGAGAGAGAGAGAGACGGTGAGGAGTGGGCCGAGCTGGGCCAGACCCTTCGGGATGGTCCTTTTGTCCAGAATTAATGGGCCACCAGGGCCCAATAAGAATAACTAGCCCATAAACATTTCCAGACTTATTTGAATAAAAAGGAAAACACCAAAATACCCCTGGACTTAATAAAATTCAAGAAAATAAAATAAAAGTCCAAAAATTATGAATAAAATATTTTTGGATTCACAAAAATCCAAACTACCCAAATAAATTAAAATATAAAATTTTAGACATTTAACTTTTATTAGGAATTTCGTAAATTATATATTCCTTATGGAATTTTACAAAATTATTGAAAGATGATAAAATTAATTAAAATTCACTTTCATTATGTATTAATATTTTAGTATTTTATAAAAATACTAAATAAATATTTAATCACCATTTTTAATGTATAATTGATAATTCCTAAAAGAATTATTAAATCAATAAAAGTCAAATAAAAGGGAAATAAAATAAAATAATTCAATATATGTTATAAAATATTAAAAAGTAATATTTATAAATCCTTTATTACTAAAAAGGAACTTTTGGGGGTAAATGCATATAAACATAAAAAATGCATTACATTACTTGCATAATCATTTTGCTTCTTTAAATATTGTCCTTACTGGGCAATAATGATGTTTTTGTAGAACTAGAAGCTCAAGGTCCAGTGCAAGCATCAGACTTCACTACCTTGCCATCACAAGGAAAGTTCATCACTTGCTCATGTCCTTTGAAGAGTCTTTATCAAGGTATTTGCAAATTGTGTGTTATCATATATGCTATAAAAGAAAGAAAATATTATTTTCACAAATAAAGAAATCATAGATATCATCCTAAGTGATGATATAATGAAGCAATAGAACTTAGAGTTCTAATTGCAACAATGATGATCAAGTAGGGACTTAATAACCCCTGACATCGTGATTCTAGCTTTGTATATTACGTTAGCCATGAGATTTGGAATGGGACGGAGAAGTCACCGATTCTTCTTCCTCTCGCATGAAGCCGGATGTGTCGTGGCTGTTATCCTCGTAGCATGCATATTAATTGGTAATTCGTAGAGGATATGCAGCATGTGGGTGGGAACCCTCATCGTCCCACGATAGTTCTGGCATCTAACGGTTTGTACAAACCATTGCCGTAATTCATTATTGCGGTGATCCAGCATACCACTGCATGTGTAGTACACTATAGTCGTTGGCATGACTTCTATAGAACACCGTTCCATAAATATCACATCCCTCAGAGTGGTACAACAGAAACATTGCAAGTCCATATTACAAAAGTACACACATTATTATTATTACAATACCGGAAGTTCAAGACTTCCAAAAGATCCAACTTACAAACCAAAATATAAAGTGTTCAGCGGAAATTTAAAGGTAACCACTCCGACTAGGAGTTGAGCTCAACAGCTTATTCTATAGAGTTCATGTTGTTCGGCTCCGTTAGTTACTACTAACTATATACTTAATTGGACTCGTTCTCATCGACACCATAGTGGATCTCGTAATACACTCCTTCAACTCCTCCGGACAGATCAGGTTCCTCGTAGTACACATCTTCTTGGCATTTGGCTGCATACATTGACACGTCTTCGGGATCCTCAGAGTCTAAGCAAGGGATCAAAGGAAAGAATGAGTAACAGCGTTACCCAACAAGTTCATTATATGCAAGGTGGGAAGTTTGATGCTCTAACTACCACCTCGGATTATAAATCCTTGGCACTATGCAATTTTTGTAAATATTTCTTCAAAGGTTGATTTTATTCCAAAAAACTATGACAATCTGCCTTCATAGGTTGACCAGAACTTTCATGGAGTTCCTTTCCTGCCGCGTTCGTAGCTCCTTCCTAGAACAAGGAGTAACAAGTTACAGTTCTTACACTCTGCAGAGGTGCGTTACTTTACCCATGAGAGATCAACTCCTTGTTGCACAACCGGGCGTACTTTCCCGTCCACAATTCCTTGATGTGGGGCCCAGTAGTTGGTCCAAGCCAATCACTGCCCCCTTCTTGACCCCGCATGCCTCCTTGGTGTACACCATGCCCACATAATGAATTACGACAATGGTTTGTACAAACCGTTAGATGCCAGAACTACCGTGGGACGATGAGGGTTCCCACCCATATGTTGCATATCCTCTACGAATTACCAATTAATATGCACGCTACGAGGATAACAGCCATGACCTGCACATCCGGCTTCATGCGAGAGGAAGAAGATACAGCTGGCTTCTCTGTCCCATTCCAAATCTCATGGCTAACGCATAATATACGATGCTAGAATCACTGATGTCAGGGGTTATTAAGTCCCTACTTGATCACCAATGTTGCAAATAGAACCCTAAGTTCTATTGCTCCATTATATCACCACTTAGGATGATATCTATGATTTCTTCATTTATGAAAATATTATTTTCTTTCTTTTATAGCATATATGACAACACACAATTTGCAAATACTTTGATAAAGACTCTTCAAAGGAGATGAGCAAGTGATGAACTTTCCTTGTGATGGCAAGGTAGTGAAGTCTGATGCTTGCACTGGACCTTGAGCTTCTAGTTCTACAAAAACATCATTATTGCCCGGTAAGGACAATATTTAAAGAAGCAAAATGATTATGCAAGTAATGTAATGCATTATTTAATTCTATATGCATTTTACCTATGTAAGGTGCCTTTTAGTAAAGTACTTACCATTTTTTTTAATATTTATTGCATATATTATTTTATTTTATTTCCCTTTTTATTTGACTTTTATTAATTTAATAATTCTGTTAGGAATTATTAATTATACATTAAAATTTATTATTAAATATTTATTTAGTATTTTTTCAAAAATACTATAATATTAATGTATAATGAAAGTGATCTTTATTTATTTTTATCACCTTTCAATAATTTTGTAAAATTCTATAAATAATATATAAATTACAAAATTCTTATAAAAGTTTAAATGTCCAAAATTTTATATCTTATTTTATTTGGACATAGTGGATTATTGTGAATCCAAAAATATTTTATTTATAATTTTTGGACTTTTATTTTATTTTCTAGAATTTTATTGAGGTCAGGGGCATTTTGGTCTTTTCCACTTGATTAAAACAGTTTTTAAAACAACTTGGGGGCTGGCCTTTTGGGCTTATTGGGCCAGTGTGGCCCAATAGGGCAAGGTCAAAATACCACACCGAGGGGGATTTGGCCCACCCAGCCCACACTCTCCGTCTTCTCCTCGTTTTCACCTCTCCTCTTCCTCGACCCCGCGAGCTCTGGCGCCGCCGCTGGCGATGGCCGCCGTTGAGGCTTCTCTCGCCGCCGTGGTGCGAGGCGAGGTTTGGCCACGCCTGCTCATCTGGTCCATCTTGATTTGACTCCGTGGCTTCGTGGTCGAGTTCACCCGTTCGAACCCTAGGGTTAGGAAAAGTGTTGTCGCGCCGCCACCATGTCCCGCCTTGATGGTGTTCTAGGCTCGTGGTCTTTGTCGGTGCAGTTGCGCCCCTTGGGTTCTCCCTGTGTCACCGCGGTTTGTCAACCAATCTGCTTCCTCTTCAATTCGTCAGCGAGGATCTCGGGTAAGTTGCTTCTGTGGTTCTTGTTCCTGCTACTACCATGAATATCTTTGAAGGGAATATGCCCTGAGAGGCAATAATAAATTGTTTATTATGTGTATTCCAAGTATATGATAGATGTTTATTTTGCATGCTATAATTGTATTAATACGGAAACGTTAATACATGTGTGTTTAATAAACAAACAGAAAGTTCCTAGTTAAGCCTCTCTCATAAACTAGCTCGTTGATTAACAAGATGATCAAGGTTTCCTGATCATGGACATTGGATGTTGTTAATAACGGGATCACAACATTAGTGTAATGATGTGATGAACATTCATCCGAAGTATAGCATTACGATCAAAGTCATTGAGTTTATATTGCTATAACAACTTACGAAGTGATCCTAATCCTTAGACCATGAGATCATGTCAATCACTAACACCTAAGAGTTTCTTGATAACATCAAACGTCACACCGTAACGGGGTGATTATAAAGATGGGTTCGTAACTAATAAAGTGTTATGTTGAGGCTCATGGATCAAGAGTGGAATTTGTTCATCCCGATGACGGATAGATATACTACAGGCCCTCTCGGTGATATCACATTGATTAGCTTGCAAGCAAGTGATTTGATCACTAGAATGTTATATCACGAACGAGAAAGAGTGCATGTCGAATCTAGATCAAACTAGGTATGGAGATACCGATGATCGAATCTCGGACATGTAATATATCGTGAGACAAAGGGATTAAGATACTAGCGTAAAGGTTCCGACGATCACAAGAAAGTCATCGTTGAATGTGTGGAGTCAAGATGGGTCTCCGATCCCGCTTCGATTATTGATCCGAGAGGGGTCTCGATCATGTCCGCATTATTCACGAACCGTAGGGTGACACACTTAAGAGACACCGACATCCAATTGGAGCAAAAGTTTCATGCCGAAAAGAATAAACAAGCGCAGGAATTTATTTCACTAGATACACAAACAGGTTTTCGGGTGAAATTGCATAAAGTGGTTATGCATGTGAAATAGAATTCTAGCAAGGTTATTTGTGAATGTTTGTCATTAAAGTAATTGACAAAATTCTGAATAAAATAAAAGAGTTTTATTTAATGAGAGTTTGCATTAAATTTGGTGGAAATTTAATGGGATTTTGAGTGGGATTTTGAGTGGACTTTTGAAGGGTCATTTTGTGAGTGGAGTGTCCACCCACATGATGAGGGAGGGCAAGGGCAGCCCCCATGCGCCAGCCACCCCTTGGGGTTCCCCCTCCTCCTATAAAAGGAGCCCTCCTCTCACTTCTCACTCACACCTCCTCGTGAAGGATCTCTCTCCTCTAGAATTTATCCCCATGGTCTCGGACTAGCGAGATACATGTTCCCGTGGCTTTTCGGCAAGAAAGAGTTGTGCTTCCGCATCGCTGGAGCGAGGAGGCGGAGGTTGCTCGGTGCCTCGAACGTGTGTGCGAAAGCACGGATGCGCTGCTTTCTTGGCGCTTAGGACTTCCTCTCGATCTTGAGATCGGCAAGAGATCGTCTACATCAACCACGAGTTTGGACTCGTGCTTTGTCGGTCTTCAAGGGTATGTTCTCTACGGATATACATCCGCCCGTTGTTTGTATCTAGTATAAATAGATCTTGGTATATAGTTCACATCGTAGGAAATTTTTTGTTTTCTATCTGCGAACCCTTGAAAGGGTATCGAGCCGGATCTATGCGTAGATACTTTACACGGTAGTACACATATGAGTATGTGGGCGATGATGATCATGTTGTTGCTCCTTTCTTGTGATTTTGGATATTGGTGGCATAGTGGGATGAAGCGGACAAACTTTACATGTCCTCGCACATGAGACCTGTTCCACGCTTGACATGCAACTAGTTTGCATAAGTGGCTAGCGGGTGTCTGTCTCTCCTACTATAGTCAATATCTATTTTAAAGCGAGTTGTCAACAATTTGATTATCCTCGTTGGTTCATGTTCGTAGGTAAGAACGGTTCTATCTCGAAAGCCCTCACCACGTAAAACTTGCAATGGATAAATTAGAAGCGTCTAGTTTAGATTGTTCTGGGCTAGTGTTATGATATGGTAGTGTTGTAAGTAGAAGTATGAGATGATACTCTTACAACACACATAGCGTGTAAAACCCATAGATTGTGGATTTACACATATAGGTATGATAGTGATCATACCACGATGCACATGATAGAGATCATCTCAGGGAACCATATAATTTCACTATTAAACATATGATGTTTGATTGCATCTTATATTGCTTGTTTAGCGCTTTGTTAAGCATAATAAGATGATCCTCATTTTAAATATCAAGATAAGAATGTGTTCTCCTTTAGTATGCACCGATTATGTTTTCGCTCCAAGACATCACGTGATGATCGGGTGTACTTGGATCCTCGACCATACTTGGTGTAAGACAGCGATTACACGCAAAAATACTAAGGTTCTAACTTGGCGAGCCTAGCATGTACAGACATGGCCTCGGAACACAGATCGAAAGGTTAAGCATGAGTCATATAGTTGATATGATGCTCATTTGATGCTCACCTTTGAAGCTATATCGACTCACGTGATGATCGGACTTGGTGTAGTGGATTTGGTTCATGTAATCACCAAAAGGACACGAGGATGTCGCTTTGAGTGGGAGTTCATCCGTAATATAGATTAGTTGAACTCAATCTATCATACACTTAGTCTAAACTTTACAAATTCTGTTGTAGATGGCACCACCGCTTTTAATTTCAATGCGTTCATGGAGAAAGAGAAACTAGCAACGAACGGTAGCAACTTTCTTGAATGGGCCATGAATTTGAGGATTCTCCTCTCACGCACAAAAGCAATATGTGCTAGAAGCGCCATTAGGCCCCCACCCTTGTGATGCCCCGACGAGGAGAAGAATGTCTATCTGCTCGTCGGAGGACCACAACTTAGTTCATTGCGGCATATTGTATGGGCTAGAGCCGAACTTCAAAGCGTTTCAAACGGCAATGCTTTTGATACAATGGGTGAGTTGAAAATGATTTTCGACACACATGTCTGTCAGAGAGCTACAATGCTTCGTAAAAGTTCTTTAGTCGCATGATGGAAGAGAACACTCCGTTAGTGAGCATGTACTCAAGATGTCAAGTTACCGATAAGCTTGTGTCCTTGGGAATAACGATTCCCATTGACTTAGGCATCCATCGTGTTCGGTCTCGCCACCTAGCTATAAGAGCTTCGTGATGAACTATAATATGCAAGGCATGAAGAAGTCTCTCCCGAGCTTACATCGATGCTTAAAACCGCAGTGGAGATCAAAAGGAACATCAAGTGTTGATGATCAATAGGAACACCGGTTTCAAGAAAGACAAGAAGGGAAAACGGAAGGGAAGTAAGCGGCAAGCCTGCTGCGCCAAAAGAAACCCCGAGTTGGACCTAAGTCTCGATAAAGTGCTACTATTGTAAGGGACCGCCATCGAAGCGCAAATCGCCCCAAGTATCCGCGCATAAGAAGGCCGGCAAGGCAAACAAAGGTATATATGATATACATGTTATTGATGTGTACTTGACTAGTGCTCAGAGCACCTGGGTATTTGATACCGGTCGGTTGCTAATATTTGTAACTCGAATCGTGGGTCATGGAATAAAGCGCTAGCAAGGGTGAGGTCAAGATGCGTGTCGGCAATGGATCAAACGTTGATGTGATCGCCGTTTAACGCTACCTCTCCACTTACCGTCGGGATTAGTTATAAACTTAAATAATCGCATTATTTGGTGCCCGCACTAAGCATGAACATTGTATCCGGATCATGTTTGATGCAAAGTGGTTTTCATTCAAATCGAGAACAATGGTTGTTCCATTTATATGAATGAAATCTTTTATGGTCATGCACCAATGTTGAATGGTTTATTTCTGTTGGATCTCGATGATAATGTTACACATATTCATAATATTGATGCTAAAAGGATTAAACTTAGTGATGATATATCCACATATATGTGGCAATCGCTCTAGGTCATATTGGCATTAAACGCATGAAGAAGCTCCATTCGGATGGACTTTTAGAATCACTTGATTATGAATCATTTGATACATGTGAGCCATGCCTTATGGGCAAGATGACTAGAACGCCGCTTTTCGGTTCAATGGAGCAGGCGACGATTTATTGGAAACCATACATTCGATGTATGTGGTCCAATGAGTGTGTCTTGCGAGGTGGATATCGTTATTTTGTTACTTTCACGGATGATTTGAGTAGATACGGTTATATCTACTTGATGAAACACAAGTCTGAAACCTTTGAAAAGTTCAAGGAATTTGAATGAAGTGGAAAATCATCGTAATAGAAAGATCAAATTTCTACATGCACCGTGGAGGTGAGTATCTAAGTTACGAGTTTAGCACTCACATGAAAGAGTGTGGAATTGTTTCACAACTCACACCGCCGAACACCACAATGAAATGGTGTGTCGGAACGTCAGAATCGTACTTTATTAGATATGGTTCGATCTATGATGTCTCCGACGGACTTGCCGTTGTCATTTTGGGGTTATGCACTAGAAAGCTGCATTCACTTTAAATCGGGCACCATCTAAATCCGTTGAAACGACACGTATGAATTGTGGTTTGGAAACAAACCTAAGTTGTCATTTCTTAAAGTTTGGGGTTGCGATGTTTATGTGAAGAAACTTCAACCGGATAAACTCGAACCCAAAGCGGAAAAATGCGTCTTCATAGGATACCCTAAAGAAACTATTGGGTATTCCTTCTATCAGATCCGAGGGCAAGGTTTTTGTTGCCAAGAATGGATCCTTTCTAGAGAAAGAGTTTCGCGAGAAAGGTGTGAGTAGTCGGAAGGTAGAACTCGAAGAGGTTATGGAACCTTCTCTTCAAAGTATGGCGAGTAGCGCAATACCGAAGTCGCTCCGAGTTGGCTCCACTGCTGAAGAAGGAACTAATGATAATGATCATGAAACTCCGAAAGAGAGTACTCCGAACCTCGCAGGTCAAACAGACGCGTGCAGCTCCCGAGTCAGACGGAAATCTGTCATAAATTTCATGGTTGATGAAAATAATGACCTGCGACGTATGAAGAAGCGATGATGAGCCCGGATTCCAACAAATGGTTAGAAGCCATGAAATCCGAGATGGAATCCATGTATGAAAATCAAGTTTGGAACTTGGTGGAATTACCTCACACCGAAAGGCCGTGGAGAACAAATGGATTTTCAAAAGGAAAACTGATCTCGATGGTAATGTGACCATCTATAAAGCTCGACTTGTCGCAAAGGGGTTTCGACAAATTCAAGGAGTTGACTACGATGAGACTTTCTCTCCGTAGCGATGCTAAAGTCGTAGGATTATGTTAGCAATTGCTGCATATTTCGATTATGAAATATGGCGATGGATGTCAAAACCGCGTTTCAATGGTAATATTGAAGAAGAGTTGTATATGATACAACCAAAGGGTTTTGTCGATCCTAAGGATGCTAACAAGGTGTGCAAGCTTCGATCCATCTATGGATTGAAGCAAGCATCACGAAGTTGGAATCTCCGCTTTGATGAGGTGATCAAAGAGTTTGGATTTGTCCAAACTTATGGAGAAGCTTGTATTTACAAGAAAGTGAGTGGGAGCAATGTGGCATTTACGATACTATATGTGGATGACATATTATTGATCGAATGATATAGAACTTTTAAAGTGTTAAAAGTTATCTAAACAACAAATTTTCAATGAAGGACCTAGGTGAAGCATCTTACATATTAGGCATAAAGATCTATAGAGATAGATCTAGGCGCCTAATAGGGCTATCATAAAGTACATACCTTGATAAGATTTTAAAGAAGTTTAAAATGGACGAAGTAAGAAGGGTTCTTACCTATGTTGCAAGGCAAGACATTGAGTAAGACTCAAAGTCCGCTTCGGAAGAAAGAGAGATAATGGACAAAGTCCCTATGCTTCACCATAGGCTCTATAATGTACGCCATGCTATGTACAAGACCGGATGTGGCACACGCTATTAGTTTGACTAGTAGGTACCAATCGGATCCGAGTTGAACATCGGATAGCGGTCAAGAATATCCTTAAGTACTTGAGAAGAACTAAGGATATGTTTCTTGTATACGGAGGTGAAGAAGAGCTCGTCGCTAAGTGTTATGTCGACGCTAGCTTTGACACCGATCCGGATGACTCTAAGTCTCAATCCGGATCGTATTTCTCATGAATGGCGGAGCGTTAGTTGGAGGAGCTCCAAACAACCTGTGGTAGCGGGATCAACAACGGAGGTCGAATATGTTCTTTGCTTGAGCGGCTCGAAGCGATTTGGATGAAGGAGTTCATATCCGAACTAGGAGTTGTGGCAAGTTGCTGGACCCAATGGTGATCTATTGTGACAACAATGGTGCCATTGCCAATGCCAAAGAGCCAAGGTCTCACAAGCATTCCAAGCATATTAAGCGCCGGTTTCACTCCATCCGCGAGCATGTCAAGGATGGAGATATAAAGATTTAGAAGTACATACGGATCTCAATGTAGCGATCCGTTGACTAAAACTCTCCTAGAGCAAAACATGATCAACACGAGAACTCAATGGGTGTTAGATATATCACTATGTAACTAGATTATTGTCTCTAGTGCAAGTGGGAGACTGAAGGGAATATGCCCTGAGAGGCAATAATAAAGTGTTTATTATGTGTATTCCAAGTATATGATAGATGTTTATTTTGCATGCTATAATTGTATTGATACGGAAACGTTAATACATGTGTGTTTAATAAACAAGCGTAAAGTTCCTAGTTAAGCCTCTCTCATAAACTAGCTCGTTGATTAACAAGATGATCAAGGTTTCGATCATGGACATTGGATGTTGTTAATAACGGATCACAACATTAGTGTAATGATGTGATGAACATTCATCCAAGTATAGCATTACGATCAAAGTCATTGAGTTTATATTGCTATAACAACTTGAAGTGATCCTAATCCTTAGACCATGAGATCATGTCAATCACTAACACCTAAGAGTTTCTTGATAACATCAAACGTCACACAATGTAGGTGATTATAAAGATGGGTTGAGAACTAATAAAGTGTTATGTTGAGGCTCATGGATCAAGAGTGGAATTTGTTCATCCCGATGACGGATAGATATACTCTGGGCCCTCTCGGTGATGTCACATTGATTAGCTTGCAAGCAAGTGATTTGATCACTAGAATGTTATATCACGGGAACGAGAAAAGAGTGCATGTCCGTAACGAGATCAAACTAGGTATGGAGATACCGATGATCGAATCTCGGACATGTAATATATCGTGAGACAAAGGGATTAAGATACTAGCGTAAAAGGTTCCGACGATCACAAGAAAGTCATCGTTGAATGTGTGGAGTCGGTATGGGTCTCCGATCCCGCTCGATTATTGATCCGAGAGGGTCTCGATCATGTCCGCATTATTCACGAACCGTAGGGTGACACTTAAGAGACACCGACATCCAATTGGAGCAAAAGTTTCATGCCGAAAGAATAAACAAGCGCAGGAATTTATTTCACTAGATACCGAAACAAGTTTTCGGGTGAAATTGCATAAAGTGGTTATGCATGTGAAATAGAATTCTAGCAAGGGGTTATTTGTGAATGTTTGTCATTAAAGTAATTGACAAAATTCTGAATAAAATAAAAGAGTTTTATTTAATGAGAGTTTGCATTAAATTTGGTGGAAATTTAATGGGATTTTTGAGTGGGATTTTGAGTGGACTTTTGAAGGGTCATTTTGTGAGTGGAGTGTCCACCCACATGATGAGGGGAGGGCAAGGGGGCAGCCCCCATGCGCCGGCCACCCCCTTGGGGTTCCCCCCCCTCCTCCTATAAAAGGAGCCCCTCCTCTCACTTCTCACTCACACCTCCTCGTGAAGGATCTCTCTCCCCCTCTAGAATTTATCCCCCATGGTCTCGGACTAGCGAGATACATGTTCCCAGTGGCTTTTCGGCAAGAAAGAGTTGTGCTTCATTGCATCGCTGAGCGAGGAGGCGGAGGTTGCTCGGTGCCTCGAACGTGTGTGCGAGCACGGATGCGGCCTTGCTTTCTTGGCGCTAGGACTTCCTCTCGATCTTGAGATCGGCAAGAGATCGTCTACATCAACCACGAGTTTGGACTCGTTAAGCTTTGTCGGTCTTCAAGGGTATGTTCTCTACGGATATACATCCGCCCGTTGTTTGTATCTAGTATAAATAGATCTTGGTATATAGTTCACATCGTAGGAAATTTTTTGTTTTCTATGCTGCGAACCCTTCAATCTTTGTGTGTGTCTAGTGGCTTCTCATGCCTAGTGACTATGTGTTGATTGGGGTTCATCTCTGGATTAGGGTTCATAACCCCATGTTGATCATATCCATGATGCTTTAGATTTAGTGGTGATCATACTTGAGCATGAAGAATGCTTGTTTGCTGTGGATCATGATTGGTAGTGGCTTTGATGTTGCTAGTGGCTTGTCAGATTTATTCTAGTGGTGATTCACTATGATCTCATGCTAGTGTTTCTATGGAATTACTGACTGGAAATGTTTTTGATCTGGGAATTGTCTGTACTGTCAGAATGCTCATACTGACAGTAGTTTTCTCTCAGTAGTTGCTTACTGCAATTATAATGGTAGGCTTGTTTGAGATTATACATACTGAATCAAATCATTACATGTAATGATTTCTATGGATGTATAGATGAATATAATATTGATTCCTAGCACTTGGCTTCAGGAAGATGATATGTATTGGTTTGTCCCTTTTATCTGTGGGAACTAAGCAAGATTGGTTTTAGCTCCTATAAAACTTGTCCTTGTGATACCACTATGATCTGGCACACAAATGATTGGGTTTTTATTTTTGTTCTAGCTTTGTCAATACTTGTGCTTAATACTGGCAACATACAATAAGAGCTTTTCTTAACCCTCCTGCCTATGATGTTGGTCTGAGGCTCTAGGATTTAATTCTTAGTTAGCTGAGCAAATAGTTTGTTTGAAACTTATAGGATTAGAGGTGCTACTCTATCTGAGAGATGTGCCCTGATCTGATAATATCAAATGAAAAATGATCTAAGTTGCAAAAATTAACACTAAACTCTGTGATGTTGGTCTGAGAGATTAGTGCTTGTGGTTGAGCTTGATTTCTTATCTTTATACTTGAAATCTCTAGGATAGATTCACCTCTCTTGGGTGATTATTGAGAGATCATTTCATAAAGCAACACATGCTTTTGTTTAGATAATATGATGAAATCATGTGATGGTTTTGTGAGGCTCACCACCAAATTTGATGTTGGTGTAGTAGATTGATGATGATCTTGATCTTGATTTGCTTTTGCTAGGCTCCTGAGATTGCTCTTGAGCTTGCCTTCTCCTCCTAGCTCCTGGGCTTGACCTTGCTGTCCACCAGATTCATCCCCCTCCTTATGTCACCATCCTGGTGATGTTTGGGTTGATCTGGGTGGTTTGGTTTGGCTGCTGTTCTTGATTTGGCTCCTGTCTACACTGGTTGTTCTTGTGTGATGTGTAGTGGAGTGATGCACTAGTGCTCCCCCACGGCTGTGCTGTGGTTTTGTGTGATTTGGCTGTGCTTGTGAGGTCGACAGCACACCATTTGCATGCTGGTGTGTGTCCATCTTGTGTGCCTGCTATGCACTTGTGGATAGGTTCAGAAACTTTGAACTTACTATTACCATCTTACTTCACCTGGCTGGTGAATTGATCCTTCTAGGCTGTCATTTGAATTTTGGCTTTGAATTTAAGAAAGATGAAATCTTTCATATTGGTGAAACTTGCCCCTTTATAACATTTCTCAATGATGTGACATATCTGAGAGAAATATATACTAACACTAATCTTATTTTGTTTCTATTTAATCTTTGTTTTGCAGGTACAAAGATAAATATGAAGATTTAGTGTAGATTTAGATATAGGATAGTTAGTAGATATTCAAATGTAATTTGCTTATTCTTTTGTAATTCTTTTCTTTTATTATTCTTGTAATCTTTATTTTATTTATTTGTAATAAAGATTATATTATTATTAAATAAAGAATATTCTTATTCTTTATTCTTTTGTAAATTCTTAAATTTGGAAATGGCTTCAGTATGTTACATTCTTTGTAACTTGTTTATGTATTAATCATATGAAATGAATTTCATATTCAATCTTGTTTTTTTTGGATAAGATTTAAGTTATAATACTTATCTCTTAATTGATTTAAGATTCAAATCTTATATCTAAATTATAATTCAAACACTCAGGTTTAAAATTCAAATTAATTTTAAACACATAACTCCTTAAGATCATCTCAAAGTTTATAACAATCACCCCTTAAGACTAAACCTAATCTCAAAGTATGAAAGAAACATTGATCACTTAGATTTTTTTATCTCGAAAAAAATTTGCCCACATTTTCACAGATGAATGCATGCAACAAATCATATTCCTAAATCTACCCTTCGTTGGGTCCTAAATACCGGGATGTTACAGACTCCCCCCCTTAAATTAAACTTCATCCTGAAGTTTGTGGAGATGTACCTGAATAGTTCTGGATAAGCTTTTCTTAAATCCTCTTCCTTCTCCCATGTGGCTTCCCTCTTAGGGTGATGTTCCCACTGTACCTTACAATATTTGATTGCTCTATTCCTCAATCTTTTCCAGTTTTCTTCCAGAATCTTCCAGGGCTTTTCAATGTAAGTCAGGTCTGCTTGTAGTTCTATCTCTTGATGTGTTATTGCATCATCTATAACTTTCAACCATTTGCAAACTTGTGACACATGGAAAACATTATGCACTTGAGCCAATCTTGATGGTAACTCTAAAGCATAAGCTATAGTTCTGTTTTGACTCAGTATCTTGAATGGTCCAATATATCTTGGACTCAATTTTCCTTTAACTCCGAATCTTTTTACTCCTTTCATTGGACTTACTTTCAAATAGACCATATCTCCCACTTCTGGATGCCATGATCTTCGGCTTTGATCCGCATAACTTTTCTGCCTGCTCTGGGCTATTTTCTGTCTATCCCTGATCTTATCAATGATGTCTTGTCTTTCCTTGATATAATTCGGTGCAAATTCTTTGCTGCTACCAGGTTCATACCAACATTTTGGTGATCTACACTTACTTCCATACAAAATCTCATATGGAGTTGCCTTCAGACTACTCTAATAGCTAAGAAAATTCTGCCAATGGTAGGTGATCTTCCCATGTTCCTCCAAAATCTAATGCACAAGCTCTCAACATGTCTTCTAGTATTTGATTTGTTCTTTCAGTTTGACCTACTGCCTTAGGATGATATGCCGTGCTGAAATCTAATTTTGAACCAAGTGCTTCATGCAATTGCTTCCAAAATGCTGAAGTAAACACCGATCCCCTATCAGTTACGATCTTTTTGGATACTCCATGCTTACTTACTATCTCTTTGACATATACTTCAACTAACTTGTCGACATTATCCTTTTGATTCACCGGAATAAAAACGCAGTCTTAGTGAGTCTGTCCACAATTACCCATATCATATCCTTCCTTTTTGGTGTCATAGGTAATCCTGTGATGAAGTCCATACCTATTTCCTCCCATTTCCATTCAGGAATTTCTAAGGGTTGTAATGGCCCCGCTGGACTTTGATGTTCAGCTTTCACCCTTTGACAAGTATGGCATTCAGATACATATTTAGCAATATCCCTTTTCATGTTATTCCATCAGAATAGTTCTTTCAAATACATGTACATCTTAGTACTCCCTGGATGTATATAATATGGTGTATCATGTGCTTCCTTGAGTATGACATTTCTGATCTCAGTCACATCTGGAACACATAGACGATCTTGGAACCATAAAGACCCATAATCTCCAAGGCGAAAAACTAAATTTTGCCCTTGAGATATTCTTCGAATTTCCTCAGCAATAAAATGATCTTCTTCTTGATGTCTAAAAATTTCTTGTTTAAGATCACTGTCCTGCTCTACAACTACCTACATAGTCGCTAATCCTCCAAGAACTCCTGTTTTGATGAATTGAAGTTCTAATCTTTCCTAGTCCATTTGTAACTCTTTTGGTAACTCTCTATTGCTTGGCTGAATATCTGCACTCTTTCTGCTTAAAGCATCTGCTAGAACATTTGCTTTCCCTAGGGTGTAATTGATTGTTAAATCATAATCCTTGATTAATTCCAACCAACGCTTCTGTCTCATATTAAATTCCTTTTGAGTGAAGAAGTATTTGAGACTTTTATGGTCAGTGTATAACTCACATCTGGCTCCATAAAGAAAATGTCTCCATCCTTTCAGTGCAAAAACTACTGCTGCTAACTCTAAATCATGAGTTGGATAGTTGACTTCATGTGGTTTCAATTGTCTTGAACCATAAGCAATCACCTTCCGATCTTGCATTAATACACAACCCAAACCTTCTTTAGATGCATCACAATATCTGATGAAATCCTTCCTGTTTTGAAGCTGCTAAGATTGGAGCTGTGGTTAATCTAGTCTTCAACTCTTGGAAACTTGCTTCACACTTCTCATCCCACTTGAATGGTGTATTCTTCCTTAATAATTTGGTCACTGGTCCGGCTATTTTGGAGAAACCTTCAATTAATCTCCGATAATAACCAGCCATTCCTAAAAAACCTCGAATTTGTTTCACATTGGTCGGTGCAGTCCATTCTAGTACCGACTGAAATTTAGATGGATTCACAGCAATCCCATCCTTACTTATCACATGACCGAGGAATTCTACCTCATCTAACCAGAACTCGCACTTACTGAACTTAGCATAAAGCTTATGTTCTCTTAAAGTCTGCAATGCTATTCTCAAATGGTCAGCATGCTCTTTCTTATCCTTGGAATATATCAGAATATCATCAATAAAGACAATGAAAAACTTGTCCAAATATGGCATGAAGATCTTGTTCATCAGATTCATGAATATTGCCGGTGCATTGGTCAAACCAAATGGTACTACCAGATACTCATGGTGTCCATATCTTGAGACAAATGTTGTTTTTGGAACATCTTCCGACTTGATTTTTATTTGATGGTATCCAGATCTTAAATCGATCTTTGAAAATACTCCAGCTCCTTTCACTTGATCAAACAAATCTTGAATTCTTGGTAAAGGATACTTATTCTTGATAGTCACATTGTTCAGATTTCTATAATCACCACACATCCGTCTTCCACCATCTCTCTTATCCACAAAGATTACTGGTGTTCCCCATGGAGATACACTTTCGATGCAGTGGTATGCTGGGTCACCATAGTTGGTATGAGAGCAAATTGCTTTGACCTTAGGTTGGAAACCTAGTAAAGGGTATTACCAAAAATGACTACAATAGGCCCCACGATTTCCGAGGCATGAGGCTCCTCTGAGGAGACTGTTGGTCGGCCTCCGGCTATCGCCAGCCTCTCAGCGACATGTGATCTTCATGGAATCCTCAGGGGGTTGTTGGAAGATCACCTACTCTGGTGTGACCACGGGTGGTAAGTTTTTGAGGGATCACTCGTTCTCTCGGCTGATTCTTGGTGCCTTCATCTTGTTTTCTTGGTAGATCTCCTACCATCTCTGGAACAAATGAGGACACTGGTTTTAAATGGCATGCTCTTTTCTCCTCCTTGCCGGCTGATGATCTGGAGCCTTCTAAAGTTTTTTTGATGCTTTTTCCTAGTGCAAACAGATTAGTTCTTCTCAACCACAATGATGTGGTCATTGATGCTAGATATTTGATCCAAGGTGAGGTTGTGGCAGCTGGTGTTTCTATTGATCTTCAAGTCAAAAGGGTTATTGTTGGCACTCAGATCTTGCCTAGCTCTTCGGTTATGGAAAATTCTCTAAACGCTAAGAGGATTGTGCCAAAAACCCTGGATTTCACCAAGGATTTTCCTAAGGAGGTTCTTCAGGAGGATGCATCGACGAAACGACCTGCCCTGGATTTTTCATTAGGGCAGGAATTTGAGAAGAAGCTTTTCAATAAGTTCAGGCATCAAGTTAACTTTCTTGGTGGTTTCAGAAAGAAGCCTTTTTATCTGGTTTTTTCATTTGGAAGAGCAAATTTTAAATTGGATATCCATACGGTTGGTCTTGCACTCGAAGCTTGTTTTGGTGGTTTGGCTTCTAAATTCCAAGTAAGATTGCTGCAAGATAGAACTTTTCGCTTCTCTGTTGCTTCAAGAGCAGTGGGTTTTGAAATCTATAATATTTCAAAATTTTCATGTGAGTCATTTGTGGTTCATGTTAATCTTTGGGGTAATGGTGGTCCAAATTGGATATTTGAAGAAAATAATTCTACAAAGAATCTGCTGGAGATTGGAAGGTTGTCACGTACAAAAAGAAAAGCCCCAAAAAATCTCCTTTGTTGAAGCAGGGCAAAAATGTTCAGTCAGTTTTCCAACGACTCAAATTTCCGATTACAGCTGTGGATTCCTCGCCTGATCTTGCTAGGAGCAGTAAGTGTGTTAACATCTCGAGTAATCAATGCCGGTCTTACGCGCAGGTTCTTGCTGATGGCGGTGTTAAACCTGTGGTAACGCTGGTCGGGTCAATAGGTGGCGATAATCGCGCGGCACTTAAACTCCCTGGTCTTATTCCTTTTCTGAAATTTCCATCATTCCCAAAATGTTTGTGGCCCGACAACTCTTACATTGGGTGGTTCAAGGACCCAGCAAAATCCACATTTTCGGCCCACTATGTACAACGATTTTAAGGAATTCTCCATTTCATTGCAAAAAACAACTGCTCGATTCCCTGTCCCCTCAACTCCCTCGCCCGCGGAAATCCCAACCCTGCCTTGCTCGTCACCGGCGAAGTTTGTCTTAATGGCCAACATTCCGATTGATCCTGCGCCGTTCTTGCCGAATGGCTTTCAAGTGATGCAAGTGGCTGGAAGAACCCGCGTCAAGAGGGTGGTGGTTCCGCGTCGGTCGAAGGCGCATGAATAGTATGCTATCACTACCATTAATCCCCTCCCCCTGGTCAGGTCCCTTTTATGAATATTCGTGAGGTTCTAGTTGATTTCCTCAATAATGAGGCTCGGGTGCATTTTCGGGATGTTCAAGCTTGTTCTTTTGGGGCCGCCTATGTGCAATTTCATCATGTTAGCGACAGGGACAGGCTCATCGCGGCCAGTCCTATCCCTTTCCAGGATGTGCATGTCTCTTTCGTTAAGCACAATGAGGGGAAAATTGGAGAACTCAGTTCAACAACGAGTGTTGGGTGATGCTAGTTGGCCCCCCTTGGTGAAGGGAATATGCCCGAGAGGCAATAATAAAGTGGTTATTATCGTATTCCTTATTTATGATAAATGTTTATTTTGCATGCTATAATTGTATTAATACGGAAACGTTAATACATGTGTGTTTAATAAACAAATAGAAAGTTCCTAGTTATGCCTCTCTTATAAACTAGCTCGTTGATTAACAAGATGATCATAGGTTTCCTGATCATGGACATTGGATGTTGTTAATAACGAGGTCACAACATTAGTGTAATGGTGTGATGAACATTCATCCGAAGTATAGCATTACGATCAAAGTCATTGAGTTTATATTGCTATAACAACTTACGTAGTGATCCTAATCCTTAGACCATGAGATCATGTCAATCACTAACACTGGAAGAGTTTCTTGATAACATCAAACGTCACACCGTGTGGGTGATTATAAAGATGGGTTCGAACTACTAAAGTGTTATGTTGAGGCCCATGGATCGAGAGTGGAATTTGTTCATCCCGATGACGGATAGATATACTCTGGGCCTCTCGGTGATATCACATTGATTAGCTTGCAAGCAAGTGATTTGATCACTAGAATGTTATATCACGAACGAGAAAAGAGTGCATGTCGTAACGAGATCAAACTAGGTATGGAGATACCGATGATCGAATCTCGGACATGTAATATATCGCTAAACAAAGGATTAAGATACTAGCGTAAAAGGTTACGATCACAAGAAAGTCATCGTTGAATGTGTGAGTCGATGGGTCTCCGGATCCGCCGATTATTGATCCGAGAGGGTCTCGATCATGTCCGCATTATTCGCGAACCGTAGGGGTGACACACTTAAGAGACACCGACATCCAATTGGAGCAAAAGTTTCATGCCGAAAAGAAAAGGAAAGCGCAGGAATTTATTTCACTAGACACAAACTGCTTTGGTTGAAATTCTCAAACTGGTTCGCATGTGAAATGGAATACTAGCAGGGTTTTATGTGAATGTTTGTTAATTAAAGTAATTAACAAAATTCTGAATAAATAAATAAAAGAGTTTTATTTAATGAGAGCTTGCATTAAATTTGGTGGAAATTTAATGCATGTGAGTGGATTTATGAGTGGAGGCTTTTTAATGGGAGTGGAGGCTTTTCATTTTGAGTGGGAGCTCCACCCACATGAATGTGGAAGAGGTGGGGCAGACCCATGGCTGGGCGCATGGCCCCTTGGGTGCCCCCTCTCCCTATAAAAGGCCCCCTCTCCTCCTCTCACAACACACCTCCTCGTGAAGGATCTCTCTCCCCTCTAGAATTTATCCCCATGGTCTCGGACTAGCGAGATACATGTTCCCGGTGGCTTTTCGCAAGAAAGAGTTGTGCTTCGCTGCATCGCTGAGCGAGGAGGCGGAGGTTGCTCGGTGCCTCGAACGTGTGTGCGAGCACGGATGCGTCATTGCTTTTGCGCTAGGACTTCCTCTCGATCTTGAGATCGGCAAGAGATCGTCTACATCAACCACGAGTTTGGACTCGTTAAGCTTTGTCGGTCTTCAAGGGTATGTTCTCTACGGATATACATCCGCTGTTTGTATCTAGTAGATAGATCTTGGTACATAGTTGTTCCCATCGTAGGAAATTTTTGTTTTCTATCTTGCGAACCCTTCAAAGGGTATCGAGCGATCTATGCGTAGATACTTTACACGGTAGTACACATATGAGTATGTGGGCGATGATGATCATTTTATTGCTTCTTAGTTGTACTTTGGATATTGGTGGCATAGTGGGATGAAGCGGCGGACAAACTTTACATGTCCTCGCATGAGACTGTTCCACGCTTGACATGCAACTAGTTTTGCATAAGTGGCTAGCGGGTGTCTGTCTCTCCTACTATAGTCAATATCTAATTTGCAACGAGTTGTCAACAATTTGGTTATCCTCGTTGTGGTTCATGTTCGTAGGTAAGAACGGTTCTATCTTCGAAAGCCCTAAGCCACGTAAAAATTTGCAATGGATAAATTAGAGGCGTCTAGTTTAGATTGTTGCTGGGCTAGTGTTATGATATGGTGATGTTGTAAGTAGAAGTATGAGATGATACTCTTACAACATACATAACGTGTAAATTCCATAGACCTTGGATTTACACATAAAGGTATGATAGTGATCATACCACGATGCACATGATAGAGATCATCTGCGGGAACCATATAATTTCACTAATAAACATATGATGTTTGATTACATCTTATATTGCTTGTTTAGCGCTTTGTTAAGCATAATAAGATGTTCCCTCATTTAAATATCAAGATAAGAATGTGTTCTTCCTTTAGTATGCACCGATTATGTTTTCGTCGCTCCAAGACATCACGTGATGATCGGGTGTACTTGGATCCGACCATACTTGGTGTAAGAGCGGTTACACGCCAAAAATACTAAGGTTCTAACTTGGCGAGCCTAGCATGTAGACATGGCCTAACACGGACCGAAAGGTTAAGCATGAGTCATATAGTAGATATGATGCCCATTTGATGCTCGCCTTTGAAGCTACATCGACTCACGTGATGATCGGACTTGGTGTAGTGGATTTGGTTCATGTAATCACCAAAAAGACACGAGGGATGTCGTTTTGAGTGGGAGTTCATTTCTAATTTGGATTAGTAGAACTCAATTTATCATAAATTAAATCAAAGTGAATTTGCATAACTTGTTGTAGTCATTGGCATTCGTTCACCACCTTATGCATAGTTGTAATTGAGATAATAGAACTATAGAATTCTGGATATATACTTTCTTAACCGGTATCGTATTGTGTTGAGTGTCAATCTAAAGTTTAAAGTCCTATTGCAAACTTTCAGCAAATTTCTATTTACTCCGTGAAATTTAATAATTGGTATTAAATCGAGAGTAACAATTCCGGTTAGTATCTTAAGTATCATGTTTGCCTCCATGATTCTTGATTTAAACATCAAGTTTATCTAGGAGCTGAAAGAATTGTTTGAAACCATCATGTGTGAGATATAACGATATCTCAAACAATGTTTTGGTTGCAATATGATAGAGTATATATGTTCTCATATTGGATGAGAATTTACGAAGGTTGGAGATGCTAGACATCCTAATCATCCAAAAGGGTTTTGGAAAGTAATGTTATACTCACGATTCGCCTTTATAAGCTAAAGTAGCTTGATCATGAAAGTCGTCATGATAAGGGTGAATAGAATATGTATGTAAAATGTTTACTACACTAAAAGATTACTAAAGAATGGATTTTGAAAGAATACCGATCATTTTAATGATGGTGATCTACTTCAAAGTGCAAGTCCAAAGGTATTATTATTTGAATATACACGCTTTGGACTATGTGTCATGTGTATGGCGCCACTTTTGATGTTGATAGATTCTTTTAAAAGGAAAAGGAAATGCTGAAAGAGAATCTATAAAATATATTTGGCAGAAAAGAAAAGATTGGAAATATCCAATTTAGGTATATGGATGATATACATGTTATGGTTGTATTCTTTGCTTGTTAAACAATGTGGTTCTTGGGTATTGGATACCGAATTGGTTGGTATGAAATTTCATACGGAATGACGCAATTCATGAACCACAATGGCCTAAGTAACTAGCAAGAGAAAATGTGATGATGTTCATCGAAAACAAACAAACCGTTGTTTGTATTTCTCGTTGACATCAAAGCTTGACTTCAAGATTTGTTTTAATAATTGTTATTTGAATCAGGTATTATAAGAACAAAGGTTGTTCAAATAATTACCGTATTCCATATAAGATGGATGATTTACAAATCTAGTTGAAGAAATCACATCCATAAATCCTAATGCTAAAATGTTGCAAGACAAATGATTGAAAGATCACTTATGAAGTGACATCGCTGTTTAAATTATATTGGAAAGAAAACATGAAGAATCTCCATTTTCATGGATTTTTGGAGTCTTTGATTTGATCAAGTGACGATTGTGAGACTTTCCTCGGAATAATTAAAACTTCGTTCAAAGGCCAAAGAAGAACGAACGACTAAAATATTGGAATTTATACATATCGATGTATGTAGTCCATTATGTGCAATAAGTTTGATGGGTTTCAACTTCATATGCTTTCTCCGAAATTTTGAGTGAATATTCACTTAATGAGAAAGAAGTATGAAATATTTGAAAACGTTTCAAAGACTTTCAAGATGAAGTGGAAAATCATTGTAACACGAAAATAAATGAATTATGATTTGATCATAAAGGATTTATTTGAGTTACAAGTGTAACAAGAAAATAAATGAATTATGATTTTATCATAAAGGGATTTATTTGAGTTGCAAGTTTAGCAAAATACCTAGATTTACATCTCCAAACACCATAGGAGTATGGAGTGTTTGAGATTTGTAATGAAACCTTGTGAGACATGGTTGGATCAAAGGTGTTATTTATAAACTGCCATTATGTTTTAAAAGATTAAAGCTTTAGAGACTACCGCTTTTACCTTTGAAAAGAGCTCCATCTTGATCCGTTGAAATGACACCATGGAAGTTATGGTTTGGGGTAAAACCCAAGTTGTCATTTCTTAAATTTTGGTATACTAAACATAAGTAAGATGTTTACAACCAAAGTCGGATGAGCATGTCTTTGTAGGTTATTTCGAATAACAATTGGTTATTCCTCCGTAACACCGAGGACAAAAGGGTTTGTCGCTTGAAATGTAAAGTTTCTTGAAGAAGGAATTTTTATAAATGTTAAGTGGGAGGACAATAGAACTTTGATAAGGTTAACGAACCTTAGCTAAATATCTTTGAGGCGCAGTACGGAAAATGTTAGAGGCACCATAATGCTCATAGCTTATGTGCCTCAAAGGTTGTGGTCACGGAGATCTAAGTTCCTATTGAACCAAGTAGGTCGGTTAAACAATCAAATGCTAAGATTTGAGAGTAAATCATTATTGTTTGACAATGATGAACCGAATACATACAAAGAAGTGATGATGGGCCTGACTCGTCAAATGGCTTGAAGCCATAAAATCCGTGATAGTTCCGTACACGAGAAATCAAGTTTTGAACTTGGAAGACCCTCCTAAAGGTGTAAAACCTATCGGTCGATTTGGATCTATAAAGAAATGCACATGGATGTTTCACATCTATGAAATAGTCGACATGTCGTAAAGTATTTTATGACAATGTTCAAGGAGTTGACTATGACAAGATTTGATCTTTCATAGCGATATTTAGTCTGACGGATTAAAGTAGCAACCACTACATATAATTTGGTATATGGTAGATGAATAAACAAAACAAAGTTCTTCTAATAGAATGGTTACCTAGGACGTGTACATGACACGGTCCAAAGGGTTTTGTTAAATTCAAAGGATGCTAAAGGGCATGCAAACTTCAATGGTTGAAGTAAGCATCATGGAGTTGGAATCTTCACCATGATGAAAAGGAGTTTTCATCGAGACGATGAAGATGCTTGCATTTGCAAGAAATTAAGTGGGAGGCCGAGACATATTTCTAATACATTATGTGAAGGACATCTTGTTGATTAGAAATGATGTATTTTTTATTGACAAAGGTTAAGAATTTCATTTTGATGAAAGACTTAGGCAAAACCCGAATATTTAGCGTGAATGTCTATAGTGGATAGACTGTGACGCCAATATGGTTATGCCAAACGTACATATATGAGATATTGAAGGAGTTCAATATAGAAACGACAAGAAACAGTTCTTGTTGCATGGAAAGGAATTGTATCAAGATTCAAGTGTATCGACACTTGATAAGTGAAACAAGATTCAAGTGCTTTGACACTTGATGAGTGCAATCACGAGAATGTTTTGATCAATCATACCATGATATGTACACATCCAGATATGTCCTATGCTCTAAGTGTTATGAGCATATACCAGAATGAATCATAAAATGATCATTGGACGATAGTGAGGATATTCTTATGATCTTTTGGAAGAACTAAGAATATATTTGTGTAGAGGTGACAAACAATTAAAAATAGTTCATTGTAAAGCGTTACATTGATACTAGTTTTGTCACAAGATACAAATTAAGTTTATCTCAATTTAAACTATGGGTGGCACAATGTAATGGAAAGGAGATTCCATGATGGATTTGGAAGAGTTCCAAAGTTAAGACATTGTGACGAATACTACAACAAAAGGCTAAGTATATGACTGCTATAGTAGCAGCAAAGGAGGGAATTTGTGTCAAGTAGTTTGTTATCAAACTAAGGTGTGGTTCGCAACGGTCTAACACTAAAGATATATTGTATGACAATAGTATCGACGTGTTTTAACCCCAAGGAACTAAAGGTCTCACCGAAAGACCAAATTTATACAATGCCATCTCATTGGAGAATGAGTGATGCGTGAAGACGCAAAGACATACAAATACACACGGACACAAGCGTCGACTCCGAGATTATGTTAACCACTTGCAATTGTGTATATGGAACACCGAAAGCCATAGGTGTTCAATACACAAAGTTCTCAAACTAGATTATTGTCTCTAGTGCAAGTGGGAGATGAAGGAATATGCCCGAGAGGCAATAATAAAGTGGTTATTATCGTATTCCTTATTTATGATAAATGTTTATTTTGCATGCTATAATTGTATTAATACGGAAACGTTAATACATGTGTGTTTAATAAACAAATAGAAAGTTCCTAGTTATGCCTCTCTTATAAACTAGCTCGTTGATTAACAAGATGATCATAGGTTTCGATCATGGACATTGGATGTTGTTAATAACGAGGTCACAACATTAGTGTAATGGTGTGATGAACATTCATCCAGTATAGCATTACGATCAAAGTCATTGAGTTTATATTGCTATAACAACTACGTAGTGATCCTAATCCTTAGACCATGAGATCATGTCAATCACTAACACCGGAAGAGTTTCTTGATAACATCAAACGTCACACCGTAACAGGTGATTATAAAGATGGGTTCAGAACTACTAAAGTGTTATGTTGAGGCCCATGGATCGAGAGGAATTTGTTCATCCCGATGGCGGATAGATATACTGGGCCCTCTCGGTGATATCACATTGATTAGCTTGCAAGCAAGTGATTTGATCACTAGAATGTTATATCACGAACGAGAAAAGAGTGCATGTCGAATAGATCAAACTAGGTATGGAGATACCGATGATCGAATCTCGGACATGTAATATATCGCGAAACAAAAGGATTAAGATACTAGCGTAAAAGGTTAACGATCACAAGAAAGTCATCGTTGAATGTGTGGGAGTCGATGGGTCTCCAGATCCGCTCGATTATTGATCCGAGAGGGTCTCGATCATGTCCGCATTATTCGCGAACCGTAGGGTGACACACTTAAGAGACACCGACATCCAATTGGAGCAAAAGTTTCATGCCGAAAAGAAAAGGAAAGCGCAGGAATTTATTTCACTAGACACCAAACTGTTTGTTGAAATTGTCAAACTGGTTCGCATGTGAAATGGAATACTAGCAAGGGTTTTATGTGAATGTTTGTTAATTAAAGTAATTAACAAAATTCTGAATAAATAAATAAAGAGTTTTATTTAAATGAGAGCTTGCATTAAATTTGGTGGAAATTTAATGCATGTGAGTGGATTTATGAGTGGAGGCTTTTAATGGGAGTGGAGGCTTTTCATTTTGAGTGGGAGCTCCACCCACATGAATGTGGAAGAGGTGGGGCAGCCCCATGGCTGGGCGCATGGCCCCTTGGGTGCCCCCTCTCCCTATAAAGGCCCCTCTCCTCCTCTCACAACACACCTCCTCGTGAAGGATCTCTCTCCCTCTAGAATTTATCCCCATGGTCTCGGACTAGCGAGATACATGTTCCCGTGGCTTTTCAAGAAGAAAGAGTTGTGCTTCACGCATCGCTGGAGCGAGGAGGCGGAGGTTGCTCGGTGCCTCGAACGTGTGTGCGAGCACGGATGCGCTGCTTTTTGCGGCGCTAGGACTTCCTCTCGATCTTGAGATCGGCAAGAGATCGTCTACATCAACCACGAGTTTGGACTCGTTAAGCTTTGTCGGTCTTCAAGGGTATGTTCTCTACGGATATACATCCGCCCGTTGTTTGTATCTAGTAGATAGATCTTGGTACATAGTTGTTCCCATCGTAGGAAATTTTTTGTTTTCTATGCTGCGAACCCTTCACTTGGATCACTGGCACACTGAAGATCTGAATGTTGTCTTTGCTGATATTGGGAAGGTTCTTCTCTGGGAGTGGGACCAGGACCATAAGGGAAGGATTCTAGCGAAAATTCGTGTTACTGACCTGGTGGAAATCCCCAAGAGTGTCAGTTTCACTATTGGCGACTTGGTGGAGTCTGAATCTTGGACCTTTTTTGTTGAAGTTTTACAGAGTGACCTGCTTGGGGGGGCCCACCTGAGGACCCACTGCCTGCTGACAATGAGGACCCACATCCCCTTCCTTTCTTTGGGCCCCAGATCCCCCCTCCTCCACCTCCCCCACATGCTCCTTTTGGTGAGGCTGGTGGTTGGGGTCAGTGGTTGGCACCTGTGCAAGACCCTGCTCCTGGTGGGGATAACAATGAAGGATGGGATCCATGGGAAGCTGTTGCTGCTCTAGTTCAGGGCCCTATGGTTGCTCCTGGTGAATATATGCCTGTGGATGATCATAATCTTCCCCCTCAGGATGTTAACAGTGCAGTTACTGGTGCTATTCTTGTCAATGATTAGGAGTCAGATGATGATTACTCTGTGAATGATGAGCCTGCAGCCGTTGAGGGGCTTGTGGATATTGAGGAGCCTCAGGGAGTTGGTATTGGGGAAGGCCTGTAGAACATCCTTCAGAATTACTTGGAGGAGGATGAAGCTAATTCTGATGAAGATGGGATGGTGGAGAGTCCCACGGACACTGGTGCTGAGGCTGGAGAAAATAATGATTGGATGTTGGAAGATCAGCACCTCCTATCCCCTAATGAAGCTCATCTCCAGGCTGGAATGGTCAGAACTTTTGTTTCCATCCCTGATGTTCTTGCTGCAAAGCAGGGCTTTTCCCAACAAGGTCTGGAGCTCTGGGAAAGTTACTTTGCCCCCCATATTCAAAAGGATTCTTCTTCAAAGGACTCAATCATGTGTGAAATTCCTGTAAGTTGGTTTAACTTAATTACTCTCATGCTTGCTACACCTGAGAAGTTCAATTGGGTCAAGAGCTTTCTTACTTCTCCCTTATGGGAAATTATTAAAGAGCCTATTGCTAAGGATAATTCTATATCTTTCATCATTCCTAATGAAAGCATTTCACAGATGGCACCCACTTGTCTAGGCATTGAGGCCAAGCAGTCCTCCTGCTCTCCTTCCACTCCTTCCAGAAAGAGAAAGGGCAAGGAACCCCTAGTTGAATCTGAGGTGAGAAGAAGTCCTAGAATTGTTGAATTAAATGGGGGTTTCAAAAGTCACATAAACTGCTCAATTTCAGACTGTCTGACTTGCAATGCTGCTCCACCATGTTTAAATCCTAAAGTGGTTAAAAATCTTGCTGCTTCTTTCTGCAAGGTAAAGGATGGTGATCTGGATAAGAGGCTGCTCAAGAAAGGGAAGGCCATTGAGGTGGCAATTAAGGCTCCTCCCAAAGGCACCAGCAAGGGGAATGGATCCTTAAGCTTGAACCTTGGGGGCAAGAAGAAATATGGGGCTGCTGGTACCTGTGGTCAGCAAGCCAAGAAGAAGCCCTCTTCTTAAGTGTTTAATGTATCACAAACTATCTTTTGCTGGAACCTTGTTGGTTCCCTGTCCTGAAACTTGTAATAGTGGTCACCTGATGTGTTTGCTAACTATTGAGGTTATGGATGTTGAATCTGTCAGTGGGTTTATGATGTGGAATGCATTTTGCTTATTTGGGTGTGATCTCTTCAGTTGGGTGATGACATTGGTTGTATCACCCCTTAATATAAATACCAATATGGTTTTTAATGGATAATAAGACAATATGGAAGATTCTGAATTGGAACATCAGGGGCATTAATTCTGATAAAAAATGGGTTGCCCTCAGAAACAAGATTGATGAATATGGTTGTGACATTATTTGCCTCCAAGAAACTAAGAGGGGAGATTTTGATATCTCTTACATCAGAAAATTTTGTCCCTCCAAATTTGACAAATTTTAATTCCTCCCCTCCAGGGGGGCTTCTGGGGGTTTGATTATCATTTGGAATAGCACTCTGTTTTCTGGACAACTTTCTTTCCAAAATGAGTTCTCCATCTCCATTACCTTGACCTCTCTCTTATCCAATGAAACCTGGATTCTCACCAACATTTATGGGCCCTGCTTAACTGAAAAAAAGAAGAATTCTTAGAATGGTTTGGAAATATTGATATGCCTGATGATATGGATTGGCTCATTGTGGGTGATTTCAATTTTATTAGAATACCCTCTGACAGAAACAGGCAGGGGGTGATGTGAATGACATGCTCCTTTTTAATGAAGCCATTAGCAACCTGGGGCTCATAGAGTTACCCCTTAAAGGAAGAAAGTTCACATGGAACATGCAAAAGGAACCTCTCCTGGAGAGGCTGGACTGGTTTTTTACATCTGCTTCCTAGACTCAGAGCTATCATTCAACTTTTGTTGTCCCTCTTACCAAGCCAACCTCTAATCATCTGCCTTGTGTCATCTCTATTGGCACAATGATTCCAAAATCCCAGGTTTTTAGATTTGAGAATTACTGGATGCACCACAGTGATTTTAAAGCAATTGTTCAAAATTCCTGGAACATCCCAGTTGGTTTCCCTGATTCTGCTAAAAAAAGTTAATGCTAAATTCAAAATGTCAGAAGGGGGCAAAAAAATTGCCTTGTTTGAAAGCTCAAATTAGTAATGTCAACGCAACTATTGATCTCTTGGATGTCTTGGAGGAAATGAGAACTCTTACTGTACTGGAATGGAATCTCAGGGATTTACTAAAAAATCTTGTAATCTCACTTCTACAGGATCAAAATGCTTATTGGAAGCAAAGAGGAAAAGTCAAATGGGTCAAGTTGGGTGATGAGAACACAAAATTCTTTCATTCAAACGCTACCATCAGTTTTAGGCATAACTACATCTCCATGCTCAAAGATGACTCTAATGAGGAGATTCATGCTCATTCTGGTAAAGTTGATCTACTTTGGCATGCTTTCAAAGATAGAATGGGCACATCTGATAAGCCTGAAATGCACTTTAACCTTAGTGAGTTGGCAGGGGAGTGCTTGAGTCAGGAGGAAAGCAATGTTTTAGAAGAGCCATTCTCTGATAAGGAAATTGAAGGTGTAATAAAAAAACTTCCTAATGACAAGTCCCCTGGTCCTGATGGTTTTAATAATGAATTCATTAAGCTATGTTGGCTATTATTAAGGAATATGTAAAACAACTTGTGGATTTCTATGAAGGCAAGACTTCTTTGGAAAGTATTAATGCTTCTTTTATCACCCTCATTCCAAAAAATGAGGCCCCTTTGACACCTGTGGATTTCAGGCCTATTTCATTGCTTAACAGTGTTTTCAAGATTATAACCAAGCTCTTGGCCAACAGACTTCAAAAAATCATTCTTAAACTTATCCACAAAAACCAATATGGATTCCTAAAACAAAGATCTATCCAGGACTGCTTAGGATGGGCCTTTGAATTCCTTTATCAATGTCACAAGTCCAAGGAGGAAATTTTAATTCTGAAGCTTGATTTTCAAAAGGCTTTTGATAAAATTGAGCATTCCACCATCATCAATATTCTCAAAGCTAAAGGTTTTGGTGAGAAATTTATTAATTGGATTCAGCTAATTTTTGGATCTGCTACATCTTCTGTATTGTTAAATGGAGTGCCTGGGAAAAAATTCTATTGCAGAAGAGGTGTAAGGCAAGGGGATCCTTTATCCCCCCTCCTGCTTGTCCTTACTGCTGATCTTCTCCAATGCATTCTCAACAAATCAATGATCCTTGGGATTCTTTCCCTTCCCCTTGAAGGTGTTTTCTGTCTAGATTTCCCTGTAATCCACTATGCAGATGACACCTTATTGATCCTTAAGGCTGACTCAAAGCAATTAATGTGCCTTAAAGCTCTCCTTCATACTTTTGCTCTTTCCACTGGACTCAAGGTTAATTATTCTAAATCTAGTATGATTCCAATCAACATGGATTATGATAGGCTCAAACATTTTGCTAGTACAATTTCCTGCCTCACTGGATCACTACCATTCACTTATCTTGGATTGCCTTTAAGCATCAACAAGCTTGCAGTGGAACATTTTCTACCTATTATTCAGAGAGTGGAGAGAAGATTATGTGGGATTGCTGATTTCCTAAACTATGGGGGAAAGCTACAGTTGGTTAAATCTGTCTTATCCTCTCTTCCCATTTATTATATGAGCTGCTTTGAGCTTCCTGTCTCTATTAAAGACCAGCCGATCAAGTATATGAGACAGTGCTTGTGGAGGAAAAAAAACCACTGATGTCCAAGCTAGAGGACAAGCTCTAGTGGCCTGGAGTAAAGTTTGTAGACCAAAGAATCATGGAGGCTTGGGTGTTCTTGATCTTAACATTCAAAACTCAGCTCTTCTTTTGAAAAATTTGGATAAATTCTATAATCACAAAGATATTCCCTGGGTTCATCTTGTCTGGAACACTTACTACTGCAATGGCAAATTGCCTGGAAGAAATTTTGAGGGGTCCTTTTGGTGGAAGGCTCATCTGAAATTAGTTGACATTTTTAAAGGAATTGCAAAGTGCTCGGTGGGAGATGGCAAATCCACCCTTCTCTGGACTGATATGTGGAAGGATGAATGCTTATAGCATAAGTTACCTCACTTACTGTCTTATGCAAAAAATCCACACATCTCTATTAGTGAATTCATGCAGGCACTCAACATGCAAGATCACTTCTTTCTTCCTCTGTCTCAGCAAACTTACTTTGAATATCAATGCCTTGAGCAAATTATCAGTGAAGGGACACAGGGAGAAACAGACAGCTAGAGCTACATTTGGGGAAGTGTTTTTTCTCAGTCAAAAAGGCCTATTCTTCATTATCTGGATATCAGACAGCTCAACCTCATTTTTCCTGGTTATGGAAGTCTTCTTGCCAGCAAAAACACAAGTTCTTCTTCTGGCTTTTGCTCCTTGATAGACTAAACACCAAAAATCTACTGAAGAGGAAAAGTTTCTCTCTGGCCACATACGATTGTGTGTTCTATGGTTGCTCTAGTGAGGAAATGTTACTTCATTTATTTTGGCACTGTTCTTTTGCAAAAGCATGCTGGGATGAAATTTTCCCTGTCCGAGACAATGACTTAAATCTCTTTGAGGCGTTGACTAGTATGAAACGCAGACTAAAAGTCCCCTTTGCAATGGAGATTATTATTCTTGGGGCTTGGGGCATATGGATGTGCAGAAACAATGAAATCTTCAACAACAAGCGTGCTTCCGTTGATGAATGGAGAGCTATTGTCTCTCAGGAATTGAGATGGGTCCTGTGTAGAATTAAGAAAAAATATTACCAGGAACTCTAAGCCTGTATCGGCAACAATTTACATAGGAGATAGTTGGCCTTGGCATTCTTTTCCCTCAATGAGGTGGCATTAAATTTGTAAATATCTACTGATTGTAACTCATTATGATTTATAAAAATTGCAGTGGGGTTTTTACCCTACTGTTTTACCCTAAAAAAGGGTATTACCTGTAGGAAAGATTAGCAACGATGAAGAATTCTCTAAAAGTAATATAATGGGTATTCAAATGAGAATATTCAGTTATATATTTTAGTGTGATAATTCTTTGTTATGATGCAATATATCATTGGATACTAATCAAAACTATTTTTTCTGATATATAGAGATATGGCACCAAAGTTTCCAAATCAGACTTTGGTAAGGAAAGAGGAGACTCTTGATGATTATCAAGGATCATTCACAGACCAACTTCGTCAACTTTTAAAGTTCTTTAGTTGTCCAACTAGAATTTCAGTGAACACTATCACTTACCTTGATGGTCGAATGTTATCCAAGTATCGTGTGAGTATCCAACTTCTAGAGAAGCTTGGATTATATCATGATCTACCTATAGGGGAAGGTAGGAGTCATTTAGCAGCCTATCATGTTGCTGTTGTGGAGGCGATAGCTAATATCCGGGAGCAGAAAACCAAGGAGTTAGAAGGTAGCACATTCTCTGTGATTCCTCATGATTCTATAGACTCGGATCCTATACCGGATCATCTTACTTTGGTTAAGAAGCATCCTAAGTTAGCTTCCAAGTTTATGGATAGATACCGAACACTCATTGCGTCTTTTTATAAGACCCATCAAGTGATTGTTGAAGACAAAAATGACATGTTAGAGGATCTAATTGATCCGTAAAGGAGGAAGAAGTTAGCATTCCAGCTAGAGAAAGAAGCAAGTAGTAGTGCAACACCTATCTTTAAGGATATACCTATAGATCCTGAATCTTTTATACCATATCCTTATTCACCAAGACCTGAACCTATACATGATATTACTATGGATACGAGGTATGCAGTACCACAGGGCTCAGAGGATGCTTCTGACTCAGAACTTCCTATTGAGAATTCGGATGGATGGAGAATGGGATCATATGATGGATCTCATGAACACCAGATGTCCACAGATGGTTCTGACAGAAATGTTGGACAATCTAGTTGGATGGGTGCAAGAATGAATCCTAATAATAGTAGTAGAAATACCATGTCAATAGATAATCAGGATGAAGAAGAATATCCTGAGGAGAGAGTGTTTGAATCATCAACTTCTTCTCAAAACCCAGGGAATATACATTATCCAGTGTTTAACTATCTTGCCACGAGAGCACCTGGGAAGCAGCAGGATCTGCGTATCCTGTTGACGACTCAAGAAATGAAGATCAGGAGATGCAGGCTGGAGATAATGTTGAATATTTATCTGAAGACTTTTCAGTTGAGCTGGAGGGAGTCAATGCGCTCAGGTTGAGTAATAACTCAAGTCCTGACACTTCAGATACAGAGTATGTTCCTTTTGGAAGGCCATATGTTCCACAAACTGTGCGACGAACAACACGTCATCACGGTTGGACATCAGGCATGTACAATGAGCGTAGTTACTATTAGAAGGAGACGATTAGCTAGTAGTATCGAGTACTGTGTATTGTACCCCAAGTAATAAGGTAGTTTTGTAATTATACCTATATGGTATATGTTGTAATGACTTTGTATCATCATGATATTATGTAAAATATGTGAAAAACATATTTGGATTTTCTTTGGATCTTCATTGTGTGACTAGTTCTGTGCATAAAGTCGAGCTCGGAACACATGTGCATGATGTAATTATGAGTATTCGCTTTATGTTGCAGGACTAGAGGGTAATGGATACGGGTGTAGGAATGGAAACTAAGCAGCAGCGGATGGAGCGAGAGGCCAAGGAAAAGGCCGATGCAGATGCAGCAAACCAAGAAGGATTACCACCACCACCAATGAGGCCGTTAATGGAGCAGAACTTTATGCAATGCATGCAAATGATGCAAGAGACCCAGAACAAGTTCATGGAAGAGTTGCTGGGGAGAGCAAATCAGAGGGCACCTAAAGGTGGAGGAGTGAGTCTATCGGATTTCCAGAATGCAAGACCATTACCTTTTGCATCAGCTCCTGAACCAATGGATGCAGAAGACTGGGTAACAGATACTGAAAGGAAGCTGAAAACTGTAGGTTGCAATGATGAGGAGAAATTGAGGTATGCAGCTCATCTTTTGACTGGACCTGCAGCATCATGGTGGGAAAATCAGTTAGCCATGCAACAACCAAGAAGAGAGTTTACCTGGGAAAAGTTCAAGCAGAGATTCCATGAATATCATGTTCTGGAAAGTGTTATGGAGTTGAGCGGGGAGAATTTGAGGAGCTTCAGCAAGGATATACTAGTGTCATGAAGTACATCCGGAAGTTTAGTCAACTGTCTCGCTATGCTGAGGAGGATGTTAACACTGAAGAGAAGCGGAAGAAGCGTTTCCTGGGTGGATTAAATCCATTTCTGAGGATGCAGCTAAGGTTAGCCAATAAGCAAACTTATCAGCAGTTGTTGGATGCAGCCATTACTTTTGAAGATGACTACAAGAATGTCCAAGAGGACCGGAGGAAGAGAGCCAAGAAGGAAACCAAGAGAATTCAGGCAAGCAAACCTAAGCCCAACCTGGAGTTCAAACCTCGGAATAGGAATTATGGCAACAATAACAATAACAAGGGCAGTGGTGGAAATCAATCCAATCCGAGAAGAAATGTTATTTGTAACAATTGTGGAATTCTAGGGCATTTCCAGAGGGAATGCAAAAAGCCTATAGTGATCTGTTACGGTTGTGGTCAGAAGGGGCATATCAAGCCAGATTGTCTGAGCAAACCACCTGGAGGATGGCCTACCAAGGGAGGAGGACAAGCCAGTGGAGGAAATGGACAGCTCGATAAAGGAGGAAATAATGGCAAGAACAACAATGGCAAGAGGAACCGACCTACTGGGAAACTGAACTGTGCAACCCTCGAGGAGGTGGATAATTCGGAGCATGTAGTGATAGGTACGCTCAATATCCTTACCAATCCCGGCAAAGTTCTATTTGATACTGGTGAAACTACTTCATTCATTTCTGAAGAATTTTGTGATAAGTTCGGGATTAGAAGGGCAACGTTAGAAAGTCCTATGACCGTAGTTACAGCAGGAGGGAATGTGATTGTACGTGTCAATCCCAAGATTTTCCAAATCTTGTAATGTGAAAATAAATGAATAAAATAAAACTTTTGTTTGATTTTCAGGGCCAGAGGAAACTTTTTGAATTCAATTGGAACCTCAAACCTATTTGGATTAAATAAAATCATAAAGGGATTTAAAAAGATAAACATTTTAAATAAAGGAAAATAAAATATTTTGGAGATACTATTTTGGATCTTTTAAAATAAAAGGATTTGTCTTTCAAAAGAAATAAAAGTTTTATAGATAAAGATTATTTTATAAAGCCAAATTAAACCTTGGCCAAGCCTTTGAAATAAAACTTTTTGTTTTGATAAAAGTAGTAAAGGTTTATTAAATATAATATTAAGGATCTAATATCCAAGTTTCATTAATAAAGGATTTGCTATTTTCAAAACATCAAAACTTGTTTATTTAGTTAAAATAAGTTTTCCAAGTATTTTGTATTTTCAAATAAAACCTACTAATTTGGTTTTGAAAATATATGGATTACAAATAGAAATTTTATTAGATAAATCAAATCCTATTTGATTAATAAACCATGGTCCATTTTATTTAAATAAAGAATGGAACCTAAAAAGATTTAAAATATTATTTCATTTTGGATTTTGGTCTATGTTTAACAGAACCAAAATTCATAATGCAAGGTTTGGTGATTGCTTGATTTAATTTGATCATCATTTGGTTGTTTGAATTTCAAAACAGGAAATAGTTATAGAAAAAGAAAAAGCCAGCAGACAGAAAAAAATAGTGCAAAGGAGCCAGCCCAGCCGGCCAGCCCAACTCCCCTCCCCCGAAGAAAAATGGTTCGCACCAATTTGTTAACCCGCAGTGACGCTGACTGGTGGACCTCCCTCTCACTTCTTTTCCCACTGAAGACTGGACCCCACCTCCCTGTTCATCCTCCTCACCCGCGCGACCACCTCCCCCCAAACCTCGCTGCCGTTCACTGTCATTCAACCTGCGCGCTTAATTCCTCTTAGTGGTTGCGTTAATCTCGCCCCCGACCATGCGTACATAAGCACCTCTCCTCCCTCGGTCTTTTCCCTCAAACTCCAACGCCACATCGCCACCAGGCTGCCTCGAATTGGCCCTGCACGCTGTTCGGTGAGCTCCTCCGTGAAATCCGACAAACCACGCCACCTCCTACCTCCCGAGCACACTAGGAGATTCCCCACCTCTGACGCATCTTCCTGTGCTCGGTTCGACCATGGGCGCCCGAGGAGCCGTCTTGACGAGCTCCGACCGCCGCCAGCGTCATCTTCAACTCCGCAAGCACCTGGTAATTTCAGACCGCCCGCTTTCTAAATCACGCCCACATTCGCCTCACTCTCCTGCTGTGACCACACTTTCGGTTTGCATTCTCGTGAACCAGATCGCCGTCTCCGACCGCGACGAGCACGCCGCCAGAGCGAACTCCGCGGCGATTACTCCACGACCGCGCGCCCCTGCGTCGACCACACGTTGAGCTTCCCGCCTCTTGCGATCTCGGTGAGCCTACTCCCTCCTCTCTCTCGCTTGTTTTGCCGCGCCACGCATCGACTGCCGCCGTTAGCCACCGCCAGCCGCCGCAAATGGTCGAGCATGCTAGCACCAGGGATCTCGATCCGACGCTTGCGATATATCACTTAAGCCGCGAAGGGGTACGTTTTCTGGACCGCACAATTTGATTAGATCCAACGCACTGTGTCTGCCGATCCGACCGAATCGGTACCAGCGAATAACATCGCGCCGCGTGTCACCAGATGGATTGGGATTAGAATTTGAAATCTGATTTAAGTATGATTTTGAGAACCCTCTAACTTTTGATCCACACGTCCAAAAATTGCAAATTTGGTATCGTTGGAATCAGTAAGACAAACCCTAGCCAACCATGCCTTTGGTTTAGCAAATAGTATCTGTTAGATTGGTTGATTTTCCAGAAACATTTGTATGCTTGTTAAGACTAGAAAAATGATTCAAAAAGGTTTTTAAGTTTGAAACCTTGGCAAAATAGTTTATGGTGAACTTACTGACCCTAGGAACCAATCAATAGTTTGGAAAATTATTTTGGTAAAGTCTAGGATGGAAAACTTGATTTAGTCATTTTAGCCAAATGAAAATAAAGGTTTTTGTTATGAAAATGATTTTGAGTAAAACTTTGGGAAAAATGGTTTGGATCAAACCTACTGACCCAAAACACCAAGTTTTGCAAACTAGCAACTCATTTGGTGAAAAAATTAAAAGTTTTGTTTTGATAAAAACATTTTTCACCACATAAAATGATGAATGGATTTAAAAATGGTTTTTAAGCAAAACTCTTTTGCAAATGACTTAACCACTTTGGAAAATGACCAACTTGAACCTTACCAAGTTTAGAAGCCTAGTGGAGACCATCCTTGCAAATAGAACCATCTCATGCATGCTCACAAGCATGACTTAGATCCCATAGTTTTATGTGTGTGAAATGTTTGTTTGATTATTTGGAATGCTAGTTGATATAGAGTTTGCTTGACTGATTGTAGTGAAATTAGCAAAGTGAGAGACTAGAAAGATCAAGGAGTGAACCATCATTCCCTACCAAAAAGGCAAGTTACACTATCATCTAAAGTCCTACTATTTTCTTATACTTAGTGGATTTTGAAAACATGCATGAAAAGATATTTCTATACTTATGCTATGCTAAATCCTAATAGGATTCCCTATACATTCCTTAGTGAAAACATTGTAGTTGATACATGCTTAGCCATGCTATATTTTGAAAAGAGATACATGTTGAGATTTTATGAAGTTGATAAAAGGACTTGTGATTATATATAATAAAACATGGACTCAATGAACCACCTGGGTGGCCAAGGATACTTTGAGTATTGGAGAAGGTGGAAACAAAAGGAACCATGTCTATGGAAATCACTTTGTGTTGTGCTCCAAAGGAAACCACCCAGGAAACTTAGAGATTGAACATGTTTCTCCAATTGTGGCTTTCGTGTGCAACCACATGCTATTATGGCTCTGGCTTAGTCAACTACATTAGGAAGACCCATACATTGTCTTCAGTTTACCGGACATGGGGATCTGGAATGCTTCATGGGTGCTGAAGACAAGCTAGCAATGGTGTATGGGAGGACCCTTTGGAAAGACTTCGTCACATTCTCAATCTGCCGATTACTCCATCTTGGTGAGTGCTAATCCAGGTGGCCCTTGGTGGCAAAAGATGGGATTGTGACATGTGGGTAAAGTGTACTCCTTCTGCAGAAGATAATAAAATCTAAGTACTTAGCCGTGTCCCCGGTTATGGACAATACTGAGCAACTAAAGTTTGAACTATGGGAGATCTCGACATTCTAATTTCTAAAAAGAAAAAAAAACTTTTATGGACTTGATGCACTTGGGGTTACCAAGGAGCTCAAGAGACAAAACTTGAATACTTGGGGTTACCAAGGAACTCATGAGATTTTGATAAAACTTGTTGCACTTGGGGTTACCAAGTAGCTCAAGGGATTTTGACAAGGACTTGAACACTTGAGTTTCTACCAAGGAGTTCAAGGAACTTGTAAAAGGAGGTTTGACAAAGGACCAAAACCATTTTGAAATGATAGGATAAATATTGCTTTATGCAAATGGGCCTTAAACTCTACTTAGCCAAATATGCATGTACTGATAGGATCCACTCATATTATACATAGTAGTGAAGCTTGCCAATACAATTCAAATGTATTGACCCTTGTGGCTGTAACTTGTAATGTTGTAGGATTGAGTGAATTTAGTGAAGATTGATTGATTAGGATTACAAAGTCTACAACCAACATCTGCCTGTGGCACTTTGAAGATGAAGGACCCATGACTATAGTTATTCCGCTGCAATGTAATGTAATAGCCAAATGAGATATGTATGATGTAATAAAATTATGTTATTCCTGGTTATAAAGTTATGTTATGACCTTTGTTTCTTGATATTACATCTTAACTGTGGATGCTAGCTATTGATCCAGGGACTAGCATTGCAATCACAGGGATCCTTTCCTTTACAAAGGAGGGATCTTACAGATGGTATCAGAGCATTGTGTTGCCTGTAGGATTTGTAAACCCTAGGATTGGACAAAAACCCTTAGAAAAATAGGAGTTGTTTTGTTCAAAAACTTATTTACAAAACAAAACTTGTAAACTCTTTTCTCAACCATTTTGGTTTCAACTCTACTTCTCTTTTATTTCAACTTGATGGAAAAACCAACCCCATGGTCAAAGACTACACCATGTGCAAAGGACTACTTCAACGTCTTCAACTCTAATGACTTCAACTTCTTCAACTCTAATGACTTCAACATCTTCAGCATATTCACCAAGGACTTCCAACTGGGATATCACTAAGGACCACAAGTGAAACAAGGAAAGTCTTGCTCAAGGTTTGGAGACTAAGGGAATGCAAAATAAGAAGGAGCCATCATCAACTTTGAAGTAATATGACCAAGAGTTTTTCTCAAGGAAGCCATGATCTCAAGTAAGAAGAAGCAACCAAGAATGATGAAGAGATCACAAGTGAACCATGTAGATGGACCACCATTTATAGTTAAAGTCAAACACACCAACTTATGTGGTGTAACAAAAATATTTTGTTGCCTAAGTGTGTGCTTGAACTTTGCTGTTTGAGTGAAAAGTTGTTTGAGAATGTTTGCACATTGCTTGAGTGATTGTGATATGTGTGATTAGAAATTTTTCCTTAGAAATATCTTGCCTATTCTAATATCCCTTCAACCCAAACAGATGACTACTCCAAAAGACTCCAACATCAAGGTTGATGATACCAACACCAACCAAGAGGACAGCATGAAAGAGCTCATAGCAACCCAGAACCAGTTGAACCAAGTGACAGCTCAATTCATAGCCAACACTAGTGGAGAAGATCCAAAGCTACAAGGATTCTTGGAAACTCAAGGCCAATTGATGCTTAAGGTGACTGATCAAATGATCAAGATGGAAGAAAGCTATCCCAAAAGAGTCTTTGACAACAAGTATGACAGAAATGTTATTCTAGATGGAGCCCCAGCTTGCATTATTTGTGGAGACAAGGATCATACTTCCAAGGAGCATGGAGGCCAATGCCCCAACTGTGAAGAGAAACATCCTGTTGGACAATGTCCCACCTCTCAAGCCACTTGTTATTTGTGTGAAGGAAACAATCATGTCCCTATCCAATGCCCCGTCTATGCCATGGTGGAACAAAGGAAACAAGAAGGATCCAAGTTTACCAAGAATGTTGTTGGCAAAGGAAAAGGACCACATATACCTCCAAACAAAACAACCCAATTCAAAGGATCAAAGAAACCCAAGAAGCAAAAGATAGACAAAAGCCATGTGCAATGTTATAAATGTAAGGAAATGGGACACTATTCGGGTGAATGCCCAGAGAACCCAAAGAATAAAGAGATTGGACAAGTAGTGTGCAACAACTGCAAAGAACTAGGCCACTATGTGGCAACTTGTCCACAAGAGCCACGTAAAGAACTCAAGGACATCCACTGCTTCAACTGTAAGAACCCAGGACATTATGCAAGCAACTGTCCAGAGAAGATGAAGAACAAGTTGAACAAGCCTATGGAGAAACTCAACCTTGGCCCATGAGTCAAGTATGGAAACAAAGGACTCAACGCAAATGTTTGCTTAGAGGAAGTTTTCCAGGATCCCAAGAAGGCCAATATGTAAATTTTGTTTGAAAATTTTTAAGGGTGGTAGAACCCTAGTTGTTTTGAGCCTACTTGTAACCCTAGCCTTCCCAAATCTCGGGACGAGATTTATTTTAAGGGTGGTAGCCTGTCACATCCCAAGATTTTCCAAATCTTGTAATGTGAAAATAAATGAATAAAATAAAACTTTTGTTTGATTTTCAGGGCCAGAAGAAACTTTTTGAATTCAATTGGAACCTCAAACCTATTTGGATTAAATAAAATCATAAAGGGATTTAAAAAGATAAACATTTTAAATAAAGGAAAATAAAATATTTTGGAGATACTATTTTGGATCTTTTAAAATAAAAGGATTTGTCTTTCAAAACAAATAAAAGTTTTATAGATAAATATTATTTTATAAAGCCAAATTAAACCTTGGCCAAGCCTTTGAAATAAAACTTTTTGTTTTGATAAAAGTAGTAAAGGTTTATTAAATATAATATTAAGGATCTAATATCCAAGTTTCATTAATAAAGGATTTGCTATTTTCAAAACATCAAAACTTGTTTATTTAGTTAAAATAAGTTTTCCAAGTATTTTGTATTTTCAAATAAAACCTACTGATTTGGTTTTGAAAATATATGGATTACAAATAGAAATTTTATTAGATAAATCAAATCCTATTTGATTAATAAACCATGGTCCATTTTATTTAAATAAAAATGGAACCTAAAAAGATTTAAAATATTATTTCATTTTGGATTTTGGTCTATGTTGAACAGAACCAAAATTCATAATGCAAGGTTTGGTGATTTCTTGATTTAATTTGATCATCATTTGGTTGTTTGAATTTCAAAACAGGAAATAGTTATAGAAAAAGAAAAAGCCAGCAGACAGAAAAAAATAGTGCAAAGGAGCCAGTAAGCCCATTATGACCAGAAACAGCCCAACTCCCTCCCTCAAGAAAAGCAGTTCGCACCAATTTGTTAACCCCAGTGTGTTGGTGGTGGACCTCCTCTCACTTCTTTTCCCATCAAGACTGGACCCCACCTCCCTGGTCATCCTCCTCACCCGCGCGACAACCTCCCCCCAAACCTCGCTGCCGTTCACTGTCATTCAACCTGCGCGCTTAATTCCTCTTAATGGTTGCGTTAATCTCGCCCCCGACCATGCGTACATAAGCACCTATCCTCCCTCGGTCTTTTCCCTCAAACTCCAACGCCACATCGCCACCAGGCTGCCTCGAATTGGCCCTACACCGCCGCTGCTCCGGCGAGCTCCTCCGGTGAAATCCGACAAACCACAGCCACCTCCTACCTCCCTGAGCACACTAGGAGATTCCCCACCTCCTGACGCATCTTCCTGTGCCCTCAGTTCGACCGCGGGCGCCCCAGGGAGCCGTCTTCGACAAGCTCCGACCTCGCCGCCGCGTCTGTCTTCAACTCCGGCAAGCACCCAGGTAATTTCAGACCGCCCCGCGCTTTCTAAATCACGCCCACACATTCGCCTCACTCTCCTGCTGCTGACCACACTTTCGGTTTGCATTCTCGTGAACCACAGCATCGTCTCCGACCGCGACCAGAGCACGCCGTCGCCAGAACGAACTCCGGCGAGCGATTACTCCTACGACCGTGCGCCCCCTGCCTCGTCGACCACACGTTGAGCTTCCCCAGCCTCCTGCGATCTCGGTGAGCCTACTCCCTCCCTCTCTCGCTTCCTGTTTCGCCAGCGCCGCCACTGTCTGACCGTCGCCGCCGCTAGCCACCGCCGGCGCCGCTCGCAAATGGTCGAGCACGCTAGCACCGTAGGATCTCGATCCGACGCTTGCGATAGATCACTTAAGCCGCGAAGGGGTACGTTTTCTGGACCGCACGATTTGATTAGATCCAACGCACTGTGTCTGCCGATCCGACCGAATCGGTACCAGCGAATAACGTCGCGCCGCGTGTCACCAGATGGATTGGGATTAGAATTTGAAATCTGATTTAAGTATGATTTTGAGAACCCTCTAACTTTTGATCCACACGTCCAAAAATTGCAAATTTGGTATCGTTGGAATCAGTAAGACAAACCCTAGCCAACCATGCCTTTGGTTTAGCAAATAGTATCTGTTAGATTGGTTGATTTTGCAGAAACATTTGTATGCTTGTTAAGACTAGAAAAATGATTCAAAAAGGTTTTTAAGTTTGAAACTTTGGCAAAATAGTTTATGGTGAACTTACTGACCCTAGGAACCAATCAATAGTTTGGAAAATTATTTTGGTAAACTCTAGGATGGAAAACTTGATTTAGTCATTTCTAGCCAAATGAAAATAAAGGTTTTTTGTTATGAAAATGATTTTGAGTAAAACTTTGGGAAAAATGGTTCGGATCAAACCTACTGACCCAAAACACCAAGTTTTGCAAACTAGCAACTCATTTGGTGAAAAACTTAAAAGTTTTGTTTTGATAAAAACATTTTTCACCACATAAAATGATGAATAGATTTAAAAATGGCTTTTAAGCAAAACTCTTTTGCAAATGACTTAAACACTTTGGAAAATGACCAACTTGAACCTTACCAAGTTTAGAAGCCTAGTGGAGACCATCCTTGCAAATAGAACCATCTCATGCATGCTCACAAGCATGACTTAGATCCCATAGTTTTATGTGTGTGAAATGTTTGTTTGATTATTTGGAATGCTAGTTGATATAGAGTTTGCTTGATTGATTGTAGTGAAATTAGCAAAGTGAGAGACTAGCAAGATCAAGGAGTGAACCATCATTCCCTACCAAAAAGGAAAGTTACACTATCATCTAAAGTCCTACTATTTTCTTATACTTAGTGGATTTTGAAAACATACATGAAAAGATATTTCTATACTTATGCTATGCTAAATCCTAATAGGATTCCCTATACATTCCTTAGTGAAAACATTGTAGTTGATACATGCTTAGCCATGCTATATTTTGAAAAGAGATACATGTTGAGATTTTATGAAGTTGATAAAAGGACTTGTGATTATATATAATAAAACAAGGACTCAATGAACCACCTGGGTGGCCAAGGATACTTTGAGTATTGGAGAAGGTGGAAACAAAAGGAACCATGTCTATGGCAATCACTTTGTGTTGTGCTCCAAAGGAAACCACCCAGGAAACTTAGAGATTGAACATGTTTCTCCAATTGTGGCTTTCGTGTGCAACCACATGCTATTATGGCTCTGGCTTAGTCAACTACATTAGGAAGACCCATACATTGTCTTCAGTTTACCGGACATGGGGATCTGGAATGCTTCATGGGTGCTGAAGACAAGCTAGCAATGGTGTATGGGAGGACCCTTTGGAAAGACTTCGTCACATTCTCAATCTGCCAGTACTCCATCTTGGTGAGTGCTAATCCGAAGTACTGGTGGCAAAAGGATGGGATTGTGACATGTGGGTAAAGTGTACTCCTTCTGCAGAAGATAATAAAATCTAAGTACTTAGCCGTGTCCCCGGTTATGGACAATACTGAGCAACTAAAGTTTGAACTATGGGAGATCTCGACATTCTAATTTCTAAAAAGAAAAAAAAACTTTTATGGACTTGATGCACTTGGGGTTACCAAGGAGCTCAAGAGACAAAACTTGAATACTTGGGGTTACCAAGGAACTCATGAGATTTTGATAAAACTCGTTGCACTTGGGGTTACCAAGTAGCTCAAGGGATTTTGACAAGGACTTGAACACTTGAGTTTCTACCAAGGAGTTCAAGGAACTTGTAAAAGGAGGTTTGACAAAGGACCAAAACCATTTTGAAATGATAGGATAAATATTGCTTTATGCAAATGGGCCTTAAACTCTACTTAGCCAAATATGCATGTACTGATAGGATCCACTCATATTATACATAGTAGTGAAGCTTGCCAATACAATTCAAATGTATTGACCCTTGTGGCTGTAACTTGTAATGTTGCAGGATTGAGTGAATTTAGTGAAGATTGATTGATTAGGATTACAAAGTCTACAACCAACATCTGCCTGTGGCACTTTGAAGATGAAGGACCCATGACTATAGTTATTCCGCTGCAATGTAATGTAATAGCCAAATGAGCTATGTATGATGTAATAAAATTATGTTATTCCTGGTTATAAAGTTATGTTATGACCTTTGTTTCTTGATATTACATCTTAACTGTGGATGCTAGCTATTGATCCAGGGACTAGCATTGCAATCACAGGGATCCTTTCCTTTACAAAGGAGGGATCTTACAGTACGCCACATAAAACAAGATCAGGTTATCTCGATCTGTGGTTGTACATATTTCGCAGACCTTTATGTGATTCCTTTGAAGGGAATTGCAGTAGTGCTGGGAATGGATTGGATGATGGAACACGGAGCTCAGATAAATTGTGAGGAGAAAAATGTCTCAATCAAAACTCCAAGTGGATCAAGGATAGTTTACCAAGCAGATAAACACAGTCATATCATGGTGGATCTGTAGTTGAATTCAATGAAAGAAGTTAAATTGGAAGAGATTCCTATAGTTAATGAATTCCAAGACGTTTTTCCAACAGAGCTACCGGGAATGCCACCAGACCGGGAGATAGAGTTCACCATTGATCTAATATCTGGTACATCACCAATAGCTCAAGCACCATATAAAATGGGACCCAAAGAGTTGAAAGAACTCAAGGAGCAAATTGATGAGTTAGCTAGAAAAGGATTTATTCAGGAAAGTGTATCTCCATGGGGAACACCAGTAATCTTTGTGGATAAGAGAGATGGTAGAAGACGAATGTGTGGTGATTATAGAAATCTAAACAACGTGACTATCAAGAATAAGTATCCTTTACCAAGAATTCAAGATTTTTTTGATCAAGTGAAAGGAGCTAGAGTATTTTCAAAGATCGATTTGAGATCTGGATACCATCAAATAAAAATCAAGCCGGAAGATGTTCCAAAAACAGCATTTGTCTCAAGATATGGACACCATGAGTATCTGGTAGTACCATTTGGTTTGACCAATGCACCGGCAATATTCATGAATCTGATGAACAAGATCTTCATGCCATACTTGGACAAGTTTGTCATAGTCTTTATTGATGATATTTTGATATATTCCAAGGATAAGGAAGAGCATGCTGATCATTTGAGGATAGCTTTGCAGACTTTAAGAGAACATAAGCTTTATGCTAAGTTCAGTAAGTGTGAATTTTGACTTGATGAGGTAGAATTCCTCGGTCATGTGATCAGTAAGGATGGAATTGCTGTGAATCCATCTAAAGTTCAGTCAGTACTAGAGTGGACAGACTCACTAAGAGTGCACATTTTATTCCGGTGAATCAAAAGGATAATGCCGAGAAGTTAGTTGAAGTATATGTCAAAGAGATAGTAAGTAAGCATGGAGTACCCAAAAAGATCATAACTGATAGGGGATCAGTGTTTACTTCAGCATTTTGGAAGCAATTGGATGAAGCACTTGGTTCAAAATTAGATTTCAGCACGACATATCATCTGGAGACAGGAGGTCAAACTGAAAGAACAAATCAAATACTAGAAGACATGTTAAGAGCTTGTGCACTAGATTTTGGAGGAACATGGGAAGATCATCTACCATTAGCAGAATTTTCTTATAATAATAGCTATCAGAGTAGTTTGAAGGCAGCTCCATATCAGGTTTGTATGGAAGGAAGTGTAGATCACCAATATGTTGGTATGAACCTGGAAGCAGCAAAGAATTTGCGCCAGATTATATCAAGGAAAGACAAGACATCATTGATAAGATCAGGGATAGACTGAAAATAGCCCAGAGCAGGTAGAAAAGTTATGCGGATCAAAGTCGAAGATCATGGCATCTAGAAGTAGGAGATGTGGTCTATCTGAAAGTAAGTCCAATTAAAGGAGCGAAAAGATTCAGAGTTAAAGGAAAGTTGAGTCCAAGATATATCGGACCATTCAAGATACTGAGTCAAAACAAAACTATAGCCTTAGAAATTCATGGATTTGAAAGAACTATTCTGGTGAATCAAAAGGATAATGTCGACAAGTTAGTTGAAGTATATGTCAAAGAGATAGTAAGTAAGCATGGAGTACCCAAAAATATCGTAACTGATAGGGGATCGGTGTTTACTTCAGCATTTTGGAAGCAATTGCATGAAGCACTTGGTTCAAAATTAGATTTCAGCATGGCATATCATCCTGAGACAGGAGGTCAAACTGAAAGAACAAATCAAATACTAGAAGACATGTTGAGAGCTTGTGCATTAGATTTTGGAGGAACATGGGAAGATCACCTACCATTGGCAGAATTTTCTTAGCTATTAGAGTAGTCTGAAGGCAACTCCATATGAGATTCTGTATGGAAGTAAGTGTAGATCACCAAAATGTTGGTATGAACCTGGTAGCAGCAAAGAATTTGCACCGAATTATATCAAGGAAAGACAAGACATCATTGATAAGATCAGGGATAGACTGAAAATAGCCCAGAGCAGGCAGAAAAGTTATGCGGATCAAAGCCGAAGATCATGGCATCCAGAAGTGGGAGATATGGTCTATTTGAAAGTAAGTCCAATGAAAGGAGTAAAAATATTCGGAGTTAAAGGAAAATTGAGTCCAAGATATATTGGACCATTCAGGATACTGAGTCAAAACAGAACTATAGCTTATGCTTTAGAGTTACGATCAAGATTGGCTCAAGTGCATAATGTTTTCCATGTGTCACAACTTCGTAAATGTTTAAAAGTTCCAGATGATGCAATCACACATCAAGAGATATAACTGCAAGCAGACCTGACCTATATTGAAAAGCCTTGTAAGATTTTGGAAGAAAACTGGAAAATATTAAGGAACAGAGCAATCAAATATTGCAAGGTACAGTGGGAACATCACCCTGAAAGGGAAGCCACATGGGAGAAAGAAGAGGATTTAAGAAAAGCCTATCCAGAACTATTCAGGTACATCTCCACAAACTTAGGGACGAAGTTTAATTTAAGGGGGGAAGTCTGTAACATCCCAGCATTTAGAAACTAACGAAGGGTAGATTTAGAATTATGGAATGTTGCATGCATTCATTTGTGAAAATGTGGGTAAAATTTTCGCCAAATAAAACCTTGAGTGATCAATGTTTCTTTCTTACTTTGAGATTAGGTTTAGTCTTAAAGGAAGATTGTTATGAACTTTGAGATGATATTTAAGGAGTTATGTGTTTTAAAATGAATTTCAATTTTAAACTTGAGTGTTTGAATTATAATTCAACTGATTTAGATATAAGTTTTGAATCTTAAATTAATTAAGAGATAAGTATTATAACTTAAATTCTATCCAAAGAAAAACAATAATGAATATGAAATTTATTTCATATTATCAATATATAAATAACTTACAAAGAATGTAACTTACTGAAGCCATTTTCAAACTTCACAAGTTACAAAAGAATAAAGAATAAGAATATTATTTATTAATAATAATATAATCTTTATTACAATTGAAGAAAATGAAAATTACATAATAATAAAAGAAAATTACAGAAGAATAAGAAAATTACATGGGAACATTTACTAAAGTATCCTATAAATAAACCTAGACTAAATCTTCATCTTTATATATGTACCTGCAAAACAAACAGAAAATATAAAGAGAAATAAAAGATTAGTTTTAGTATTATTTCTCTTAGATATGTCAGTGAAATTGTCACATCCCAAGATTTTCCAAATCTTGTAATGTGAAAATAAATGAATAAAATAAAACTTGTTTGATTTTCAGAGCCAGAAGAAACTTTTTGGAATGCAATTGGAACTTCAAACCCATTTGAATTAAATAAAACCTAAACGGATTTAAAAAGATAAACATTTAATAAAAGGAAAAATAATTTTTTTTTGGAAATACTATTTTGAAAATCTGGAGTGAAAAGATTTATTTTCAAATGAAATAGAAGTTTATAAATGAAGAATGTTTTATAAAGCCAAATTAAAACCTTGGCCAAGCTTTGGAATTAGTTCTTTTTGTTTTGAATAAAAATAAACAAAGGATTATTTAAATAAATTAATAAGGACCTAATAACCAAATTTTATACAAAAAGTTTTACCATTTTGATTAAAACATCAAAACTTATTAAATTATTTTAAATAGGTTTTCCAAGTATTTTATATTCTCTAATAAAACCTACTAAAGTGTTTTGGTTTTATTTTAGATTTCAAAATAAATATCTCAATAAAATAAATCCTATTTGAATTAATAACTAAGGCCCATTTTATTTAATTATTAATGGACCCTATAATAAAATGTTATTTTATTTTAACAAGTGTTTCAAGTATCTTATATTCTCAAATAAAACCTACTGATTTGGTTTTGAAAATATTTGGATATCAAATGGGGATTTTATTAATTAAACCAAACCCTATTTTATTAATAAACCATAGTCCATTTTATTTAATTAATAAATGGAACCTAAAAAGATTTAAAATATTATTTTATTTTGGAGTGTTAGATTATGTTGATGAACATAACCAAAAACACTATGCAAAGTTTAATGATTGTTTGAATTGTTGAATGATTTCAATGCTTGAATAATTGTTTGAAATAAAAAATCAGGAAATAGAAATGGAAAAAGAAAAAAAGATTAGACAGAAAAAAAATAGAACAAAACGAGCAGCCCAACCATCTGGCCCAGCTCCAGCCCATCTAGCCCACCTCCTCTCCCGAACCGTTTTTCTTCACCGGAGAAAGAACCCGCTGAACCACTGACCGGTGGACCTTCCCCCTCTTCTCTTTTCCCATTGACCGACCGGCCCCACTTCACTAGTCATCTTCTTCGCCGCGACTCCCTCCTTTCCCCAAACCACGTCGCAGTTACTGCCGTTGAATACTCCATCAATCATGTTTATTGTCGCGTAAATTCGCCCAGCCATCACGCACGATAAGAGCGCCTGCCTCCCCTCTTCCGTTTTCCCCAGACACCGCCTCCCCTCTGCCTCCAGGCCGCCCCAATTTCCCTCTGTACTGCTGCTACTCCGACGACCCTCCTCGCCAATTCCGGCCAAGACTCGCCGCCCCTCTCCTCCCCGACCAAGCTCACAGCATCCCCACTCTCAGGCGCATCTGCTGGTGCATCCGACTTGACCGCGGGTACCCTGTAACCTCGCCTTCGACAACGTCCACCGTCGCCACCGTCTGCTTCATCTCCGGCGAAGCCACAGGTAGTATTTGACCACCCCGCGCCTTCTAGTTCACACACACGACTCTGTCTTGTTCCTGCGCATCTAACCATGTCGTCATTTCGCTTTGAGGTGATCCGCAGCGCCGTCCCCGACGACCACCTGACGCGTCCGTCGCCGTTCCCAACTCCGACGAGAAATTGCGACTGCCCCTGAGCGCCCCTTGTCAAGCCAGCAGTACCCAGAGCTTCGCCGTGACCCCCTGAGCCTGGTGAGCATGCCCTTTTTCTCTCTCGTTCCGTTTACGCCGTGTACTTCTCGACCGTCGCCGCCGCTAGCCACCGCCGGCGCCGCTCGCAAATGGTCGAGCTAGCACCGTAGGATCACGATCCGACGCTCCCGATAGATCACTTAACCACGAAGGGGTACGTGATCTGGACCATGCGATCTAACTTGATCCAACAGCCAAGATCACCCGATCCGGCCCGGTCTTGACCAATCACGATGCATGGCGTGTCCTGATACGATTAAAAACAGAATTTTGATCTGATTAGAATATAAATTTGTAATTGCTATAACTTTCAAACCACACGTCCAAATTTGGCAAATTTTATATCAATGAAATCAAGCCCTAGCTAACCATGGCCTTAGTTTAGAAAATAGTATCTGTTATCTTGTTTGAATTTACAGAAACATTTGTTTACTTGTTTAGAGTATAAAAATTGTTTAAAATTGATTTTAGGATTAAATCTTTTGCAAAATGGATTTGTGTGACCTTACTGACCCTAGGAACCAACCCATAGTGTTAAAAATGATTTTGGTGAAATTTAAGTTGAATTATTTAACTTAGCCATTTTCTAGCCAAATAAACTCATTTGATTTTATTATGGAAATGTTTTTGCAAGGAAAACTTTAGGAAAATGTTATGGACCAAACTTACTGACCCAAAACACCAAGCCTTGCCAAGGGCAACTCACTTGGTGAAAAACATAAAGTTTTGCTTTGAAAAGAATAATTTTCACCACATAAAATGTTAAATGGATTTTAAAATAAATTTTGAGCAAAACCCTCTAACTAATGACTTTGCCATTTTGGTAAATGACCAATGTGGACCTTACAAAGTTATAAGCCTAGTGGAGACCTTCTATGTGAATAGAACCATCTTAAGCATGTTCCCATGCATAACTTAGAATCCATTGCTTTGTGTGTGGGAATTATTGTTTGAATATTGGTTTGGAATGTTAGTTGATTTTGTGTCTTGCTTGATTGACTTGTAGTGAAATTAGCAAAGTGTGAGACTAGCAAGATCAAGGAGTGAACCCTCATTCCCTACCAAAAAGGCAAGTGACACTATCATCTAAAGTCCTACTATTTTCATTATACTTAGTGGATTTTTTAAACATGCATGAAAATGTTTTATACTTATGCTATGCTAATCCTAATAGGATTCCCTATACACTCCTTAGTAAAAATATTGAAGTTGTACATGCTTAGCCATGCTATGTTTTGAAAAGAGATACATGTTGAGATTTTACAAAGGTTGTGAAAAAGACTTGTGTTTTATATAATAAAACAAGGACTCAATGAACCACCTAGGTGGTGGACACTTTATGTTTTGGAGAAGGTGGCAACAAAAGGGAACCATGTCTATGGCCATCACTTTGTGTTGTGCTCCAAATGAAAACCACCTAGGAAACTTAGAGATTGAACATGTTTCTCCAATTGTGGCTTTCGTGTGCAACCACATGCTATTATGGCTCTGGCTTAGTCAACTACATTAGGAAGACCCATACATTGTCTTTAGTTACCGGACATGGGGATCTGGAATGCTTCATGGGGGCTGAAGACAAGCTAGCAATGATGTATGGGAGGACCTCTTGGAAATACTTCGTCACATTCTCAGTCTGCCAGTACTCCATCTTGGTGAGCACTAATCCAGAGGGCCCTTTGGCAACAAGATGGGATTGTGTCATGTGGGTAAAGTGTACTCATACTGCGAAGTTAATAAAATCTAAGTACTTAGCCGTGTCCCCGGTTATGGACAATACTGAGCAACTAAAGTTTGAACTATGGGAGATCTCGACATTCCAACTTCTAATATAAAAACTTGATGCACTTGGGGGTACCAAGGAATTCAAAGAGATTTGATAAAGATTGTTGCACTTGGGATTACCAAGGTGCACAAGAGCATGATGTACTTGGGGTTACCAAGGAACTCATGAGGTTTTGATAAAACTTGTTGCACTTGGGGTTACCAAGTAGCTCAAGGGATTTTGACAAGGACTTGAACACTTGAGTTTCTACCAAGGAGTTCAAGGAACTTGGAAAAAGAGATTTGACAAAGGACCAAAACCATTTTTGAAAAGATAGGATAAAATATTGCTTCATGCAAATAAGCCTTAAACTCTACCTAGCCAGATATGCATATAATGATAGGATCCACTCTTATTATACATAAAAGTGAAGCTTGCCAATACAATTCAAAATGTATTGACCCTTGTGGCTGTAACTTGTAATGTTGCAGGTTGATTGTTTTAAAATGAAGATTGTTTGATTGACTAGGATTACAAAGTCTACAACCAACATCTACCTGTGGCACTTTGAAGATGAAGGACCCATACTTATAGTTATTCCGCTGCAATGTAATGTAATAGCCAAATGAGCTATGTATGATGTAATAAAATTATGTTATTCCTGGTTATAAATTTATATTATGACCTTTGTATCTTGATATTACATCTTTACTGTGGATGCTAGATATTGATCCAGGGACTAGCATTGTAAAACACAGGAGGACTCTACCTTATCAGGTTGGGACCCCTACAGAAATGCACTTGACAAATTCATCATTGAGAAATTTTATAAAAGGGGCAAGTTTCACCAATATGAAAGAATCCATCTTTCATAAATTCAAAGCCAGAAGTCAAATGACAACCAAGAGGGACAAATTCACCAGCCAGGTGAAAGTAACCTGGTAGGAGTAAGTTCAAACATTCTGAAGATATCCACAAGTGCATAGCAAGCACACATGCAGTACACACACCAGCATGCATGTGGTGTGTTGTCAAGCTCACAGAGCAGCCCAATCTCACAAAACCACAAGCACAGCCGTGGGAGGCACTAGTGCATCACCCCACTGCACAACACATAAGAACAGCCAGTGTAGAAAGCAGCTAAACTAAGCACCACAGCCAGCAACCACACCAACTAAGGATCAACCAAACATCACCAGAATGGTGACATAAGGAGGGGGATGGATCAGGTGGACAGCAAGATCAGGCCCAGGAACCAGGAGGAGCAGACTAGCTCAAGAGCAAGCACAGGAGTCCAGCAAAACCAGATCAAGATCATCATCACCAACTTACTACACCACCATCAGATTTCGTGGTGAGTTCCATAAAACCTTCACATGATCTAATCATCTTATTCAGAGAGAAGCATGTGTTGTTTTATAAAACAAACCCTCAGAAAGCACCCGAGTGGGGTGAATCCATCATAGGGATTTTTAAACTCTAAAGGCAAACAACAAAGTACTTGGATCTAATCAGAGCTCAGAGCAACATCATTTCTCTGGATTAGGCTATATATTACAAATCAAGCCTAAATTTATCTATGATCTATTCCTAGGCACATCCCTAAAGGAAAGGTAGCACCTTAGAAACAAATATTTGGATCCATAGAATGATCAAGCTCACTATTTTTTTCCAAGCATTGATTCAATAAAAAATAGCTGGTACCACTACCAGGACTATCTAGATGAACCCATTAGATAAGATCTGAATCCCTAAACCTCAGACCAACATCATTGGTCTTAGTGAATTCAGATAAGAGCATCTATATTTATCTTTCAAAGCCAAGATTGTCTTAAGCATAAACTAACCAAATCCATGGTTTAGAATCAAACTTGTGTGCCATACATGATGGTGTCACAAGAACAATCCATTATGAATCAGGATTAATCATCACTAATTCAAACAATCAACTTAACTAATCATTTTCCTGTTAACACATGAATCACAACTAGGATATTTCTATGTTACACTTCATTGTTTGAGATCATGATGATCTCAAACCACATGTTAATATCCAAGCTAACAGCACTAAGACAGTAGCTGTATCTTATTGTAATCATAACCATGAATCAAATAAACAATGGAAAGCTATCAAGTCATTGGCTTTACCAAGCATGTTTCCCAAGCAATTATATCATCTGAATCAGATGCAATCCATGCATAAAATCATCTAAGAAGCCACCAGAAATAGTATAGATCATCTCAAGCAATAAGCCTCAGACCAATAATCATTTAGCATGTGTACAGACCATCCAAACATGAATCAATTCGTCCATCACATAATCAATCACATAACAGGAACCCTAACTGGAAATCATCTTAATCTGAATCAGACAGTAGCCAGAAAGAACACTGCCAACATCTAGCACCAAATCAGCAAGCACATGGAGCACCAGGGGAGGGGAATCAAACTCACCGTAGGTCCTCGCTGAAGAATAGAAGAGGAAGCAGAGGGGCCAACGACCATGGCGGCACGGGGAGCACCCCAGAGGGGGAGCTGCAACCCGCACGGCGCCACGGCAGCGACCCTGATCACGCCTGGAGGAGCAGAGCATCACCTCGACGCACGACGACCACGGCAACACTTGAATCCATGCCAATCCCGAAACCCTAGGGTTCGGGACAACATCGATCCATCGCAGGATAGCCCTAGGATCGAATCCAATTGGATAGAATGAAAGAGCGTCATTGACAACCCCTAATTACACCACAGTGGCGGCGGCGACGGCCCGGCGGCGGATTGTGATGGCGGCATCGCCACGAGTGGTCAGAGGAGGAGAAGATGAACTCGAGAGAGAGAGGCAGTGGGGAGTGGAACGAGCTGGGCCAGACCCTTCGGGATGGTCCATTTGTCCAGAATTAATGGGCCACCAGGGCCCAATAAGAAGAACTAGCCCAGAAACATTTCGAGGCCTGTTTGAATAAAAATTTAAAGACCAAAATACCCCTGGATTAATAAAATTCTAGAAAATAAAATAAAAGTCCAAAAATTATAAATAAAATATTTTTGGATTCACAAAAATCCAAACTACCCAAATAAATTAAAATATAAAATTTTAGACATTTAACTTTTATTAGGAATTTCGTAAATTATATATTCCTTATGGAATTTTACAAAATTATTGAAAGATGATAAAATTAATTAAAATTCACTTTCATTATGTATTAATATTTTACAAAGATACTAAATAAATATTTAATCACCATTTTTAATGTATAATTGATAATTCCTAAAAGAATTATTAAATCAATAAAAGTCAAATAAAAGGGAAATAAAATAAAATAATTCAATATATGTTATAAAATATTAAAAAGTAATATTTATAAATCCTTTATTACTAAAAAGGAACTTTTGGGGGTAAATGCATATAAACATAAAAAAATGCATTACATTACTTGCATAATCATTTTGATTCTTTAAATATTGTCCTTACCGGGCAATAATGATGTTTTTGTAGAACTAGAAGCTCAAGGTCGAGTGCAAGCATCAGACTTCACTACCTTGCCATCACGAGGCAAGTTCATCACTTGCTCATGTCCTTTGAAGAGTCTATATCAAAGTATTTGCAAATTGTGTGTTATCTTATATGCTATAAAAGAAATAAAATATTATTTTCACAAATAAATCAATCATAGATATCATCCTAAGTGATGATATAATGAAGCAATAGAACTTAGAGTTCTAATTGCAAAAATGATGATCAAGTAGGGACTTTGTCACATCCTAAGATTTTCCAAATCTTGTTATGTGATAAATAAATGAATAAAATAAAACTTTTTTGATTTTCAGGGTGAGAAGAAACTTTTTGATTCCAATTGGAAACTTTCAAACCTATTTTGATCAAACAAATCCTAAAGGGATTTGAAAAGATAAAAAATTAATAAAGAAAATATTAAATATGTGAAATTACTATTTTTGGATCTTTTAATAAAAAGATTTGGTTTTCAAAAGAAAAGGGTAGAAATATAAATAAGGGTTATTTTATAGAGACAAATTAAATCTTGGCCAAGCCTTTGAAATAAAATATTTCTATTTGACAAAAATAGAAAAGGCTTTTCCATTTTAAATAAACGCTAAAACTTATTAATTTATTTTAAATAAGTTTTCCAAGTGATTTATATTTTCAAATAAAACCTACTGATTTGGTTTTGATAATATTTAGATGTCAAATGGAGATTTTAATAAATCAAAACCTATTTGAATTAATAATTAAGGTCTAATTTATTTAATTATTAAATAGATCCTAAAAGAATAAAAACATATTTTATTTTGGACTTTGGTTTGTGTTGTTAAACAGAACTAAACTCAATACAAAGTTTGGTGGAAGTTTGATTTCATTTGGTTGTTTGATTGAAATTCAAAACAGAAAATAAAATAGAAAAAGAAAAGTTTACTATATAACAAAAATGATGAATCGAGCTCAGCCCAACCAACTGGCCCAGCAAGCCCAGTTCCAGCCCAGCTACTTACCCCACGCGCGAAGCGTTTTTCACACACACACGCACCCGCGCAGTCCCAGATAGACAGGCCCCACTTCCCCTCTCTTCCTCACACTGACAGGCATGCCCCACTGCCACCTCACCGTCGTCTTCAACCCCCAAACCACGCCCTGCCGTTGCTGCCGCGATTACTGTCGGCGTCAATACGCGTAAATGGCCGCATAACTCCCTACAGTGATCACACCCCCTTAAGCGCCCCTCTCCGCTCTCTCTTTCCCCCAAGCAGCTCCTTACCTCTGCCCCTAGGCTGCCCCGAATTCCTCTTGCTTTGCCACTGCTCCGACGATGCCTCCGACCAAATTCCGGCGCCGTCCAGCCTCGCCTCGCCTTCCCAAGCACACGAGCTCGCTCCTCACCTCCTGGGGCATCTCCCTGTGCCACTCATTCACTCGCGGGCGCTCCGCAACGTCGACTTTGTTATCTACCTTGGCGCCTGCATTTTCTCTCCGACCTCCCACAGTAAGCGGACCACGAGCCCTCTCAATTGTAGGGGTACCAACCTAATATAAGATTGATCCCTCCTGTGTTTACAATGCTAGTCCCTGGATCAATAGCTAGCATCCACAGTTTAGATGTAATATCAAGAAACAAGGGTCATAATATAACTTTATAACCAGGAATAACATAATTTTATTACATCAAACATAGCTCATTAGGCTATTACATTACATTGCAGCGGAATAAATATAGTCATGGGTCCTTCATCTTCAAAGTGCCACATGCAGATGTTGGTTGTAGACTTTGTAATCCTAATCAATCAATCAATCTTCTCTAAACAATCAACCTGCAACATACAAGTTACAGCCACAAGGGTCAATACATTTGAATTGTATTGGCAAGTGATACTATGGTAGTATAGTGGAAACTAACAACTATATGCATTTGGCTAAGTGGAGTTGAGGCTTGCATTGCTCAAAATAGATTTTTCTTATCATTTTGAAAATACTAAGTTTTTGCTTGACAAAATCATTTTTCTCAATCAAAGATTTCAAGATCCTTGTACCAAGCCATCTCTCCATCAATGATTGAAGAATTCAAACAACCCTTGTTCAAACCACAAGATTTTAATTTAGAAATTGGAATGATGAGATTCTTGATTGCTTCCATGTCTTGATGCTCAAATTGTCCTTTACCAGGGACATGGCTAAGTACTTAGGTTTTACACTCTACAGAGGTGGTGCACTTTACCCACAAGACTTGGTTTCCCAAGACAAAATCTTTCAGAAGCCTTCCTTAGACCAAAATGGGCGTTCCCACCTATCAAACACTACCACCCACTGTCCATTTGGCTAAGTTCTTGCAACCTATATGATCATGGCGAGCCCATATTGCCAAGTGGTTGCACTTGAAGCTTCTCAACATTTGACATCTCAAATCCCTTTGTTTCCTGGGTGGCCATCCACAAGTGAGATACACAACCCAAGTCCATGGCCTTGTGTAACCACTCAACATATCCCAATCCTTCCATTCCACCCAGAAGGTTCATTAACTTAGTTGTTTTATTAAACAAAACCTAAGTCCTTAGACTTAGAATATTTTTCCATAGTGTGAATATATATTCCACCCATGTTTTCTATTAGCTAGGCTAAGCTTGATAGTAGTAGGAATCTTTAACTTAGGAAAATCCTACTAAGGATTCATCTACTAGGTTTTCTTATAGCAAGGTCTATACTTAGCAAAATCCATGCAAGTTTTACTTAGCAAAAATCACTAATGCATAGAGAAAGTAATGGGACAAAAAGTATGAAGCATCACTTGCCTTTTTGGTAGAGTATAGGTTCACTTCTTGATCTTTGCAACAATCACACTCTTCAAGTCACTACAAATCAATCAAGCAAGGCACAAACTCAATCTACCAATCAAGCAAAACAACACACATAATTAACAAAGTCAAAGAAATGCATGCAAGCATGCCAACCTTTGTTTTGTTTGAAAAAGTGGTTTCTAGTGGGTCATAGTCATTTGGGTACATCTAATGGTCATTTCCTAAAGTGGCCAAGTCATTTGCAAAAGGTTTCACTTTAAAACTATTTTCAAAACAAAGTGTTATTTTATGTGGTGTAGAAATATTTTTACTAAGGCATTAGCCCATAGGGTTCACCAAATGAGTTGCTATTGCAAAACTTGGTGTTTTGGTCAGTAGGTTTGGTCCAAACCATCTACTCAAAGTTTTCTTCCCATAAACATTTCCATAATAAAATCAATTCTTTTTATTTGGCTAGAAAATGACTAAGTCAAGTAATCCAACCTAAATCTTACAAAAATCATTTTTAATGCCAAGGGTTGGTTCCTAGGGTCAGTAAGATCACAACAATCCAATTGGCAAAGGTTTGATCTCAAAATTCATTTTTAAATGATTTTTCTAATGTTAGCAAGCACACAAAAGAATCTGAAAAATCAAACAATCTATCAAATACTATTTGTTAAACTAAGGGTAGGGTTGGCTAGGGCTTGTTCTCCTGAATTCATTGATATAAAATTTTTCAAATTTGGACGTGTGGTTCAAAAGATATGAGGGTTTGAAGTTTGTAATTAAATCTGATTCATATATCTGATTTAAATCAAACACTGGACACGCGTCATATTCTAATTCGCCGGTACCGCTTCGCTCGGATCGCACTGTGACAGCCGTTGGATTAAGTTACATCGCACGGGCCAGATCGAGTACCCCTTCGCGTTTAAGTCGTTCTATCTTATCCACTCGATTGATATCGGACGGCTCCTATCAAACGGTCACGAACTGGCGGCGCGATAACAACGGCGGAAGTGAGCGGCGGCGCTAGCGAAACAGAAACGAGGAAGGAGGAGGGGCTCACTGTGTTCGTCGTGGCACGGGATGCTCAACTTGCCACTGGTTGATGAAGGCGACGGAGGCAGCGAATCCCTGCCGGAGTTGCTCTTGGCGACGGCGGCTCTGGTCGAGGTCGAGGCGCCACCGGAGACCACCCTAAGGCAAAACGGAGGCGGTCGGATGCGTGAGGTCAAGGCAACGCTGTGTGCATGAACGAGAGTGGAAAGGCGGACGGAAACCATCGGGTACTCACGGAGTGAGGCGGTGGCGCGGCCAGATGTTGTCGAGTCGGTGCTCTGGCGCCGCGGTTGATTGAATGGCATGAAACATGCGCTAGGGTGCGATGAGCATGCTCGTGTTCGGGAGGCGAAAGTGGTGAGAGGCTGCCGAATCGGCGAGAATGGTCGCGGAGACAGAGGAGGTCTGAAGAAATGGCATGACTGGTGGCGGATAGAGGGTGGCGTCTGAGGGAAACAGAAGAGGGTAAAGAGGCAGTTAAGAGTGAGTGGTCGCTGGTGGGGTTACTCGGCCAGTAAAGAGGATTTACGCCGGCATTCAACGGCAGTAAACGGCGAGGAATGGGTCGCTGCGGGTGGAGATGATGAACGATGGCGGTAAATCGTGTGTCGATGGGAAAAAGAGGAGGAGGTCCATATGTCGGTGACTTGGCGGCCGTTTCAAAGATGAGGAAAAGCAGTTGGGGAGGGGAAAAGAGCTGGGCCGCTGGTGGGCTTCGTGGGCTGCTGGGTTGGATTGGTTTTCTTTTATTTTTTTCTGTTTTCTGATTCCTTTTTCTTTTTCTATTTCTATTTACTGATTTGGATTTAAAACAACAATTCAATCAATCCAAATAAATTCATACAAACACCACATTTCAATTCTTTGAACTTGGTTCTGTTTATCAACATAAACCAACATTCCAAAATAAATAATATTTTTATTCATTTTTAGGATCTATTTAATATAAAATAGACCTTAGTTATTTAATCAAATATGGTATGATTTATTTAATAAATCTCCATTTAAAGTCCAAAATATTTCTCCAAATCAAATCAGTAGGTATTATTTGGAAATAAAGAATACTTAAAATACTTGTTTAGAATAAAATAACATTTTATTATAGGGTCCTTTAATAATAAAATGGCCTTAGTTATTAAATCAAATAGGGTTTGATTTCATTAATAAAATCTTTATTTGAAACCTAAATATTTTCAATATCAAATTAGTAGGTTTAATATGGGAAATATATAGTATTTGGAAATTTGTTCTAAAACAAAATAACCTTTTATTTTAGTATCCATTATTAATTAAATAAAATAGACTTTCATTATTAAAACAATTTGGATTTATTTTATTGAGATATTTATTTTGAAATCCAATATAAAGCCAAAACACTTTAGTAGGTTTTATTTGTGATTATCAAATGTTTGGAAAACTTATTTAAATTAAACAAATAAGTTTTGATGGTTTATAAATGATAGAACCGTTATTAATAAAACTTGGATATTAAATCCTTATTATTTTATTTTAAATAAACCTTTGCTAATTTTATTTAGAATAAATGTTTTAATTCCAAAGCTTGGCCAAGGTTTAATTTGGCTTTACAAAATAATCTTTATCTATGAATTCATTCTTTTTCATTTGAAAATCAAAGCCTTTTATTTAAAGATTCAAAATAAAACATTTTAATTTTCTTTAATAAATGTTTATCTTTATAAATCCCTTTAGGATTTTTATTTGTTTCAAATTGGTTTGAGGTTCCATTTGAATTCAAAAAGTTTCTTCTGGCCCTGAAAATCAAACAAAGTTTTAGTTTATTCATTTATTTTCACATTACAAGATTTGGAAAATCTTGGGATGTGACATCAATCATGCTCACATGAACGCCACACTCGCCCGCATCTAACTGTGTCCTTGTTTTGCCTCGGAGTGAACCACAGCCTCACCTCCGACAACAAACAGAGCCGCCTGACATCGTCACCAACTCCGACGAGCGATTACTCCCGTCCTTGTGCGCCCCTCGCCAAGCCAACGCTACCTCGAGCTTCACCTCGACCACGCGAATGCTGTAAGCCATTTTCCCCTCTCCCTTGCTTCCTGCAATGTCGGCAAGCACATCGTCTGACTGCGCGCCGCCGCTCACCGCCGCGCAGCGCCGCCCGTTATTGACCAAGCAAACGTGTCCGTTAGATCTTGATCGTCTCGCTGTGATAGAACGTAGACGAAGGGGTATCGTGTGCCTCTGCTCCACTCGATCTTAGTTAGATCCAACGATCCACAGAGCTTGATCCGCTCGAAGCGGTACCGGCCAATAAAATTGCGCCGCGTGGCACTAGTTTGAATTAAAACAGAATTTGGAATCAGATTGGTATGCAAATTTGCAAAATCCATAACTTTAGTTCTACACGTCCAAATTTTGCAAACTTTATATCAATGGAATCAGCAAGACAATCCCTATCCAACCATGCACTTTGTTTAGTAAAAAGCTTCTGGTAAATTTTTTGTTTTTGCAGAAACTTGTGTATGCTTGTTTAGGATATAAAATTTATACCAAAATGATTTTTTGGTTGAAATCTTTGAAAAATGGTTTGTTGTGAACTTACTGACCTAGGAACCAACCCATGGATTTAAAAATTTATTTTGTGAAGTTTAGGGATAAATACTTGAATTAGCTCATTTCTAGTCAAATAAAAATATTGATTTTGTTATGGAAATGATTTTTGAGAAAAACCTTTGGAAAATGTGTTGATTCAAACCTAATGACCCTAAACACCAAGTTTTGTGAAGTAACAACTTATTTGGTGAACAACATAAAATTGTTGCTTTGCTAAAAACATTTCCCACCACATGAAATAATGATTTGATTTAAAAATGGTTTATAGATAAAACCCTTTTGCAAATGGTTTTGCCACTTTAGAAAATGACCACTTTGAACCTTATAATGTTTAGGGCCTATTAGAAACCACCTTTGCAAATAAAACAATCTTTTGCATGCTTGCATGCATGACCTTGTTTCTATTATTTTATGTGTGTTAAATTGTTTGAATATTGGTTGGAATTCTAGTTGAATCTATGTTTGCTTGATTGATTTGTAGTGAAGTTATAAGAGTGTGATATTATCAAGATCAAGAAGTGAACAAACATTCCCTACCAAAAAGGCAAGTGACACTATCATCCAAGTCCTACTATTTTCATTATACTTAGTGGATTTTTGAAACATGCATGAAAAGGATTTCTATACTTTATGCTATGCTAAATCCTAATAGGATGCCCTTATATATTCCTTAGTGAAAACAATGTAGTTGTAGTATGCTTAGCCCAGCTATATATTGGGATGGGATACATGTTATGACTATATGAAGTATTGAAAAGACTTATGTTTTATATAATAAAACAAGTACTCAATGAACCACCCAGGGACTTAGAGATTGAACATGTTTCTCGTATAGTGGCTTCCGTGTACAGCCACATGCTAAATGGGCTCTGGCTTAGTCAACTACATAGTGGAAGACCCATGCATTGGCATCTTCAGGTTAACTAGATTTGTGCTAGGGAACTAGGAACCCTACATTGGTGCCTGAAGACAAGCTAGCATTGTGTATTGGGAGGACTCCTATGGAAAGACTTTGTCACATTCTCAATCTGCCAGTACTCCATCTTGGTGAGTACTTATCCAGCGGCCACTGGTGGCATCAAGATGAGATTGTGTCATGTGGGTAAAGTGTACAACTTCTGCAGAAGATCAAAATTCTAAGTACTTAGCCGTGTCCCCGGTTATGGACAATACTGAGCAACTAAGGCCTGAAGCTATGGAAGGTCTCAACATTCCAATTTCTCAAAGTTAAAAACTTGAGGGTGACAACAAGGGATTAGAAGCACTTGGAGTTTTCCAAGGAGTTCAGAAAGATTTTCAAAAGATCAAAACTATTTTGAAAAGATAAGACAAAACTATATTGCTTTCTGCAAATGAGCCTAAACCCTACTTAGCCAAATATGCATGTAATGATAGGATCCAATTATATCTACATAGTAGTGAAACTTGCCAATACAATTCAATTGTATTGACCCTTGTGGCTGTAACTTGTTATGTTGCAGGTTTGTTTGATATTAGTGAAGTTAAATGATTAGGCTTACAAGTCTACAACCAACATATCTGCCTGTGGCACTTTGAAGATGAAGGACCCCATTCTTATAGATATTCTGCTGCAATGTAATGTAATAGCCAAATGAGCTATGTAAGATGTAATAAAATTATGTTATTCCTGGTTATAAAGTTGTATTATGACCTTTGTTTCTTGATATTACATCTTAACTGTGGATGCTAGCTATTGATCCAGGGACTAGCATTGTAAACACAGGGATCTCTACCTTATTAAAGGTTGGGAACCTTACAGACTTAATAACCCCTGACATCAATGATTGTAGCGCCGTATATTACGCGTTAGCCATGAGATTTGGAATGGGACAGAGAAATCAGCTGTATCTTCTTCCTCTCGCATGAAGCCGGATGTGCAGGTCATGGCTGTTATCCTCGTAGCATGCATATTAATTGGTAAGTCGTAGAGGATATGCAGCATATGGGTGGGAACCCTCATCGTCCCACGATAGTTCTGGCATCTATCGATTTGTACAAACCATTGCCATAATTCATTATGTGGGCATGGTGTACACCAAGGAGGCATGCGGGGTCACGAAGGGGGCAGTGATTGGCTTGGACCAACTACTAGGCCGCACATCGTGGAATTATGGATGGGAAAGTACGCCCGGTTGTGCAACAAGGAGTTGATCTCTCATGGGTAAAGTAACACACCTCTGCACAGTGTAAGAACTGTAACTTGTTACTCCCTGTTCCAGGAAGGAGCTACGAACGCGGCAGCAAAGGAACTCCATGAAAGTTCTGGTCAACCTGTGAAGGCTGATTGTCATAGTTTTCAGAATAAAATCAATCTTTGAAGAAAGAATTACAAAAACTGCATAGTGTCAAGGATTTATTATCCGAGGTGGTACTTAGAGCATCAAACTTCCCACCTTGCATATAATGAACTTGTTGGGTAACGCTGTTACTCATTCTTTACTTTGATCCCTTGCTTAGACTCTGAGGATCCCAAAGATGTACCAATGTATGGAGTCGAATGTCAAGAAGATGTGTTCTACGAGGAACCTGATCTGTCCGGAGGAGTTGAAGGAGTGGATTACGAGATACTCTATGGTGTCTATGAGAACGAGTCCAACTAAGTACCTAGTTAGTAGTAACTAACGGAGCCGAGCAGCATGAACTCGAATAAGCCGCTGAGCTCAACTCCTAGTCGGAGTTGCTACTTTTAAATTCCGCTGAACACTTTATATTTTGGTTTGTAAGTTGGATCTTTTGGAAGTCTTGAACTTCCGGTATTGTAATAACAATAATGTGTGTACTATTGTAATATGGACCCGCAATGTTTCTGTTGTACCACTCCGAGGGATGTGATATTTACGGAACAGTGTTCTGTGGATGTCATGTCAACGACTATAGTGTACTACACATGCAGTGGTATGCTGGGTCACCGCACACCCTCTGGTGCCTCTCCGTCCCTCCTTCTGGATTCGTGTCCCTCACGGAAAGTTATTGGCTTTGGCTTTTGTCCCGTCCAATTCCGAGAATATTGATTTTTTGCCTTTATGGAACCAAAAACAGAAGAAAACAGGCAACTGGCACTGTGGCAACTTGTTAATAGGTTAGTTCCAGAAAATATATAAAAATACCTCAAAGTGTAGACAAAACAAAGCAAAGTAGATACTAAACAAGCATGGAGCATAAAAAATTATAGATACGTTTCCGATGTATCAAGCATCCCCAAGCTTAACTCATGCCCGCCCTCGAGTAGGTAAGTGATGAAAAGAATAATTTTTGAGGTGACATGCACCATCAAAACCAAGATCAAACTTTGCAAGCATTTAAAGCTGGGATCAAAGAAATCTAAACATGTGTATGAAAGGTGGAGTTATAACAATAGGACATAGTAAATATTCATGCAACATGAAAGGCTACAAACAAAGATCATGAATAACATGCATTGAAAATCATTTGTTTGTTTCAAATACAGAGAACATAGCACAGTGGCACTCAGCTTGTACCTCATAGAGTAGTAATATAGATGCATAGGACACCTTCAAAGTTCACAAGGGTGACTAGAAACAAATAGCACAAGAACAAGTAATATCACAATATGCATCAATAAGCTTTTGGACACTTCACACAGAATGACAACTATGATCTCTTAATGGTGCCTAAAGGTAGAAGGTGGAGACTCAAAAAATGGTGGATAAAGGCCCTTCATAAAGGGAAGCAGGGATTACAAGTTTCAAAAAGAGCTTCCAAAAATTATGGTACTTGTTAGCTTTCAGCCCTCATTGCCCCTATCATAAGAATCTTGAAGTGATTAAGGTTAAAGTGACAAAGATGGAGTATATGCTTGACGAAGTATAAGTTGGCAATCTCAAGTCCCTTGAATACGAGGGACACACCTCATGCTACTCAACTTTAGTCACCTGTAAGTTCTTGTCATTGTAAGTATTTGCATATCATTGAGAACCGCCAACGGGGTACCCCTTGCACATGGTACATGAGCTTTCCCATAACCATAATGACAAGGCAAGCAGACAATGAGCATCTCAGCAATCTTCTTATTTACCATGGGAATATGGTGCTTTTTTCTCCCTTTCCTCTTTTCTCAATGTGTCTCTTTTTTATAAGAAGAATGCTTCATAGATGTCACTGTGGTGATGCTGCAAGTTTCCACCATGATTAGGCATGGCTTAGGCTAGCGGACCAGGCGTTTCTTTAACACAGGATACAAACTCCATGGACTTACAAGTTCCCTCTTTATTTCACACTGGTGACATCCATAGACAAAAGAGCATGATATCAACTGAGTACAAGGTACAAGTGCAATGTTAAAAACATTCCCCATGACAGCACGGTTCTGCTAATTCCAACATATAAGTGCAAGCATATACAACAAAGATGACACAATGGTTCAAGTTTATTAGGGGCAAAGAAAATAAAGTGTGCCATCAAGTTTGTGAGGGCTTTAATCACTAAGTTTTCACATAACAAACTAGTTTTTAATTGGAAGATAGCTGAAAACAAGAATATACTTGGAATGGTGTAACACACCATGCATAGGAGTTTATAGTGGACACTTTGGAAAAGCTTGGTTTCTTGGGAGTTTTAAGCATGAGTAGAGCTTACTCATACAATTGGAGGCTAGCAAAAGACTGGGAGCAACCAACTAAGAGAGCAATAATGGCCATAATCATGCAGTGCAACAAAGCATTACTAATCAAAGCAAATAGTGGTACTACAAGTCAAGGACTAAATGATCATAGAAGATAATGGTGACTTATGAGAGTCATAACATGGTGTGAGCATGTGCCAAGTCAACCCAAGCAAAGCATCAAAGGAAAATACCACAATACTATGCTTTTTTGCATGCTAAAACAATTCATACTTTCTTCAAGGCACACTAAGCAATCCCAAATGTTTGGAACAAGACAAGCTACAGAAATAATCACTAATCATAAGGTCAAAACAACACCTAGCATGTCATGCTAAAGTCTAAGTCACAGTCAATGCAAGCTCCCTTTTGTACCACTATAAGCATGAAACTTTCTACTCTTTTCCAACACCAAACAACTTATTTGAAAGAACTCACAAATATAATAATCAATAAATATCAGTGAGCTTGTCTCGAAAATCCACGAAGAAGAACTAAAAAATTCTAAGCTGAAATCTCAAGAAAACTAAGGCTAAACACAGTGCTAGCAAAAGAGAACACTCATAGAACAATAAGAGTAAAAACTAGAGTGTTCTAGGCAATGAAAACAGAGTGTGTCTCTCTCCAAAAAGGTGTCTTGTGATCAACCAACTTTATTCAAGCAAACTAAGCAAACAAAAACCAAAATGAAAACTAAGACGCTCCCAGAACAACACAACTGTGCATGAAACAACAAAAATGAAGTGTCTAGAAAGACCTGAGATTTTTATTGATGAAGAAGGGGATGCCTTGGGCATCCTCAAGCTTTGACGCTTGTACCTATTGGATATTTCTTGGGGTGACACCATGGTGTCATCCCCAAGCTTGATCTTTTGTCCATTCTTCATCTCATTGCATCATTCTTTCTCTACACCTGAAATTTTTCCTTCATACAAAACTTCACACAATATTCATTAGCAACATTAGCTTATTCAAAAGATATTAGACCACCGGCAAAGCTTTGGAACAGAAAGGATTTTCACTAAAAACACAAGCTACTATAGTAACTCCTTCAAATAAACTCAATTTACTTGAAGAGAACTCAAAAAGGAATCAATAAGAAGCAAATGCAAATAATGGCAGAAATCTGTCAAAACAGACCAGCAGGTAGAAACGGATTTTTTCGAACATCTTATGTTGCTCAAATCAAAAAGTGTTGAACTAAAAAAAGTTAGCTAACATACTGGGGGATTTATTCGTAAATTTTGAGCTCAATCCGAGTTAAATATCTTCCTCACGAATTTTTTGGTGGAGGACAGAAATCTATTTCGGGACAGCAACTCCCCAAATCTTACTTCCCTCTCATTAAAGGTCATTCTTGGCACAAAAAGCAAACAAAAAGGATAAGGAGAGTTTATTACAGAAGTAATAACTTCCAAGACTCAAGAAAACTCTTGGGTTATCTCCCAACAAGTACTTTTCTTTAATGCCTTTAAGTTAGGCATAAGAAGCAACAAGAATCAAGTATTTTAAAATGAAGAATTTCCCTTCTTGTTCCTTCCTTTCTTACCTTTCTTTTTCTCTTTAGGGAAGATATGATTGCTTACCGGAGGAGCAACGTGCATGATACCTTTCCCAACATCTATCACTACCCCAAGGTGTTTAAGTAGAGACCTTCCAAGTGTGATCTGTCCCTGGCCTACACATTGAATAACAAGATAATCAGTAGTCACCATTTTTTCCTGAGATTTTTATAAACACACCTTCATATATTCCAATGGGTGATATAGTGGTATTGTTGGTAAGAGAGATTTCCCCTCCTCCTTCAATAAGCCCCCAAAGACTCAAGGAATCAAAAATATCTTTAGGCATGAGACAAAATTCAGACATGATATCACAGCGAGCATCAAAAAGTGTAGTGTTTATTGAGACTTTGATTGTGGGAAACCATTTTGAAGGATCAGAATTTATGGGAACATAATCATGGTAAGCCCTAAGAGTGTGATAGCAACTATTCATGGCAGCAATACTAGTCTCAAGATGGTTCAACCTAGCAAAAATACTTGTGAAAGAGGAATCGGACTTGCCAGGTGTACCATAGATCATGATTAATTTCCTTATGGCATCATAAGCTTCATCCTTAGTACAAAGCAAAAAATCTTTCTCATCCACAGCATCCAAACCATATCTATAACGAAGAGCAATACCGCGGTAGAAACTATCAATAATCAAGCTGAAGCCTACCTCAGGCTCAGTTTCCCTCTGGAAAGCAGAGATTCTAGACCAAGCTTCCTTAAAACTTTCTTCACTTTTTTGCTTAAAAGTGGAGATTTCTACCATAGGGTAAATAAAGGCAGACCCCAACATGGCAGCAACTAGAGCAGGAACTAATTTTTTTGTGTTCTTGAATAAGGCAAGCAAACCAAACTAGACTTTTTTTTTGTTTTTTTTAAAGAGGCAAACAAAACCAAGGAAAATAAACAAAGCAAACTAAAAACAAAGTAAAAAGAAAGGAAGTGAAGGACTCCCCTAGTGAAGACGTCCTTAGCCTCCCCGGCAACGTCACCAGAAAAGAGCTTGATGTCTACGCACTTCTATTATTGTAGACAGTTGTTGGGCCTCCAAGTGCAGAGGTTTGTAGAACAACAACAAGTTTCCCTTAAGTGGATTACCCAAGGTTTATTGAACTCGGGGAGGAAGTGATCAAAGGTATTCCCTCTCAAGCAATCCTGCAATCAAGATACAAGAAGTTTCTTGTGTCCCCAACACACCCAATACACTATTGTAATTATGCCCTAGAGGCAACAATAAAGATGTTATTATTATAATTCTTGTTCATGATAAAGTTTATATTCCATGCTAGAATTGTATTAAGCGGAAACTTTGATACTTGTGTGGTTTATGAACAACACCGTGTCCCTAGTATGCCTCTATGGACTAGCTCATTGATTAATGCTGGTTAAGGTTTCCTAACCATAGACATGAGTTGTCAATTAATAATGAGATCATGTCATTGGGAGAATGATATGATGGACATACCCAAATTAAGCAGAGCAATTAGATCGTGTCATCGTGTTCATCTTTGCGAAGCTTTTTCTTATGTCAAATATTGTATTCCTTAGACCATGAGATAATGCAACTCCCTGGTACCGGAAGAAAGCTTTGAGGTCATCAAATGTCATCCTATGAGAGGGTGATCATAAAGGTGTCTCTCAGGTGATCGGAAAGTACTTGTTGGGTTGTATGTATCGAGATGGGATTTGTCCCTCCCAAGTCGGAGATATATACTTCGGGCCCACTCGATAATCGATATCAACACCACTTGCAAGCAAGTGGTTAAGGAGTTAATCACAAAGTGATATCGGATTACAAAACGAGTAAAGTACTTGCTGTGAACGAGATTGAACTAGGTATTCCGATGCCAACGATCGAATCTTGGGCAAGTAAAATATCGCGTGACGAAGTGAATATATATATGGGATTAATTGAATCCTGGCATCGTGGTTCATACGATATGATCATCGATGAATATGTGGGAGTCAATATGGGTTTCCAGACCCCGCTGTTGATTATTGATAGAAGATCATGTCTGCATATTCTCGAACCCGTAGGGTCACACACTTAACGTGTCTCAACGCTAGGATAGAATGAATAATTGGTTTATGAGTTTTTGTTCGGAGTCTCGGATGATATCCAGGACATCACGAGAGGTTCCGGAATGGTCCGGAGAATAAGATTCATATAAGGGAAAGCAGTTTTTGGATTTCGGAATGTTCGGTATTGTACCGGAAGGTTCTAGAAGCTTCCGGAGTGGGACCAACGTGGCCCCACTTGTCGGGAGGGGGCGTGGGCCTACGAGGGAGTGCCCTGGCCGCATTGGGCCAGGGGCACAAGGTGAAGGGTTTCGCGGCATAGTAAATCAAAATTTTCTACGGATGCGAACAGAGGGAAAGCCAAGATCTAATCTAGGAGATGCAATCAACGAGAGAGATTGGATTAGATCTTCATACCCTTGAAGATTCGCACAGCGGAACGTTAAATCGGGCGTGGGTGATGTAGTCATACTCGCTTCTCCCCCCCGCGATCCGACCCGATCTAGCACCACAAGTGGCGGTTCCTCCGCGAGATGCACACGTGCAGCACCTCGACGTCTCCTCCTTCCTCGGACCAGCGAGTATGGTGGAGAGATAGATTGGATCTACACCACGGCGTGGTGTATATGGTGGAGAATTTCTGCTGCAGGACTTCGCCTACAAACAGTCGGGAGGAGAGAGGAAGGTAGCAAGGCTAGGGCTTGGAGGAACGTGTGTGTGGGGAGGCGCACCACCTCTATATAGAGGGAGGCGGCCAGCCTGCCCTCCTCCAAGCCTATCTCTAGTTTAAACAATTTAAACTCTCCCTTATCTAGAAATCCTATCTCTAGTTTAAACAATTTAAACTCTCCTTATCTAGAAATTCTATCCCGAGATTTAAACAGTCAAATCTCTCTAGAATCGGCTGGGCCCTATGGGGCCTTGTGCCCCTGGCCCAATGCAGCCAGGACACTCCTCATAGGCCCATGCCCCTCCCGTAAGGTGGGGCCACGTTGGTCCCCTTCGGAAGGTTCTAGAAGCTTCCGATACCGATAACCGGAACAATTAGAACTCCAAAAGCACCGCCTTATATGAATCTTATTCTCGGACCATTCGGAACCTCTCGTGATATCCGGATCCCATCCGAGACTCGAACAAAATTCATAAACCAATTATCCAATCTATCCTAGCGTCGAGATCGTTAAGTGTGTGACCTGCGGGTTCGAGAATATGCGACATGATCTTCTATCAATAATCAACGGTAGTGGCACCCATATTGACTCCACATTCATCGATGATCATATCGGATGAACCACGATGCCAGGATTCAATCAATCCCATATATATATTCCCTTCATCTCGCGATATTTTACTTGCGAGATTCGATCGTCGATACCGTCATACCTAGTTCAATCTCGTTCACCAAGTACTTTACTCGTTCCGTAATCCGATATCACTTTGTGATTAACTCCTTAACCACATTCTTGAAAGCGGTGTTGATATCGATTACGAGTGGGCCCAAGTATATCTCTCCACTTGGGAGGACAAATTCCATCTCGATACATACAACCCAACATATACTTTCCGATCACGAGAGACACCTTTATGATCACCCTCTCATAGGATGACGCTTTGATGACCTCAAAGCTTTCTTCGGTACCGGAGTTGCATTATCTCATGGTCTAAGGAATACAATATTTAACATAGGAAAAGCTTCGCAAAGATGAACACGATGAACGATCTAATTGCTTCGCTTAGTTTGTCATCCATCATATCATTCTCCCAATGATATGATCTCATTATCAATTGACAACTCATGTCTATGGTTAGGAAACCTTAACCATCATTGATCAATGAGCTAGTCCTTAGAGGCGCATCAGGGACACGTGTTGTTCACAAACCACACAAGTATTAAAGTTTCCGCTAATACAATTATAGCATGGAATATACACTTTATCATGAACAAGAATTATAATAATAACATCTTTATTATTGCCTCTAGGGCATAATTCAACGATCTCCCACTTGCACTAGAGTCAATAATCTAGTTTACATTTGGCAACAATCTCACACCCATGGCAATCGAGGTGTTGATCATGTTTTACACGTGGAAGAGGTTTAGTCAATGGATCTGCGACATTAGATCCGTATGTACTTTGCTAATCTTGGATCTCTCGCTATATAATCTCGGATTATATGAAACTTGCGGTTGATATGCTTGGTCTTTGGATGATATCTTGGTTCCTTAGCGAGTGCTATGGCGCGGTGTTGTCACACAATATCTCCAGTGGGTCCAATGCACTTGGAACCACGCCAAGCTCAATGATGAAGTTTGATCCAAACTCCTTCACTTGGCCTTCTGCAGCAGCCATGTATTCCGCTTCTCGTAGATCCCGCGATCACGCTTTGCTTGAAGCTTCTCCAACTCACAGCTCCTCCATTCAAAATATACACGTATCACGTCCGAGATTTAGAATCATCCTTGTCGGTGTCGAAACTAGCATCGACGTAACCTTTACGACAAGTTGTTCATCACCCCATAGACTAAGAACATTTCTTTAGTTCTATTTAGGTACTTTAGGATGTTCTTCACGGCTGTCCGATGTTCCACTCGGATCACTTTGATATCTTTCGTCAAACTAAGAGCATTGGACACATCCGGTCTAGTACACAAGATGGCATACATGATGGAACCTATGGCGAGGCATAAGGCACTTTGCTCATAGCTTCCTTATCATTTACCGTAGTGGACACCGAGCCTTGCTCAATATCTTACCCGACAAACATAGGCCTTGAACCTTTCTTTGCCTTATCCATTCGAACCTTTTGAACTTTGTCTAGGTATGTACCGCTTAAAGCTATCAGGTGTCTTTGTCTATCTCTATAGATCTTGATGCCCAATATATAAGAAGCTTCACCTAGGCCTTTCATTGAAAAACACTTGTTCAAATAACTCTTCACATCATTAAGCATGTTGATGTCATTTCCGATAATCAATATGTAATCCACATACAGTACCAGAAACGTCACCGAGCTCCCACTCACTTTCTTGTAGATGCAAGCTTCGTAGCAATTTGGAACAAATCCAAAGATCTTGATCACTTGATCAAAACGAAGGTTCCAACTCCGAGATGCTTGCTTCAGTCCATAAATGGAACGCTGAAGTTTGCATACTTTACTAGCATCCTTAGGATCGACAAAACCTTCGGGTTGCATCATATACAACTCTTCATCAATGTTTCCATTGAGGAAAGCAGTCTTGACATCCATCTGCCATATTTCATAATCATGAAACGCAGCAATTGCTAATAAAATCCGAATGGACTTAAACATCGCTACGGAGAGAAAGTCTCATCGTAGTCAACACCTTGAACTTGTCGAAAACCTTTGCGACATGCCGTGCTTTATAGGCGGTAACATTACCATCCGTCCGTTTTCTTCTTGAAGATCCATTTGCACTCAACAGCCTTTGGTCGCTAGGAGGGTCCACCAAAGTCCATACTTGGTTTTCGCTCATGGATCCCAATTCGGTTCATGGCTTCCGGCCATTTCTCGAGTCTAGGCTCATCATCGCGCTTCCTCATAGTTCGTAGGTTCACCGTCTTCTACTAACAAGACAGTCAAGACAGGTTCCGTACCACTCGGGGAGGGCACGCGACCTTGTCGACTGCGACGTTCGATGACATCGTCCAGCTTCATGATCCTTGTCATTAGCTTCCTCTATTGTTGGTGCGGTGACCTTTGGAACAATTTCAGGTGCTGCGCTACTCTCCAATTCAAGAGAAGGTTCAATAACCTCGTCTAGCTCTACTTTCCTCCCACTCACTTCTTTCGAGAGAAACTCCTTCTCAAGAAAGGAACCGTTCTTTGCGACAAACACTTTGCCTTCGGTTCTGTGATAGAAGGTATACCCAATAGTTTCCTTAGGGTATCTGTAACACCCTCAGAATCGGACCTATGCAAGTTTGAGCAAAATTCGCCAAACCCGCATAGAAACGATTCAAAGGTGCCCACCAGGCACTTTCGTGCGGGTGGAATACGAAGTAATAACATTACACAACAGTCCTCGATGGGACCCACAGAACAGATATATATATAACAGCGACTCAAAGAGTCAAGAATACAAATATAATATACAAAGATCCAAATCACCTCGAAAACGATAGAGCGTCCAGCTACGGACAAGATGCAAATGGGGCTAAGAGCCCTGAAGAATAACCAATGGCGTCCATAACTGCCGAGCCAAGCGGAAGGGTAACCACCTAACGGCCGATCTCAAAACACCTTAATGAAGGCGCCGACAAAGGGCAAAGCGAAAACAAAGAAGGAGCGTCGATCGAGGCGATGACAGCGAGGCTAGAATTCGGCGGTCCTCGCCTACATAGGTATGGTGGATCGACGCGGCAGCAAAGATGCACTAAACAACCTATAGAGACTCGATACCGGCGGTTATCGAGAGAGGGTGAGAATGACCTATTCGGATCCAACACGAAGCTAACACCAAACAAACCCATCCCGGTGTTTCCCCTCGAGACCAGACGAGGAAGTCAACCGAGGAACTCACACGGTTGGCGCTTTTATTCGATTATAGTGGTGGCACTTTACTAGTCAGATTTAGATAATCGTCCTAATAAAGTAAGCAGTGGGCACTTTTATTTAATCATTCCGTTGTAGTTGCAACAATTACTAATCAGATACAGATAGCATGAGATAAACCCAAAACCCAGCAGTTGTTGGTACTTTTATTGACCATTCCGTTGTAGTTGCCATACTTACTAGTCAGTACAATGGTATGGCGACAACCAAACAAGCAATTGTGGGCAGTATTATTTAGCCATTCCATTATAGTGAAGCTAATTACTAGTCATTATAAATCAAATTTATAGCAATAAACTTTAGTTATGCTTGTCTATGATCAAGAAGTGCTCCAAGTCGTCCATATCCGGACACGGCTTTGAGAAAGTTTTACCGGCGGGGTGCACCAATAGCAACACACACTCGATCAACCTCGGAAAAACCAAACCAAAACCCAACGAGGCTTTCACGTTGAACAATCACGAATTCAGAATTATTTCAGGGCCACCCTTAATTAGATCCATAACGGAGTAAGCAAGCTCCGAGGCGGCCTCAAGGTCTGCGACAATGGATATGAGCGACTGGGACCCCCCACCGGGGCTTGTCGACACCGCGTAATCACTCCGCTTCCAAAAGCGATGCGATGTGCTACCTCGCTGTCGTAAATAAAGCAGTAAAACATGGCATAAGTACAGGATCGTAAATAAAACCTCAAACTAGTTTGTGGCCCCAAGAAATAAGACGGAATCAAGCTCTGGCCCAGGGGGTCCCATATACCTCCCGGATGTGGATAGCGCGATAAATCAAGGAACAGGAATCAAGTACTCGGGGTCTTACGGGACACAAGTGAGCAGGAAAAACCAAATAGCAGATGTTGCTCACCGGTGCCACTTTCTTTAGTTATCCCAGAACTACTCAGGTTAAGTTGTTTAGGTACCTCATTATTCATCAGACTCTCACAAACCCTACACATGCTGTTCTACGACTCGCATGGCTCAAACAACTCCTATAGTAGTGGCTCATGGGATGGGGGAAAACAGCTTGGTGGGGTTTAAAAGTAAAGGCTATGCATACTTGGGATTCAATTTAATGCAACCGCGACTCAATGATGCAAGAATAAGATAGAGGCAATAGGTACTGTATGTATGCAAGCATGTGGTAGTGCTTGCCTGGTATCTCTGTTGAAGCAAGGGACGGTACTGGGTAGTGCTCCTGGTTCTCTTGATCTGACCCGCCGGTGTCTATCCGAGAAAAACCAAACAAACAAGGCCAACATGAATATAGAGCACAAGCATATGAATAAGATGCGTCAAGCAAACAATCATGCCATGATGAATGATGCACAATTTACATGGCAAGTAAAGTAGCATGGCATGGGTGAGGTGTGGTGGACAAGATAAATAACCATTAAGTGGGTTTTAGTCATATTTTGTTGTCATAACAATTGTTGTTCGCAATATATTTATATGATGCATGCTGCAATTGAAGTCATGGTTAGCATAAACAGAAAGGTCTCGTCGAGCTGATCAATTTAGACTATTTACTTGCTAAATTTGGATTTACAAAACAAAAGTTATGGTTTAATGAAAAATCCAGTGGCAATTGATGTAATTACACTAAACTTGGAATTTTACTTGTGCAAAAGTCAAATTAGAGGGCATATTTGAATTCCCCTCATTTTGCTGATATCCAAACATATATTATTTGTCTATTTTGGATTTACCATTGCAAAGTTATTCAAATCTGAAGTTTATTTGAATTTTAAATATTCAGAAAAGATTTAGTTAAGCTAAACAGACGCAGACAAACGTTTACACGGGTCAGGCTAGTTCAGCCAGCGGTGACAGGAGACACACAGGGCCACATGTCGGCGGATAGGAGGGCAGGGACCGGGTCGAGCTCAGGAAGCCGAGAGCCTTTTGTAAAAAGGCCACGGTGACAGAGGCCAAGGGGACTGGTGGATATCCGAGGGCTCTAGGGGCTTAAGCATAAAAGCGTCGGGCTGTTCGTTGAAACACAACTGGCCCGAACTTTCGGCCAGTGACTCTGCGGCTGGCTCGAGATGCCAACGTGAGCGAAGCGAAGCCTAAGAATTACGCTGAATCAGTAAAAACATAAAGCGTGAGATCGTACCAACTACAAATTTCGTTAAGAGTGCGACGGATCTAGTCTACAGCGGCAGGGGCACGTCGGCGAACGAGTAAAACTGCTACCGCATGCGATGCTTTCGCGTTCCCGGCTGGCGGTGGCGCGGCGGCGTGGCGCCCAGGCGAGCGGCGGCACATCGGCCGGGAAGGTGCTCACCGGAGGGTGTTGGAGGCGGTGGTGCGTGCGGGGCGTGCCTGACGACGGCGAAGGAGGTTGATCGGCGGCGTGCGGCGGCCGCGGCACTCTCGACGCGAACGGGCTCGCGGCAGCGAATCGTGGCGTCCGGGCTTCCCTTGCTGCAGGTCCGAGGCGACCACGGCTCCTCCTCCTCCTCTGGAGCTTCCTCCGTGGCTCCGGGTGGGGGCAGGCGAGGAAGGGAAAAGGCGGCTCGGGCAAAGGGAGGCTAGGGTTGAGGAGGCTGCGATTGGGATAAGAAGGGCGGGGCTCACGTCTGCGTCTTCTTGACGCGAATGAATAATGACGGCCACCTGCTCCGCGCTTGCTTTCCGTCAGGGAGGAGAGAAGGGTGGCGGGAAGAGAAAGCAGGACAACGCGCCGTGAGGGGTTAACGGGAGGAGGCCGGTTAGTAGGGGGCTTGTGGGGTTGCTCTGGCTGCCGGTGGGCTGCCAGGTTCTCTCTCTCCCTTTTTATTTCTCTTTTCTCTTTTATTTCTGTTTGATTTGTTTGTGTCAATTTTATTTCAAATACAAACCAGCTGCTGATTCAAAACCTTTTGAACCTGGTCACCAGAAAGTTTGAGAGGGGGAGGCCTGTCCAAGAGGAGAGAAAGAGGGGCCACTTGGGTTGAGAAAAGAATGGGTGGGGTGTAGATGAGCAAGCAAGGTAGAGGGAAGAGGAGGGTAGGTTTAGGGTTTTAGCTAGGATATATGTAAAATTATGGTTTTGGTTTAGGGTAGAAAAGAAAGAAGCATGGGGTGGTTTGTAGAGGTTGCTAAGAGGGTTAAGAAAAAGGGGTGGTACTACTTGGTCATGCAAGCTTCATATTAACCCTAGCAAGATCAAACAAGAAAAGAGGAAGAGGGATCCATTTAGAAAAACAAGCAAAAACTAAATACTAGGAAAAAGGGTGGTACTTGCATGGCCCATGCAAGATGATTAATGCCAAGTTATCCTTGTGAAAACAATGTTATAATCATGGCATTATCCATCTGCATTCCAAAGTGTGGACAAGGCCAAGCAAAGATCAAGGGTGGATCCAACCAACAACATGGCTAGAGATAACTCAATAAGATGCCAAGCCCATATTATTGGATGGTGGAATTATAAGGTGGTGAAAGATAAGGTGGTGGAGTCAAAAGAGAGATGCCCCCAACTCAACTTGGGCATATAACAATTTATCAAGAACCAAATACAATATCAAGAGGCAACTACAATTAATCATGCACATGAGATAAGAACCAAACAGGAAAAGGTTTTATATGATGCTCAGATGCAAGGTGACATGATGACATGAGCATGATATGATGATGATGCAACAATTATATGTTGGAAGTGGCCCTTTTTATTATTATGACATGTAGCATTACAGGGCTTTTATTCTGTGGGAATTGTGGCATCCCGCAAAACCACTACTAGAAAATCGCGTTGAATTTGTGCATTGCATCGTCATCATCACGCATTGTTTGCCAAAACTATTTTCGCAAACCCCGATTTGTTTTCCAAACGCCCCCTCTTAATTCAAACACGCAAACCCGGGTCGCCGGATTATTTTGTTTTGGGCCGCGAGCGGTTGCAAACGGTCCAATTAAACAAATAAAATTATATTATTTTTAGTAGGGGCAGTCGAACGGGCCAACCCGACCCGAACGACCGCCCCAGATTTTAAAACGGCCCACCCCAATCAGCCCCATCTAATCCTAAACCCACCTAAAAATCTACCCTCTCCCCCCTCCACCTCACTCCCACTTATCAGGACACGCCACGTCACCCTGCCTCTCCCCTTCCACCAACCAGCAGCCGCCACATCAGCCCCATACCCCCACCTAATCTTCCTTCTCTCTCTTCCCTCCCTCCCAGCGCGCCACACCCACGCGCAGTGCACGCATGCAGCCCTCTTCCCTCCTCTTTTTCTTACCCTACCCCTTTCTACCCCTCTCTCTGCGCCTGGGACCCACCCCGTCCTTTTCCTCCCAAAGACACCCGCCGCTGCCACAGGCCCCCACGCGCGCCCTCCGCTGGCCTGCCACGCCACCTTGCCTGGCGCCAGCAGCCAGCCCGCTTGCCAGCCTCCCCCGCGGGCCCCGCCACCGGCCCTGTTCATCTCCCCCGCGTGCTCTCCCTCCTCTTTCCCCCGTTCTCCTCTCTCCTCCCATCCCATAGCGCTCACTCGCCCGCCTCTCCGTGGCCTTGCCGTAGGCCCGAGCCGCCCTCCCCTCTGCGTCACACGCTCGCCAGACCCCACCTCGAGCTCGCCTCCACCGCCCGCTCAGGTCTCCTCCCCACCTCCTCTCCGGAGCCCCTCGCCCGCTTCCTTCTCTCTCCTGGGCCCGGCGCAGCCGCTCCTCGTCGTCGGTCGTTCCATAGCGCCCGTGCCCTACCTCGCGGACCCCCGAGCTCGCCGCGTCTTGCAAAGCTACCGCCGCCCTCTGGTGGACCGCCTCACTGCCGCCACCCATGAGCAGCCTTGACAAGCGGCGCCCGAGCCACCCGCCTCCGCGCCCGGCCCGTCCACCCGCGAGAACCGCCGTCGCCTCCAGTCGCCCGACGCCGCGCCCGTGGCCTCCTCCCGAGCCCTCTCCTGCGCCCGCCGCCAACCTCGTCGCCCGCCCTCCGCGCCTCGAGCTCGCCGCCGTCGTCCACCGTGCCCCGCCCCGAGCCCGCATCCGGCCAGAGCCCGTCGCCGGCCCCAGGTGCCACCGTCCTCGACGCTTCAGGACCTGCCCCACAGCGAGCCTGGTGAAGAGGAGTTGCCTGCTCGTCCTCTCCGTGGTGGCGTCCACAGCAGCCTCATTGTGGCCCAGCCAAGGGCGACTAGGCGCCAACAACTGCTGGTTTTGCTCATCAAGGATAGTTCTGCGATGGCGTGTTGCCGAGGTCTGTTGTTCGAACCGGCGCCCGATCCGAAGACCGATCCCGGAGCCCGATCCGTAGACCACATGGGACGACAAGTACTCCCTCCCGCACCGACGCCGAGAACCGGATGCCAAGGTCGCCTACGGAGCGACGAGCACTCGCGCGAGCGATAAGACAGATCGATGCCAACCCAAGTTCTTCCTCTCGGACACGTGAACTTCCCGGGACGCCAAGACCTCCGCGGAAAGGACAAGACCAACGACATGACCGAAGACCGTGAATGCGACAAGAGCGGCACCGACCGAGCATGATACTTCTTTCCCGGATGCCGAGCCCGTACCCGACGACCGCCAAGACCGCCTCAAGATTCCCCGAAGAACCCCGGGACACGGATGCCAAGATCATCGGCATGAGATCGAGACCCCGAACCCCGGAACCCCAAGTCCGTCGAACCCTGAACCCTGAGACCGACCCTGAACCCCCCGGAACCCCAAGATCGCCGAACCCTAATGTGTGAACCTTTCTCCCGAACCCTATTTTTATAACATAACAACTTGTCACATATTAATTGGTCATGCATGCATACATTCATGTGGTTTGGGGGCCTTAAGCCGATTCACCTAATAATTAAATATGGGGCCCATATGCGGGCGAATCTAGTCTCATATTGGCCTCATTTAGACATGTGTAGCGAACCGTGGCCATCTATTGTCTTGCTATATAACATTTAAATTGCGGGCTAGATAAATAACATGAACCACCTAACTTAATGTCGGGACCCCGGTTCCGCTTAATATGACCTAATTGCATCGCACCTTTGCCATGTCATCCATCATACATGCATCATGCCGATCTTCTGTCGTTTTATTAAATAGCGCATCCGGTGTTTCTTCTAGTGTTTTGCTTCTTCGCGGATTGGACCGTTGAGTTGATGTGAGCTTCGCCCCGATCTTCGGATGAACCTTTCGACAATGTTTTCAGGCGAGCATCTCCCCCTTTCTACCTATCTTACTTTTATAGTCTTTATTCCCTCCTGTTGATCTTTTTGCTACCTGTGTTGCGATGCTTTAGTTTCCGTACCTGTGATATACCGTGCAGCCCTATATTGCCTTGGACACACCCTATTACCTGTTGTTTGGTAGATAGCTGGACTTGCGCGTCGTAGTTGCTTGCTCAAGTGCTGATGTGTACCGTCATATGCCACAGTTGCTGATGTATTGCCGCATGTTGATGTTGGAGATGGTTCTAGTTTTACTTATCGTCACTTTAATTTCTGTTTAACAACTAAAATTGAATAAGCAGAGGCATCGGTGGGTGATAGATAATATTTGGTTTCCGAACGCCCACTTGTGTCCCGTAAGACCCCGAGTACTTGATTCCTGTTCCTTGTTTTTGCGCGCTATCCACATCCGGGAGGTATATGGGACCCCCCTGAGCCAGAGCTTGATTCAGTCTTATTTCTTGGGGCCACAAACTAGTTTGAGGTTTTATTTACGATCCTGTACTTATGCCATGCTTTACTGCTTTATTTACGATTGTGCGAGGAGCACACTGTACTGTTTAGGAGCGGGACACGATTCCGCGGTGTCGACAAGCCCAGCCACACTTTCGGGTTCCCGATGTTCACCGTCCCACCCAAACCTTGAGGCCGTCTCGAGCTTGCTTACTCGCTATGGGATTCTACTTAAGGGGTGGCCCCGAAATATTTCTGAATCTGTGATTGTTCATCGTGAAAGCCTCGTTGGGTTTTGATTTGGTTTTTCCGAGGTTGATCGGCGTGTGTTGCTATTGGTGCACCTGCCGGTAAAACTTTCAAAGCCGTGTCATGGATATGGACGACTTGGAGCACAGCTTTCTTGATCATAGACAAGCATAACTAAAGTTTATTGCTATAAATTTGACTTATAATGACTAGTAATTAGCTTCACTATAATGGAATGGCTAAATAATACGCCCACAATTGCTTGTTTGGTTGTCGCTTGCGACCATTGTACTGACTAGTAAGTATGGCAACTACAACGGAATGGTGAATAAAAGTACCAACAATCTTTGGGTTTTGGGTTTATCTCATGCTATCTCATGTCGATTAGTAATTATTGCAACCAACGGAATGATTAAATAAAAGTGCCCACGCTTACTTTATCGTGACGATTATCTAAATCGACTAGTAAAGTGCCACCACTATAATTGAATAAGTAAACCGCCAACCGTGTGAGTTCCTCGGTTGACTTCCTCGTCTGGTCTCGAGGGGAAACACGGGATGGGTTTGTTTGGTGTTAGCTCAGTTGGATCCGAATAGGTCATTCTCACCTCTCTCGATAACCGGTTGTATCGAGTCTCTATAGGTTGTTTAGTGCATCTGCCGCTGCGTCGATCGACCATACCTATGTAGGCGAGGACCGCCGAATTCTAGCCTCGCCGTGTCTTGGCCTCGATCGACGCTCCTTCTTTGTTTCTGCTTGCCCTTTGTCGGCCCTTGTTTAAGCAGGTTTTGAGATCGACGCCGTTAGCGGTTACCCTTCCGGCTTGGCAGGGAGGTTATGGACGCCATTGGTTATTCTTCGGGCTCTTAGCCCCATTTGCATCTTGTCCGTAGCTGGACGCTCTATCGCTTTCGAGGTGATTTGGATCTTTGTATATTATATTTGTATTCTTGACTCTTTGAGTCATATATATATCTGCTCGTGGGTCCCATCGAGGACTGTTGTGTAATGTTATTACTTTGCTTTCCACCCGCACGAAAGTGCTGGTGAGCACCTTTGAATCGTTTCTATGCGGGGTTTGGCGAATTTTGCTCAAACTTGCATAGGTCCGATCGAGGGTGTTACTGAGTGGTATCGAGCTCAGCGGTTGCGATACCTACAAGTCCAAATCAGGATAACCTAGCTAACGGCCGAAGTAGAGCGTCAAAACTATTTTGCAAAATCGGTTGGATAGTTCTGATTAGGTCTGATTTTACTCCTTACCCCTCTGCTATTCTCCTCTTATCTCTACGTGTTTTGAAACCGCCCTCTCTTATCTTTTCTTCGAGTCCAGGATTTCTCGTGGTTGGGTTTCCGTCGTACCTTCAGGGTTTCGCTTTCTTCCTTTTGTAACGGAGGTGCTACGATCATCAATCGGCAACTGTTCTGTTGTGCCCTTCAACCGATCTTCTGTTCTTGAGATCTTTATCCATATGTGTTCCTTGCCGGATATCAGTGTCGTTGAAAAACATATGAGAAGGACGAGCTTTGGAGAAGTTGGGGTTAACCTTGAGCATGTGTTGTTCATGCCAATGGAACCACAGCGAAACCTAATCAGTGTGTCTTTCATACGATTTCTGCTGGCAACACTCCCTTGTTTTCCGAACCTCGCTTGTCGAGATCTTCAGTCTAATTCCGAGAGTTGGTTGCCAATCCGCTTATCCGTGCGCAGAGTAATGGTTTGAGTGTGGGATGGAGTAGCTACCCTACCACTTCTCTTATCATTCACTCTTGCATGTCGAATCAGTGGATCCAGCAATTTTACTCCGTCCACGGAAGTTAGGGGTGGCTTTATTTGTTGATACCTCTACCTTCGCCCTTTTGTTCCCGGAGTGTCTCCCGACGATCAGGAGCAACGACCCTTTGTTGGTGGTGTCGCCGTTTACCAGATGAAGAAGAAACCCTCGTTAGTGGTGTCGCGAGGATCTACACGAAGTGAGAAAACGAGGATCGCCGACCTTCCTTCCGGTACCATGAGGCGGATCTCGAGGGCGAGATCCATTGTTAGTGGTGTCGAATTGTGGCATCCCGCAAAACCACTACTAGAAAATCGCGTTGAATTTGTGCATTGCATCGTCATCATCACGCATTGTTTGCCAAAACTATTTTCGCAAACCCCGATTTGTTTTCCAAACGCCCCCTCTTAATTCAAACACGCAAACCCGGGTCGCCGGATTATTTTGTTTTGGGCCGCGAGCGGTTGCAAACGGTCCAATTAAACAAATAAAATTATATTATTTTTAGTAGGGGCAGTCGAACGGGCCAACCCGACCCGAACGACCGCCCCAGATTTTAAAACGGCCCACCCCAATCAGCCCCATCTAATCCTAAACCCACCTAAAAATCTACCCTCTTCCCCCTCCACCTCACTCCCACTTATCAGGACACGCCACGTCACCCTGCCTCTCCCCTTCCACCAACCAGCAGCCGCCACATCAGCCCCATACCCCCCACCTAATCTTCCTTCTCTCTCTTCCCTCCCTCCCAGCGCGCCACACCCACGCGCAGTGCACGCATGCAGCCCTCTTCCCTCCTCTTTTTCTCACCCTACCCCTTTCTACCCCTCTCTCTGCGCCTGGGACCCACCCCGTCCTTTTCCTCCCCAAAGACACCCGCCCCTGCCACTGGCCCCACGCGCCCACGCAGCCTTGGCCTGCAGCCACCTTGGCCCCGCTTGCCAGCCTCCCTGGGCCCCACCCCGCCTGTTCATCTCCCGTGCTCCCTCCTCTCCCCGTGCTCTTCCTCCCATCCCAAGCGCCGCTCCGCCGCCCTCTCTCCGCCGCCATGAGCCGCCCTCCGTCACACCTCGCGCACCCCCCCCTCTCAGGCTCGACACCGCCCACCGCCTCCTCAGGTCTCCTCCCCACCTCCTCTCCGGTGAGCCCGCCCGCCCGCTTCCTTCTCTCCTCCGTGGGCGGCGCCAGCCGCCGCTCCTCGTCGTGGTCGTTCCCTAGCGCCGCCGTGCCCTCGCGGACCCCGAGCTCCGCACGTGCGCCGAGCTACCCGCCGCCTCTGGCGGACCGCCTCACCGACCTCCAGACGACGCCGCCGGCGACCAGCCGCCGAGCCACCCGCCTCGCTGCCCGCCCGCCCACCCGAGAACCGCCCGTCGCCTCCCGGCCGCCTGACGCCGCTGCCCGCCGCTGGCTCTCCGCCTGGCCCTCCTCGCCTCGCCGCCCGCTTTCGAAGCTCGCCGTTCGCCGCCCACTGCGCCTCGAGCCCCGCATCGCCAGAGCCGCCGCTGCCCTGTGTGCACCGCCCTCGACGCCAGACCTGCCCCACAGCGAGCCTGGTGAAGAGGAGTTGCCTGCTCGTCCTCTCCGGCCGTGGCACGTCCCTGGCAGCCTCGCTGTGGCCCCGAAGCCAAGGACGACTAGGGCGCCAACAACTGTTGGTTTTGCTCTATCAAGGATAGTTCCGCTGCGATGGCGTGTTCGAGGTGCTGCTTCCGAACCCGACGCCGATCCGACGATCCGAGCCCGATCCGTAGACCACATGGACGACAAGTACTCCCTCCCGCACCGATGCCGAGAACCGGACGCCAAGGTCGCCTACACGGAACGACGAGCACTTCGCCGCGGAACGATAAGACAGATCTGATGCCAACCCAAGTTCTTCCTCTCGGACACCGTGAACTTCCCCCGGACGCCAAGACCTCCGCCGGAAAGGACAAGACCAACGACATGACCCGAAGACCGTGAATGCGACAAGAACGGCACCGACACAGAACGCCAAGTACTTCTTCCCCGGACGCCGAGCCCGTACCCGACGACCGCCAAGACCGCCTCAAGATTCCGAAGAACCCCGGGACACGGATGCCAAGATCATCGGCATGAGATCGAGACCCCGAACCCCGGAACCCCAAGTCCGTCGAACCCTGAACCCTGAGACCGACCCTGAACCCCCCGGAACCCCAAGATCGCCGAACCCTAATGTGTGAACCTTTCTCCCGAACCCTATTTTTATAACATAACAACTTGTCACATATTAATTGGTCATGCATGCATACATTCATGTGGTTTGGGGGCCTTAAGCCGATTCACCTAATAATTAAATATGGGGCCCATATGCGGGCGAATCTAGTCTCATATTGGCCTCATTTAGACATGTGTAGCGAACCGTGGCCATCTATTGTCTTGCTATATAACATTTAAATTGCGGGCTAGATAAATAACATGAACCACCTAACTTAATGTCGGGACCCCGGTTCCGCTTAATATGACCTAATTGCATCGCACCTTTGCCATGTCATGCATCATACATGCATCATGCCGACCTTCTGCCGTTGTATTAAATATTGCATCCGGTTTTCCTTCTAGTGTTTTGCTTCTTCGCGGATAAGGCCGTTGAGTTGATGTGAGTCCCCGATCTTGGATGAACCTTTCGACAATGTTTTCAAAGAGCATCTCCCCTTTCTACCTATCTTACTTTTATAGTCTTTATTCCCTCTGTTGATCTTTTTGCTACTGTGTTGCGATGCTTTAGTTTCCGACTGTGATATACCTGCAGCCCTATATTGCCTTGGACACACCCTATTACTGTTGTTTGGTAGATAGCTGACTTAGCGTCGTAGTTGCTTGCTCAAGTCTTGATGTGTACCGTCATATGCCTGATTCTTGATGTATTGCCGCATGTTGATGTTGGAGATGGTTCTAGTTTTACTTATCGTCACTTTAATTTCTGTTTAACAACTAAAATTGAATAAGCAGAGGCATCGGTGGGTGATAGATAATATTTGGTTTCGAACGCCCACTTGTGTCCCGTAAGACCCAGTACTTGATTCTTGTTCCTTGTTTTTGCGCTATCCACATCCGGGAGGTATATGGGACCCCCGAGCGGAGCTTGATTCATCTTATTTCTTGGGGCCACAAACTAGTTTGAGGTTTTATTTACGATCTGTACTTATGCCATGTTTTATTGCTTTATTTACGATTGTGCGAGGACACCTTGTCTGTTTAGGAGCGGACACGATTCAGCGGTGTCGACAAGCCCAGCCACACTTTCGGGTTCCCGATCGTTCACTGACCGTCCACCCAAACCTTGAGGCCGTCTCGAGCTTGCTTACTCCGTTGCGGATTCTACTTAAGGTGGCCCTGAAATATTTCTGAATCCTGTGATTGTTCACCGTGAAAGCCTCGTTGGGTTTTGATTTGGTTTTTCCGAGGTTGATCGGCGTGTGTTGCTATTGGTGCACCCGGCCGGTAAAACTTTCGAAAGCCGTGTCCGCGGATATGGACGACTTGGAGCAGTTTCTTGATCATAGACAAGCATAACTAAAGTTTATTGCTATAAATTTGACTTATAATGACTAGTAATTAGCTTCACTATAATGGAATGGCTAAATAATACGCCCACAATTGCTTGTTTGGTTGTCGCTTGCGACCATTGTACTGACTAGTAAGTATGGCAACTTCTAGCGGAATGGCTGAATAAAAGTACCAACAAGCGCTTTGGTTTTGGGTTTATCTCATGCTATCATGTCGATTAGTAATTGTTGCAACTTCTAGCGGAATGATTAAATAAAAGTGCCCACTGCTTACTTTATCAGGACGATTATCTAAATCTGACTAGTAAAGTGCCACCACTATAGCTTAATAAGTAAAACTGCCAACCGTGTGAGTTCCTCGGTTGACTTCCTCGTCTGGTCTCGAGGGGGAAACACCAGGATGGGTTTGTTTGGTGTTAGCTTCAGTTGGATCCGAATAGGTCATTCTCACCCTCTCGATAACCGCGGTTGTATCGAGTCTCTATAGGTTGTTTAGTGCATCTTTGCATTTGCGCGTCGATCGACCATACCTATGTAGGCGAGGACCCCGAATTCTAGCCTCGGTAATCTTGGCCTCGATCTTGACGCTCCTTCTTTGTTTTGCTTTGCCCTTTGTCGGCGCCTCATTAAGGTGTTTTGAGATCGGCGCCATAGCGAGGTTACCCTTCCGCTTGGCCCGGGCAGGGTTATGGGCGCCATTGGTTATTCTTCGGGCTCTTAGCCCCATTTGCATCTTGTCCGTAGTCGGACGCTCTATCGTTTTCGAGGTGATTTGGATCTTTGTATATTATATTTGTATTCTTGACTCTTTGAGTCGTTATATATATCTCTGTTCGTGGGTCCCATCGAGGACTGTTGTGTAATGTTATTACTTTGCTTTCCACCCGCACGAAAGTGCCTGGTGGGCACCTTTGAATCGTTTCTATGCGGGTTTGGCGAATTTTGCTCAAACTTGCATAGGTCCGATTCTGAGGGTGTTACAGAGTATTATAAGTCAAATTTATAACCTTTTTATTATGATCTCTCCTGCCCACCCAGGCGCCAGCCTAACCCCTACGCCACGTCCCACTGGCCACGCGCCTTGCCCACGTGCAGCAGCCAGCCATCGCAGCGACCACACGCAAGACACGCTGCGCCAGCCTCCCTCTCTCTGACCGTGGCCCCCACCGCGCCCACTGACGCGTGGCCCCCCCCCAGCCAGACCCCCGTCCCCACAGCCCCTCCCCTGCCCGCACCCCGCGTCTCCCTCACGCGTCGTCTCCCTCCTCGCTCCCTCCTCGCCTCCCTCGCCCTTCCGCCCGCCTCTCGGCGCCCGTCCCGCCTCCGCGTCCATGAGCCGCCCTGCCTCAGCGCACCCCTCTTCTCCCCAGCAGCAGCGCGCAGAGCCTCGCCCGAACCCCTGCCGTGCCTCGGCCTCCCAGGGGCGCCCGTGCGGCCGCCGTCGGCGCATCCCCGATCCGCCTCCGCCGCCGGCGTGCTCCCGCCCTGCCCGCGTCCACCGCGCTCCTGTCTGACACCTCCCCCTTCTGCAAGCTCGCCGCGCCGCCGCCCGCCGCCCTCTCCGCCCGCCGCTCGCGGCCAGCAGCATCTGCCCCTGCAACCTCGCCCGCCGCCCCTTCAAGCTCCTCACCCCGTCCCGGCGCTGCTACCTCCCGCCCGCCGCGCCCGCCGCCTCGACCCTCGCTTTCGCCGCCGCTCAGTGCTCCCGGTCTCCGCGTCCAACCCCCAAACAGCCCGCCTCGCTGCGGCATCGCCCTCGCTCCGACCCAGCGCCGCGTCCCCAGCCAGCGACCGAGCCTCGCCGCCGCCCAACCCAGGCCCCGCCCGGCGGCGACCTGACCTCCGGCAGCGTCGCCGCCCTCCGTCCCAGCTCCGGCTCCCTCCTCGCCTCTGTCGCCAGAGACCCCGCTTAGCTGCCAGCGCCGCTTCGCCTTCGTCCCCATGGGCCGCGAAACTGCTGCGCACCAGCTGCGGGTTCGTCGCGTCCGGAAACCGTCGGCCTGTCCTCGTAGCATGCGATGTGGGCCACGTGTTCGACCCTACCAGTACAAGTTGAGTCCAAACCTTCCGAGCGGCACGGCCGACATGATCTTCCGCAGTGGCGACGACAAACCAGACAGGGATCCGAGAATAACTGTCGACAAGATCTTCGATGACCACCGGATCGGATTCAAGTTCTCCCTCGCCGACAAGATCCCCATCATGTACCCCAGGGACTCCCTCGCGGACATCAAGCACCAAGATCTGCTTCCGGAGACTTTGACCGAAGACCGATCCCGGAGCCGATCCGAAGACCCGGGCGCGTCAAGTACTTCACCCCGGGCCCCGCGAACCCTGGCGCCGTTCCCAAGTCCGCCACCGGTGAATAAGGAGGAAACCACGATGACTTCGGCACGGAACAGCAAGACCGCCACACCGACGCCATGTTCTCCCTCCCCAAACCCGATGACCGCCATGATCTTCGCCCCCGGAACGCCAAGGTCCCCGCGAGGAACGCCATGACCGACAACATGACCCGAAGACCCGGATACGCCAAGACCTACCCCTGAGTCCGAGAACGACCCCGTCGAACCCTAAACCCCGAGACCGGACCCTGGACCCTGTCGGACCCCGGAACCCCAAGTTCGTCGAACCCTAACAAGATCGTCGAGCCCCCTCATATGTGTGACCCCTTTTCCTCGGACCCTATTTTTATAACATAATAACAACTTGATTACATATTGAATTGTCATTCTCTCATGCATGTCATTGGTTTGGGGGCCTTATGCCGATTCACCTAATAATTAAATATGGGGCCCATATGCGGGCAAATCTAGCCTTATATTGGCCTCATTTAAACTTGTGTAGCGAACCGGTATCTTATCTTGCCTTGCTAAAACAACATTTTAAATTGCGGGGTATCTAAATAACTTGCACCATCTAATTAATTGTCGGGACCCCGGTTCCGCTTAATCTTGACCTAATTGCATCGCACCTTGCCATGTCACACATCATACATGCATCATGCCGATCTTCTGCCGTGTATTAAATATTACATCCGGTGTTTGTTCTAGTGTTTTGCTTCTTCGCGGATAAGGCCGTTGAGTTGATGTGAGCTTCGCCCCGATCTTCGGGGAAAACCTTCGACAATGTTTCAGGCGAGCATCTCCCCCTTTCTACCTATCTTAATTTTATAGTCTTTATTCCCTCCTGTTGATCTATTGCTATCTGTGTTGCGATGCTCTAGTTTTCGTATCCTTTGATATCCCCTGCAGCCGTATATTGCCTTGGACACATCCTATTACCTGTTGTTTGGTAGCTAGTTGGACTTGCGTGTCGTAGTCGCTTGCTCAAGTGTTGTCGCGTGTTGTCAATGCCACAGTTGTTGATGTATTGCCGCATGTTGATGTTGGAGATGATTCTAGTTCTACTTATCGTCACTTTACTTTCTGTTTAACAACTAAAATTGAATAAGCAGAGGCATCGGTGGGTGATAGATAATATTTGGTTTCGAGCGCCCACTTGTGTCCGTAAGACCCAGTACTTGATACTGTTCCTTGATTTTCGCGCTATCCACATCCGGGAGGTATATGGGACCCCGAGCGAGCTTGATTCATTCTTATTTCTTGGGGCCACAAACTAGTTTGAGGTTTTATTTACGATCTGTACTTATGCCATGCTTTACCGCTTTATTTACGATTGTGCAGTCTGCACTATCTTGTTAGGATCGGACCACGATTCATGGTGTCGACAAGCCCGTTTGGGGTTCCCGATCGTTCACGTCCGCCAAACCTTGAGGCCGTCTCGAAGCTTGCTTGCCGTTGCGGGTTCTACTCTAAGGGTGGCCCTGAAATATTCTGAATCTGTGATTGTTCGGTCGTGAAAGCCTCGTTGGGTTTTGATTTGGTTTTCGAGGCTGATCGGTGTGTGTTGCTATTGGTGCACCCCGGGTAAAACTTTCGAAAGCCGTGTCCGGATATGGACGACTTGGAGCCTGATCTCGATCATAGACAAGCATAACTAAAGTTTACTGCTATAAATTTGACTTATAATGACTAGTAATCAGCTTCACTATAATGGAATGGCTAATTAATCGCCCACCCCACAATTGCTTGTTTGGTTGCTTGCGACAAATGTATCGACTAGTAAGTATTGCAACTTCTAGCGAATGGCTGAATAAAAGTACCAACAAGCTTTGGGTTTTGGGTTTATCTCATGCTATATGCACGATTAGTAATTGTTGCAACTATCACGGAATGGTTAACTAAAAGTGCCTTGTTTATTTTATCGGGACGATTATCTAAACCTGACTAGTAAAGTACAACTATCACTAATTAAATAAAACTGCCAATGTGAGTTCCTCGGTTAACTTCCTCGATAGGTCTCGAGAAGCGCCGAGATGGGTTTGTTTGTTGTTAGCTTGGTTGGATCCGGATAGGTCCTTCTTACCCCTCTACATTGCCGGTTGTATCGAGTCTCTATAGGTTGTTTAGTGCATCTGCGCTGCGCTTGATCCACCATACCTATGTGGCGAGGACCGCAATTCTAGCCTCATGTGCTGGCCTCGATCTTGGCGCTCCTTCTTTGTTTCTGCTTTGCCCTTTGTCGGCACCTTTTGTTAAGCAGGTTTTGAGATCGGCGCCGTTAGCGAGGTTACCCTTCGGCTTGGCACAGGCGGGGTTATGGGCGCCATTGGTTATTCTTGGGCTCTTAGCCCCATTTGCATCTTGTCCGTGGTGGGCTCTATCGTTTTCAAGGTGATTTGGATCTTTGTAAATTATATCGTATTCTTGACTCTTTGAGTAGCTGTTATATATATCTATTTTGTGGGTCCCATCGAGGCTGTTGTGTAATGTTATTACCGTTTTCCACCTTGCGAAAGTGCCTGGTGGGCACCTTTGAATCGTTTCTATGTGGGTTTGGTGAATTTTGCCCAAACTTGCATAGGTCCGATTCTGAGGGTGTTCAGTGGTCGAGCCCAGGTTCGATCTGACCAGTAGACAGGAATTTTCTAGTAGTGGTTTGTGGTATCAGAGCTCAGCAGTTGCGATACCCCACAAGTCCAGCCTGTAGGATAACCTAGCTAACGGCCGAAGTAGAGCGTCAAAACTATTTTTGCAAAAATCGGTTGGATAGCTCTGATTAGGTCTGATTTTACTCCTTACCCCTCTGCTATTCTCCTCTTACCTCGACGTGTTTTGAATCCGCTCTCTTCTCTCTCTTCGAGTCCAGGAATTCTCGTGGTTGGGTTTCCGTCGTACCTTCAGGGCTTCGCTTTCTCACTTTCGTAACGGAGGTGCTACGATCATCAATCTGCAACTTGTCCGTTGTACCCTTCGTCCGATCTTTTGTTCTTGAGCTCCTTATCCCTATGTGTTCCTTGCTGGATATCAGTGTCGATGAAAAACATATGAGAAGGACGAGCCTTGGTGAAGTTGGAGTATACCTTGAGCATGTGTTGTTCATGCCAATGGAACCATCGCGGAACCTAATCATTGTGTCTTTCATACGATTTCTGCTGGCATTATCCCTTTGTTCCGGATACCGACTATGAAGATCTTCAGTCAAAATTCCGAGAGTTGGATGCTTAATCCGCTTATTCGTGTGCAGAGTAATGGTTTGAGTGTGGGATGGAGTAGCTACCCTACCACTTCTCTTATCATTCACTCTTGCATGTCGAATCAGTGGATCCAGCAATTTTACTCCGTCCACGGAAGTTAGGGGTGGCTTTATTTGTTGATACCTCTACCTTCGCCTTTTGTTCCGAGTGTCTCCGGCGATCGAGCAACGACCCTTTGTTGGTGGTGTCGCCGTTTACCAGATGAAGAAGAAACCCTCGTTAGTGGTGTCGCGAGGATCTACACGAAGTGAGAAAACGAGGATCGCCGACCTTCCTTCCGGTACCATGAGGCGGATCTCGGCGAGATCCATTGTTAGTGTCGAATTGTGGCATCCCACAAAACCACTACTAGAAAATCGCGTTGAATTTGTGCATTGCATCGACATCATCATGCATTGTTTGCCAAAACTATTTTAAACCCGATTTGTTTTCAACGCCCATCTTGTTCAAACTCAAAACCGGTCCCGGAATATTTTGTTTTGGCTATCGGTTTGCACGGGCGTTTAAAACAAATAAAAATTATATTATTTTTAGTGAGGGTCGAGCGGGCGGATCGACCCGAACGACCACCCCCGGGTTTTTGAATCGGTCCAAACCTGCACCGCTCCTAAATCCTAAACCCACCAACTAATCTACCCCACACCCTCCTCCACATCACCCCAGCCAATGGGCATGTGCCACCTCATCCACTCCTCTCCTTCCAACCAATCAGATCACCCCCTCTCCCTCTAAACCCACTCAAAGCGCACCTTTTACGCACCACCCCACACACACTGCCGCCACCCACCCACCGCCTTGCAGCCACTCTGCACCCCGCCTGTCCCCACCCGCGGTGCCCCCTCTCCCTGACGCGTGGACCCCGCCGCGTGGCCCTGTCTTCCAGCCCCACGCGACCACGCGGTTCCCACCGCCACCACTGCCTCCCCATGCCCCTGTTCATCCCCAACCTCTGGCCGCACACGCCCGACCCCGCCGTGCTCCTCTTTCCCCCAGCCTCGCGCGCTCCGCGCTCGCCCGGCGCCAGCCGCGCCTCCTGGCCTCGCCCCCTCCTCCCCAGGGCTCGTCGCGCCGCCCCTCCCCTCCGCCTTCCGCCTCGCGTGCTCAGCGTACCCGCCTCGCGCGCACCCCTCCCGTCGCCAGGCTGCCTCGCCTCCCGCCTTGGCTCCGCCCTCCTCCTGCGGCCGCCGCTGCGCGCCGAGCCTCCCGTCGACCAGCGCCGCCGCTGCGCTCCCGCCGCCCCTCTGCTAGCCGCCCGCCTCGCCCGGCCAGCCCGCTTTGCCGTTTCTCTCCGCGCGAGTCTCGCGTCCGCTGGCCCGCCTCCTCGGCCCGGCGCCCGTCGCCGGCCCAGTGCCACCGTCCTCGGCCCGGGACCTGCCCACAGCGAGCCTGGTGAAGAGTTACTTGCTCGTCCTCTCCGTGGCACGCGTCCACAGCCTCTGTGGCCCGAAGCCAGGGCGACTAGGCGCCAACAACTGTTGGTTTTGCTCATCGAGATAGTTCGCTGCGATGGCGTGTTGCCGAGTCTTTGTTCGAACCCGACGCCCGATCCGAACCGATCCGGGCCCGATCCGTGAGACCACATGGGACGACAAGTACTCCCTCCGCACGATGCGAGAACCGGACGCCAAGGTCGCCTGCGAACGACGAAACGCCGCGTGGCGATAAGACAGATCCGATGCCAAAGTTCTTCCTCTCGGACCGTGAACTTCCCGGACGCCAAGACCTCCGCGGAAAGGATAAGACCAACGCGACATGACCGTGAATCGACAAAGCGGCACAAACCGTAACGCAAGTACTTCTTTCCGGATCACAGGCCGTACCAGCGACCGCCAAGACCGCCTCAAGATTCCCCGAAGAACCCCGGGACACGGATGCCAAGATCATCGGCATGAGATCGAGACCCCGAACCCCGGAACCCCAAGTCCGTCGAACCCTGAACCCTGAGACCGACCCTGAACCCCCCGGAACCCCAAGATCGCCGAACCCTAATGTGTGAACCTTTCTCCCGAACCCTATTTTTATAACATAACAACTTGTCACATATTAATTGGTCATGCATGCATACATTCATGTGGTTTGGGGGCCTTAAGCCGATTCACCTAATAATTAAATATGGGGCCCATATGCGGGCGAATCTAGTCTCATATTGGCCTCATTTAGACATGTGTGAACCGTGGCCATCTATTGTCTTGCTATATAACATTTAAATTGCGGGCTAGATAAATAACATGAACCACCTAACTTAATGTCGGGACCCCGGTTCCGCTTAATATGACCTAATTGCATCGCACCTTTGCCATGCCATCCATCATACATGCATCATGCCGATCTTCTGCCGTTTTATTAAATACTGCACCCGGTGTTTCTTCTAGTGTTTTGCTTCTTCGCGGATAAGGCCGTTGAGTTGATGTGAGCTTCGCCCCGATCTTCGGTTGTTTCCTCGGCATGTTTTCAGGCGAGCATCTCCCCCTTTCTACCTATCTAACTTTTATAGTATTTACTTCCCTCCTGTTGATCTATTGCTATCTGTGTTGCGATGCTTAGTTTCCGTACCCGTGTTATTCCCTGCAGCCGTATATTGCCTTGGACACATCCTATTACCTGTTGTTTGGTAGATAGATGGACTTGCGCGTCGTAGTTGCTTGCTCAAGTCTTGATGTGTGTCATATACCCGATTCTTTGATGTATTGCCGCATGTTGATGTTGGAGATGGTTCTAGTTTTACTTATCGTCACTTTAATTTCTGTTTAACAACTAAAATTGAATAAGCGAGAGGCATCGGTGGGTGATAGATAATATTTGGTTTCGAGCATACTTGTGTCCCGTAAGACCCAGTACTTGATTCCTGTTCCTTGTTTTTGCGCTATCCACATCCGAGGTATATGGGACCCCACGAGCGAGCTTGATTGATCTTATTTCTTGGGGCCACAAACTAGTTTGAGGTTTTATTTACGATCTGTACTTATGCCATGTTTCTTTGCTTTATTTACGATTGTCACGTGATAGCACCTTTATCTTGTTTAGGAAAGCGGAGTGATTCTGCGGTGTAGACAAGCCCGTTTGGGGTTCCCGATCGCTCCATGACCATTGGCCTTGAGGCCGTCTAGCTTGCCTACTCCGTTGCGGGTTCTACTCAAAGGGTGGCCCCGAAATATTTCTGAATCTTGTGATTCTTTGTGTCGTGAAGGCCTCGTTGGGTTTTGATTTTGTTTTCGAGGTTGATCGGTGTGTGTTGCTATTGGTGCACCCGGCGGGTAAAACTTTCTGAAAGCCGTGTCCGCGGATATGGACGACTTGGAGCACAGTTTCTCGATCATAGACAAGCATAACTAAAGTTTATTGTTATAAATTTGACTTATAATGACTAGTAATCAGCTCAACTATAACGGAATAGTAATTGCTGCAACGATAACTGAATAAGTAAAACTGCCAACGGTGTGAGTTCCTCGGTTGACTTCCTCGTTTGGTCTCGAGGGGGAAACACCAGGATGGGTTTGTTTGGTGTTAGCCGAGGTTGGATCGAATAGGTCTCTCTTCCCCTCTCGATGACCGCGGTTGTATCGAGTCTCTATAGGTTGTTTAGTGTATCTTTGCCGCTTGATCCACCATACCTATGTGGCGAGGACGCCCAATTCTAGCCTCGCCCGTGTCTTGGCCTCGTCTTGGCGCTCCTTTCTTTTTCCTTTGCCCTCTGTCGGCACCCTTTTGTTTAGCGGTTTTGAGATCGGCGTCGTTAGCGAGGTTACCCTTCCGGCTTGGCACAGGCGGTTATGGGCATTGGTTATTCTTGGGGCTCTTAGCCCCATTTGCTTCTTGTCCGTGGTCGGACGCTCTACCATTTTCAAGGTGATTTGGATCTTGTATCTTATATACGTATTCTTGACTCTCTGAGTCATTATATATATATATATATACATGCATGGGTCCCATCGAGGACTGTTGTGTAATGTTATTGCCGTTTTCCACCCTTGCGAAAGTGCTGGTGAGCACCTTTGAATCGTTTCTATGCGGGTTTGGTGAATTTTGCCCAAACTTGCATAGGTCCGATCGAGGTGTTCTGATATCCTATGAAGACGCATTTCTCCGCTTTGGGTTCGAGCTTGTCGGCATCAACTTCTTGGCGTAAACCGCATCCCAAACTTTAAGAAACGACAACTTAGGTTTAGCACCAAACCACAGTTCATACGGTGTCGTCTCAGCAGTTTAGATGGAGCCCTATTTAAAGTGAATGCTGCGGTTTCTAATGCATAACCCCAAAATGATAACGGCAAATCAGTAAGACATCATTGATCGGACCATATCTAATAGGGTTCGATTCCATTCAGACACACCATTCTTGTTGTGGTGTTCGGTGGCGTGAGTTGTGAAACGATTCCACTTGCTTTAAGATCGTGAGAAAATCATAACTCAAATATTCACCTCCACGATCGGATCGTGAAACTTAATCTTTCATTACGATGGTTCTCCACTTCATTCAGAAATTCCTTGAACTTTTCAAATGTTTCAGATTTATGTTTCATTAAATAGATATACCCATATCTACTTAAGTCATCGGTAAAAGTGAGGAAATAGCGATATCCACTAGCGTCGAAACACTCATTGGTCGCATACATCGGTATGTATGATTTCCAACAAGTTAGTTGCTCGCTCCATCATCTTAGGAGAACGGGGTTTTGATCATCTTGCCCATGAGGCATGGTTGCATGTGTCAAATGATTCAAAATCAAGAGACTCCAAAGTCCACGAATGGAGTTTCTTCATGCTTTACTCCAATATGACCTAGACGATTACCACAAATAAGTAGTATTATCACTATCTACTTTGCATCTCTTAGCCTCAATGTTATGGATGTGTGTTTCATCCCTTCGAGATTTAGAAGAAATAAACCATTCACAAGAGGTGCATGACCATAAAAGATGTTACTCATATAAATAGAACAACCATTATTCTCCGATTTAAATGAATAACCGTCTTGCAATAAACAAGATCCGGAAATGATGTTCATGCTCAACGCAGGCACATAATAACATTTATTAAGGTTTAAAACTAATCCCGAAGGTAAAACTAAGGAGGCGTGCGGCGCCATCACATCAACTCTTGATCCGTTGTGCCGCGCCGTCACCTCATCCCTCATGCGCCCGTCTATTCCGTAGCTCTGTTTGAGTTACAAATATTAGCAAGCGAACGGTATCAAATACCGGGCACTACAGCGAGGGCTAGTAAGGAAAACATCAATAACATGTATATCAAATATACCTTTGATGGTGCCGACCTTCTTGTCCGCTAAGTACCGGACGATTGCGCTTCGATGACCCTTGTCCTTGCAATAGAAGCACTCGGTGTCCTTAGGACGGACTTGACTTCTTCTCGAGGAGCATTAAGCTACGCCGCCCTTCTTGAAGGGCTTCTTTGCTCCTTACCTTTCTTAAAGGAGGGCTTGTTGACCATCAACACATGATTATCCTTCTTGATGTCCACTTCCGCCTTGACTGCGAAGAGCTCGGTGATCGTGTCGATGGAACCAATCGATTATGAGTCACTACAAAACTTTTGTAGTTGGGAGGAGTGATTAGAACCTGTCAATCTTGAGCTCCTCTGGAATCGTGCATTCGGTTGCTCAAGCGTTGAGTGTAGCCGACATCTTTATGGCGTGCTCACTAGAACTCCCTTCCTCCATCTTGATTAAAGAACTTCTCGGAGATCTCATATCTCTCAAGCGGGCTTGAGTGCGAAACATGGTTTCGGCTCCTCGAGAATCTCAAAGGGCCGGATAGGTTTCAAAACGATTTTGAAGCTCCGGTTCCATAGCAAACAACATGGTGCTCTTAATCACACCATAATCATCTTCTTGTTGATAGACAGCTTTCTCATCGGTAAGTAGATTTAGGGGTCACCTAACGCTTTACCAAGGACATAGTCCTTTTGTCCATGAAGAGAATGATTCTTAGATTGGAACCAATTGGTGAAGTTAGACCCATTGTTCCTAAGCTTTTCTTTCTCAGCAAAAGCGTTGAAGTTGAAGTTGGATTTGGCCATGTGATCTACGGTATTTGCAAGTACAATTTAGACTATGTTCATGATAAATAGTTCAACTTAATCAAATTACTAGATGAACTCCCACTAAATTCAACATCCTCAAGTTGTTTAGTGAACACGATCCAAATTCACCACACCTAATCGATCATCACGAGAAGAGATGTGGTTTCAATGGTGGTCAACAAAGTGTCGATCATATCATTCATATGACTCATGCTTAACCTTTCGGTTCTTGTGTTCCGAGGCCATGTCTGCATACATGCTAGGCTCGTCAAGCTAGACCAAGTATTTCTGCGTGTGCAAAACGGCTTGCACCCGTTGTATGTGTAGAGTCTATAGCACCCGATCATCACGTGATGCTTGGACACGACGAACTTCATAGCGGTGCATACTTGGGGAGAACACAGTTTTATCTTGATCTTTAAGAGAATCATCTTATAATGCTACCGTCATGATCTAAGCATAATAAGATACATAAAGGATAAACATCACATGCATATAACTTTATGTGACATGGTATAGCCAATCCTCGCGCAATGATCTCCATCTTGTGCGTTACGCATGATCTCCATCACTCCACCATGATTGCCTCCACCACGAATAGCAACTACAACTATTGCTAACTACTTAGCGATAAAGTAAAGCTATTACATTACATGGCGTATAAGAAGTTGACTCATGGGTCATACACAATTATAAAGACAACCATATGGCTCTGCGGTTGTGTACTCATCGACATGCAAGTCGTGAAACATTACAAAACATGATCATCATACAATATACACATCACATCTTGGGCCATACCATATCACGAAAACACTCCTGCAAAAACAAGTTAGACGCCTCTACTTTGTTGTTGCATGTTTTACGTGGCTTATGGGAGTAGATGCTAAACGATTCTTACCTACGAAAAGCCTAACGGTGATATTATGGTTGCCAAACTCGGTGTTAATCCCATGACAACTATAGTGAGAGAAACGGACATCCACCAAATGTGTGTAACAAGCCACACGTCAAGTGCGGGCCGGTCTCATGACGGCGTCGCGTAAGGTTGGCCTGGACCGCTTCAATCTCACTATCTCGCGTCATAAGAAGAACACAAACAAGAGGCTTGCAGCGAAAACATCAACGCCGCAACCATGTTGCATTCTACTCGTGAAACACATCTACGCATAGATCTAGCTCGATACCGAAGGGTTTCCGGCATAGTAAATCAAAATTTTCTACGGATGCGAGCGGAGGAAAGCCAAGATCTAATCTAGGAGATGCAATCAACGAGAGAGATTGGATTAGATCTTCATACCCTTGAAGATTCGCCTGCGGAGCGTTCGTCGGGCGTGGGTGATGTAGTCATACTCGCTTCTCCTCCCGCGATCCGATCCGATCTAGCACCACAAGTGGCGGTGCCTCCGTGAGATGCACACGCAGCACCTCGGCGTCTCCTCCTTCCTCGGACCAGCGAGTATGGTGGAGAGATAGATTGGATCTACAACACGGCGTGGTGTATATGGTGGAGAATTTACTGCGGACTCGCCTACAAGCAGTCGGGAGGGAGAGGAAGGTAGCAAGGCTGCTAGGGCTTGGAGGCGTGTGTGTGGGGGGGAGGCGCACCACCCTCTATATATAGAGGGGGCGGCTAGCCTGCCCTCCTCCAAGCCTATCTCTAGTTTAAACAATTTAAACTCTCCCTTATCTAGAAATCCTATCTCTAGTTTAAACAATTTAAACTCTCCTTATCTAGAAATTCTATCCAGATTTAAGCAGGTCAAATCTCTCTAGAATCGGCTGGGCCCTATGGGGCCTTGTGCCCTAGCCCAATGCGGACACTCCCTCATAGGCCCATGCCCCCCCGGAAGGTGGGGCCACGTTGTCCCCTTCGGAAGGTTCTAAAGCTTCGGTACAATCTTGATTAACCGGAACAATTCGAACTCCAAAAACTGCCTCGCCTTATATGAATCTTATTCTCGGACCATTAGGAACCTCTCGTGATATCCGGATCCCATCCGAGACTCGAACAAAAATTCATAAACCAATTATCCAATCTATCCTAGCGTCGAGATCGTTAAGTGTGTGACCTGCGGGTTCGAGAATATGCGACATGATCTTCTATCAATAATCAGCAGTGCAGGCACCCATATTGACTCCACACATTCATCGATGATCATATCGGATGAACCACGATGCGAGATTCAATCAATCCCATATATATTCCCTTCGTCTCGCGATATTTTACTTGCCCGAGATTCGATCGTGATGCAGTCATACCTAGTTCAATCTCGTTCCTGGCAAGTACTTTACCGTTCGTAATCCGATATCACTTTGTGATTAACTCCTTAACCACATGCTTGAAAGCGGTGTTGATATCGATTACCGAGTGGGCCAAGTATATCTCTCCGACTTGGGAGGACAAATTCCATCTCGATACATACAACCCAGATACTTTCGATCACACGAGAGACACCTTTATGATCACCCTCTCATAGGATGACGTTTGATGACCTCAAAGCTTTCTTCCGGTACCAGGGAGTTGCATTATCTCATGGTCTAAGGAATACAATATTTGACATAGGAAAAGCTTCGCAAAGATGAACACGATGAAACGATCTAATTGCTTCGCTTAGTTTGGGTCTGTCCATCATATCATTCTCCCAATGATATGCTCTCATTATCAATTGACAACTCCTGTCTATGGTTAGGAAACCTTAACCATCATTGATCAATGAGATAGTCCTTAGAGGCGTACCAGGGACACGATGTTGTTCACAAACCACACAAGTATTAAAGTTTCCGCTTAATACAATTCTAGCATGGAATATAAACTTTATCATGAACAAGAATTATAATAATAACATCTTTATTATTGCCTCTAGGGCATAATTCCAACACAAGGCCCCATATGCCCAGCCGGCCAAGCCCTAGGGTAAACCCTAGGGAGAGCTTCTAGAAGGTGGGGGGGGGGAACTTGCCCCCCACTCCACCCCAGGTGGCCGCCGGCCCTAGGGCTTGGAGGAGGGGCAAGGGCAGCCGGCCAGCCCTCTATGTAAAGAGGGCAGGGGCGCACCCTCCCCCACACCTCCTCCAACCCTAGATGCCTCTCTCTCTCTCTCTCTCTCTCTCTCTCTCTCTCTCTCTCCCGACTACGCGTAGGCGAAGCCCTGCCACAGAAACTCTCCACCTTTGCACCACGCCATCATGTTGTAGATCCAATCTATCTCTCCACCCCACTTGCTGGACCGAGGAAGGAGGAGACTTTGAGGTGTCGTATGTGTGCATCTCTCGGAGGCGTCGCCACTTGCGGCGTTGGATCAGATCGGATCGCGAGGAGGAGAAGGCTAGTACGACTACATCTACCACGTTCCATTGAACGTTCCGCTGTGCGATTTCTTCAAGGGTATGAAGATCTCATATATCCCCCCTTGTTGTTTGCATCTCCTAGATTAGATCTTGGCTTCCCCGTTCGCATCCGTAGAAAATTTTGATTTACTATGCTGCGAAACCCTTCAGTGGTATCAGAGCTAGATCTATGCGTAGATGTGTTTCACGAGTAGAACGCAACATGCTTGTTGTGGGCGTTGATGTTTTCTGTTGCAAGCCTCTTGTTGTGTACTTCTTATGACGCGGGATAGTGAGATCGAAGCAGTCCAGGCCAACTTTACGCGACCTTCTTCGCGAGACCGGCTCCGCACTTGACGTGTGGCTTGTTCTACACATGCGGCTGGTGGATGCCAGTTTCTCTCACTATAGTTTTCATGGGATTTACACCGGATGTTGGCAACCATAATATCACTGTTGTGGCTTTCCGTAGGTAAGAATCGTTCTTAGCTTGTTACTCCCATAAGACACATAAAACATGCAACAACAAAGTAGAGGCGTCTAACTTGTTTTTGCAGGGAGTGTTTCTGTGATATGGTGTGGCCCAAGATGTGATGTGTATGTTGTATGCAATGATCATGTTTTGTAATATTTCACGACTTGCATGTCGATGAGTACACAACCGGCAGGAGTCATATGGTTGTCTTTATAATTGTGTATGACCTGTGTGTCAACTTCTTATACGCCATGTAATAGCTTTACTTTATCGCTAAGTAGTTAGCAATAGTTGTAGTTGCTATTCTTGATGGAGGCAATCATGGTGGAGTGATGGAGATCATCTTGTACGCACAAGATGGAGATCGTTCTTGAGATTGGCTATACCATGTCACATAAAATTACATGCATGTGATGTTTGTCCTTTTATGTATCTTATTATGCTTAGATCGCGACGGTAGCATTATAAGATGATTCCTCACTTAAAGATCAAGATAAAACTATGTTATCCCCATGTATGCACCGTTGCGAAAGTTCTTCGTGTTCAAGCACCACGTGATGATCGGGTGCTATAAACTCTACGTTCACATACAAAGGGTGCAAGACAGTTTTGCACACGCGGAAATACTTGGGTTTGACTTGACGAGCCTAGCATGTACAGACATGGCCTCGGAACACACGAACCAAAAGGTTAAGCATGAGTCATGTGAATGATATGATCGACACTTTGTTGTCCACCATTGAAACCACATCTCTTCTCGTGAAGATCGTATTAGGTGTGGTGAATTTGGATCATGTTCACTAAACAACTTGAAGGATGTTGAATTTAGTGGGAGTTCGTCTAGTAATTTGATTAAGTTGAACTAGTTATCATGAACATAGTCTAAATTGTACTTGCAAATTTTGTAGATCAAATGGCTAAGTCCAACTTCAACTTCAACGCTTTTGCTGAGAAAGAAAAGCTTAAGAAAAATGGGTCTAACTTCACCAACTAGTTCCGCAATCTGAGAATCAATCTCGCTGGCGGACAAAAGTACTATGTCCTTGAGAAAGCGTTAGGTGACGCCCCTGCTGTAGATGCGCCGGCTGATGAAAAAGTTGTTTATCAGTCGCGCAAAGATGATTATGGTGTGATCAAGAGCACCATGTTGTTTTATATGGAATTAGAACTTCATAATCGTTTTGAGGAGTTCGCCGGGCCCTTTGAGATTCTTGAGGAACTGAAAACCATGTTTCAGACTCAGGCCCGTTCTGAGATATATGAGATCTCTGAGAAATTCTTTAACTGCAAGATGGAGGAAGGGAGTTCCGTTAGTGAGCACGCCATTAAGATGTCGGGCTACACTCAACGCCTTGAGCAACTGGACTGCAAGATTCCAGAGGATCTCAAGATTGACAGAGTTCTGCAATCACTCCCTCCTAGCTACAAAGGTTTTGTAGTTACTCACAATCAGATTGGTTCCACTGATACGATCACTGAGCTCTTCGCTAAGATAAAAGCTGCGGAGGTGGACATCAAGAAATATAATCATGTGTTGATGGTCAACAAGCCCCCAAGATTTAAGAAAGTTAAGGGTGCAAAGAAGTCCTTCAAGAAAGGCAGCGACAAGCGTGTTGCCCCTGTTGAGAAGAAGCTCAAGTCTGGACCTAAGCCGGACACTGAGTGCTTCTATTGCAAGGACAAGGGTCCTTTGGAAGCATAATGTCCAAGTACTTAGCGGACAAGAAGGCTGGCACCATCAAAGGTATATTTGATATACATGTTATTGATGATTACCTTACTAGCACTTTCGTTGTAGTGCACGGGTATTTAATCTTGGTTCAGTTGCTAATATTTGTAACTCGAAACAGGAGCTACGGAATAGACGGCGGCTAGCGAGGGATGAGGTGACGATGCGCGTTGGCAACGGATCAAGAGTTGATGTGATGGCCGTTGGCACGCTCTCCTTAGTTTTACCTTCGGGATTAGTTTTAAACCTTAATAAATGTTATTATGTGCCTGCGTTGAGCATGAACATCATATCTGGATCGTGTTTATTGTAAGACGATTATTCATTTAAATCGGAGAATAATGGTTGTTCTATTTATATGAGTAACATCTTTTATGGTCATGCACCTGCTATGAATGGTTTATTTCTTCTGAATCACGAAAGCAATGAAACACACATCCATAACATTGAGGCTAAGAGATGCAAGGTAGATAGTGATAATACGACTTATTTGTGGCACTGCCGTCTAGGTCATATTGGTGTAAAACGCATGAAGAAACTCCATTATGATGGACTTTTGGAGTCTCTTGATTTTGAATCATTTGACACGTGTGAGCCATGCCTCATGGGCAAGATGATCAAAACCCCGTTCTCCGGAATAATGGAGCGAGCAACGGACTTGTTGGAAATCATACATACCCATGTATGCAGACCAATGAGTGTTTCGACGCGCGGTGGTTATCGCTATTTTCTCACTTTTACTGATGACTTAAGCAGATATGGGTATATCTATTTAATGAAACATAAATCTGAAACATTTGAAAAGTTCAAAGAATTTCAGAATGAAGTGGAAAACCATCGTAACAGGAAAATTAAATTTTTACGATCCGATCGTGGAGGTGAATATTTGAGTTATGATTTTCTCACGCATCTTAAAGCAAGCGGAATAGTTTCGCAACTCACGCCACCCGGAACACCACAGCGCAATGTTGTGTCTGAACGCCGGAATCGAACTCTATTAGATATGGTGCGATCAATGATGTATCTTACAAATTTGCTGTTATCATTTTGGGGTTATGCATTAGAAACCGCTGCATTCACTTTAAATAGGGCACCATCTAAATCCGTTGAGACGACACCGTATGAACTATGGTTTGGTGCTAAACCTAAGTTGTCATTTCTTAAAGTTTGGGGATGCGAAGCTTACGTCAAGAAGTTGATGCGGACAAGCTCGAACCTAAAGCGAATGCATCTTCATAGGATACCCTAAGGAAGCGATTGGGTATACCTTCTACCACAGATCCGAAGGCAAAGTGTTTATGTAAAGAACGGATCCTTTCTTGAGAAGGAGTTTCTCTCGAAAGAAGTGAGTGGGAGGAAAGTAGAGCTAGACGAGGTTATTGAACCTTCTCTTGAGTTGGAGAGTAGCGGCAGACTGAAATTGTTCGGTCGCCGCACCAACAATAGAGGAAGCTAATGCCAAGGATCATGAAGCTTCGGACGATGCTACTACTGAACATCGCAGGTCGACAAGGTCACGTGCCCCTCCTGAGTGGTACGGTAACCCTGTCTTGACTGTCTTGTTTGTAGACAATAGTGAACCTGTGAACTATGAGGAAGCAATGATGAGTCTAGACTCTGAGAAATGGCTAGAGGCCATGAAATCCGAATTAGGATCCATGAGCGAAAACCAAGTATGGACTTTGGTGGACCCTCCTAGCGACCGAAAGGCCGTTGAGTGCAAATGGATTTTCAAGAAGAAAACAGACGCATATGGTAATGTTACTGTCTATAAAACACGACTTGTCGCGAAAGGTTTTCGACAAGTTCAAGGTGTTGACTACGACGAGACTTTCTCTCCTGTAGCGATGTTTAAGTCCATTCAGACTTTATTAGCAATTGCTGCGTTTCATGATTATGAAATATGGCAGATAGATGTCAAGACTGCGTTCCTCAATGGAAACATTGATGAAGAGTTGTATATGATGCAACACGAAGGTTTTGTCGATCCTAAGGATGCTGATAAGGTGTGCAAACTTCAGCGTTCCATTTATAAAACGAAGCAAGCATCTCGGAGTTGGAACCTTCGTTTTGATCAAGTGATTAAGAGATTTGGATTTGTTCCAAATTTCTATGAATCTTGTATCTACAAGAAAGTGAGTGGGAGCTCAGTGACATTTTTGGTACTATATGTGGATGACATATTGATTATTGGAAATGACATTGACATGCTTAACGATGTGAAGAGTTATTTGAACAAAAAAAAATTCAATGAAAGACCTAGGGGAAGCTGCTTATATATTGGGCATCAAAATCTATAGAGATAGACAAAGACGCCTGATAGCTTTAAGCCAAAGTACATACCTAGACAAAGTTCTGAAAAGGTTCAGAATGGATAAGGCAAAGAAAGGTTCAATGCCTATGTTGTCAGGTAAGATATTGAGCAAGGCTCAGTGTCCAGCTACGGTAAACGATAGAGAAGCTATGAGCAAAGTGCCGTAGGTTCTATCATGTATGCCAGGATGTGTACTAGACCGGATGTGTCCAATGCTCTTAGTTTGAAGAGCAGATACGAAAGTGATCCAGGAGTGGAACACTGGACAGCCGTGAAGAACATCCTAAAGTATTTAAATAGGACTAAAGAAATGTTCTTAGTCTATGGAGGTGATGAACAACACGTCGTAAAAGGTTACGTCGACGCTAGTTTTGACACCGACAAGGATGATTCTAAATCTCAGACAGGATACGTTTATATTTTGAATGGAGGAGCTATGAGCTGGAGAAGCTGCAAGCAAAGCCTGATCGCGGGATCTACAGTAGACGCGGAATACATGGCTGCTGCAGAAGCGTCAAGTGAAGGAGTTTGGATCAGGAACTTCATCACTGAGCTTGGTGTGGTTCCAAGTGCCTTGGACCCACTGGAGATATTGTGTGACAACACTGGCGCCATAGCACTGGCTAAGGAACCAAGATATCATCCAAAGACCAAGCACATCAACCGCAAGTTTCATATAATTCGAGATTATATAACAGATGGAGATATGAAGATTAGCAAAGTACATACAGATCCGAATGTCACAGATCCGTTGACTAAACCACTTCCACGAGCAAAACATGATCAGCACCTTAGTGCCATGGGTGTTAGATTGTTGCCAGATGTAAACTATATTATTAACTCTAGTGCAAGTGGGAGACTGTTGGAATTATGCCCTAGAGGCAACAATAAAGATGTTATTATTATAATTCTTGTTCATGATAAAGTTTATATTCCATGCTAGAATTGTATTAAGCGGAAACTTTGATACTTGTGTGGTTTATGAACAACACCGTGTCCCTAGTATGCCTCTATGGACTAGCTCATTGATTAATGATGGTTAAGGTTTCCTAACCATAGACATGAGTTGTCAATTAATAACAAGATCATGTCATTGGGAGAATGATATGAGGGACATACCCAAATTAAGCAGAGCAATTAGATCGTGTCATCGTGTTCATCTTTGTGAAGCTTTTTCTTATGTAAAATATTGTATTCCTTAGACCATGAGATAATGCAACTCCCTGGTACCGGAAGAAAGCTTTGAGGTCATCAAATGTCATCCTATGAGAGGGTGATCATAAAGGTGTCTCTCAGGTGATCGGAAAGTACTTGTTGGGTTGTATGTATCGAGATGGGATTTGTCCCTCCCAAGTCGGAGATATATACTTCGGGCCCACTCGGTAATCGATATCAACACCGCTTGCAAGCAAGTGGTTAAGGAGTTAATCACAAAGTGATATCGGATTACAAAACGAGTAAAGTACTTGCTGTGAACGAGATTGAACTAGGTATTCCGATGCCAACGATCGAATCTTGGGCAAGTAAAATATCGCGTGACGAAGTGAATATATATATGGGATTAATTGAATCCTGGCATCGTGGTTCATACGATATGATCATCGATGAATATGTGGGAGTCAATATGGGTTTCCAGACCCCGCTGTTGATTATTGATAGAAGATCATGTCTGCATATTCTCGAACCCGTAGGGTCACCACTTAACGTGTCTCGACGCTAGGATAGAATGGATAATTGGTTTATGAGTTTTTGTTCGGAGTCTCGGATGAGATCCAGGACATCACGAGAGGTTCCGAAATGGTCCGGAGAATAAGATTCATATAAGGGAAAGCAGTTTTTGGATTTCGGAGTTTTTCAGAATGTTCGGTATTGTACCGGAAGGTTCTAGAAGCTTCCAGAGTGGGACCAACGTGTCCCCACTTGTCGGGAGGGGGCGTGGACCTACGAGGGAGTGCCCTGGCCGCATTGGGCCAGGGGCACAAGGCCCCATAGGCCCAGCCGGCCAAGCCCTAGGGTAAACCCTAGGGAGAGCTTCTAGAAGGGGGGGGGAACTTGCCCCCCACTCCAACCCAGGTGGCCGCCGGCCCTAGGGCTTGGAGGAGGGGCAAGGGCAGCCGGCCAGCCGGCCAGCCCTCTATGTAAAGAGGGCAGGGGCGCACCCTCCCCCACACCTCCTCCAACCCTAGCTGCCTACCTGCTGCCCTCTTCTCTCTCTCTCTCCCGACTACGCGTGGCGGCCCTCCTGTAAACTCTCCACCTTTGCACCACGCCATCGTGTTGTAGATCCAATCTATCTCTCCACCCCACTTGCTGGACCGAGGAAGGAGGAGAAGTCGAGGTGCCGTACGTGTGCATCTCTCGGAGGCGTCGCCACTTGCGGTGTTGGATCAGATCGGATCGCGAGGAGGAGAAGGCTAGTACGACTACATCAACCACGTTCCGTTGAACGTTCCGCTGTGCGATTTCTTCAAGGGTATGAAGATCTCATCTATCCCCCCTCGCTGTTTGCATCTCCTAGATTAGATCTTGGCTTCCCCGTTCGCATCCGTAGAAAATTTTGATTTACTATGATGTGAAACCCTTCATACACTTGTCCGGTGTATAGGTGCACTAGTTCGGCGAAGAGATAGTGAAATACAAGTGGTAACATTGCCAGAAAAGATCTTGACGGTGAGGTAAATACTAAAGAAAGCAAACATGCAACAGATCTAGATGCAAACGGTGTTGGAGATGGTGGTGGAGATCGATGGAGATGGCTCCGGGTGCACTTCCCCGTCCCGGCAGGGTACCGGAACAGAGACTTTCTATCCCCCGAATCTTCCCTTCGGTGGCGGTGGTGCTACGGAGGTTTTCGTGGATTTCTTCTGGATGCCCTAGGGTTTCTGGGTCGGAGGCTTCTTATAGGCGAAGGGGGAGGCCGAGTAGGCGGACAGAGGGCCCACACCCTCTCCAGGCGTGGGCCAGGCTTGGCCGCGCCCAGGGGGGGGGGTCTGGCCACCCTCTGGTGCCTCTCCGTCCCTCCTTCTGGATTCGTGTCCCTCACGGAAAGTTATTGACTTTGGCTTTTGTCCCATCCAATTACGAGAATATTGATTTTATACCTTTCTGGAACCAAAAACAGAAGAAAACAAGCAACTGGCACTGTGGCAACTTGTTAATAAGTTAGTTCCAGAAAAGATATAAAAACACCTCAAAGTGTAGACAAAACAAAGCAAAGTAGATACTAAACAAGCATGGAGCATCAAAAATTATAAATACGTTTCCGACGTATCACCCTTATGAACCTTGAAGGTGTCCTATGCATTTATGTTTTGCTATACCATGAAGGACAAGTTGAATGCCACTATGCTATGCTTTCTATATGTGAAACAAACAAACGTCTTTCAATGCATTGTTATTCATGAACTTTTGTTTGTAGCTTTTCATGTTGCAGCATAGTTACTATGTTTTATTGTTAGAACTTCATCTTTCATGCTCATGTTTAGAGTACTTTGATCCCAGCTTCCAATGCTTTGAAAATATTTTGATCAAGATTGTGAGGGTGCATGTCACCTAAAAAATTATTCTTTTTATCACTTACCTACTCGAGGACGAGAAGGAGTTAAACTTGGGTATGCTTGATACGTCATAAACGTATCTATAATTTTTGATGCTCCATGCTTGTTTAGCATCCACTTTGTTATGTTTTGTCTACACTTTGAGGTATTTTTATACACTTTTTGGAACTAACCTATTGACAAAATGCCGCGATGCTTACTGTTTTTCGCTGTTTTGGTTTTAAAAGCTAAAAATGAATATTCTCGGAATTGGACGGGACAAAAGCCAATATGCCTATTTTTTCCAGAGAAACACGGAAACACGAAGCAGAGACGAAGGGGGACACCAGGGCGGCCTGATACGTCGGAAACGTATCCATAATTTTTGATGTTCTATGCTTGTTTAGTATCTACTTTGCTTTGCTTTGTCTACACTTTGAGGTGTTTTTATATGTTTTCTCGTACTGACCTATTAACCAGATGCCACAGTGCCAGTTGCCTGTTTTCTTCTGTTTTTGGTTCTAGAAAGGCAGAAAATCAATATTATCGAAATTGGACGGTACAAAAGCCAAAGTCAATATTTTACCGTGGGGAACTCGAAGCCTGAATACGAGACGGAGGAGATTCACCAAGGATCCACAACCCCTGGCCGCACGAGTGGGCCCACCCCGCGCCTAGGGGGGTGCAGCCGCCCTGACGGCCCCCTGCCTCGCCTCTTTGCCTATAAGAAGCCCCCGATGCCTAAACCCTAAGCACCCGATCAATATTCCACGAAATCGTCTGTAGCAGCCACCACCATCGTCCCTAGATCAGGGGATCTGAAGCTCTTCCCGACACCCTTCCGGAGGGGAGATCATCCCGGAGGCCTTCTTCTTCATCATGCCAGCCTCCGATATGAAGTGTGAGTAGTTCCACCTTGGACTACTGGTCCATGTAGTATCTAGATGGTTGTATCTCCTCCTTTGTGCTTTCATGTCTAGATCTTGTGAGCTCCGTTCATGATCAAGATCTCATCTATTTGTAATCATGCATGTTGTGTTTGCGAGGATCCGATGGATATTGAGATTACTATGTCAGATTGATTAATGGTTTTGTCTTATTGATTCTATCATGTCTGTGTTGTTTGTGATCTTGCATGCTCTCCGTTGTTAGTAGCTATCTTGGCCAAGTAGTTGCTAGTGACTCCAATAGGGGGTATTTATGCTCGATAGTGCGTTCATGCCTCTATTTAATCTAAGGGAAGTGACATAAATCTCTATGGTTGTAGATGTGATGTTGCCACTAGGGAGAAAACAACGGTCTCTTGTTCATGGAACAAATGGATTGTTTACCTTACACACTTTGCTTAAAGCAGTTGTCTGTTGCTTGCAACTTAATACTGAAGGGGGTTCGGATGATAACCCAAAGGTGGATTTCTAGTCATAGATGCAGTTGGATGGCGGTCTATGTATCTTGTTGTATTGCCCAATCGAATCTCATAGGATCATGAATGTCTAGTATTGCATTGTTATCCTTTCATCAGTCCTGTCAATTGCCCTGCTGTAATTTGTTTATCCAGCATGTCATGTTTGTTTATCTAAGGAGAGCACCTCTAGTGAACTATGGACCTCGGTCCAATATTTACCATTGATACATCTTCCACTGTTTACCGTTTACTTGTTGCAAACCATCATCACCTTCCACATCATATAGTTAATCCTTTGTTACAGCAAACCGGTGAGACTGACAACCTCACTGTTCGTTGGGGCAAAGTCTTGAGTTTGTGTTGTGCAGGTCTCCATGTTGCTAGCAACACCTTTGAGTCATTTCCTTCCTCCCACTGGTTCGATAACCTTGGTTTCTTCGAGGAAAACTTCTTGCTGCCGTGCTCATCATACCTTTATCTTGGGGTCTCCCAATGAAGTGTTCACGCACTCATCAAGCCTTTTTCTGGCGCCGTTGCCGGGGAGGATAAGGACGTCTTCACAAGGGGAGTCCTTCTCAACATTTCTCTTTGTAGGGGTTCGTAGCATGGAAAACAAAAAATTTCTACCGCATACAAACAAACAAGCCAAGATCTATCTACTAGATTATAGCAATGAGTCGATAGAATAACTCACCCTCGAATATTCCAAAGTGTTTAACGAGAGCGGATTCTCGTGGGTGATGTAGTCGTACTCTTGCCGATCTCAAGATCGTGCAGACGATCCTTCCGTGGCAGATTCGGCAGCGCTCATGATCACCTGCGTTGATTTTCGATGAAGACCTTCCTCTCCCTTGTTCCAGCAGGCAGCGGAGGTTGTAGCACTCTCCTCGCGATTCCGGCAGCACAACGACGTGGTACCGGAAGTAGAGGGGAGATCTCGCAGGGCTTCGCCTTAAGCAAAGCGAGTATGGTGGACTATGAGAGAGGCCTTGGCGATCTAGGGTTTAGAGGCCCCAAGAGAGGAGCCTAGCCGACGGCTAGGGTTAGGGTTTGACCCCAACTCGGCGAGTTGGTGGTGCCCTAGGAGGCGGCGGCAGCAGCAGGAGGTGGTGGCGCCGGCGGCTTAGGGCTAGGGTTTGGGTGGTGAGAGGTGTAGCTAGAGGGGCAGCCCTGCCCCTCCTTTTATAGGTGGAGGGCGCCGGCCAAGGGGGAGGGATTCCTCCCCCAACTCGGCCTCCAAGGCCGGCGGTGGAGGGAGAAGGATTTCCTCCCCAAGTAGGTTTCCTACTCTCCCTCCACCAAGCAAACTTGCCGTTTGACTTTTCAAATTGGCGTTTGACTTTTCAAACTAGGATTTGATGTATCCCTTTATTTTGCTCAGCGATGACACCTAGTACATGATGCAACCATTCCAACTTGTTATGACACATTCATGTACCCTTCCCCTCCGGAGTGCCGGACCTTCCGGAACCTTCTAGAACATTCCCGATGAAACACCGGAACCATTCTCCAACCCCGAAACAGGACTTTCCTTATATGAATCTTATTCTCCGGATCATTCCGGATCTCCTCGTGATATCCCGGATCCCTTCCGAGACTCCAAACAACATTCAGTCTCTTACTCATCATTCCATAACTACTCAACAACATCGAATCCTTAAGTGTGTCTCCCTACGGTTCGTGAATTATGCGGACATGATCGAGACACTTCTCCGAACAATAACCAAGAGAGGAATCTGGAAATTCATATGGCTCCCACATATTTCTACGATTACTTTGCGATCGAATGAACCACTTACATACGATACCAATTTCCCTTTGTCTCACGATATTTTACTTATCCGAGGTTTTGACCGTCGGTATCTCTGCATACCTAGTTCAACCTCGTTACTGATAAGTACTCTTTTCTCGTTCCCGTGATATGTGATCCCTTGTGAGCCAGTCACATGCTTGCAAGCCAATTCGATGACATTCCACCGAGAGGGCCCAGAGTATATCTATCTGTCATATGGATGGACAAATCCCACTCTTGATCCATGTGTTTCAACCCATACTTTTCGAATACTCAATGCCACCTTTATAGCCACCCAGTTACGGTGTGGTGTTTGATGTCATCAAAGCATCCTACCGGTGATGGTGATAAGCATGATCTCATGGTCGAAGGAATTAGGTTATTATGTATCAGAAAGCATATAGCAATTGAACTATTAAAATGACTTGATATTTATGCTACGCTTGTCTATAGGAGTATGTCCATCATACCATTCTCCTAACGATATGATCTTGTTGTTAATAACATCTCAATGTTCATGATAGGGAAACCACAATCATTTATTAACCAACAAGCTAGTATTATGAAGAGGCTTTACTAGGGACTCTAATTTAGTTTACAAATCACACAAGTATTAATGTTTCCTTGTTAATACTGTTATAGCATGAATGTAAACATTTATCATAAACACAAAGATATAATAATAACTACATTTATTATTGCCTCTAGGGCATATCTCCAACAGTCTCCCACTTGCACTAGAGTCAACTAATCTAGATTACATGGTAATATACCGAACACCCATGGCAGTTTGGTGTTGGTAATGTTTTTCCCTCGGGAGAGGTTTAGTCAACGGATCCGCCACATTCAGATCTGTGTGTACTTTGCAAATCTTTATGTCACCATCTTGGACATGTTCTCGAATAGCATGAAAACGTAGCTTGATGTGCTTCAGCTTCTTGTGTGACCTTGGTTCTTGCGCATTGGCTATGGCGCCCATGTTATCACAGTAGATAGACATTGGGTCCAGCGCACTTGGAACCACACCGAGCTCTGTAATGAACTCCTTCATCCATACCGCTTCTTGTGAAGCCTCTGAAGCAGCTATTTATTCCGATTCAGTTAAAGATCTCGCCACAACGCTTTGCTTTGCACTCCTCCAGCTAACTGCTGCACCATTCAAAGTAAATACGTATCCATATTGAGATTTAGAATCATCCAGATCGGTGTTCCAACTAGCATCGGTGTAACCATTAACAACGAGCTGTTCATCACCTCCATAAGAAAGAACCATATCCTTAGTTCTTCTCAAGTACTTAAGGATGTTTTTGACCGCTGTCCAATGATCCACTCCTGGATCACTTTGATATCTACTAGTTAAACTAACAGTATTGCAATTTCGGGTCTAGTACATATCATGGCATACATTAGAGACCCTATGGCTGAGGCATAGGGAGTCTTACTCATCCTTTCTCTATCTTCTGCCGTTGCTGGACTTTGAGTTTTACTCAAGGTCATATTGGGCAACATGGGCAAGAACCCTTTCTTGCTATCCTCCATTCCAAACCTCTTTAGGACTTTGTCCAAATATGTACTTTGAGACAATGATATTAGGCATCTCGATCTATCTCTATAAATCTTTATGCCTAATATGTAAGCTGCTTCGCCAAGATCTTTCATTGAAAAACTATTATTCAAATATTCCTTGACACTGTTAAGAAGGTCTACATCATTCCCAATCAACAATATGTCATGTACGTATAGTATTAAGAATGCTATAGAGCTCCCACTCACTTTCTTGTGAATACAAGATTCTCCATAAGTTTGTATAAAACCAAAACTTTTGATTACCTTATCAAAACGTTGATTCCAACTTCGGGATGCTTGCTTCAATCCATATATGTACCGTTGAAGTTTGCATACCTTGTTAGCATCTTTAGAATCGACAAAACCTTTGGGTTGCATCATATACAACTCTTCATCAATGTCTCCATTGAGGAACGTTGTTTTGACATCCATCTGCCATATCTCATAATCATAATATGTAGCGATTGCTAATAAAATCCTCACAGACTTTAGCTTCGCTACTGGTGAGAAAGTCTCATCATAGTCAACTCCTTGAATTTGTCGAAACCCTTTTGCGACAAGTCGAGCTTTATAGACAGTAACATTACCATCAGCATCTGTTTTCTTCTTGAAAATCCATTTGTTCTCGACAGCCTTCCGGCCATCCGGTAAGTCCACCAAAGTCCATACTTGGTTTTCGTACATGGATCCAATCTTGGATTTCATGGCATCTTGCCATTTATTGGAATCTGGGCTCATCATCGCTTCCTCATATGTCGCAGGGTCATCGGTGTTGTCCACCAACATGACATTCATAACGGGATCATACCAATCAGGAGTGGTACGAGTTCTCGTTGACCTGCGAGGCTCTGTAGTAACTACAACCGAAGTTTCATGATCATCATCATTAGCTTCCTCTCTTATTGGTGTAGGCACCACAGGAACTTCTTCGGTCTTTGCGCTACTGCAAGTTCGAGAGAAGGTTCGACAACCTCGTCGAGTTCTACTTTCCTTCAGTCACTTCTTTCGAGAGAAATTCCTTCTCTAGAAAGGATCCATTCTTACAGCGAAGATTTTGCCTTCGGATCTATGATAGAAGGTATACCCAATAGTTTCCTTTGGATATCCTATGAAGACGCATTTTTCCGCTTTGGGTTCAAGCTTGTCCGGCTGTAACTTCTTTACATAGGCTTCGCAACCCCAAACTTTAAGGAACGACAATTTAGGTTTCTTCCCAAACCATAATTCATACGGTGTCGTTTCAACGGATTTAGATGGTGCCCTATTTAAAGTGAATACGGCTGTTTCTAATGCATAACCCCAAAATGATAGCGGTAAATCTGTAAGTGACATCATAGAACGAACCATATCTAAGAGAGTTCGATTACGACGTTCGGACACACCATTACGCTGTGGTGTTCCCGGCGGTGTCAATTGTGAAAGTATTCCGCATTTCTTCAAATGCTCGCCAAACTCGTAACTTAGATATTCACCTCCACGATCAAAACGCAGAAATTTAATCTTCTTGTTACGTTGATTTTCCACCTCACTTTGAAATTCCTTAAACTTCTCAAAAGTTTCGGACTTATGTTTCATGAAATAGATATACCCATATCTACTCAAGTCATCCGTGAAGGTAAGAACATAACGATAACCACCGCGCGATGCTACACTCATTGGACCACACACATCGGTATGTATGATTTCAAATAAGTCCGTAGTTCGCTCCATCATACCAGAAAATGGAGTCTTAGTCATTTTACCCATCATACATGCTTCGCATCTTTCAAGTGATTCGAAATCAAGTGATTCAAGAAGTCCATCAGAATGAAGTTTCTTCATACGCTTCACTCCAATGTGACCAAGACGACAGTGCCACATATAGGTCGAGTTACCGCTCGATTTCAAACGTTTAGCTTCAATGTTATTAATATGTGTATTTCCACTATCGAGATTCAATAAGAATAGACCATCTATCAAAGGTGCATGTGCATAAAACATATTACTCATATAAATCGAACAACCATTATTCTCGGACTTAAACAAGTAACCGTCTCGCAATAAACAAGATCCCGATATAATGTTCATGCTTAACGCAGGCACCAAATAACAATTATTTAAGTATAAAACTAATCCCGATGGTAGATGAAGAGATAGCATGCCGACCGCGATCACATCAACCTTTGATCCATTTCCTACGCACATCGTCACCTCGTTCTTCGCTAGCTTTCGTTTATTCTGCAGCACCTGTTTCGAGTTACAAATATGAGAAACCGAATCAGTATCAAATACCCAGGCACTACTACGAGTACTAGTGAGATACACATCAATAATATGTATATCGGATATACCTTTCTTCTTGATGTTGCCGTTCTTCAAATCCTCCAAGTACTTTGGGCAATTCCTCTTCCAGTGATCTTCTCCCTTGCAGTAAAAGCACTCAGTATCAGGCTTAGGTCCAGCCTTGGTCTTCTTCGTCGGTGCGGTAACTTTCTTACCACCCTTCTTGAAGTGTCCCTTTTGCTTAGACTTGCCTTTCTTGAATTTGGTGGTCTTATTGACCATCAACACTTGGTGCTCTTTCTTGATCTCCACTTCTACAGATTTTAACAAGGAGAAGAGTTCTGGCAACTGCTTGTTCATGCTTTGCATATTGTAGTTCATCACAAAGTTCTTGTAACTTGGTGGTAGTGATTGGAGGACACGGTAAATCCCCAAAGCATTAGGAATCACTATACCCAAGCTTTGAAGTTTGTTTGCGTGCCCATCTTAAGCACATGCTCACTTGTGAGCTGCCCTCTTCCATCTTGTAGTTAAAGAACTTTTCGGAAGCCTCATAGCTCTCAACTGCGTGAGTCTCAAATATAAATTTGAGTTCACGGACAATATCATGTGGGTCTGAATTCTCAAACCTTTTACAAGCTCGATTCCAAACCATACAAGATAGCACCTTTGAACTGTGGAGATCTTGAATCTTCCGAGCAAGGTAAACATTCTTTACTTCATCGGTAGCATCGGTGCAGGGTCACCCAGTGGTGCATCCAGCACATAGGTCAAATTACCAGCATTGAGGACAATCCTCAAATTGCGGAACCAATCCGCGAAGTTGCTTCCATTGTTTTTCAACTTTTCATTCTCTAGGAACGCATTAAAATTGATGGTAGGGGCCGCCATTGGTCTACAACATATTTGCAATAATTTAGACTAAGTTTATGACAAATTGAGTTCTAATTAATATTTAAACTAATATAGGTGAACTCCCACTCAAAACAATATCCCTCACATTGTTTTAGTGATCACACGAACCAAATCCACCACATCAAAACCGATCATCACGAGAGTTGATGTAGCTTCAATGGCGAACAATCGACATGTTCATCATATCTTCTATATGATTCATGCTTTAACTTTCGGTGATCCGTGTTCCGAGACCATGTCTGTACATGCTAGGCTCATCAAGATCAAACCTTAGCTTCCGCATGAGCAAATCTGGCTTGCTCATGTTGTATACACTTGCAGAATCTAACACACCCGATCATCACGTGGTGCTTCGAAACAACAAGCTTTAGCAACGGTGCTTACTAAGGATGAACACTTTAAAACTTGAAATTTATGTGCATGAGGGATCATCTTATAATGCTACTGTCGTTAACTAAGCAATACAAGATGCATAAAGGATTAACATCACATGCAATTCATAATATGTGATATGATATGGCCTTTCTTATTTGTGCTTCCGATCTCCATCTCCAAGCATGAATATGATCTCCATCATCACCGGCATTGCATCAAGGTCAATGAAGCTGCTCCATGATTGTCTTCCACCAGCTTCAACTATTACAACTACTTTGAATAGACACGCGGGTCTTAACAGAAATTAAAGACAACCATATGGCTCCTGCCGGTCGCCAACTTACAATAAGGAACATTGCATACATCAAATATAATCACAATCATGGCCATATCACATCACAACACACCCCTGCAAAACAAAGTTAGACGCCTCTAATTTCTTTGCATATTTTACGTGGTTTGGGGATTTCAATAAGTGTCGATCTAACTTACGAACAAGAACCACAACGTTGATGTTTGAACTATCAAGTGCCTGTTGTAAATTGGATCTATACTATAATGGGAGAGACAGACACCCGCAAAGCCACTTATGCAATACAAGTTGCATGTTGAGCGTGGAGCAAGTCTCATGAATGATGTCATGTAAGGTTAGCCCGGGCCGCTTCATCCCATCATACCGCAAGATGCAAAGTACACAAGAAGCAATTGATAATAAAAGCACCACCGCCCACAATGACCATTGTGTTCTACTCGTGCAACAGATCTACATATAGACACGGCTCTGATACCACTGTAGGGGTTCGTAGCATGGAAAACAAAAAATTTCTACCGCATATAAACAAACAAGCCAAGATCTATCTACTAGATTGTAGCAACGAGTCGATAGAATAACTCACCCTCGAAGATTCCAAAGTGTTTAACAAGAGCGGATTCTCGTGGGTGATGTAGTCGTACTCTTGCCGATCTCAAGATCGTGTAGACGATCCTTCCGGCGCTGCGTGGCTCCTTCTGATCGGTCACCGCGTTCGGTACTCGATGAAGACCTTCCTCTCCCTTGTTCCAAGAGGCCGGAGGTTGTAGCACTCTCCTCGCGATTCCGAAGACCTGCGGCGTGGTATCGAAAGTAGAGGGGAGATCTCGCAGGGCTTCGCCTTAAGCCGAAGCGAGTATGGTGGACTATGAGAGAGGCCTTGGCGATCTAGGGTTTAGAGGCACAAAGAGAGGAGCCTAGACGGCGTCTAGGGTTAGGGTTTCACCCCAACTCGGTGAGTTGGTGGTGCCCTAGGCGGCGGCGGCGGCAGGAGGTGGTGGCGCCGACGGCTTAGGGCTAGGGTTTGGGTGGTGAGATGTGTAGCTAGAGGGGCAGCCCTGCCCCTCCTTTTATAGGTGGAGGGCGCCGACCAAGGGGGAGGGAGTCCTCCCCCAACTCGGCCTCCAAGGCCGGCGGTGGAGGGAGAAGGACTTCCTCCCCAAGTAGGTTTCCTACTCTCCCTCCACCAAGCAAACTTGCCGTTTGACTTTTCAAATTGGAGTTTGACTTTTCAAACTAGGATTTGATTTATCCCTTTATTTTGCTCAGCGATGACACCTAGTACATGATGCAACCATTCCAAATTGTTATGACACATTCATGTACCCTTCCCCTCCAGAGTGTTGGACCTTCCGGAACCTTCTAGAACATTCCCGATGAAAACACCGGAACCATTCTCCAACCCCGAAACAGGACTTTCCTTATATGAATCTTATTCTCTGGATCATTCCGGATCTCCTCGTGATATCCCGGATACCATCCGAGACTCCGAACAATATTCGGTCTCTTACTCATCATTCCATAACTACTCAACAACATCGAATCCTTAAGTGTGTCTCCCTACGGTTCGTGAATTATGCGGACATGATCGAGACACTTCTCCGAACAATAACCAATAAAGGAATCTGGAAATTCATATGGCTCCCACATATTTCTACGATTACTTTGCGATCGAATGAACCACTTACATACGATACCAATTTCCCTTTGTCTCACGATAGTTTACTTATCCGAGGTTTTGATCGTCGGTATCTGCATACCTAGTTCAACCTCGTTCTTGATAAGTACTCTTTTCGCTCCGTGATATGTGACCCCTTGTGAGCCAGTCACATGCTTGCAAGCCAATTGGATGACATTCCACTGAGAGGGCCCAGAGTATATCTATCCGTCATATGGATGGACAAATCCCACTCTTGATCCATGTGTCTCAACCCATACTTTCCGAATACTCAATGCCACCTTTATAGCCACCCAGTTACGGTGTGGTGTTTAATGTCATCAAAGCATCCTTCTAGTGATGGTGATAAGCATGATCTCATGGTCGAAGGAATTAGGTTACTATGTATCAGAAAGCATATAGCAATTAGACTATTAAAATAACTTGATCTTTATGCTACGCTTGTCTATAGGAGTATGTCCATCATACCATTCTCCTAACGATATGATCTTGTTGTTAATAACATCTCAATGTTCATGATAGGGAAACCACAATCATTTATTAACCAACAAGCTAGTATTATGAAGAGGCTTTACTAGGGACTCTAATTTAGTTTACAGATCACACAAGTATTAATGTTTCCTTGTTAATACTGTTATAGCATGAATGTAAACATTTATCATAAACACAAAGATATAATAATAACTACATTTATTATTGCCTCTAGGGCATATCTCCAACACTCTTTACTTTGTTTTTGTTTTGCTTAGTTTGTTTTGCTTGGTTTTGTTTGCCTCTTTTTATCAAAAACTCCAAAAAAATAGTTTAGTTTTGTTTACTTATCTTATAAATAACACAAAAAAATTAGTTACTGCTCTAGTTGTTGCTCCACTTTTGCCATAATGATCTCTGTTGAGAAAACCAAGTTGTGTGACTTCACTAGCACAAACTGAAGGGAATATGACCGAGAGGCAATAATAAGGTGGTTATTATCGTATTCCTTATTTATGATAAATGTTTATTTTGCATGCTATAATTGTATTAATACGGTAATGTTAATATATGTGTGTTTAATAAACAAACAAAAATTTCCTAGTTATGCCTCTCTCATAAACTAGCTCGTTGATTAACAAGATGATCAAGGTTTCCTGATCATGGACATTGGATGTTGTTAATAACGAGGTCACAACATTAGTGTAATGGTGTGATGAACATTCATCCGAAGTATAGCATTACGATCAAAGTCATTGAGTTTATATTGCTATAACAACTTACGAAGTGATCCTAATCCTTAGACCATGAGGTCATGTCAATCACTAACACTAGAAGAGTTTCTTGATAACATCAAACGTCACACCGTAACTGGGTGATTATAAAGATGGGTTCAGAACTACTAAAGTGTTATGTTGAGGCCCATGGATCGAGAGTGGAATTTGTTCATCCCAATGACGGATAGATATGCTCTGGGCCCTCTCGGTGATATCACATTGGTTAGCTTGCAAGCAAGTGATTTGATCACTAGAATGTTATATCACGGGAACAAGAAAAGAGTGCATGTCAGTAACGAGATCAAACTAGGTATGGAGATACTGATGATCGAATCTCGGACATGTAATATATCAAGAAACAAAAGGATTAACTGTAGGGGTTCGTAGCATGGAAAATAAAAAATTCTATCGCATGAACACACACAAGCCAAGATCCATCTACTAGATTGAAGCAACGAGTCAATAGAGTACTAACCCTCGAAGATCCAAAGCGGTTAACGAGAGCAGATTCTCGTGGATGATGTAGTCGTACACTTCCGATCTCAAGATCGCGTAGACGATCCTTCCGGTGCTGCGTTCCGGCAGCTCTTCCACAGTCGGTCACACGTTCGGTACTCGATGAAGACCTTCCTCTCCCTTGTTCCCGCAGGCAGTGGAGGTTGTAGCACTCTCCTCGTGATTCCGGCAGCACGACGGCGTGGTGTCGGAAGTAGAGGGGAGATCTCGCAGGGCTTCGCCTAAGCCGGAGCGAGTATGGTGGAGTAAGAGAGGGGCCTTGGTCATCTACGGAATCGAGGCACCAAGGGGGGTGACTTGGCCGGCGGCTAGGGTTTGGGGAAACCCTAGTAGGCGACTTGGAGATCCCTAGGCGGCGGCAGCACTTGTGGTGGTGGCGCTTGGAGCTAGGGTTTGGATATGTGTGTGGGTAGGGGGCAGCCCTACCCCTCCTTATATAGGTGGGAGGGAGGCGGCTGGGAGGAGGGAATCCTCCTCCAACTCCTCCTCCTTGGCCGGCGGGTGGAGGGAGTAGGATTTCCTCCCTAAGTAGGTTTCCTACTCTCCCTCCACCAAGCAAACTTCAGATTTGACTTTTCAAATTGGCGTTTTGACATTCAAACTTGGATTTGATTTCTCTCTCCATATTGCCCAGCCAAGTGACCTAGTACATGATGTAACCATTCCACATTGTCATGACACATCCATGTACCCTTCCCTTCCGGAGTTTCGGACCTTCCAGACCCTTCTAGAACATTCCTGGTGAAAACACCGGAATCATTCCCGAACTCCGAAACAGGACTTTCCTTATATGAATCTTATTCTCCGGACCATTCCGTATCTCCTTGTGATATCCCGGATCCCATCCGAGACTCCGAAAAACATTCGGTCTCTTACTCATTATTCCATAACTACACAACAACATCGAATCCTTAAGTGTGTCTCCCTACGGTTCGTGAATTATGCGGACATGACCGATACACTTCTCCGATCAATAACCAATAGAGGAATCTGGAAATTCATATGGCTCCCACATATTTCTACGATTACTTTGCGATCGAATGAACCACTTACATACGATACCAATTTCCCTTTATCTCACGATAGTTTACTTATCCGAGGTTTTGATCGTCAGTATCTCTGCATACCTAGTTCAACCTCGTTACTGATAAGTACTCTTTTCTCGTTCCCGTGATATGTGATCCCTTGTGATCCAGTCACATGCTTCCAAGCCAATTGGATGACATTCCACCAAGAGGGCACAGAGTATATCTATCCGTCATATGGATAGACAAATCCCACTCTTGATCCATGTGCCTCAACACATACTTTTTGAATACTCAATGCCACCTTTATAGCCACCCAGTTACAGTGTGATGTTTGATGTCATCAAAGCATCCTTCCGGTGATGGTGATTAGCATGATCTCATGGTTGAAGGAATCAGGTTACTATGTATCAGAAAGCTTATAGAAAATGAACTATATTAAATGACTTGATTTTTATGCTACGCTTAACTATAGGAGTATGTCCATCACATCATTCTCCTAATGATATGACCCTATTGTTAATAACATCTCTATGTTCATGATCAGGAAACCATGATCACATATTAACCAACAAGCTAGTTTAACAAGAGGCTTTACTAGGGACTCTTTTATGTTTACAAGTCACACAAGTATTAATGTTTCCTGTTAATACAATTATAGCATGGTATGTAAACATTTATCATAAGCATGAAGATATGATAATAACCTACTTTATTATTGCCTCTTGGGCATATCTCCAATAGTCTCCCAGTTGCACTAGAGTCAGTAATCTAGTTTCAAACCTTTGTGTATTCAACACCTACGGATTTCCGGTGTTGTATGTACACGATTGCTAGTGGTCAACTGATCTCCGTATCTGACACTTCCAGGTCCGTGTGTAATTTCATGTCTTTGCGTCTCTACGCATCACTCATTCTCTAATGAGATGTCTTTGTATATTTGGTCCTTTGGTTAGACCTTTAGTTCTTTGGGGTTAAAACATGTTGATAATATTGTCGTACAATATATCTTCATAGTATTATCCCTGCTATGAACTACACCTAGTTTTATAACAAACTACTTGAAACAAATGCCCTCTTTTGCTGCTATTATAGCAGTCATATACTAAGCCTTTTGTTATAGTATCTGTCACAATATATTAACTTTGGAACTCATCCAAATCCATTATGGAACTTATTTTCCATTATATCGTGCCACCCTTAGTTTAGATTGAGATAAACTTAATTTGTACTTTGTGACAAAACTAGTATCAATGTAATGCTTTTACAATGAACTAACCATCTATTTGTCACTTCTACAAAATAATATATTCTTAGTTCTTCCAAAAGATCAGAAGCGTCCAATGATCATCTTATGAATCATTCTGGTATATGCTCACAACATTTAGAGCATAGGACATATCTGGATTTGTACATATCACAGTATGATTGATATAAATACTCTTTGCGATTTCATACATCAAGTATCAATCTATACTTGAATCTTTGTTTCACTCACCAAGTGTCAATACACTTGAATATATCATCATTATTGAACTCATTCAATCCTTTATGTGCGACAAGAACCTTTCTTGTAGTTTCTATATTGAACTTATTCAATACATCATCTATGTACTTTTGGCACAACCATATTAGCGTCTATTGATGCCAAATATTTGGTTTTTGCCTAAGTATTTCATCGGGATGAAATTCTTAATATGTGTTAATAAAAGATACATCATTTCCAATCAATAATATGTCTCTGATGAAATTAAACTCTTTTAACAGTTTCATCATAGTGAAGATTCCCACTCTGTGATGCTTACTTCAACCATTGAAGTTTGCATATGCTTTTAGCATCCTTTGAATTAACAAAACCCTTTGTACCGTGTTATGCACACGTCCTAGGTAACAATTCTATTAGAAGAATCTTGTTTTGTTTATTCAACTACCACATAACAAAATAATATGTAGTGGTTTCTGCATTAATCCGTCTAGACTAAATATCGCTATGAAAGATCAAATCTTGTCATAGTCAACCTTTGAACATTGTTGTGAACTCTTTCCCAACATGTTGACTATTTCATGGATGTTATAGTGAAGATTCCCACTCTGTGATGCTTACTTCAACCATTGAAGTTTGCATATGCTTTTAGCATCCTTTGAATTAACAAAACCCTTTGTACCGTGTTATGCACACGTCCTAGGTAACAATTCTATTAGAAGAATCTTGTTTTGTTTATTCAACTACCACATAACAAAATAATATGTAGTGGTTTCTACATTAATCCGTCTAGACTAAATATCGCTATGAAAGATCAAATCTTGTCATAGTCAACCTTTGAACATTGTTGTGAACTCTTTCCCAACATGTTGACTATTTCATAGATGTGAAACATCCATGTCTATTTCTTTATAGATCCAAACACGACAGTAAGGTCTTACACCTTTATCGAGGGTCCTTCAAGTTCAAAGCTTGATTTCTCGTGTATGGAACTATCACGGATTTTATGGCTTCAAGCCATTTTACAGAGTCAGGGACCATCATCGCTTCTTTGCATGTAGTCCATTCATTATTCTCAAATAATGATTCAACCCTCAAATGTTGGTATTTTATTGTTTACCCGACCTACTTGGTTCAATAGAAACTTTGACCTCCATAAGCACAAACTTTGAGGCACATGAGCCATGAGCATTAATGCTGCCTCCGGAACACTTTTCGGCGCTGCGCAACTTTGCACATACAGCTAAGGTTCTTTTAACCTTATCAAAGTTCTATTGTCCTCCCACTTATCTTTTCACGGAAAATTCCTTCTCAAAGAAACTTGACGTTCTAAGCGACAAACACTTTTGTCTCCGGTGTTATGGAGGAATACTTAACAGTTATTCGAAATAACATACAAAGATAGGTTCATCCGACTTTGGTTGCAAACATCTTTCTTATGCATAGCATACCAATTTTTAAGAAAGGATAACTTTGGTTTTATCCCAAACCATAACTTTATATGGTGTCATTTCAACGGATTATGATGGAGCTCTTTTAAGTGGAAAGACGGTAGTCTCTAAAGCTTTTAATCTTTAAAATATGATGGCAGTTTTATGAATTACACCTTTGATCTTACCATGTCAAACAAGGTTTAATTACATATCTCGAATGCTCCATACTCTTATGGTGTTTCGGGAAATGAAAATCCACGGAATGATTCCTTAAATCTTAGGTATTATGCTAAACTTGTAACTCAAATATCTTCCTTTATGATCTTATCATAAACTAATTATATTCTTGTTACAGTGATTTTGCACTTCATCTTGAAAGTCTTTGAACTTTTGAAATGTTTCATACTTCATCCTTATTAAGTAAATATTCATATATTCACTTAAATTTTCGGACAAAGCATATGAAGTTGAAATCCATCGCTCTTGACTACACATAATGGACTTCATACAACAATATGTACAAGTTCCAAAAAGCTAGTCTTTCGTTCCCTTTTGGCCTTTGAACGAAGTTTTAATTATCTCTAGGAAAGTTTCACAAGCGTCATTTGATCAAAAATCAAAAGACTCCAAAATTCCATCCACATGGAGTTCCTTCATGTTTTCTTTCCAATATAATTTAAACGGCGATGTCACTTCCTAAGTGATCTTCCAATCAATTTGTCTTTCGACATTTTTAGCACTAGTTTTATGGATGTGATTTCTCCAACGAGATTTGTAAATCATCCATCTTTTATGGATTACGGTAATTATTTGAACAACCCTTTTGTTCTCATAATACCCGATAAAACAAATCTTGTAGTCAAGCTTTGATGTTTAACGAGCAGCACAATAACCCTTTATTTGTTCTCGATGAACATCATCACATATTCTTTTGCTAGTTACTTAGGCCTTTGTAGTTCATGAATTCTGTTGTTTCGTATGATGATTCATACCAACAAATTCAGTATCTAATACTTAAGAACCACATTATTTAACAAGCAAAGAATACAGCCATAACACGTATATCCTCTATATACCTAAGCTAAACAATTCTAGTCTTTTTTTCTGCCATATATTTATGAGATTCTCTTTCAGTATTTCTTTTTCTGTTTGAAAGAATCTATCAACATCAATAGTGGAGCCATATACATGACACATAGCCCAAAGCATGTATAGTTAAATACCAATGTCTTTGGACTTGCACTTTGAAGTAGATCACCATCATCAAATGTTTGGTGTTCTTTCAAATTCCTTTCTTTAGTAATCTCTTGGTGTAGTAAACATTTTACCTACATCAAATATTCACCCTTATCATGGAATTATCCATGATCAAGCTACTTTTAGCTTATAATGGTGAATCGCGAGTATAATGTTGCTCTCCAAAACCTTTTGGAGGATTAGGACAACTAGTGTCACCAACATTTTGTAAATTCTCATCAAATATGAGAACACAAACTTTGCCATATTATACTCTATCATGTTGTAACCAAAACATCATTTCAGTTATCGCAATATCTTCCATACATGATGGTTTCTGAAACAACTCTTTCAACTCCTAGATTACCTTGATATTGAAAACTCTCTTTTGAATATCAAGAATCATGGAGACAAACATGATACTTATATACCAACACTGGAATTGTTACTCTTGATTTAATACCAACTATTAAACTTCACAGAGTAATCAAAACTTACTGAAAGTTTGCAATGGGACTTTTAAACTTTAGATTAACACTTCAAAACAATACGATACCAGTTCGTAAAGTAACTAACCAGAATTCTATAGTTCTATCATCTCAATTATAACTAAGAGCAAGGTGATAAACGGATGCCAATGACTACAACAACTATGCAAATTCAATTTGGTTTAATTTATGATAAATAGTGTTCAACTTTTAATCATATTGCCGTTGAACTCCCACTCAAAACAATATCCCTCACATTGTTTTAGTGATCACACGAACCAAATTCACTACACCAAGTCCGATCATCACGTGACATGATATAGTTTCAAAGGCGAACAATCATCATGTTCATCATATCATCTATATGACTCATGCTTTACCTTTCGGTGATCCGTGTTACGAGACCATGTCTGTACATGCTAGGCTTGTCAAGATCAAACCTTAGCATCTGCATGAGCAAATCTGGATTGCTCACGTTGTATACACTCGCAGAATCTAACACACCCGATCATCACGTGGTGCTTCGAAACAACGAGCTTTAGCAACGGTGCTTACTAAGGATGAACACTTTAAAACTTGAAATTTGTGTGCTTGAGGGATCATCTTATAATGCTACCATCGTAAACTAAGCAATACAAGATGCATAAAGGATTAACATCACATGCAATTCACAATATGTGATATGATATGGCCTTTCTTCTTGTGATTCCGATCTCCATCTTCAAGCACGAACATGATCTCCATCATCACCGGTATGGCGTCAAGGTCAATGGCGCCGTTTCATGGTTGTCGTCCACCAGCTTCAACTATTACAACTACTTTGAATAGACATGCAGGTCTTAACGGAATTTAAAGACAACCATATGGATCCTGCCGGTTGCCAACTTACAATAAGGAACATTGCATACATCATATATGTCACATCCCAAGATTTTCCAAATCTTGTAATGTGAAAATAAATGAATAAAATAAAACTTTGTTTATTTTTCAGAGCCAGAAGAAATTTTTGAATTCAATTGGAACTTCAAACCCATTTGAATTAAATAAAACCTAAAGGGATTCATAAAGTTAAACATTTATTAAAGGAAATTAAAAAAAATGTTTTAAAATTACTGTTTTGGAATCTCTTAAATAAAGGATTTGGTTTTCAAAAGAAAAAGTGGATTCATAAATGAGGATTATTTTATATAGCCAAATTAAACTCTGACCAATAATTAGAAATAAATGTTTTGCTTTGAATAAAAATAGCAAAAGATGATTTAAATAATTGATAAAGAATTATTATCCAAACTCCATTTAAATAAAAGGTTTTACCAATTTAATTGAAACATCAAATCTTATTGTTTAAAATAAGTATTCCAAATATTTATATTCACAAATAAAACCTACTAAAAAGTTTTGGCTTTATTTTAGATTTCAAAATAAATAACTCAATAAAATAAGTCCCATTTAAATTAATAATGAAAGTCTATTATATATAATTAATAATGGACCCTAAAATAAAATGTTATTTTATTTTAAAAACAAGTTTCCAAGTATTCTTCATTTCCAAATAAAACCTACAGATTTGGTTTTGAAAATATTTAGATTCAAAATAGAGATTTTACTAAATAAACCAAACCCTATTTTATTAATAAACCATGGTCCATTTTATTTAATTAATAAATGGAACCTAAAAAGATTTAAAATATTAATTTATTTTGGAAGTTGGTTTATGCTACTAACCAGAACCAAATTCATAGCTACAAAGTTTGTTGAATGTTTGAATTGAATTGAGTATGATTTGTTTGTTTGGAATCTCAAAACAGAAATCAGAAATAGAAAAAGAAAAAAATTACAGAATAAAAAAAATGGAAGTGGATCGACCCAACCCAACAGCCCAACAGCAGCCCACTTAGCCCAGTTCTCTCCTCCCCGCAGAAAACGATTCGAACCAACTACCTGACCCGCGCAGACGATGACATGTGGACCCTTCCCCTCGTTTCTTTCCCACTGACGATCGGACCCCTTTCCCTTCTTCCTCCCACCCAGACCACGCCTTCCCCTCGCTGCGTTGCTGCCATTCAAAGCCGCGATCAATTAGCGATGATGCGCGCCTTAAACCTCGCCGTGAATGCACGCTATTAAGCGCCAACGCCTCCTCCTCCTTTTCCCTCTGTCGCCACTCCCTCTCTGCCCCTAGGCTGCCCCCAATCTCTTCTGAACCGCCGCCGTCTCCGACGAGCTTAGCTCTCAATTCCGGCCACACACTGCCTCCCCTTGCTTCATCGACCAAGCATGCACGCTCCCCATCCCCTGGCGCTTCTGTCCGTGCCCTCCGTTCAACCGCGAGCGCCCCGAAACGTCGGCTTTGACAAAGTTCCGACGACGCCGCCGTCTGCAACCTCTCCGACGATGTTTGCCAGGTGAACCAGACCGCCCCTTCACTCCTCGATCACGCACATAGCGTTGCCTTGATCCTGCGCGTCTGACCGCACCTTCATTTTGCCTTAGGGCGATCTCCAGTGACGTCCCCGACCTCGACCAGAGCCGCCCGTCGCCAGAACCAACTCCGGCGAGCAATTACCGCAGTACCCGAGCGCCCCTTGTCAAGCCAACAGCACGTCGAGCATCACCACAGCCCTGCGAGTCTGGTGAGCACTTTCCCTCCCCTCTTTGCCTCCTGTAGTCGCCGTAGCGCCACCGCCTGGCCGTGCGCCGCCGCTAACCGCCGTCGGTGCCGCTCACTTTTGGTCAAACTCGCCAGTACCGTTCGATCTAGATCTAGCGCCCACGATTAGTTCACTTATCATCGAAGGGGTACGCGCCCAGGACCGTGTGATTGATCAGATCCAACGCCCCACAGCCGCGATACACGCGAAGCGGTACCCGCGAATAGCAACACGCCGCGTGTCACCTATTTCGTTTAAAAACAAATTTGAAAACATAATTATTTGCAAACTTCAAACCTTTGTAACTTTCAAACCACACGTCCAAAAATTTCAAATTTTATGTCGTTGGATTCAGGAGAGCAAACCCTAGCCAACTGTGGAATTAGTTTAGCCAATAGTATCTGTTAGTTTGCTTAATTTTGCAGATTCTTTTGTGAGCTTGTTTAGAGTATAAAAATTATTTAAAATTGATTTTAGGGTTAAAACTTTTGCAAAATGGTTTGTTGTGACCTTACTGACCCTAGGAACCAACCCATGGTTTTGAAAATGAAATTAGAAAAATTTAGAATGGATTAATTGAATTAGTCTATTTCTAGCTAAATAAAGATAAGGGTTTTATTGTGAAAATGGTTTTTGGAATAAAAACCTTGGGAAAATATTTTGATTCAAAGCTACTGAACCAAAACACCAAGACTTGAGAGTTAGAAACTTTTGGTGAGAAACTTAAAGATTTTTGATTTGATAAAACCATTTTCCCACCATATAAAATATTGAATGGAATTTTAAAATAGTTTTTGGGCAAAACCCTCTAACTAATGACTTTGCCATTTTGGTAAATGATCAATTTGGACCTTAAAAAGTTTAGAAACCTAGTGGAGACCATCCTTGCAATAGAATCATCCTTTTCATACCTATGCATGACTTAGTTTCCTTCTTGTCTTGTGTGTGTGATTTTTGAGTAAATGGTGGTTTGGAATGTTAGTTGATTTTGTGTTTGCTTGATTGACTTGTAGTGAAATTAGCAAAGTGTGAGACTAGCAAGATCAAGGAGTGAACCACCATTCTCTTCCAAAAAGGCAAGTTACACTATCATACAAAAGTCCTACTATTTTTATTATACTTAGTGGATTTTGAAAACATGCATGAAATCATTTTTATACTTATGCTATGCTAAATCCTAATAGGATTACCTATACACTCCTTAGTGAAAATATTGTAGTTGTACATGCTTAGCCATGCTTTATTTTGAAAAGAAAAACATGTTGAGATTTTACAAAGGTTGAGAAAAGGACTTATGTTTTACATAATAAAACAAGGACTCAATGAACCACCTAGGTGGTGGATACTTTAAGTTTTGGAGAAGGTGGCAACAAAAGGAACCATGTCTATGGGAATCACTTTGTGTTGTGCTCCAAAAGAAAACCACCTAGGAAACTTAGAGATTGAACATGTTTCTCCAATTGTGGCTTTCGTGTGCAACCACATGCTATTATGGCTCTGGCTTAGTCAACTACATTAGGAAGACCCATACATTGTCTTTAGTTACCGGACATGGGGATCTGGAATGCTTCATGGGGGCTAAAGAAAAGCTAGCAATGATGTATGGGAGGACCTTTTGGAAAGACTTCATCACACTCTCAGTCTGCCGGTACTCCATCTTGGTGAGCACTAATCTAGTAGGCCACTGGTGGCATCAAGATGGGATTGTGACATGTGGGTAAAGTGTACTCCTTCTGCAGAAGTTAATAAAATCTAAGTGCTTAGCCGTGTCCCCGGTTATGGACAATACTGAGCAACTAAAGTTTGAACTATGGGAGATCTCGACATTCCAACTTCTAAAATAAAAACTTGATGCCCTTGTGTGTCTACCAAGGAATTCAAAGAGATTTTGTTATGCTTGTTGCACTTGGGGTTACCAAGGTGCTCAAGGGCATGATGTACTTGGGGTTACCAAGGAACTCATGAGATTTTTAAAACTTGTTGCACTTGGGGTTACCAAGTGGCTCAAGAGATTTTGACAAGGACTTGAACACTTGAGTTTCTACCAAGGAGTTCAAGGGATTCTTGGAAAAGAGATTTGACAAAGGACTAAAACCATTTTTGAAAAGATAGGATAAATAAATTGCTTTATGCAAAATAAGCCTTATACTCTACTTATCCAAATATGCATATAATGATAGGATTCACTCTTATTAAACATAGAAGTGAAGCTTGCCAATACAATTCAAATGTATTGACCCATGTGGCTGTAACTTGTAATGTTGCAGGTTGATTGTTTTAAGTGAAGATTGTTTGATTGACTAGGACTACAAAGTCTACAACCAACATCTGCCTGTGGCACTTTGAAGATGAAGGACCCACGACTATAGTTATTCCGCTGCAATGTAATGTAATAGCCAAATGAGCTATATATGATGTAATAAAATTATGTTATTCCTGGTTATAAAGTTATATTATGACCTTTGTTTCTTGATATTACATCTAAACTGTGGATGCTAGCTATTGATCCAGGGACTAGCATTGTAAAACACAGGGGGCTCTATCTTATTAAAGATTGGGACCTCTACAATATATAATCACAATCATGGCCATATCACATCATAGCACACCCCTGCAAAACAAAGTTAGATGCCTCTAATTTTCTTTGCGTATTTTACGTGGTTTGGGGCTTTCAATAAGTGTCGTTCTAACTTACGAACAAGAACCACAACGTTGATGCTTGAACTATCAAGTGCCCGTTGTAAATTGAATCTATACTATGATGGGAGAGACAGACACCCGCAAAGCCACTTATGCAATACAAGTTGCATGTTGAGCGTGGAGCAAGTCTCATGAACGATCTCATGTAAGGTTAGCCCGGGCCGCTTCATCCCATCATACCGCAAGATGCAAAGTACACAAAAAGCAATTGATAGTAAAAGCACCACCGCCCATAATGACCATTGTGTTCTACTCGTGCAACAGATCTACATATAGACACGACTCTGATACCACTGTAGGGGTTCGTAGTATGGAAAACAAAAAAAAATTATCGCATGAACACACACAAGCCAAGATCCATCTACTAGATTGAAGCAACGAGTCAATAGAGCACTAACCCTCGAAGATCCAAAGTGGTTAACGAGAGCAGATTCTCATGGATGATGTAGTCGTACACTTCCGATCTCAAGATCGCGTAGACGATCCTTCCGGCGCTGCGTTCCGGCAACGCTTCCGTAGTCGGTCACACGTTCGGTACTCAATGAAGACCTTCCTCTCCCTTGTTCCAGCAGGTAGCGGAGGTTGTAGCACTCTCCTCGTGATTTCGGCAGCACGACGGCGTGGTGTCGGAAGTAGAGGGGAGATCTCGCAGGGCTTCGCCTAAGCCGGAGCGAGTATGGTGGAGTAAGAGAGGGGCCTTGGCGATCTACGGAATATAGGCACCAAGGGGGGTGACTTGGCTGGCGGCTAGGGTTTGGGAAACCCTAGTCGGCGACTTGGAGATCCCTAGGCGGCGGCAGCACTTGTGGTGGTGGCGCCTGGAGCTAGGGTTTGGGTGTGTGTGTGGGTAGGGGGCAACCCTACCCCTCCTTATATAGGTGGGAGGGAGGCGGTTGGTAGGAGGGAATCCTCCTACAACTCCTCCTCCTTGGCCGGCGGGTGGAGGGAGTAGGACTTCCTCCCTAAGAAGGTTTCCTACTCTCCCTCCACCAAGCAAATTTCAGATTTGACTTTTCAAATTGGCGTTTTGACTTTCAAACTTGGATTTGATTTATCTCTCCATATTGCCCAGCCAAGTGAACTAGTACATGATGCAACCATTCCACATTGTCATGACACATCCATGTACCCTTCCGTTCCGGAGTGCCGGACCTTCCAGACCCTTCTAGAACATTCCTGGTGAAAACACCGGAATCATTCCCGAACTCCGAAACAGGACTTTCCTTATATGAATCTTATTCTCCGGACCATTCCGGATCTCCTCGTGATATCCCGGATCCGATTTGAGACTCCTAAAAACATTCAGTCTCTTACTCATTATTCCATAACTACACAACAACATCGAATCCTTAAGTGTGTCTCCCTATGGTTCGTGAATTATGCGGACATGACCGAGACACTTCTCCGATCAATAACCAATAGAGGAATCTGGAAATTCATATGGCTCCCACATATTTCTACGATTACTTTGTGATCGAATGAACCACTTACATACGATACCAATTTCCCTTTGTCTCACGATAGTTTACTTATCCGAGGTTTTGATCGTCGGTATCTCTGCATACCTAGTTCAACCTCACATCGATAAGTACTCTTTTCTCGTTCCCGTGATATGTGATCCCTTGTGAGCCAGTCACATGCTTGCAAGCCAATTGGATGACATTCCACCGAGAGGGCCCAGAGTATATCTATCCGTCATATGGATGGACAAATCCCACTCTTGATCCATGTGCCTCAACACATACTTTCCAAATACTCAATGCCACCTTTATAGCCACCAGTTATGGTGTGGTGTTTGATGTCATCAAAGCATCCTTCTGGTGATGGTGATTAGCATGATCTCATGGTCGAAGGAATTAGGTTACTATGTATCAGAAAGGTTATAGCAAATGAACTATATTAAATGACTTGATCCTTATGCTACACTTAACTATAGGAGTATGTCCATCACATCATTCTCCTAATGATATGACCCTGTTGTTAATAACATCTCTATGTTCATGATTAGGAAACCATGATCACATATTAACCAACAAACTAGTTTAACAAGAGGCTTTACTAGGGACTCTTTTATGTTTACAAGTCACACAAGTATTAATGTTTCCTGTTAATACAATTATAGCATGGTATGTAAAAATTTATCATAAGCATGAAGATATGATAATAACCTACTTTATTATTGCCTCTTGGGCATATCTCCAACATTAAGATACTAGCGTAAAAGGTTCCGACGATCACAAGAAAGTCATCGTTGAATGTGTGGGAGTCGGTATGGGTCTCCAGATCCCGCTTGTGATTATTGATCGAAGAAGGGTCTCGATCATGTCCGCATTATTCGCGAACCGTAGGGTGGCACACTTAAGAGACACCGACATCCATTTGGAGCAAAAGTTTCATGCCGGAAAGAATAACAAGCGCATGAATTTATTTCACTAGATACCAAAACAGGTTTTCCGGTGAAATTGCAGAACGTGTTTTTGCATGTGAAATGAAATACTAGCATGGGGTTATATGTGAATGTTTGTCATTAAAGTAATTGACGAAAATCTGAATAAATAAAAGGAGTTTTATTTAATGAGAGTTTGCATTAAATTTGGTGGAAATTTAATGGGAATTTGAGTGGGTTTTTTAGTGGAGGGAATTGAAAGGCATTTGTGTGAGTGGAGTGTCCACCCACATGAATGAAAGGAGGGGAGGGGGCAGCCCCATGGCTAGGCTCATGGCCCCTTGGGTTCCCCCTCTCCATATAAAAGGAGCATCTCTCTCTCTCTCTCTCTCTCTCTCTCTCTCTCTCTCTCTCTCTCTCTCTCGCTTACACCTCCTCGTGAAGGATCTCTCTCCCCCTCTAGTATTTATCCCCCATGGTCTCGGACTAGCGAGATACATGTTCCCGATGGATATTTGGCCAGAAATAGTTGTGCTTCCGCTGCATTGCTGGAGCGAGGAGGCGGAGTTTGCTCGGTGCCTCGAACGTGTGTGCGAGCATGAATGCACTGCTAAGTTGCGGTGCTAAGGACTTCCTCTAGATCTTGATATCGGCAAGAGATCGTCTACATCAACCACGAGTTTGACTCGTTAAGCTTTGTGGGTCTTCAAGCGTATGTTCTTGTCACATCCCAAGATTTTCCAAATCTTGTAATGTGAAAATAAATGAATAAAATAAAACTTTGTTTGATTTTCAGGGCCAGAAGAAACTTTTTGAATTCAATTGGAACTTCAAACCAATTTGGATCAAATAAATCCTAAAGGGATTCAAAAAGATAAACATTTAATAAAGAAAATATTTTGAATATTTAAAATTGCTATTTTGGATCTTTTAACAAAAGGTTTTGGTTTTCAAAAGAAAAGGAGGATTTATAAGTAAGGATTATTTATATATAGCCAAATTAAATCTTGGCCAATATTTTGAAATAAATGTTTTGTTTTGATAAAAATAGTAAAGGTTTATTTAAATAAAATAATAAGGATTTAATATCCAAATTTTATTTAAGTAAAGGCTTTTTCCATTTTAAATAAAACACTAAAACTTATTCAGATATTTTAAATAAGATTTTTTCCAAGTATTCTTTACTTCCAAATAAAACCTATTGATGTAGTTTTGAAAATATTTGGATTTCAAAATGGAGATTTTATTAATTAAATCGAACCCTATTTGATTAAATAACTAAAGGTCCATTTTATTTAATTAAGGAATAGGTCCTAAAAGAATAAAAGTATTATTTTATTTTGAGAATTGGTTTATGTTGTTAAAAAGAACCAAAAACTCATTACAAGTTTGGAAGTGTTTGAATTGTTTGAATATTTGTTTTGTTGTTTGATTTGTGAATTGATTTTCAAAACAGGAAATAGATTTGGAAAAAGAAAAAGGTTCAGACAGAAAAAAAAATAGTGCAAGGACCAAGCCCAACAAGGCCCAGCAAACAGCCCAGCCTTCCCCTCCCGAATAAAAACGTTTCATACTCATTTTCGAACCCACGCAGAGACTGACCGGTGGACCTCCTTTCTTCCTCGCACCCCCACTGACGACTGGACCCCACCTCCCTGTTCATCCTCCTCACCCGCGCGACCCCTTCTCCCGCAAACCGCGTTGCCGTTCTCTGTCATTCAACCGCGCGTTCAATTCACGAATAATGGCTGCGTTAATCTTGCCCCGACCATGCGTACATAAGCACCTCTCCTCCCTCTGTCATTTCCCTCAAACTCCAACGCCACATCTCTACCAGGCTGCCTCGAATTGGCCCTGCACCGCCGCTGTTCCGGTGAGCTCCTCCGGTGAAATCCGACAAACCACAGCCACATCCTTCCTCCCTGAGCACACTAGGAGATTCCCCATCTCCTGACGCATCTTCCTGTGCCCTCAGTTTGACCGCGGGCGCCCCAGGGAGCTGTCTTCGACAAGCTCCGACCTCGCCACCGCGTCCGTCTTCAACTCCGGCAAGCACCCAGGTAGTTTCAGACCGCCCCGCGCTTTCTAAATCACGCTCACACATTCGCCTCACTCTCCTGCGTCTAACCATGCTTCTGGTTTGCCTTCCCGTGATCCGTAGCATCGTCTTCGACCTCGACCAGAGCCAACCGTCGCCAGAACGAACTCCGGCGAGGAATTCCTCCTGCCCTCGCCCGCCCCTTGCCCCGTCGACCACACGTTGAGCTTCTGACCTCCTGCGATCTCGGTGAGCCTACCCTCCTCTCTCGCTTCTGCTTTCGCCGCCGCCACTATCTCGATCGCCGCCGCTAGTTACCGGCCGCAAGAAATGGTCGAGCACGCTAGCACCTTAGGATCTCGATCCAACGCCTGCGATAGATCACTTAAGCCGCGAAGGGGTATGTTTTATGAACCGCACGATATGCTTAGATCCAACGCACCGCGTTACCGATCCGTCCGAACCGGTACCGTCCAATGAGATTGTGACGCGTGGCCAGGTCTGTTTAAAACAGAATTTGGAAATCAGATTTAAGTTGCAATTTCAAACCGTTGTAACTTTCGATCCACACGTCCAAAATTTACAAATTTGATACCGTTGGAATCAGTGGAGAAAACCCTAGCCAACCATGCCCTTGGTTTAGCAAATAGTATCTGTTAGCTTGTTGGTTTTTGCAGAAACTTTTGAATGCTTGTTAAGACTAGAAAAATGATTCAAAAATGCTTTTGAGTTTGAAACCTTGGCAAAATAGTTTATGGTGAACTTACTGCCCCTAGGAACCAACCCATAGTTTGGAAAATGAATTTGATAATGTCTAGGATGGATTAATTGATTTAACCCATTTCTAGCCAAATGAAAATAAAGATTTTGGTTATGAAAATGTTTTTATAAAGAAAACTTTGAGAAAATGTTTTGATCAAACCTACTGACCCTAAACACCAAGTTTTGGGAAACAACAACTTATTTGGTGAACCACATAGAGTTGTTGCTGTTATAAAAATGTTTTCCACCACATAAAATAATGAAGGGATTTAAAAATGGTTTATGGACTAAAGCCCTTTTGCAAATGACTTTGCCACTTTGGAAAATGACCAATTTGTAACTTACAAAGTTTAGAAGCCTAGTGGAGACCATCTTTGCAAATAGGACCATCTCTTGCATGCTTACATGCCTGACTTAGATCCCATAGTTTTATGTGTGTGAAATTGTTGTTTGGTTGATTAATTGGAATGCTAGTTGATATAGAGTTTGCTTGATTGATTGTAGTGAAATTAGCAAAGTGTGAGACTAGAAAGATCAAGGAGTGAACCATCATTCCCTACCAAAAAGGCAAGTTACACTATCATCTAAAGTCCTACTATTTTCTTATACTTAGTGGATTTTGAAAACATGCATGAAAAGATATTTCTATACTTATGTTATGCTAAATCCTAATAGGATTCCCTATACATTCCTTAGTGAAAACATTGTAGTTGATACATGCTTAGCCATGCTATATTTTGAAAAGAGATACATGTTGAAATTTTATGAAGTTGATAAAAGGACTTGTGATTTTATATAATAAAACAAGGACTCAATGAACCACCTGGGTGGCCAAGGATACTTTTGAGATTTGGAGAAGGTGGCAACAAAAGGAACCATGTCTATGGCAATCTCTTTGTGTTGTGCTCCAAAATAAACCACCCAGGAAACTTAGAGATTGAACATGTTTCTCCAATTGTGGCTTTCGTGTGCAACCACATGCTATTATGGCTCTGGCTTAGTCAACTACATTGGGAAGACCCATGCATTGTCTTCAGCCATCGGACATGGGGATCTGAATGCTTCATGGGTGTCAAGACAAGCTAGCAATGGTGTATGGGAGGACCCTTTGTAAAGACTTCACATTCTCAATCTGCCAAGACTCCATCTTGGTGAGTGCTAATCCAAGGCCACTGTGGCAAAAGGATGGGATTGTGACATGTGGGTAAAGTGTGCAACTTCTGCAGAAGATAATAAAATCTAAGTACTTAGCCGTGTCCCCGGTTATGGACAATACTGAGCAACTAAAGTTTGAAGCTATGGGAGATCTCGACATTCTAATTTATAAAAGAAAACTTTTAAGGACATGAACACTTGGGGTTACCAAGGAACTCATGAGATTTTGATAAAACTTGTTGCACTTGGGGTTACCAAGTAGCTCAAGGGATTTTTGACAAGGACTTGAACACTTGAGTTTCTACCAAGGAGTTCAAGGAACTTGGAAAATGAGATTTGACAAAGGACCAAAACCATTTTTAAAAGATAGGATAAATATTGCTTTATGCAAATGAGCCTTAAACTCTACTTAGCCAAATATGCATGTATTGATAGGATCCACTCATATTATACATAGTAGTGAAGCTTGCCAATACAATTCAAATTTATTGACCCTTGTGGCTGTAACTTGTAATGTTGCAGGTTTGATTGATTTTAGTGAAGATTGTTTGATTAGGATTACAAAGTCTACAACCAACATCTGCCTGTGGCACTTTGAAGATGAAGGACCCATGACTATAGTTATTCCGCTGCAATGTAATGTAATAGCCAAATGAGCTATGTATGATGTAATAAAATTATGTTCTTCCTGGTTATAAAGTTATATTATGACCCTTGTTTCTTGATATTACATCTAAACTGTGGATGCTAGCTATTGATCCAGGGACTAGCATTGTAAACATAGGGGACTCCACCTTATATTGTTGTAAGGTTGGGACACTCCCTCTACAGATGGTATCAGAGCATTGTGTTGCCTGTAGGATTTGTAAACCTAGGATTGGACAAAACCCCTTAGAAGAATAAGAGTGTATTTGTTCCAAAAACTTATTTACAAAAATACTTGTAAACTCTAACCTCAACAATTTTGGTTTCAACTCTACGTATCATCTATTTCAAACTTGATGGAAAAACCTACCCATGGCCAAGGACTACACCATGTGCAAAGGACTCCTTCAACTTCTTCAACTCTAATGACTTTAACATCTTCAGCATATTCACCAAGGACTTCCAACTTGGATATCACTAAGGACCACAAGTGAAACAAGGAAAGTCTTGCTCAAGGTTTGGAGACTAAGGGAATGCAAAATAAGAAGGAGCCATCATCAACTTTGAAGTTATATGACCAAGAGTTTTTCTCAAGGAAGCCATGATCTCAAGTAAGAAGAAGCAACCAAGAATGATGAAGAGATCACAAGTGAACCATGTAGATGGACCACCATTTATAGTTAAAGTCAAACACACCAACTTATGTGGTGTAACAAAAATATTTTGATGCCTAAGTGTGTGCTTGAACTTTGTTGTTTGAGTGAAAAGTTGTTTGAGAATGCTTGCACATTGCTTGAGTGATTGTGATATGTGTGATTAGAAATTTTTCCTTAGAAATATCTTGCCTATTCTAATATCCCTTCAACCCAAACAGATGAATACTCCAAGAGACTCCAACCTCAAGGTTGATGACACCAACACCAACCAAGAGGATAGCATGAAAGAGCTCATAGCAACCCAACATCAGTTGAACCAAGTGACAGCTCAATTCATAGCCAACACTAGTGGAGAAGATCCAAAGCTACAAGGATTCTTGGAAACTCAAGGCCAATTGATGCTTAAGGTGACTGATCAAATGATCAAAATGGAAGAAAGCTATCCCAAAAGAGTCTTTGACAACAAGGATGACAGAAAAATTATTCTAGATGGAGCACCAGCTTGCATTATTTATGGAGACAAGGATCATACTTCCAAGGAGCATGGAGATCAATGCCCCAACTGTGAAGAGAAACATACTGTTGGACAATGTCCCACTTCTCAAGCTACTTGCTACCTATGTGAAGGAAATAACCATGTTCCTATCCAATGTCCCATCTATTCCATGGTGGAACAAAGGAAACAAGAAGGATCCAAGTCTACCAATAATGTTGATGGCAAAGGAAAAGGATCACTTATACCTCCAAACAAAACAACCCAATTCAAAGGATCAAAGAAACCCAAGAAGCAAAAGATTGACAAAAGCCATGTGCAATGTTATAAATGTAAGGAAATGGGACATTATTCTGGTGAATGCCCAGAGAACCCGAAGAATAAAGAGATTGGCCAAGTGGTGTGCAACAACTGCAAAGAGCTAGGCCATTATGTAGCAACTTGTCCACAAGAGCCACGTAAAGAACTCAAGGACATCCATTGTTTCAACTGCAAGAACCCAGGACATTATGCAAGCAACTGTCCAGAGAAGATGAAGAACAAGTTGAACAAGCCTATGGAGAAACTCAACCTTGGCCCATGAGTCAAGTATGGAAACAAAGGACTCAACGCAAATGTTCGCTTAGAGAAGTTTTCCCAGGATCCCAACAAGGACAATGTGTAATTTTTGTTTGAAAATTTTTAAGGGTGGTAGTACTATAGTTGTTTTGAGCCTACTTGTAACCCTAGCCTCCCCAAATCTCAGGACGAGATTTATTTTAAGGGTGGTAGCCTGTCACATCCCAAGATTTTCCAAATCTTGTAATGTGAAAATAAATGAATAAAATAAAACTTTGTTTGATTTTCAGGGCCAGAAGAAACTTTTTGAATTCAATTGGAACTTCAAACCAATTTGGATCAAATAAATCCTAAAGGGATTCAAAAAGATAAACATTTAATAAAGAAAATATTTTGAATATTTAAAATTGCTATTTTGGATCTTTTAACAAAAGGTTTTGGTTTTCAAAAGAAAAGGAGGATTTATAAGTAAGGATTATTTATATATAGCCAAATAAATCTTGGCCAATATTTTGAAATAAATGTTTTGTTTTGATAAAAATTGTAAAGGTTTATTTAAATAAAATAATAAGGATTTAATATCCAAATTTTATTTAAGTAAAGGCTTTTTCCATTTTAAATAAAACACTAAAACTTATTCAGATATTTTAAATAAGATTTTTTCCAAGTATTCTTTATTTCCAAATAAAACCTATTGATGTAGTTTTGAAAATATTTGGATTTCAAAATGGAGATTTTATTAATTAAATCAAACCCTATTTGATTAAATAACTAAAGGTCCATTTTATTTAATTAAGGAATAGGTCCTAAAAAGAATAAAGGTATTATTTTATTTTGAGAATTGGTTTATGTTGTTAAACAGAACCAAAAACTCATTACAAGTTTGGAAGTGTTTGAATTGTTTGAATGTTTGTTTTGTTGTTTGATTTGTGAATTGATTTTCAAAACAGGAAATAGATTTGAAAAAAAAAGGTTTAGACAGAAAAAAAATAGTGCAAGGACCAAGCCCAACAAGGCCCAGCAAATAGCCCAGCCTTCCCCTCCCGAAGAAAAACGTTTCATACTCATTTTCGAACCCACGCAGAGACTGACCGGTGGACCTCCTTTCTTCCTCGCACCCCCACTGACGACTGGACCCCACCTCCCTGTTCATCCTCCTCACCCGCGCGACCCCTTCTCCCCCAAACCGCGTTGTCGTTCTCTGTCATTCAACCACGCGTTCAACTCATGAATAATGGCTGCATTAATCTTGCCCCGACCATGCGTACATAAGCACCTCTCCTCCCTCTGTCATTTCCCTCAAACTCCAACGCCACATCGCCACCAGGCTGCCTCGAATTGGCCCTGCACCGCCGCTGTTCCGGCGAGCTCCTCCGGTGAAATCCGACAAACCACAGCCACATCCTGCCTCCCTGAGCACACTAGGAGATTCCCCATCTCCTGACGCATCTTCCTGTGCCCTCAGTTTGACTGCGGGCGCCCCAGGGAGCCGTCTTCGACAAGCTCCGACCTCGCCACCGCGTCCGTCTTCAAATCCGGCAAGCACCCAGGTAGTTTCAGACCGCCCCACGCTTTCTAAATCACGCTCACACATTCGCCTCACTCTCCTGTGTCTAACCATGCTTCTGGTTTGCCTTCTCGTGACCCGTAGCATCGTCTTCGACCTCGACCAGAGCCAACCGTCGCCAGAACGAACTCCGGCGAGGAATTCCTCCTGCCCTCGCACGCCCCTTGCCCCGTCGACCACACGTTGAGCTTCCCCAGCCTCCTGCGATCTCGGTGAGCCTACTCCCTCCCTCTCTCGCTTCCTGTTTTGCCAGCGCCGCCACTATCTGACCGTCGCCGCCTCTAGCCACCGCCGGCGCCGCTCGCAAATGGTCGAGCACGCTAGCACCTTAGGATCTCGATCCAACGCATGCGATAGATCACTTAAGCCGCGAAGGGGTACGTTTTATGAACCGCACGATATGCTTAGATCCAACGCACCGCGTTACCGATCCGGCCGAACCGGTACCGTCCACTGATATTGCGACGCGTGGCCAGGTCTGTTTAAAACAGAATTTGGAAATCACATTTAAGTTGCAATTTCAAACCGTTGTAACTTTCGATCCACACGTCCAAAATTTACAAATTTGATACCGTTGGAATCAGTGGAGCAAACCCTAGCCAACCATGCCCTTGGTTTAGCAAATAGTATCTGTTAGCTTGTTGGTTTTTGCAGAAACTTTTGAATGCTTGTTAAGACTAGAAAAATGATTCAAAAATGCTTTTGAGTTTGAAACCTTGGCAAAATAGTTTATGGTGAACTTACTTCCCCTAGGAACCAACCCATAGTTTGGAAAATGAATTTGATAATGTCTATGATGGATTAATTGATTTAGCCCATTTCTAGCCAAATGAAAATAAAGATTTTGGTTATGAAAATGTTTTTATAAAGAAAACTTTGAGAAAATGTTTTGATCAAACCTACTGACCCTAAACACCAAGTTTTGGGAAACAACAACTTATTTGGTGAACCACATAGAGTTGTTGTTGTTATAAAAATGTTTTCCACCACATAAAATAATGAAGGGATTTAAAAATGGTTTATGGACTAAAGCCCTTTTGCAAATGACTTTGCCACTTTGGAAAATGACCAATTTGGAACTTACAAAGTTTAGAAGCCTAGTGGAGACCATCTTTGCAAATAGGACCATCTCTTGCATGCTTACATGCCTGACTTAGATCCCATAGTTTTATGTGTGTGAAATTGTTGTTTGGTTGATTAATTGGAATGCTAGTTGATATAGAGTTTGCTTGATTGATTGTAGTGAAATTAGCAAAGTGTGAGACTAGAAAGATCAAGGAGTGAACCATCATTCCCTACCAAAAAGGCAAGTTACACTATCATCTAAAGTCCTACTATTTTCTTATACTTAGTGGATTTTGAAAACATGCATGAAAAGATATTTCTATACTTATGCTATGCTAAATCCTAATAGGATTCCCTATACATTCCTTAGTGAAAACATTGTAGTTGATACATGCTTAGCCATGCTATATTTTGAAAAGAGATACATGTTGAAATTTTATGAAGTTGATAAAAGGACTTGTGATTTTATATAATAAAACAAGGACTCAATGAACCACCTGGGTGGCCAAGGATACTTTTGAGTTTTGGAGAAGGTGGCAACAAAAGGAACCATGTCTATGGCAATCTCTTTGTGTTGTGCTCCAAAAGAAACCACCCAGGAAACTTAGAGATTGAACATGTTTCTCCAATTGTGGCTTTCGTGTGCAACCACATGCTATTATGGCTCTGGCTTAGTCAACTACATTGGGAAGACCCATGCATTGTCTTCAGTTTACTGGACATGGGGATCTGGAATGCTTCATGGGTCTTTGAAGACAAGCTAGCAATGGTGTATGGGAGGACCCTTTGGAAAGACTTTCACATTCTCAATATGCCAGTACTCCATCTTGGTGAGTGCTAATCCGATGGTCACCGGTGGCAAAAGGATGGGATTGTGACATGTGGGTAAAGTGTGCAACTTGCGAGAAGATAATAAAATCTAAGTACTTAGCCGTGTCCCCGGTTATGGACAATACTGAGCAACTAAAGTTTGAAGCTATGGGAGATCTCGACATTCTAATTTATAAAAGAAAACTTTTAAGGACATGAACACTTGGGGTTACCAAGGAACTCATGAGATTTTGATAAAACTTGTTGCACTTGGGGTTACCAAGTAGCTCAAGAGATTTTTGACAAGGACTTGAACACTTGAGTTTCTACCAAGGAGTTCAAGGAACTTGGAAAAGGAGATTTGACAAAGGACCAAAACCATTTTTAAAAGATAGGATAAATATTGCTTTATGCAAATGAGCCTTAAACTCGACTTAGCCAAATATGCATGTATTGATAGGATCCACTCATATTATACATAGTAGTGAAGCTTGCCAATACAATTCAAATGTATTGACCCTTGTGACTGTAACTTGTAATGTTGCAGGTTTGATTGATTTTAGTGAAGATTGTTTGATTAGGATTACAAAGTCTACAACCAAATACTCCGCTGTGGCACTTTGAAGATGAAGGACCCATGACTATAGTTATTCCGCTGCAATGTAATGTAATAGCCAAATGAGCTATGTATGATGTAATAAAATTATGTTCTTCCTGGTTATAAAGTTATATTATGACCCTTGTTTCTTGATATTACATCTAAACTGTGGATGCTAGCTATTGATCTAGGGACTAGCATTGTAAACACAGGGGACTCCACCTTATATTGTTGTAAGGTTGGGACTCTCCCTCTACAGTTCTCTACGGATATACATCCGCACGTTGTTTGTATCTAGTAGATAGATCTTGGTACATAGTTGTTCCCATCGTAGGATTTTTTTTGTTTTCTATTCTACGAACCCTACAGTGGTATCATAGACAGATCTATGTGTAGATGCTTTGCACGGGTAGTACACATATGAGTATGTGGGCGATGATGAAAATTTTATTGCTTCTTTGTTGTACTTTGGATATTGGTGGCATAGTGGGATGAAGCGGTCCGAACAAACTTTACATGTCCTCGCACATGAGACATGTTCCACGCTTGACATGCAACTAGTTTTGCATAAGTGGCTAGCGGATGTCTGTCTCTCCTACTATATTTAATATCTAATTTGCAACGAGTTGTCAACAATTTGATTATCCTCGTTGTGGTTCATGTTCGTAGGTAAGAACGATTCTATCCTCGAAAGCCCTAAGCCACGTAAAACTTGCAATGGATAAATTAGAGGCGTCTAGTTTAGATTGTTGCTGGGCTAGTGTCATGATATGGTGATGTCGTAAGTAGAAGTAGAAGTCGATACTCTTACAACACACATAACATGTAAGTTCCATAGACCTTGGCCTTACACATAGAGGTATGATGGCGATCATACCATGGTGCACATGATGGAGATCAAGTGCAAGAACCATATCATTTCACTTATTAACATGTGATGTTCGTTGCATCTTATATTGCTTGTTTGGCGTTTTATTAGCATAATAAGATGATCTCTCATTTAGATATAAATATAAAAATGTGTTCTTCCTTAAGTATGCACCGATTATGTTTCGTCGCTCCAAGACATCACGTGATGATCGGGTGTTCTTGGATCCATGATCATATTTCGGGTGTAAGACAGTTACACACGCGAATACTAAGGTTCTTGCTTGGCGAGCCTCGCATATACAGACATGGCCTCGGAACACGGACCTAAAGGTTAAGCATAAGTCATATGGAAGATATGATGCCAATTTGATGTTCGCCTTTGAAGCTACACCGACTCACGTGATGATCAAACTTGGTGTAGTGGATTTGGTTCATGTAATCACCAAAAAGACACGAGGGATGTCGTTTTTGAGTGGGAGTTCATTTCTAATTTGGAATAGTAGAACTCAATTTATCATAAATTAAATCAAAGTGAATTTGCATAATTTGTTGTAGTCATTGGCATTCGTTCACCACCTTATGCGTAGTTGTAATTGAGATAATAGAACTATAGAATTCTGGATATTTACTTTACGAACTGGTATCGTATTGTGTTGAGTGTCAATCTAAAGTTTAAAGTCCTATTGCAAACTTTCAACAAACTCTGTTTACTCCGTGAATTTTAATAATTAGTATTAAATCGAGAGTGACAATTCAAGTGTTAGTATCATGTTTGCCTCCATGATTCTTGATTTAAATATCAAGATTATCTAGGAGCTGAAAGAATTGTTTCAGAAACCATCATGTGTGACAGATATAACGATATCTGAAACAATGTTTTGGTTGCAATATGATAGAGTATAATGTATGTTCTCATATTGGATGAGAATTTGCAAAGGTTGGAGATGCTAGACATCCTAATCATCCAAAAGGGTTTTGGAAAGTAATGTTATACTCACGATTAGCCTTTATAAGCTACAGTAGCTTGATCATGAAAGTCGTCATGATAATGATGAATAGAAGATGTATGTAAAGTGTTTACTACACTAAAAGATTACTAAAGAATGTATTTTGAAAGAATACCGATCATTTGATGATGGTGATCTACTTCAAAGTGCAAGTCCAAAGGTATTATTATTTGAATACACACGCTTTGGACTATGTGTCATGTATATGGCACAACTTTTGATGTTGATAGTTTCTTTTAAAAAAAAGGAAATGCTGACAGAGAATCTATAAAATATATTTGGCAGAAAAGAAAAGATTGGAAATATCCAATTTAGGTATATGGATGATATACATGTTATGGTTGTATTCTTTGGTTGTTAAACAATGTGGTTCTTGGGTATTGGCTACCGAATTGGTTGGTATGAAATTTCATACAGAATGACGCAATTCATGAACCACATGGCCTAAGTAACTAGCAAGAGAATATGTGATGATGTTCATCGAAAACAAACAAACCGTTGTTTGTATTTCTCATTGACATCAAAGCTTGCCTTCAAGATTTGTTTTAAATAAAATTTATTTAAATCAGGTATTATGAGAACAAATTGTTCAAATAATTACCGTATTCCATATAAGATGGATGATTTACAAATCTAGTTGGAGAAATCACATCCATAAAACTAATGCTAAAATGTCGCAAGACAAATGATTGAAAGATCACTTACAAAGTGACATCGCCATTTAAATTATATTGGAAATAAAACATGAAGAATCTCCATATTCATGGATTTTTGGAGTCTTTGATTTGATAAAGTGACGCTTGTGAGACTTTCCTCGGGATAATTAAAACTTTGTTCAAAGGCCAAAGAAGAACGAACGACTAAAATATTGGAATTTATACATATCGATGTATGAAGTCCATTATGTATAGTCATAAGCGATGGATTTCAACTTCATATGCTTTCTCTGGAAATTTGAGTGAATATTCACTTAATGAGAGAGAAGTATGAAATATTTGAAAATGTTCAAAGACTTTCAAGATGAAGTGGAAAATCATTGTAACAAGAAAATAAATGGTTTATGATTTTATCATAAGGGATTTATTTGAGTTGCAAGTGTAATAAGAAATAAATGATTTATGATTTTATCATAAAGGGATTTGTTTGAGTTACAAGTTTAGCAAAAACACCTAGATTTGCATCTCCCGAAACACCATAGGAATATGTAGTGTTTGAGATTTGTAATGAAACCTTGTGTGACATGGTTGGATCAAAGGTGTTATTTATAAAATTGCCATTATGTTGTAAAAGATTAAATCTTTAGAGACTACTGCTTTTACACTAAAAAGAGCTCCATCTTGATCCATTGAAATGACACCATATGATTTATGGTTTGGGGTAAAACCCAAGTTGTCCTTTCTTAAATTTTGGTATGCTAAGCATAAGTAATATGTTTACAACCAAAGTCGGATGAGCATGTATTTGTAGGTTATTTTGAATAACAATTGGTTATTCCTCCATAACACCAAGGACAAAAGGGTTTGTCGCTTGAAACATCAAGTTTCTTGAAAAAGGATTTTTTTGTAAAAGTTAAGTGGGAGGACAATAGAACTTTGATAAGGTTAACGAACCTTAGCTAAATGTGCTAAGTTACACAGCACCGGAAATTGTTCCAGAGGCAGCCATAATGCTCATAGCTTATGTGCCTCAAAGGTTGTGGTCATGGAGATCTAAGTTCCTATTGAACCAAGTAGGTCGGATAAATAATCAAATGTTGGGATTTGAGAGTAAACCATTATTGTTTGACAATGATAAATCGACTGCATGCAAATAAGCGATGATGGGCCCTGACTCCTTCAAATGGCTTCAAGCCATAAAATCCGTGATAGTTCCATATACGAGAAATCAAGTTTTTTGAACTTGGAAGACCCTCCGGAAAGGTGTAAAAACCTATCGGCCATATTTGGATCTATAAAAAAAGACATGGATGTTTCACATCTATGAAATAGTCGACATGTCGGTAAAGTTTTTACGACAATATTCAAGAAGTTTACTATGACAAGATTTGATCTTTCATAGCGATATTTAGTCTGGACGGATTAAAGTAGCAACCACTACATATAATTTGGTATATGGTAGATGAATAAACAAAACAAAATTCTTCTAATAGAATGGTTATCTAGGACGTGTACAAGACACGGTCAAAAGGGTTCTGTTAAATTCAAAGGATGCTAAAAGGGAATGCAAACTTCAATGGTTGAAGTAAGCATCGCGGAGTTGGAATCTTCACCATGATGAAAAAGGAGTTTTCATCAAGAGACGATGAAGATGCTTGCATTTGCAAGAAATTAAGTGGGAGCGTTGAGACATATTTCTAATACATTATGTGGAGGACATCTTGTTGATTGGAAATGATGTATCTTTTATTGACAAAGGTTAAGAATTTCATTTCGATGAAAGACTTAGGCAAAACCCGAATATTTAGCATGAATGTCTACATGGATAGACTGTGACGCTAATATGGTTGTGCCAAACATACATATATGAGATATTGAAGGATTTCAATATAGAAACGACAAGAAAAGTTTCTTGTCGCATGGAAAAGAATTGAATAAAGATTCAAGTGTATCGACACTTGATAAGTGAAACAAGATACAAGTGCTTTGACACTTGATGAGTGAAATCACAGGAATGTTTTGATCAATCATACCATGATATGTACACATCCAGATATGTCCTATGCTCTAAGTGTTATCAGCATATACCAGAATGAATCATAAAATGATCATTGGACGATAATAAGGATATTCTTATGATCCTTTGGAAGAACTAAGAATATATTTGTGTAGAGGTGAGAAAGAATTACAAATAGTTCATTATAAAGCGTTACATTGATACTAGTTTTGTCACAAGATACAAATTAAGTTTATCTCAATTTAAACTATGGGTGGCACAATGAAATGGAAATAAAGTTTCCATGATGGATTTGGATGAATTCCAAAGTAAAGACATTGTGACGGATACTACAACAAAAAGTCTAAGTATATGACTGTTATAGTAGCAGCAAAGGAGGGCATTTGTGTTAAGTAGCTTGTTATCAAAATAAGGTGTGGTTCGCAACGGGCTAACACTAAAGATATATTGTACGACAATAGTATCGACATGATTTAACCCCAAGGAACTAAAGGTCTCACCAAAAGACCAAATTTATACAATGCCATCTCATTGGAGAATGAGTGATGCATGAAGACGCAAAGACCTGCAAATACACACGGACCTAAAAGCGTCAGATCTGTAGATTATGTTAACCACTTGCAATCGCGTATATGGAACACCAAAAATTCATAGGTGTTCAATACGCAAAGTTTTCAAACTAGATTATTGTCTCCAGTGCAAGTGGGAGACTGAAGGGAATATGCCCGAGAGGTAATAATAAGGTGGTTATTATCGTATTCCTTATTTATGATAAATGTTTATTTTGCATGCTATAATTGTATTAATACGGAAATGTTAATATACGTGTGTTTAATAAACAAACAGAAAGTTCCTAGTTATGCCTCTCTCATAAACTAGCTCGTTGATTAACAAGATGATCAAGGTTTCCTGATCATGGACATTGGATGTTGTTAATAACGAGGTCACAACATTAGTGTAATGGTGTGATGAACATTCATCCAAAGTATAGCATTACGATCAAAGTCACTGAGTTTATATTGCTATAACAACTTACGAAGTGATCCTAATCCTTAGACCATGAGGTCATGTCAATCACTAACACTAGAAGAATTTCTTGATAACATCAAACGTCACACCATAACTGGGTGATTATAAAGATGGGTTCAGAACTACTAAAGTGTTATGTTGAGGCCCATGGATCGAGAGTGGAATTTTTCATCCCAGCGATGGATAGATATGCTCTGGGCCCTCTCGGTGATTTGATCACTAGAATGTTATATCACAGGAACAAGAAAAGAGTGCATGTCCATAACGAGATCAAACTAGGTATGGAGATACCGATATTGAATCTCGGACATGTAATATATCACGAAACAAAAGGATTAAGATACTATCTAAAAGGTTCCGACGATCACAAGAAAGTCATCGTTGAATGTGTGGGAGTTAGTATGGGTCTCCAGATCCCGCTCTGATTATTGATCAGAGAAGGGTCTCGATCATGTCCACATTATTCGCGAACCGTAGGGTGGAACACTTAAGAGACACCGACATCCATTTGGAGCAAAAGTTTCATGCCGGAAAGAATAACAAGCGCGGGAATTTATTTCACTAGATACCGAAACAGGTTTTCAGATGAAATTGCAGAAAGTGTTTTTGCATGTGAAATGAAATACTAGCAAGGGGTTATATGTGAATGTTTGTCATTAAATTAATTGACAAAATTCTGAATAAATAAAAGGAGTTTTATTTAATGAGAGTTTGCATTAAATTTGGTGGAAATTTAATGGGAATTTGAGTGGTTTTTTTAGTGGAGGGAATTGAAAGGCATTTGTGTGAGTGGAGTGTCCACCCACATGAATGAAAGGAGGGGAGGGGGCAGCCCCATGGCTGGGTGCATGGCCCCTTGGGTGCCCCCTGTCCCTATGAAAGGAGCCCCCTCCCTCTCTCTCACTTACACCTCCTCGTGAAGGATCTATCTCCCCCTCTAGTATTTATCCCCCATGGTCTCGGACTAGCGAGATACATGTTCCTGGTGGCTGTTCGGCAAGAAAGAGTTGTGCTTCCACTGCATCGCTGGAGCGAGGAGGTGGAGGTTGCTCGGTGCCTCGAACGTGTGTGCGAGCACGAATGCACTGCTAAGTTGTGGTGCTAAGGACTTCCTCTCGATCTTGAGACCGGCAAGAGATCGTCTACATCAACCACGAGTTTGACTCATTAAGATTTGTTGGTCTTCAAGGTTATGTTCTCTACAGATATACATCCGCCCGTTGTTTGTATCTAGTAGATAAATCTTGGTACATAGTTGTTCCCATCGTAGGAAATTTTTTGTTTTCTATGCTGCGAACCCTACACAAACAACAATGGTTTCCTAAGCACTCCTATTGGTCCACCTGCTCCCGATGCTACCTTTTATGAAATTAGGCCTGCTTAGTTGAATCTTCTGACGAGAGAGCAATTTTCTGGTGCTAGTTCTGATGATGATGATTCCCATCTCAATAACTTTGTTGAACTTTGTGAGATGCAAAAGTATAAGGATGGAGATGGAGATATTATTAAGCTCAAGTTGTTTCCTTTCTCCTTGAGAGGAAAAGCTAAAGAATGGTTGTTATCCTTGCCTAGAAATAGTATTGATTCTTGGATTAAGTGCAAAGATGCTTTTATTGGAAAGTACTACCCTCCTGCTAAGATTATATCTATGAGAAGTGATATTATGAAATTTAAACAACTTGATAATGAACATGTTGCTCAAGCTTGGGAAAGAATGAAATCTTTGGTTAAGAATTGTCCCACTCGTGGACTTACTACATGGATGATTATCCAGACTTTTTATGCAGGTGTAAGATCCCTCCTTTGTAAAGGAAAAGGATCCATGTGATTGCAATGCTAGTCCCTGGATCATTGCTAGCATCCACAGTTTAAGATGAAGTACACAGATACAAAGGTCAATTATTACATCCATTCCAGACATAAACATAGTCTTTACAACTCAAAGGCCATAGGTCTAATACAAGAGTTTGAATAAGTAAATAAATATAAGTCTTCATCTTCATGTGCCACAGGCAAACATGTTGAGTGTAGACTCATGACACCTAATCCTCATCAGAGTAACCTGCAACATCACAAGTTACAGCCACAGTGGGTCAATACTTTGGAATAGTATTGGCAAGTGATACCTTAGATAATTTGAATGGACTAGATACTATATGCAAATTTGGCTAAGTGTAGCTTGGCTTGCTTTGCTCAACATAGGTTTTTCCTATTAGTTGAAATCACTAAGTTTTTCTTTGTCAAAACTTTTCCCAAGGAACCACCAATAGACATTGAGGTCCTTCACCCTTGTTCACCCACAAATTTTTACTTAGAAATTGGGATGAGGAGATTATTGATAGCTTCCATGCCTTGATGCTCAAGTTGTCCATTGCCATGTACTTGGCTAAGTACTTAGATTTTTCCATCTGCAGAGGTTGTGCACTTTCCCACTGACTTGGTTTCACCAAGACAGACCTTTCGAAGCCTTCCCTTAGACCAAATGGACGCTGCCCAACCTATCATTCCCACTACCACCAACTGTCCAAATGGCTAAGTTCTAGCAACTTATGTGATCCAGGCAGAGCCCATATTGCCAAGTGGCTGCACTAGAAGCTTCTTAACACTTGGCCTCTAAAATCTCTTTGTTCCTGGGTGGCTTGCCACAAGTGAGATACACAAGGTAAACCATATCCATGGGCCTTGTGTAACCACTCAACCAAAACCACCAATCAAGTCCCTTTCCACCCAGGTGATTCATTGACTTAGTTGTTTTATTAAGTAAAACAAGTCCAAAGACTTAGAAATATTTTCATCATAGCATGTATATTTCACCAACCCTTGTTTGCTACTAGCTAGGCTAAGCATGGCATATATAGTAACTTAACTTAGAAATTTCCTAGCAATTCTACAACTACTTAGGATTTCCCAACATGGCATTTAGGCAAAATAATAACATGCAAGACTTAGCAAAATATTTCTAATGCTTAGTAGAAAACATAGGAATGATAATATTCATGAAGTACCACTTGCCTTGGTAGTTGGGAGAGTAGCACTCTTCACAATCACAATCACTAGCACCAAAATCTACACATAGAATATAGCCATAATCACATACAAGACATATACAATCAAAAATACATATGCATGCATGCAAGATGCTAAGTGATGATTTTTAAAACTCAACCAAGAAGTGCATAGTACTGAATTCTAAACAAGTCAAAACTTTGCCAAACCAAGTTTATTTAACACTAAAAACAATTCCTAAATAATTCTTATGCTCAAATAATCCCTACACAAGTTTCTGCAAATAAAACCTTTTAATGAAGCTAAACATTAAACACATTGCATATTTTGAAAGAGCTTGCTCTCCTGATTCCAACGGTATAAAATTTGTCAAATTCTAACGTGGGGATCAAAAGTTATAGCTAAATCAAAATTGGATATAAATCAGATTCAAAATTTGTTTTAAAATCAAACCCTAGCCACGCGTCTGTTTCCTATTGGCCGATACCGTTTCACTCTGGATCACCCTTCCATGCCGTCAGATCAAGTTAGATCCAACACGCCAGATTTGGTTTTCATGAACAACAATCTCTCAAAGAAGTGTAGCATTTGTTTCAAATGATGATCACATAAAATAATGAGCTCATATGCTCCTGTTTTTGAATTGTTTTGTTGGAAATGAATCCTATATGATCATGGATGCATGGATGATATGCATGAGTTTGAAACATGATTTTAGAGATGTTACAAATCTAACCCCCTTAAGGTGAATCTTGCCCTCGAGATTCGGTTTGGCTAGCAAATAGGTGAGGGTGGTCTTTCCGAAGATCATCTTCTCTTTCCCATGTTGCTTCCTCTTCGAAATGATGATTCCACTGCACTTTGCAGAAATTAATAGTCTTAGTCCTTGTGACTCTTTCTGCAGTCTCAAGAATCTTGATAGGTTTATCCTCATAGGTGAGATCACTTTCTAGTTGAACCTCCTCCAAAGGTATAGTATCCTTCAAAGAAGTTTCTTCCATTTCTGAATGACATTTCTTAAGTTGACTCACATGAAACACATTATGAACCGCTGACAAAGATTCTGGGAGTTCAATTTCATAGGCAACTTCTCCTTTGCGACTCAGAATCTTGAATGGTCCAACATATCTTGGTGCCAATTTTCATTTGACTCCGACTCTCTTCACTCCACGAAGTGGTGACACTCTAAGATAAGCTCTATCACCAACTTCGTAGGTGACTTCTCTCCGCTTAGGATCTGCGTAGCTTTTCTGTCGGGACTGTGCTATCTTCAACCTGTCCTTAACCAATTTGACCTTCTCTTCGGCTTCTTTGATAAGATCCGCCCGAATAAACTTTCTCCCACACCATTCCATAACAATGGGGTGGTACACTTTCTTCAGAGAGAACTCAAATGGTGCCATCTCAATCGGCTTGATAGTTGTTATAAGAAAATTCACGTAAGGCGACTTTCATCCCAACTGCTCCATAGTCTAAGGCACATGCCCTCAACATGTCTTCAAGAATCTGATTAGTCCTTTCTGTTTGTCCATCAGTTTGAGGATGAAAAGCAGTACTGAATTCCAACCTTGTTCCCAATGACTCATGTAACTGTCTCCAAAAATGGGAAGTGAATTGAGTTCCCCTATCTGACACAATACTCTTGGGCACTCCATGTAGACATACAATTCTACTCATGTAAATTCTGGCTAACTTAGCACTTGTATAGGTTGTCTTCACGGGTATAAAATGAGCCACTTTAGTTAGGCGATCCACTACTACCCAAATAGAATCGTATCCTGACCGGGTCCTTGGTAATCCGGTAATGAAATCCATACCAATCTTGTCCCACTTCCAATCAGGAATAGGTAGTGGTTGAAGCAAACCGTCTGGTTTCTGATGTTCCGCTTTTACTCTACTACACACATCACACAAAGCAATGTGTTCGGCGATGTCCTTCTTGAGATTATTCCACCAAAATATTTCTTTCATGTCCATGTACATTTTGGTGTTACCGGATGAATGGAATACGAGAGTTGTGTGCTTCTTGCAAAATCAGTTTCAAGAACTCGGGTCTTGTGGAACATGACACGCTTCCATGCCATAAAGTACCCTGTTCGTCTTCATGGAATTCTTTGGCTTTTCCTTTGCCAATCTTTTCCTTAATCTCTTCAATTTCCTTATCAGTCTTCTGGGCTTCTTTGATCTTGTCCAACAAAGTGGGTTGAACATCTAAATACATGAGATGTCCTTCAGGCACAATTTCCAATCTGAGTTTTCTAAATTGGGTACACAGATCATCTGGCAATTCTCCTTTGGTAAGGCCATTCACAAAAATCTTGCGACTTAGAGCATCTGCTACAACATTTGCTTTACCGGGGTGGTATTGCAAACTTAAGTCATAGTCTTTGATAAGTTCTAGCCATCTTATTTGTCTCATATTAATTTCCTTCTGGGTGAAGATATACTTCAAACTTTTGTGATCTGTGAACACTTCACAACGCTTTCCCAAAAGATAGTGTCTCCATGTTTTTAGTGCATGGACAACAGAGGCTAACTCTAAATCATGAGTAGGATAGTTCACTTCATGAGTTTTGAGTTGTCTCGAGGCATAAGCCACAACTTTACCGTCTTGCATAAGTACTGCACCCAAACCTTGATGAGATGCATCACAATATACATGGAAATCTTTCTCCAAATCTGGTAGACACAAGACTGGTGTTGTCACAAGTCTCTTCTTCAATTCCTGAAAGCTGAGTTCACAACCTTCAGACCAAGCAACTTCTTGTCTTTCTTTAGCATTTCAGTCATAGGCTTAGCAACCTTTGAGAAATTCTCAATGAACCTTCTATAGTAACCTGCTAAGCCAAGGAAACTACGAACTTCTTTCACGGACTTGGGAGATTCCCATTCAGTCACAGCTGAAACCTTAGCAGGATCAACTGCTACACCATCCTTTGTCATAACATGACCTAGAAAACCAACTTCATCCAACCAGAACTCACACTTGCTGAATTTGGCATAAAGTTTATGCTCTCTTAACTTCTCAAGTATCAAACGCAAATGTCCTTCATGCTCTTCTTTGCTCTTGGAGTAGACTAAGATGTCGTCGATGAAAACGACAACAAACTTGTCAAGGAATTCCATGAACACCTTGTTCATCATATTCATGAAGTATGCTGGAACATTGGTCAAACCAAAAGGCATTACGGTATACTCATACAATCCATACCTTGTAGTGAACGTTGTCTTAGGTATGTCTTGTTCCCTTATCTTGAGTTGAAAATAGCCTGACCTTAGATCAATCTTTGAGAACACACATGCTCCTTCTAGTTGATCAAACAAGTCATTGATTCTAGGCAAAGGGTATTTGTTCTTGATAGTTACCTCGTTGAGTGAATGGTAATCTATGCATAACCTTTGACTTCTATCTTTCTTCTCCACGAACAAAACTGGGGCTCCCCAAGATAAAGAACTTGGTTGAATAAATCCTTTCTGTAGTTGTTCTCCAAGTTGTTTCTTGAGTTCTTTCAGTTCATCAACTGACATTTTATAAGGTCTCTTTGCTATTGGTCCAGACCCTGGTACCAAATCTATAAGAAACTCCACATCTCTATCTGGTGGCATTCCCGGCAATTCTTCCGGAAACACATCCGGATATTCACTCACAATTGGCACACTGTCTATGCTAACCCCCTTAAGAGAATTAAGCATACTCCTTTTTGCTTCAAAGTTGGTCTTGAACCTGATCCTTTTATTTTCTGGAGTTGTGAGTGAGACAGTATGGTTGGCACAATCTATTACTCCTTTGTACTTAGTCATCCAGTCCATTCCCAGAACGACATCCAATCCTTGGGAGTTTAGAATTATTAAGTTAACGGGAAACTTATACTTCCCAAACTCTATAACTAGATCATGACATCCTGAATTCACTATCATTTTTCCACCAGGAGAACTTACTTTTATAGGACACCCAATAGTTTCTACCGGCAGTTCATTTCTTTCAACAAATGCTCTTGATATGAATGAATGAGATGCACCAGTATCAAAGAGAACAAATGCTGGAACAGAATTGAGTTTGAACTTACCAGCCATAGCATCAGGCTCCTCATATATCTCCTCCACATTAATGTGGTTAACTTGTCCCTTCTGAAAGGGGTTGGGCTTGTTGGGTCCTTCAACTTTCTTTTCTGGGCAGTCATTTGCATAATGCCCCATCTTCTTGCATTTGAAGCATTCAACCTGACTGATGTCCCTCTTAACAGGCTGACTTCCACTTCCACTTCCATTACCACTATGGTGGTTCTTATGTCCACTCTTGTGGTTCTTGTACTTGTCATTGTCATGACTACGGTGATGCTTGTTGTCATGACGGTTGTGGTTGTGGTGCTTATTGAATTTCCCATGCTTGTGGGATCCTGAGCTACCGTTGTCATCATAATGAGATCGTTTGTGAGACGATCCCGATTTGTGCTTGTTAGAGTGCTTTCTCTTTCTACTCTCAACTTGCTTCATTTTGTTCTCCAAAATAGCACCCTTGTCACAGCTTAATCGATAAGTGGAACATATGCCACGCCCAATCGGAGATTCGACTCATCATTCAAGCCCTCAAGAAATTTTTCCTTTCTCTTGGCATCGGTCAACTTCATCCGTGCATAACGCATGATTGTTGAACTCCTCAATATATTCACCACGCAAGGTGGCGCTTGATTGTGGAACTCTTTCTTTTTCAGACTCATCACTCCAGATGAGATATGAGCAGTGCGAAAGCCATCCTCAAAGATAGCCCATGTCACTTCATATATGGGAGTGGTAATCTGAAAGTTGTCCCACCAAGTGGCGGCTGGTCCTTCCAAAGATGTGCAAATCGACCTTTTCAAAGATCCATACATTCCCCACGGTTACCAAGTCCTTGTTTACTGAGCATAGCCAATCATTGGCCACCATGGGATCAGTCGTTCCTGAGAACTTTGCTGGCCTCAATCTCAAGAATCCGGTAAGCATATCAAAGCCCGGAGGGTTGTTGTTGTTATTGTTGTTGTTGTTATTGTTTTGGTTCTGGATGAACGTCGTCATCATCTGCATTAGCTGAGTTTGAGCAGTCATCATTAGTTGCATTTCTGGAGTGATGTTGTTGTTGTTGGGGTTGGGGTTTGCACGACGGGGAGGCATCTGTGGTTTGTTCAAATAGAGATAAGAATGAGATACCCATAGATGCTTTCATGCACATTACATCACATAAGCAAACACAAGCATGCAACAAAAGATAAAGGTTCAACAACAAGATAACAAGTTCACAAAGTAAAACACACAAGTAGCAAGCCATCCACATGTCGGATGGTCAAATAACAAGTTCTCAAACAACAAGTATGGTAATAAAAGATAAACGAGTAGTCAATCTACTCATCGGCATCAATCTCCTCCTCAACAAAGGTAAGACCTGCGTTCTCCATCGCGGTCTTGTTTTCCTCGATGCTAGTGGTCAAGGTCTCTATCTTGGCCTTGAGAGCCCTCTTCTGGGAGTGAAGCCTCTCTATCACCGTCTGCTGCTGCTCGAGCTCGAAGTCCTTGGACTGCAGTTCTTCAGTCATGTCCCGGATCTTCTTGTTCCTATCCTGGACACGCTTCCCGACTCTTGAACTTCCTATCCCGGTCTCGAACTTCGCCTCCATTTCCTTGACTATCTCGTCTTGCTCCGCGAAGAGCTTGTCCTTCTCGCGGTTGCACTCGAGCTCGTCATTGCCGAGAATGACATTGGTCCTGTCGTGTCCACGTGCCTAATGAGAGACTCTAAGTCCCGGAGGTACAGCGTATCGGATCTGCCGTCCCTCGAATCGCCCTCAAGTCGATGGACTCTCCATCCTTATCACGTCTTCAAGACGTGGAAGTGGGTACCTCTAACCCGTCGGAGTGTCGCCAGCGCACGCCCCATCGATCCTGCATAACTACCTCAAGACCTCTCTCCCTGTCATCGTGCATGAGCTTGAAGATAATGGCCTCTGTGGTAGGATCTGTCTGGCGTCCAGGCTGGTTGACCTTGAAGCCCCAGAGGTCCTTCCTCTCAAACTTGGTGAGGGGATGCACCATGATGGTGGGAAGAGGGAGATTGAGCAAAGTAGTAAGCTCAATGATACGAGGACCAAAGCGGGTAACCTGGAACTCCTCAACAGTGCTGATGGTAATAGGCATCTATTTATAAGATAGAAAAGTTAGAACAACACAATTCAAGTCAAAACAAAAGACTAAACATCACATACATATCCTTGGGAAGAAAAACACACAAGTCATGCATACATGAAACCATTACAACAACCAAGGTTCAATCTTATTTTAAAGCAACATTTTGGAAATTAGGTGATAGGTGGTGGTCCAACTAACGAAGTACGTTTACAATCCTATCTCACTAGATCTGTTGGCTAACACAATGTTTCTAGAAGCAATCATCCTATCTTGCTCACATGACTCCATCACTAAGTCTATAATGTCTCCTCTTAAGGTTTGGTTGGTAGCTTCCAACTCTTGGGTATGTTCCTTCTCTTTCCTTAGATCATTTTGGAGATTGAGCATTCTGCACTTGACTCTATCACCCAGTTCTTTGATGGTCTTCCAAGCTGCATCATTTGCTGATTCAAAGAATGTAGTGTGCACCACTGAATTGGTGAACATGCAGAATCCTTTTTCCTGATGGTTGTCTTCCTTGTTTTTATACAAGTGAAGTTGCACCCACCAGTATTCCTCTCCTTCATCCATCACAGGAAAACCTTTGTACACAGTTGCACCTTGTATCTCTAATGCAACCATGAGGTCCTTGAGAGCCTTGGGGAATTTTGTCTCACACTCCAAAGTCATTGTCATGAGTGGTCATTTCCTCACGGCTTCGTTGATGGAGTTCATCTACAAATAGAGATGAGAGAGAAGATTAGAAAAGTTTTACGAGAAGAATAGACAAGTGTAGAAGTTGCTGAAAAATTTTCCTTAGTGGTTTCCAATCCTAGGGTCATAATCCTACAGGCAACACAGTGCTCTGATACCATCTGTAAGATCCCTCCTTTGTAAAGGAAAAGGATCCCTGTGATTGCAATGCTAGTCCCTGGATCATTGCTAGCATCCACAGTTTAAGATGAAGTACACAGATACAAAGGTCAATTATTACATCCATTCCAGAGATAAACATAGTCTTTACAACTCAAAGGCCACAGGCCTAATACAAGAGTTTGAATAAGTAAATAAATATAAGTCTTCATCTTCATGTGCCACAGGCAAACATGTTGAGTGTAGACTCATGACACCTAATCCTCATCAGAGTAACCTGCAACATCACAAGTTACAGCCACAGTGGGTCAATACTTTGGAATAGTATTGGCAAGTGATACCTTAGTATAATTTAAGTGGACTAGATACTATATGCAAATTTGGCTAAGTGTAGCTTGGCTTGCTTTGCTCAACATAGGTTTTTCCTATTAGTTGAAATCACTAAGTTTTTTGTTTGTCAAAACTTTTCCCAAGGAACCACCAATAGACATTGAGGTCCTTCACCCTTGTTCACACACAAATTTTTACTTAGAAATTGGGATGAGGAGATTATTGATAGCTTCCATGCCTTGATGCTCAAGTTGTCCATTGCCATGTACTTGGCTAAGTGCTTAGATTTTTCCATCTGCAGAGGTTGTGCACTTTCCCCACCATACTTGGTTTCACCAACACGGGACCTTTCAGAAGCCTTCCCTTAGACCAAATGGACGCGTTCCAACCTATCATTCCCACTACCACCAACTGTCCAAATGGCTAAGTTCTAGCAACTTATGTGATCCAGGCAGAGCCCATATTGCCAAGTGGCTGCACTAGAAGCTTCTTAACACTTGTCCTCTAAAATCTCTTTGTTCCTGGGTGGCTTGCCACAAGTGAGATACACAAGGTAAAACATATCCATGGGCCTTGTGTAACCACTCAACCAAAACCACCAATCAAGTCCCTTTCCACCCAGGTGATTCATTGACTTAGTTGTTTTATTAAGTAAAACAAGTCCAAAGACTTAGAAATATTTTCATCATAGCATGTATATTTCACCAACCCTTGTTTGCTACTAGCTAGGCTAAGCATGGCATATATAGTAACTTAACTTAGAAATTTCCTAGCAATTCTACAACTACTTAGGATTTCCCAACATGGCATTTAGGCAAAATAATAACATGCAAGACTTAGCAAAATATTTCTAATGCTTAGTAGAAAACATAGGAATGATAATATTCATGAAGTACCACTTGCCTTGGTAGTTGGGAGAGTAGCACTCTTCACAATCACAATCACTAGCACCAAAATCTACACATAGAATATAGCCATAATCACATACAAGACATATACAATCAAAAATACATATGCATGCATGCAAGATGCTAAGTGATGATTTTTAAAACTCAACCAAGAAGTGCATAGTACTGAATTCTAAACAAGTCAAAACTTTGCCAAACCAAGTTTATTTAACACTAAAAACAATTCCTAAATAATTCTTATGCTCAAATAATCCCTACACAAGTTTCTGCAAATAAAACCTTTTTAACAGAAGCTAAACATTAAACACATTGCATATTTTGAAAGAGCTTGCTCTCCTGATTCCAACGGTATAAAATTTGTCAAATTCTAACGTGGGGATCAAAAGTTATAGCTAAATCAAAATTGGATATAAATCAGATTCAAAATTTGTTTTAAAATCAAACCCAAGCCACGCGTCTGTTTCCTATTGGCCGATACCGTTTCACTCTGGATCACCCTTCCATGCCGTCAGATCAAGTTAGATCCAACACGCCAGATTCAAAGAAAACGCTTCGCTCAGATCTAATCTAAACCGCAAGATCTACATCTAACGGCTGCTTTTGCTTTGACCATAGCCTAGCGGCGCTAGCGGCGATCGGGCGGCGGTCTGGCGGTGCCGGCGTTCTAGGTCGCCCGGGGAGGGGAGAGGATGCTCACCAGAACTGCCGTGTCGAGGTGAAGCTCAACGTGTCTCTGGTTGGCGAAGGGGCGCTCGGAGTCGTCGGGGATTCCTCGCCGGAGTTCGCGAACGCGTCGGGTATGGCTGTTGGTCGACGTTGGCGAGGTTCTGCGTCGCGCTAAGACAAGAGGAGGGCACCGTTAGCTGCGCAATACGATGGGGATCTTAGGCGTATCAACCAAAGGTCAAGGAGCGGCTGGTACTTACGGGGAGAGGTCGCCGGAGTTCGAGCAGAGGCGCGACGCCGACAAGTTGTTGTCGCCGAGGCTACGATCATGCGAGAACAAATGGGTGTGTCAAGATGCGCAAGGAGCAGAGAGAGCATGCTAGTATGAACCATATGGATGAGGGGGCATGGTGCCCACCGTAATTCATCGGCGAGGTCGTCGAACAGCGGCGGTTTCATGAAGGCGACTGCAGTGGCATGGAGAGGAAATTGGTGAGGGGAAATGGCCGCGAGAGGGAGGGGCTTAAGTAGGCAGAGGCTCGACAAGAAACGCTCGGCGAATCAATGGCAATTACGCCGTAGAATAAACGCAGCAACGGCCAGCGGCGACGTGCTCCTCGCAAAATTTGGGGGAAGACGACGATGACGTGGACAGGGCTCGCTTGTCAGCTAATAGAATAGAGAGGGAGTGGTGTCCGAGTGTCAGCGACTCTGGGGGTGCTTCTACGTGTGAGAGAGGGGACCCGGGTGGGCTAGCTGGGCTGGTTTCACTGTTGGGCCAGAATAGTAGCGCCGGCCCTTTTCCTTTTCTTTATTCCTTTTCTATTTCTAATTCGATTTTCTGGAATGATTTTCAAATGAATTCAAACTCTATTTGAATTCAAATCTTTTTAGGATTTTTGCAGTGTGCAACAGTCACAATTCTAGGCATAAAACCATGTGGTCACTTTGAATTGGCTTGGTCATTTTTGGAAGAATAAAATAAACAGTGACATACACTTGTTTCATATTGGTTTTGAAATTGGTTTTCAAATTGTATTTGCTTTGAAATTTTGGTTTAAACTTTAGCAACCTAGCAACTCATTCAGAGAGCAAAAAGGCACAAGGTTTGGTTTTCATGAACAACAATCTCTCAAAGAAGTGTAGCATTTTGATGGGGATACGCCACGGGGTATACTCAATGGACGCTTCCGATCGCCCTGTGGCGAGTGGGCCTGCAGAACGCGAGTGGATTGAAGCCCAAGAAGGTACCGAGCGATCGAAGTCAAGGCCCAGCGAGTAGATAGGCCCAATGATTGGGTTAAACGACCATCAAGTCAGAATCAATCGGTTGGGATATGTAAACCCTAGGGAGGTGAGCCTATATAAACCTCCTATGGGGAGTAGAGAGACACGTTCCTCATACACTGAGCGACTCGCCGCCTAGCCGCCGAGCTCGCCCATTGTAACACCTCCTAATACAATCTAGCAGTAGGTCTTTACCCTCGGGGGCCGAACACGGGTAAACCCGTGTCTTTGCCTCATCTCGACCGCAGATGGCTGGCCGCCTGCCCCTCGTTCTCTACTACCGCCGCCGATTGCAGCGTCTGCGTGACCATTCCCACGACAAAGAGCGCCCACCGTGGGGCCTGGCCGGTGTTCTCGCGGCGAGATCCAATCTGCCCATCAACGAGACGGGCGCCATCGATGCATGATAGCGGCGAGATGCTCCAGATCTTGCCGAAAGCAGCGGGCGCCGACCGGCGCGAATCACGCGACAACGTGATCCCCGCTAACGGCACGATCGGCCTCTTCGGCCTCACCGATGTCATCATCTCGAGGACTCGGGCGCATCCGCGAGTCGCCGCCGCACGCGATTGGCTCTCCGAGAGCCAGGTTCGCACGATCCACCGCCTTGCCTCCGAAGTACAACTCGCCCACGCAACGTGGCGGGAATTCAACGCCGCAGAAGATGCCCTCACCGACGACGCCGACTCGACCCCGGCCACTCACCGGATCCATTGCCGCGGCTTCATCCGCGGCTCCATCGCCTGTGTCTCCAACGCTGGAGACTTCGAGGACCCTCCATCCTCGAATCTTCGACCGACTCGGTCGGAGAACTCCGCCGACCTCCGCGAAGGTGCCAGTCGCCATGCCACGGCTTACATGGCCACCGGCACCGATCCGCCGGAGGATCCTTTCTCCACCCCAATCCCTCCTAACGCCACGGCAACGGAGGTCGAGGAACTCCGCTTGAAACTGGCGGAGGCGGTACGCAAGGAGCAGGCCGAGCGCGAAAAATTCCGCCTCGAGCAGGTGACGGCGCAGGAGCTGTCACGCTACCACCAGCAGCGGATCAGGTCACGTTTGAACCCCACCGTTCAAGGGCGTGCCCTGAACTTCGACGACGAAAACGACCCGGCTCGCATAGCCGAGCGCGCGATCTGCGAGAACGCGCCACCAGGAGGAAGCGCCGCCCCGCCAGATCGACGGTGATGGGTGCCCCACCACCACCCAACCGCACCTCCTGTGGACCAGCCGGATAGTCGCTCTCACGGGAGCGAGACGCAACGGCCTCCCATCGTTTCTCCACCCCGATGGACAACCTCGTGGAAGGCCGAGCAGCAGCCGATAGCATCACGGCCACCGCGACGGCGCCTTACAGATCCAAGACGCTGGCCCGCCTTGCGAAGCCGGAGCAAAGAGCGGGCGCCGACTCGCAAGGTCGAGTATACTCGCTCTCGGAAGCGAGCCTCTAGCGGCCGCCAGGCGGCAAACACCCTCAATCGCCCGCCACGAGCCACTGCAGCTCCAACATCGACCCGCGAACGCGGCACTCTCCACCAACGATCCCCGGCCGGCGACCAACTTCGTCGCCGCTAACGGACAACCCATCGACGCCCGCACCCACATCATCAACAACCAAAGCTGGCGCGCACGCCAGCCCGACGACTTGCGGCACACCCTAACTAATCGCCGCGATGGCGAACCTATGGGGTCGCTCAGTCGACTTGGGCCTAAGTGCTTCGGACCAATGATCCGAGGCGAGAAGTACCCGCCAAACTTCAAGGCGCCAAAGGAGATAGAAAAATACGACTCCTCGTACGACCCCGCAGTCTGGCTCGACACATACCTCATGGCAATGGGGATCGCGGGTCACACCGACCTACTCGCCGCCCGCTACCTCCCACTGATGATGGAGGGACGCGTGCAGTGGATCAACACTCTCCCCCAGGACACTATCGATTCCTGGGAGGAAATGCGCGACGCCTTCGTCAGGCACTTCGAGTGCTCCTACACCCGCGCCACCACCATTGAGGACCTGGAACAATGCGTCCAGGGACCCCGCGAGTCGACCCAATCGGGTCCAACGGTGGCAAGAGCTTTGGTACAACGCGGTCGGCATCCACCCGACACCGCGATCCATTGCTTCAAGACCTCGTGTTTATTGAGCCTCTAGTCGCCAAGCTCAAGCGACACCCCGACACTCGACAACATCCCGACCTCCTCGAGATCGCCAAACGACGCCGAGGAAGATCCAAACCAGGAAACCGACGACCAGTCGAGGGCCACGCCGCAGGCGGCAACGACAGCGACGCCGAACCGATTTACGCCACAGCGACACCATCGCAAGCGCCAGAATGGCGAAGTCGATTGCCGCTAACGCCGGGCACGCAGCGTGAGCCCAAGAGCTACCGCCACGACGGAGGGCAACGGCGCGATGGCGGCAATTACAAGAACAAGCCAAGGTTCGATCCCTGCCTTAACCAACCATGTGCGTTCCATAGCAGGGAAGGGAAGCCCGCAACACACACCACCGCCGACTGCCACACCCTCAGGGAAATCGAGAAGGCACGGCAAGCGGGAGGACATGATAACGACCCGCCAAATGGGGAAAATTCGCAAAGTAGCGGCTCGCTCCACACCTTCACAGCTTCAACACGGCGAAAAGAAGGTCATCGCCATTGCCGCCGCCCATACGGTGGCTCAAACAGACGCCCCCGTTCCTCGAACTGGTCGAACAGCCCATCACCGAGCCGGCAAGACCACTCGCCACGCATCGAGTACCCAGGCGAAGTCGCCTTGGTGGTCAAGCCAAGGTTGGCGACTCGGCTCCCCAAGACACCGATGGGCGGCGGCTCCATCAACATCCTCTACCTCGACACCTTCAGCGGTTGCGGCTCCGCGGTCGATGATCGAGACAACCCACACCACGTTCCACGGCGCCGTCCCGGTCGGAAGGCGTACCCGATCGGCAAAGTCACGCTGCCGTCACTTTCGTACTCGGCAAACTTCCGCACCGAGCGGATCGTCTTCGAGCTGGTGCCCTTGACAGCCCTTACCATCGCGTCTGGGCGCCAGCGTTCGCTAAATTCATGGCGGCGCCCGCTACGCGCATAACGCGATGAAGCTCCGGTAGTGCGGCGTCATCACCATCAACGGCGACCCGACATGGCCGGAATGCGAGGCCAAAGGCGAACTCGGCGCCCGCCATCGCGGGCGGAGACTAATCACGCCGACGAGCTCGCCAAACACGCAAGCGGGTCAACAATGACGACCCCACAATACTCAAGAAGCCCAACTCGGAGGCGCAAACACCTCAACCTTTGAGGCCACGGCGACTTTTCGCCGTCGAGCTGGTCCCAGCGACTCCGGCAGACGGTGACGATCGGGACAGGCATGAGCCCAGCATAGGAAGGCGCTCGCATCGAGTTCCTCCGTGAGAACAGGACATCTTCGCATGGAAACCCTCCGACATGCCCGGTGTCCCTAGGGAGCTCGCTGAGCACAAATTAAACGCCGACCCCAAAGTGCGACATCAGCGTCGCCACGGCCCTTCAATGAAGAACGCCCGAGCAATCGCCGAGGAAGTGCAGCGTTTACTCGCCGGCTTCATCCGCCAATCAAATACTCAAGTGGCTGGCAAACCCAGTCCTGGTCGAGAAGAAAAGCGGGACTGGAGAATGTGTATCGACTACACCAACTGAACAGCGCTTGCCCAAAGGAGCGATTCGTCCTCCCGGATCGATCGAATCGATTCAACCGGGTTCGAGTCGCTATGTTTCCTCGGCCTACTCCGGTACAACCAGATCAAAATGGCTGTCAAAGACGAGGAGAAGACGGCGTTCATCACGCCATTCGAGCCTTCGCTACACCGCCATGACCTTGGCCTCAAGAACGCCGGGCAACCTACCAGCGGTGCATGCAAGAATGCCTCGCGAGCCAAATTGGCCGCAACATCCACGTCTACATCGACGACGTGGTCGTGAAATCCGCCGCCAAGGCGACCTACTCGCCGACTGGCGGAAACCGCCAATCTGCGAAGGTACAAGATAAAGCTCAACCAGGCAAGTGCACCTTGGTGTACCCGCGGACAACTCTTGGGTACGTCGTCTCAAACGAGGGATCGAGGCGAACCCAACAAAGATCGACACGATCGCCGCTCGGCAAACCGAGTGCTGCGTGGCGTCGAGGCGGACGAGTAGCGGCTCTCGCCGCTTCATCCCGCACGGGCGAAAAGCGATGCCCTATACCGCTGATCGCAGAACCCCACCTTCCATTGGGACAAGGAGGCGGACCACGCTCGCGACCTCAAAAAGTGCTACTCGCCGCACCATTACTCGCGCTCCCGCCGACAAAGAACCTATGCTGGTTTACGCCGCGGCATCCGAAAGCGTCGTCGATCTTGTGATGGTCGCCGAACGACCGAGGAAGGAAAAGGCGCCGGTTCAGCGTCCGTGTACTACATCAGCGAGGTCCTCACCGAGTCGCACCAGCGTACCCAGACCAAAAGCTAGTATACGCGGTCTTGAGCTCGTGCGCTGCCGACTACTTCGGAGCACCCGGTCACGGTCGCCGCCATCGCAAGACATCATCCGAATCGCGAGGCGGCCGACGGGTCGCCAAGTGGGCCGTCGAAATTGGCGTCCACAACATTAAATACGAGCCACGAAGGGCGATTAAGTCGCAGGCACTGGCAGACTTCATCGCCGACTGGGAGGAGGCCCAGCAGCCAGAGAAGCTGCCGTACCTCCATTACTGGAGCTCGCACTTCGACGGCTCCAAGAACGCGGACGGCAGGAGCGGGGATAGTTGACTTCACCAAAGGCGACAAGCTCCGCTACATCCTCGCCTCAATTCACGCCTGCACCAACAACATGGCTGAATACGAGGCCCTACTCACGGCATGCGAGCCGCCAAGGAGATGAACGTCAATCGCCTTGATGCTACGGAGATTCCGACCTGCGTCGCGGAAAGTCGCCGGCACCGCGACGCCATCTCCCTACCATGGCGGCGTATCGCCAAGAGGTGGACAAGTTGGGCCACTTCACGGCTACTCGTCGAGTGGATCGACAGCGAAAAACGAGGAGGCGCCCTCTCGCATCGGGTCGGCTCGACTCGCACCACCCGCCGGCGTGTTCCGACACAATCTCAAACCATCGGTCTCTCCCAGGAGATCGACATGAGTCCCACTCCAACCAGAGGCAGCCTTGGTCGCACTCATCGCCGAGCGCACGATGGACCAAGCCCTACATCGCCTACAGAAGCGGCACCTGCGGCGGGCGAGACAGACGCTCGAATGATCGCTCGATGCAAGTCTTACACCATCATCGACGGCGAGCTACAAGCGCAGCGTCACGGCGTGTTCCAACGTTGCGTCCAACCGTGAAGGACGCAAAATCCTCCACGACATTCACTCGGTGACCGCGGCCTGCCACGCCGCCGCCGCTCCTGGTCGCCAAGGCTATGCGACACGGCTTCTCTGGCCCCGCTGCGCCGACGCTGTCGACATCGTCCAGCGATGCGCCGGGTGCCAGAAGTACGCCAATAAAACGCGCGTACCGAGCTCGGCGCTCAAAACGATCCCCATCACTTGGTCATTCGCCGTATGGGGCATGGACATGGTGGGCCCCTTCAAGAAAGCCCCCTCTGGCTACACCCACTTGATAGCCGCCGTCGACAAATTCACCAAGTTGGTTGATGCCAAGCCGTCCGAAATGCGACGGAAGACCGCCACTAAATTCCTACGCGAGCTCATATATCGCCACGGGTTCCCAAATAGTATCATCACGGACAACGGCACAAACTTTGCCAAGGGAGCAATGGCGATCTGCGAAGAGCACCATCCGGCTCGATCTCGCGTCGATCGCCCACCGAATCCAACGGCGGTGAACGAGCCAACAAAGCATCCTCCACGGCTCGAAGCCGCGACTCCAAGTACCACTCGAGCGCGCTGGGTACCGGGTCGAAGAGTTGCCCTCCGTTATCCGGGGAATCCGCACCTCGATTAACGGATCGTGATTCACCCCTTCTTCATGGTCTACGGCGCCGGCGGTCATGCCCACCGACCTCGAACACGACTCTCCGCTGGTCGTCCATTATCTGGAGGCCGCAAGCGAGCTGGCCCGCCAAGATGGGCTCGACCAGCTCGGCGAAGCCGACCTCGCTCGGTCACGCACCGCCATCTACCAGCAAGGACTCCGCCGCTACCACAGCCGACGGGTGAAACCCCGCACCTTCAAGGAAGGCGACATGGCGATACGCCTAATCAAGGACAAGAAGGGCATGCACAAGCTCTCCCCTCCGTGGGAGGGCCGTCGCTTCTCGAGCGTGCAACGACGCCTACTACCTCATCAACGTCCGCGGGGACGGCGAGCTCGGCGTCAGCGACCATGGAATGTAAACCTCCTCGGAAGTTCTACTCCTAGAACCCCACACATGTACTCTCCGATCGCTATGAAATAAAAATCATATCGCAAAATGCGCCTACTCTCCATGACTTGTGCCACTGACTTTTCGTAATAACAATGATACGCTAAAATGCAGTCAACCTTTGGTACAGCGATCGCACGGCTAAGTAGTGCGGTGTAAAACCTTGAATCACTTGGTCTTGCATCGTCCACTAAAAACGCCAACCCGGAGCCCCATTGAGTCGCCTAGCTCGACCGGCTTTACGAGCCAAGACAATCGCCTCGCTCCTCACAGCGACCTTGGTCCTCCGCATCCTCGGCTTAGCAACTCGAGCGGCTAAGTACCACGCCGGGGTGAATACCGGTTCGTCGCGATCGTCGGAAAACGCCAAGTAAGAGAGCATGCCGGGACTCGCACGCGATGACCCCACGGGCGAGGCAGGAGTGACGCTCACGACAACGCGCTTAAGTCTCAACCACCTCGAGTCGCGCCTAGAACTACCAAGTACCACGCCGGGGACTCGGCCACCCGACCGTCCGCGTCTGGGAAAACGGTAAATCTGAGCACTCAAGGAGTCTCCTTGCGATCGCTCTCCGAGCTCGGGTAGTCGACCAAATCAGCGGACAGTAACACATGATAACAACACACACCATATCGAGGTAAACCCCACAAAAGGCGGGCGCTCGGGACTCGTTCAAAATCAATCCAAATCACACAAACGAATAGCAAAATGGATACGACGTCCCATTCAATCGCATCGCATTGTCTTATGTTACAAAATATGCCGCATGGCAGAACTGCTAACACTTCAAAGGCAAACTACCCTACTCTGCGCAGGCTTGGATGACGACTACGACATCACGGCGATTACGGATGAACGCGGTGTACGGGTTTGATGGATCGTCGTCAGTTCACCAGCCATCGCCGCCGAAAAGGGATGCTCGACCTTGCGATCACGATGCGGGCTCGGGTCGTTCGCGACGACCGCCTCTCTCGATAGGAAGGAGATCGCCCATCGCGGACACGCCCGAGTACTTGGCAGACGTTCTCGCAACTTGAGAACCTCGGACAGATCCACGCGCGGTCGGCGATGGATACCCACTCGCCACATCGTCAACGTCGAAATCTTCGGAAGTGGGCAAGTCCGAGACTCGATCTTGTCCGACGCCCACGCCGAACGCCGCGTCATGAACTCGACGGCGGGCGCTTCTCCAAATATTCCCACACCTCAACAAGGTCGGGAATAACCTCGTGGCGATATTTCTTGAAGGTAGGCGCGGATGCACGTCGACAGCGCCGAAGTCGATGAGCATGCTACGCCTTGCCTCGCGTCAAGCGAGCTCGCTTCTTCTTGGCTACCAATAATGCGACCTGCGAGAAGAGACAATGATGAGTACCGGACACCACAAAAACTACAACTAACGTAAAGGGAAGATGCACTCACCAAGCAGGCGGGCGAGTCCGTGATGAAGCAACGAAGCGGCGTGTGGTCGCCGAAGCCCGGCAATAAGGACTTCCGACACCTTGCGGTCCTCCTCGGCTGCAATGGCGGCCTTAGCTCGCCTGTCCGCCGAGCTTGCTTCTTCTCGCCTCCCAGATTCGGCCGAGGTCGGCGACCATTGCTCAAGCACCCAGGCAGATCGCTACCACCAACTCACCAGCAGGACAAGCTCTGGCGAGCTTCCTCTCGCCAGCAATTGACACAAGCTCTTTGTTCGCCTCTTGGATGGTGGCCAGCTCCTTCTCGGCTTGTTTTCGCCAATCGGTCCGACTCAAGTTCTGCACCGCATATCATCAAAAAGTCGGTAAACGAACTTCCTAAGTGCCCACCCGCTAAATTTAGCGTGCGCACTCGGGGCTAGCGATCAAGAATTCCTAAGTGCCCACCCGCTAAATTTAGCGCGGCGCTTGGGGACCGGCGATCAAGAAAATTCCTAAGTGCCCACCCGCTAAAATTTAGCGTGTGCGCTTTCGGGACCGGATGCAGTAAAGGCGAAATTATAAGAATCAAGCGCTGCAAAGCACCGACTGATCCTCGGACCGGAGGTACCGGATGGCTGCACCAAGCATGCCATGGAGTTGTATTGCATCCACGACGCAAGCGCCGGCGTGTGCCCGCGACGCTGGTCGACTTCAGCATCGGCGGTCCCTGGAGCGAGGCTCGGGGGCGCAGCCCCGCTCGCCGTGGCCGCCTTGGTCACGAAGCGGGGGAAGGTAGCGATCGAGACACCCGTGTAACACCCTCAGAATCGGACCTATGCAAGTTTGAGCAAAATTCGCCAAACCCGCATAGAAACGATTCAAAGGTGCCCACCAGGCACTTTCGTGCGGGTGGAAAACGAAGTAATAACATTACCCAACAGTCCTCGATGGGACCCATGTAGTAGATATATATAACAGCGACTCGAGTCAAGAATACTGTATATAATATACGAAGATCCAAATCACCGAACGATATAGCGTCCCTACGGACAAGTGCAAATGGGGCTAAGAGCCACGAAGAATAACCAATGGCGTCCATAACCACCCGGGCCAAGCGGAAGGGTAACCTGCTAACGGCGTCGATCTCAAAACCTGTTTAACAAAGGGGTGCCGACAAAGGGCAAAGCAGAAAACAAAGAAGGAGCGTCAAGATCTTGAGGCGATGCAGCGAGGCTAGAATTCGGTCCTCGCCTACATAGGTATGGTGGTGGCGGCAGCGGCAAGCACTAAACAACCTATAGAGACTCGATACAACCGGCGGTTAATCAGAGGAGGGTTAAGAAAGACCTATGCGGATCCAACCGGAAGCTAACACCAAGCAAACCCATCCTGGCATTTCCCCCTCGAGACCAAACGAGGAAGTCAACCGAGGAACTCACACAGTTGGCAGTTTTATTTATTCGGTTATAATTGCGGCACTTTACTAGTCAGGTTTAGATAATCGTCCTAATAAAATAAGCAGTGGGCATTTTTAGTTAACCATTCCGTTACAGTTGCAACAATTACTAATCAGGTACAGATAGCATGAGATAAACCCAAAACCCAGCAGTTGTTGGTACTTTTATTCAGCCAATTCGTTGTAGTTGCAATACTTACTAGTCATATACAATTGTCGCAAGCGACAACCAAACAAGCAATTGTGGGCAGTATTAATTAGCCATTCCGTTATAGTGGAGCTGATTACTAGTCATTGTAAGTCAAATTTTATAGCAGTAAACTTTAGTTATGCTTGTCTATGATCGAGATACTGTGCTCCAAGTCGTCCATATCCGCGGACACGGCTTTCAGAAAGTTTTACCCGGCCGGGGTGCACCAATAGCAACACACGCTCGATCAACCTCGGAAAAACCAAATCAAAACCCAACGAGGCTTTCACGACTGAACAATCACAGGATTCAGAAATATTTCAGGGGGCCACCCCTTTGAGTAGAACCCGCAACGAAGTAAGCTAGCTTCAAGACGGCCTCAAGGTTAGCGCCAATGGCTGTATGGGAACCCGAAAGTGTGGCTGGGCTTGTCGATCTCAGCGTAATCACTCCGCCTTCCTAAGCGAAGATTGTGCTCCTCGCAATCGTAAATAAAGCGGTAAACATGGCATAAGTACAGGATCGTAAATAAAACCTCAAACTAGTTTGTGGCCCCATGAAATAAGAATGAATCAAGCTCGGCTCGGGGGTCCCATATACCTCCGGATGTGGATAGCGCAAATCAAGGAACAGGTATCAAGTACTCGGGGTCTTACGGGACACAAGTGGGCGTTCGGAAACCAAATATTATCTATCACCCACCGATGCCTCTGCTTATTCAATTTTAGTTGTTAAACAGAAAGTAAAGTGACGATAAGTAAAACTAGAATCATCTCCAACATCAACATGCGGCAATACATCAACAACTGTGGCATTGGCAACACGCGACAACACTTGAGCAAGCGACTACGACACGCAAGTCCAACTAGCTACCAAACAACAGGTAATAGGATGTGTCCAAGGCAATATACGGCTGCAGGGGATATCAAAGGGTACGAAAAACTAGAGCATCGCAACACAGATAGCAATAGATCAACAGGAGGGAATAAAGACTATAAAATTAAGATGGGTAGAAAGGGGGAGATGCTCGCCTGAAAACATTGTCGAAAGGATCATCCGAAGATCGGGCGAAGCTCACATCAACTCAACGGCCTTATCCGCGAAGAAGCAAAACACTAGAAGAAACACCGGATGCACTATTTAATTCTAAGGCAAAAGATCGGCATGATGCATGCATGGTGAATGACATGGCAAGGTGCGGTGCAATTAGGTCAATATTAAGCGGAACCGGGGTCCCGACAATTAGTTAGATGGTTCCAGTTATTTAGAACCCCCGCAATTTAAATGTTGTTTACATGGCAAAAGATAAGATACCGGTTCGCTACTCAAGTTTAAATGAGGCCAATATAAGGCTAGATTTGCCCGCATATGGGCCCCATATTTAGTTATTAGGTGAATCGGCATAAGGCCCCCAAACCACAGATATGCATGCAAGAATGACAATTCAATATGCAACAAGTTGTTATGATGTTATAAAATAGGGTTTCGAGAAGGGGTTCACACATTAGGGGCTCGACGATCTTGGGTTCCGGGGTTCGGGGTCGGTCTCAGGGTCCAGGGTTCGACGGGTTCGACAGGGTCCAGGGTTCGACGGTCCGTTCTCGGCCCCGGGGTCGTGCTCGGATATCGGGGGTAGTTCTTGTCGCGTCCGGGATCTTCGGGTCATGTCGACGATCATGGCGTTCGGGAAGATGTACTCGGCATTCTACGGTTCCACGTCGACGGCCTTGGTTCCTCGATGGAGAACTTGGTGTGTCCGCGTCGGGGTTCTCGGCTTCGGTCGCCGGGCGTCAGTCTTCGGGACCTCGATGTCCGGGAAGCAGAACTTGGTTGGTGTCGGGGCGCAGATCTTGTCGCATGTGGTCTTCGGGTCCGGGGTCTCGATCTCATGCCGATGATCTTGGCATCCGAGTCCGGGGTTCTTGTCGTACCATGCCGAAGTACTAGTTCGTCCGCGGTGGCGTGCATGTCGAAACGGTGGCGATCTAGGCGGTCATCGGGTCCGGGAACGGCTCTCGGCGAACGGGTCGGTCCCATGACGGCGTACTTGGCGTCTAAGAAGATCTTGTCGATCCAGAGTCATCGCCTTCGGGTTCCAAGTCGGAGGCCTTGGTGGTCCCGACTTCCTTTGTCGTGGAGGTCTTGAATGGTTCGGGCACCGATGGCCTTCGCGTGTCCTCGTATGTCGTTCCTGTCCATCTTGTTACCCTTGTCCGTTGATGTTTCCGAAGGTCTTGTTTTCAGCTGTGTCCGAGGAGGTAGCCGAAACGAAAAGCGGAGATGCCCGAGGGGTGTGGAGCTGCCAGGCAGCGACGCTCCAGAGGCCAGACGCGGTTGGTGGGGTCGGGGGCCTCCCGTGGCGGCGACGAGAGAGGGCACGCGAGGCCGAGGCTAGCTGCCGGCGAGAGGAGGTCGGGACGGCGCGGAACCCGTCCGCAGGAAGGCGGGGCGAGCGCGGAGGCAGCGAGGAGCGCCCAGGCGGCGGGCTGCTCACGGCGGCGGGGTAGGGCTGGGCATGAGGCGACCGGCTCGGGAAGGAAAACCAGCGGATCGGACGACGGCGGTGTGGAGGCGAGCCTGGGGCGCGTCGGTGGGAGCAGGTGGCGAGGGCGTGAGCACTTGGCAGGAGGCGGGCTGGCCGGCGATCGAGGCCCAGCGGCCGGGGTTCGGACAGCGGAGAAGGCCGGGCGACAAGCGGCGGCTTGAGGCGAGGGACTCATGGAGGCGGGCGGCGGTCAGCGGAGCTGGCATGAGGTGGGCTCGGGCAGGGAGGCCTGCGGGCGGGCTGGCGAGCTCCGGCCGGAGAAGGGAGGTGGAGGCGGGAGGGCACCGGCGGGCGGAGGCGGGGAGGCGTCTTGGGCGTGCGAGGGAGAGAAGCTCGCAGGGAGGAGAGAGGGCGTGGGGGGTGGAAGATGCAGGCGGCGGTGGGGCCGGCAGGGTGGGCCAGTGGGGGCCAGGCCGGAGGTGGTGGGGTGTCACGCGGGGAGGAGGGTCCGCGCGTCAGGGAGGTTAGAGGAGTGGGGGTCGGCCTGGGGGAGGTTTTTCTGGGGAGGGCTGGCGCGTGGGACCTGTGTGTGTGGGCTGGGTCTGGGTGAGGGAGGAGAGAGAGAGGGTCTAGGTGGAGGGTTAGGATTGGGTGGGGGAGGAGATGGGCTGATGTGGCGCATGGGGATTGATGGGAGTGATGTGGCAGGCTTGGGTGGGTAGAATTGTAGGTGAGAAAAAGGATTTAGGTGGGCTGGATGGGTGAGGTGGCAAGTGGGTAGGAAAAAGGGTGAGAGGGTGAGGTGGCGGTCTGCCGTTGGTGGGTAGGAATAGATTGGGTGGGACTAGGATTTAGCAAGGCTGGTTTGGGGTGGACCGTTTTAAAATCAGGCGTCGTTGGGTCGGGTTGGCCGTTCGACCGCCCTACTAAATTAAATATAAATTTTATTTGTTTTAAGCGGCGTTGGCAACCGATAGCGCCAAAACAAAATATTCGGACCGGTTTTGGTGGTTGAATAAGATGGGGCGTTTGGAAAATAAACCGGGGTTTGCGAAAATAGTTTTGGCAAACAATGCATGATGATGACGATGCAATGCACAAATTCAACGCGATTTTCTAGTAGTGGTTTTGCGGGATGCCACAATTCGACACCACTAACACTGGATCTCGCCCTCGAGATCCGCCTCATGGTACCGGAAGGAAGGTCGGCGTTCTCCGTCTTCTCGCTTTGTGTATATCCTCGCGACACCACTAACGAGGGTTCCTTCTTCATCTGGAAAACGGCGACACCACCAACAAAGGGTCGTTGTTCCTGATCGTTGAGTGAACACTCCGGGAACAAAAGGTCGAAGCTAGAGGCATCAACAACAAAGCCACCTCTAACTTCGGTGGAAGAGGGGAACCGATGCATTCTCGTTCACTTCAATGTACGAAAGCGAATAGAAAGGGTAGTCGGCATGGGGGCCAATCCATCACGCACCCAAACTATTACTCTGCACAATCAGTGGAAAAGCGTGCAACCATCCTCGGAATCAGACTGAAGATCTCGACAAGCGAGGTTCGGAAACAAAGAAGTGATGCGACTACGCATTGGATCCGCGAGAGGATGTCGTCGCCGGAAAACTCCTAAGGCACAAACAAAGAACAAGGAACGATAACACCGTGAGCGGATTCATCAGGCATTTGGAACACGGATGGCGTAACACCGCTATCGGCGGAAGCGAAACCCTAAAGGTGCACGGAAACCCAACCACGAAATCCCGGACTCAAGAAAAGATAAGTGGCGATTCAAAACACGCCGAGATAAGAGGAGAGTAGCAAAGGGTAAGGAGTAAAAATCAGACCTAACGAACTATCCAACCGATTTTGCAAAATAGTTTTGACACTCTACTTGCCGTTAGCTAGGTTATCCTCTGATTTGGACTTGTGGGGTCGCAACCGCTGGGCTCGATACCACTCAGTAACACCCTCGAGAATCGGACCTATGCAAGTTTGAGCAAATTCGCCAAACCCGCATAGAAGCGATTCAAAGGTGCACCAGCACTTTCAAGGGTGGAAAGCAGTAATAACATTACCCAACAGTCCTCGATGGGACCCACGTAGCAGAGATATATATACAGCGACTCTGTGGAGTCAAGAATACTGATATAATATACGAAGATCCAAATCACACGGAAGCGATATAGCGTCCGACTACGGACAAGGTGCAAATGGGGCTAAGAGCCACGAAGAATAACCAATGGCGCCCATAACCCTGCCTGTGCCAAGCGGAAGGGTAACCACGCTAACGTCGATCTCAAAACCTGTTTAACAAAGGTGCCGACAAAGGGCAAAGCGAAAACAAAGAAGGAGCGTCGATCTTGAGGCCAATACACGGCGAGGCTAGAATTGGCGGTCCTCGCCTACATAGGTATGGTGGATCGAGCGGCGGCAAAGCACTAAACAACCTATAGAGACTCGATACAACCGGTTAATCGAGGAGGGTTAAGAAAGACCTATCGGATCCAACGAAGCTAACACCAAGCAAACCCATCCCGCATTTCCCCTCGAGACCAAACGAGGAAGTCAACCGAGGAACTCACACGGTTGGCGCTTTATTTATTCGGTTATAATTGCGGCACTTTACTAGTCGGGTTTAGATAATCGTCGATAAAATAAGCGATGGGCATTTTAGTTAACCATTCCGTTACGTTGCAACAATTACTAATCGTATGAGATAGCATGAGATAAACCCAAAACCCAGTTGTTGGTACTTTTATTCAGCCAATTCGTTGTAGTTGCAATACTTACTAGTCATATACAATTGTCGCATGGCGACAACCAAACAAGCAATTGTGGGCAGTATTAATTAGCCATTCCGTTATAGTGGAGCTGATTACTAGTCATTGTAAGTCAAATTTTATAGCGATAAACTTTAGTTATGCTTGTCTATGATCGAGATCTTGTGCTCCAAGTCGTCCATATCCATGGACACGGCTTTCGAAAGTTTTACCGGCGGGTGCACCAATAGCAACACACTCGATCAACCTCGGAAAAACCAAATCAAAACCCAACGAGGCTTTCACATTGAACAATCACAGATTGAAATATTTGGGGGCCACCCTTTGAGTAGAACCATAGCAGTAAGCTAGCTCGAGACGGCCTCAAGGTTAGCGCCAATGGTCATGGCGGGAACCCGAAGTGTGGCTGGGCTTGTCGACAGCGTAATCACTCCGCCTTCCTAAGCGACAGTGTGCTCCTCGCACAATCGTAAATAAAGCGGTAAACATGGCATAAGTACAGGATCGTAAATAAAACCTCAAACTAGTTTGTGGCCCCAAGAAATAAGAATGAATCAAGCTCTGGCTCAGGGGGGTCCCATATACCTCCCGGATGTGGATAGCGCAAATCAAGGAACAGGTATCAAGTACTCGGGGTCTTTCGGGACACAAGTGGGCGTTCGGAAACCAAATATTATCTATCACCCACCGATGCCTCGCTTATTCAATTTTAGTTGTTAAACGAAAGTAAAGTGACGATAAGTAAAACTAGAATCATCTCCAACATCAACATGCGGCAATACATCAACAACTGTGGCATTGGCAACACGCGACAACACTTGAGCAAGCGACTACGACACGCAAGTCCAACTAGCTACCAAACAATGGGTAATAGGATGTGTCCAAGGCAATATACTACATAGGGATATCAAAGGCGAAAAACTAGAGCATAACACAGATAGCAATAGATCAACAGGAGAATAAAGACTATAAAATTAAGATGGGTAGAAAGGGGAGATGCTGCTTCGAAAACATTGTCGAAAGGATCATCCGAAGATCGGGCGAAGCTCACATCAACTCAACGGCCTTATCCGCGAAGAAGCAAAACACTAGAAGAAACACCGGATGCACTATTTAATTCTAAGGCAAAAGATCGGCATGATGCATGCATGGTGAATGACATGGCAAGGTGCGGCAATTAGGTCAATATTAAGCGGAACCGGGTCCCGACAATTAGTTAGATGGTTCCAGTTATTTAGAACCCCGCAATTTAAATGTTGTTTACATGGCAAAAGATAAGATACCGGTTCGCTACTCAAGTTTAAATGAGGCCAATATAAGGCTAGATTTGCCCGCATATGGGCCCCATATTTAGTTATTAGGTGAATCGGCATAAGGCCCCCAAACCATAGATATGCATGCAAGAATGACAATTCAATATGCAACAAGTTGTTATGATGTTATAAAATAGGGTTTCGAGAAGGGGTTCACACATTAGGGGCTCGACGATCTTGGGTTCCGGGTTGGTCGGTCTGTGGTCCGTGGTTGACGGTTCGACAGGGTCCAGGGTTCGACGGTCCGTTCTCGGCCCCGGGGTCGTGCTCGGATATCGGGGGTAGTTCTTGTCGCGTCCGGGATCTTCGGGTCATGTCGACGATCATGGCGTTCGGGAAGATGTACTCGGCGTTCTACGGTTCCACGTCGACCTTGGTTCCTCGATGGAGAACTTGGTGTGTCCGCGTCGGGGTTCTCGGCTTCGGTCGCCGGGCGTCAGTCTTCGGGACCTCGATGTCCGGGAAGCAGAACTTGGTTGGTGTCGGGGCGCAGATCTTGTCGCATGTGGTCTTCGGGTCCGGGGTCTCGATCTCATGCCGATGATCTTGGCATCCGAGTCCGGGGTTCTTGTCGTACCATGCCGAAGTACTAGTTCGTCCGCGGTGGCGTGCATGTCGAAACGGTGGCGATCTAGGCGGTCATCGGGTCCGGGAACGGCTCTCGGCGAACGGGTCGGTCCCATGACGGCGTACTTGGCGTCTAAGAAGATCTTGTCGATCCAGAGTCATCGCCTTCGGGTTCCAAGTCGGAGGCCTTGGTGGTCCCGACTTCCTTTGTCGTGGAGGTCTTGAATGGTTCGGGCACCGATGGCCTTCGCGTGTCCTCGTATGTCGTTCCTGTCCATCTTGTTACCCTTGTCCGTTGATGTTTCCGAAGGTCTTGTTTTCACCGTGTCAGGAGGTAGCCAAAACGAAAAGCGGAGATGCCCGGGGTGTGGAGCTGCCAGCCGACGCCCGTGAGGCGACGCAGTTGGTGGGTCGGGGCCTCCGTGGCGGCGACGAGAGAGGGCACGCGAGGCGAGGCTAGCCGGCGAGAGGAGGTCGGGAGCGCGGAACCCGTCCGCAGGAAAGGCGGGCGCGAGGCGAGGCGAGGCGCCAGCGGCGGGCTGCTCACGGGCGGTGTAGGGCCTGGCTAGCGCGAGGCGGACTGGCTCGGGAAGGAAAACCAGCGGGCTGCGGGGGCCTTGGCGGTGTGGAGGCGAGGCTGGGCGCGGTGGGAGCAGGTGGCGGGCGGCGAACTGGCGAGGCGGGCTCCGGCGCGGCGATCGAGCTAGCGGCGCCGGGGTTCGGACGGCGGCGGAGAAGGCCATGGCGGAGCGGCGGCTTGAGGCGAGGACTCGCGGGCGGGCGGCGGTGGACGCTACTGGCAGCCGAGGTGGGCTCGGCAGAGGGGCTGCCGGGCTGGGCGAGCTCGGCCAGAGAAGGGAGGGTGGAGGCGCGGGAGGGCACCGGCGACGGGGGCGGAGCGGGGGAGGAGGCGTGCGGGCTGGGCGTGCGAGGGAGAGAAGCTCGCAGGGAGGAGAGAGGGGAACGTGGGGGGGCTGGAGGTGGAAGATGCACAGGCAGGTGGGGCGTGGCCAAGGTGGGCCCAGTGGGGGGCCAGACCGAGGCCGAGTGGTCTGGGGGTCACGGGAGGAGGGTCCGCGCGTCAGGGAGGTTAGAGGAGTGGGGGGGCTGGGGAGGTTTTCGGGAGGCTGGGCGTGGGACCTGTGTGTGTGGGCTGGGTCTGGGTGAGGAGAGAGAGAGGTCTAGGTGGAGGGTTAGGATTGGGTGGGGGAGGAGATGGGCTGATGTGGCGCATGGGGATTGATGGGAGTGATGTGGCAGGCTTGGGTGGGTAGAATTGTAGGTGAGAAAAAGGATTTAGGTGGGCTGGATGGGTGAGGTGGCAAGTGGGTAGGAAAAAGGGTGAGAGGGTGAGGTGGCGGTCTGCCGTTGGTGGGTAGGAATAGATTGGGTGGGACTAGGATTTAGCAAGGCTGGTTTGGGGTGGACCGTTTAAAAATCGGGTGTCGTTGGTCGGGTTGGCCTGATTCGCCTACTAAATTAAATATAAATTTTATTTGTTTTAAGCAGCTGGCAACCGATAGCGCCAAACAAAATATTCCGGGACCCGGTTTTGGTGGTTGAATAAGATGGGGCGTTTGGAAAATAAACCGGGGTTTGCGAAAATAGTTTTGGCAAACAATGCATGATGATGACGATGCAATGCACAAATTCAACGCGATTTTCTAGTAGTGGTTTTGCGGGATGCCACAACCCGCTCCAAAGGAAGTCGCTTCCTCCGGTCTCAGGAACGCCTTCAGAGACGCAGTTGCTTCCACCGGTCCGCCGGTGCGACCGCCGTGTCGTCGAGAGGATGGCGATATGTCGCCCTTGGCCTTCTTGCTGCCCTCCGCTGAGGCGACGACCTCGTCCGCTTTCCTCTTACGGGAAGGATCCTCCTCGCTAGCGGCGGAGGGTACCTGAGCCACGGTCGGGTGGCCCATCTTTTTCACTCCGGTCCTGCATATCAATCGAATCAATAAAGACAATCGAAATAGGTATGAAAAGTAGGGAAGGGTGAACCCACTCGCTTGGCAACTGGGATGAAGCGTAGCCCTGTACGAAGGCCGGCCGGTTTTTCCAGTTCGGGGCCCAGTTGGCGACTGAGCCCCAGTTCCAGGACGTCGCGTGCCCAAGACACGGACGGCTTCTTCGTCGTTGAGGCGGTGGCGCCTGGGACACCCTCGGCGGGGGCTTCCTCGCGAATTGGAGCCGCTGCGGCCGGAGCCTCCTTGCGGGGCGAGACCGCCACACTCGGAACCTCCCTGTGAGGCGAAGTCGCCGCAGCCGGAGCCTTCCCTAGCCCAGAGACCGGCGCGAATGGCGGAGGCATCGAGGCCCGGCACTTCCACGGTCGGCGTGTCAGCGCGATTGTCGCTGGGGCGCACCTGCCGGCGAGCTGGGAGCATCGGAGCTGCTTTCGTCGAGTCTGGGCGAGGCCATCCTTGACCGTTTTCCTCTTGGGGCCCTCGCTTCCTTTTCCTTCTTCTTCTTCTTGAAGGAGTGTCTGGCGCGAGGTGGTTTCGGGAGCTCGTCGTCGTCCTCATGACGCCGAGGCTTCGCCGCTTCGATTTCGCGACGCGTTGCCGCGGGTTTTCGGACCAGCGGGCGATTTCCTCTTCGGACTCGACCTCGTCGTCCTCATTGCCCTCGCGGGTGGCGATTCGCCACGCCTGGGCGGATGGCCCCGGCTCTCATCATCGAAGGTGGGAGACACCTTCCACCACTTGGAATAGCTGCAATGAATACAAAACAGAATCGAATTACCGCGATGCACACGCGATCGCGAACAAGGTAAGGAAATTACCGTTGAGCCGGACGCTTCAGCGGTGTAGGGCGCGACCCGCCTGCATCCGTACACCGCCTGGTGATCTTCTTCAACGGGAGATAATCCTCCAGCTTCCACTGCCGAGGCAGGCCTTTCGAGTCTCCCGCCCGTAATGATACATGTAGTGGTCGCGTTGGGCGTGGAACGAGCCGCCGCAAGCCAGCAATTGTACAAGTTTATCGTCGAAGGCCTTTCTTTCGGACCACGGATGGCCTGGAGCATCTCGTCAACGACCATCCGCTGGTCGTCGGGGAGCTTGCCGACTTGGAGATGGCGTGGCTCGGAACGATTGGCCGAGTACCGCGGGATCGCCACCTCGTCCTCTGGGGTCGCCTCGGCCACGTAGAACCGTGACTTCTTCCAGTCGCTCGCTGCCTTGTAGGGTAGCATCAAATCGAAGAAACAAGCCTTGGACTTGAGCTGGAATGTCAAGCCGCCTGCGGCTAGCATTGGGCCGCCTGCCTCCTCGCGGCTGATCCGTCCATGGAACAGATCCTGCCACAAGGGAAAGTAGGGCCGGCAGCCCAAGTAGCACTCGCAGAACGCCACGAAGATGGCGAGCTGCTCAATGCTGTGGGGACCCAGATCTGAAGGCTGGATCCCGTAGTAGGCGCAGAAACGCCGGAAGAACAAAGACGTGGGAAACCCTAGCCCCCGCTCGAATTGACTGGTGAAACAGACGAATTCCCTCTCTCGCGGGTTTGGGGTCGTTTCTCCTTGGGATACGATCAAATGGCTCGCAGGATTCCAGCCTCCTCGAAAGAGGCCAGCTGCGCCCTTGTGCACTTGGACCTGCCCCATGGTTCGGTGGAAAGGGCCATGGCCGAGAGGTTGGTTGGAGATCGGAGGATTTCGGGTCGATTGGATCGCGGAGCAAAGGAAGGAAAATGCGCGCACTCGGAAGAAGTGGTGGGCAGTTGGCTCTGCGATTGCCTACCATTCCTCTTATATAGCAGGAGTTACCCGCCAAATCAGGGCCGTACAGCGATGATTACGCCAAAAGTTACCGTTGGATTACCCCAACGCTAGTTTGACCACACCGACGGTCCAACTCCGGTCATTCGCTAGGTCAATCACCACGACCGCGTTCGACCGACTCGCCTAAACGTGACTTGGTTCACGGATTTTCTTCTTCATACGAGAGCCCGCCGACGATTCGACCGATGCCTACTCGAAGCCATATACTCCGACCGCCACTTACGCCCAATCGACGACGGCCTCGGGGACTCGATGGGGATACGCCTATTGGGGTATACTCGGCGGACGTTCCGATCGCCCTGTGGCTGGCGAGTGGGCCTGAATCGGCGAGTGGATTGAAGCCCAGCAAGGTACCGAGCGATCGAAGTCAAGGCCCAGTAGTAGATAGGCCCAGTCGGATTGGGTTAAACGACCATCAAGTGTAGAATCGGTTGGGATATGTAAACCCTAGGGAGGTGAGCCTATATAAACCTCCTATGGGGAGTAGAGACACGTTCCCTCATACACTGAGCGAATCGCCGCCAGCCGAGCTCGCCCATTGTAACACCTCCCTAATACAATCTAGCAGAGTAGGTCTTTACCCTCGGGCGAACTCTGGTAAACCCTGTCTTTGCCCTCATCTCGCCGCAGATGGTCGGCCCTTGCCCTCGTTCTACTACTCGGCTGGGTTGCGTGCGTGACCATTCCCACGACACATTTGTTTCAAATGATGATCACATAAAATAATGAGCTCATATGCTCCTGTTTTTGAATTGTTTTGTTGGAAATGAATCCTATATGATCATGGATGCATGGATGATATGCATGAGTTTGAAACATGATTTTCGGGATGTTACAGCAGGTTTGAACTTCTCTTCAAGAAACCTATTGGATTCAGCTGCTGGAGGTACCTTTATGACCATCACCTTGGGTGCTGCAACAAAACTCCTTGATAATATGATGGTTAATTATTTTGAATGGCACACTGAGAGAGCTCCACATGGTAAGAACGTAAATTCCATGGAAGAAACCTCCTCTTTGAGTGATAAGGTTGATGTTATTATGGCTATGCTTGTTAATGGGAAAGCTCCTTTAGATCCAAATAATGTTCCCTTAGCCTCTTTGGCTGCTCAATAAGAGCAAGTTGATGTGAACTTCATTAGAAACAACAATTTCAACAACAAAGCCTATAGGAATAATTTTGGTAGCAACAAAAATTATAGGCCTTATCCTCCTAATAATGGCAATACCTATGGAAACTCCTAAAATACTACTAGAAGTGCCCCCTCTGAACTTGAAGTCATGATCAAAGACTTTATTAGTAAACAAACCACTTTCAACAAGACTGTGGAGGAAAAGGTTTTGAATGTAGAGAAAAATATTTCCTGTTCTGAAGCACAGTCCTCTTTGATTAATAAAATGGCTGCTAAACCTGAAACCATGGAAAGTACCTTTCCTGCTACTCATTCCATACAAGTTACTATTGATGAAAATGTTAGACTGTTAGCCCACCTTCATGCTAAGTGGGAAAGAGAAGATAAAATTGCTAGCAATAGTGTGTGCACCATCACCACCACCAATATGGATGCCACTAAACCACAAGAAGTCCTTATTCCTCCTCCTACAATGCCTAAACCCAATAAGCCTACTACTAGTGATGCTAAGTTTGAGTTTGATCTTGATGGTTGCAATATTTCTGAAGTGATTATGTTCTTACAAAAGCTTGCTAGAAGTCCATATGCTAGTGATATGCATGTGGCTTTCACCACACATATTACAGATGCTCTTGTTAAAATTAAGGAAGAGAAGTTGAAACACAAAGCTTTTATTCCTAGGAAAGTATAAGATAGTTGGAAAACCATTATTAATATGCAAGTGAATGACTTTGATATCAAAGCTTCATGTGATCTTGGTTCTAATGTCTCTATTATGCCTAGGAATATTTATGAAATGCTTGATTTGCCACCTTTGGAAGATTGTTATTTGGATGTCCCACTTAATGATAATGCTAAGAAGAAAATCATGGGGAGTATTAATGATGTTCTTATTATGGTTAACAATGCTTATGTCCCTATTGATTTCTATGTTTTGGATGTTGCATATAATGCTTCTTGTCCTATTACTTTGGGAAGACCTTTTCTTAGAACTGTTGGTACCATAATTGATATAAAGAAGGCACCATTAAATATCAATTTCCATTCAAGAAAGGTATTGAACACTTCCCTATGAGGAGAGAAGTTGCTTTTTGCCCCTCCTCTGAAAGCAAGGTTTGATGTTAATGCTTATTCATTTGAAAATACTTGATTCTTGCTTCTTGTGTCTAACTTAAAGGCGTTAAAGAAAAGTAATTGTTGGGAGATAACTCAAGAGTTTTCTTGAGTCTCAGAAGTTATTACTTCAGTAATGACATCTCCGTATCTTTTTTGTTTGCTTTTTGTGCCAATAATGACCTCTAATGAGAGGGAAGTAAGATTTGGGGAGTTGCTATCCCGAAAAAGATTTTTGTGCTCCACCATAAAATTTCGTGAGGAATCTCTGTAAGTCAGATTGAGCTGATATTTAGGAATAAATCCCCTAGTGTGTTAGATAACTTTCGTTAGTTCAACACTTTTTGATTGGAGCAACAGAACGTCTTCGAAAAAATCGGTTTCTACCTACTGGTCTGTTTTGACAGATTTCTGTCATTATTTGCATTTGCTTTTTATTAATTCCTTTTTGGGTTCTTTTTGTTTTTTGGGGAGATTGAGCTTTTTGAGGGAATTGATACATTATCTTGTGTTTTTAGTAAAAAATTTGCTGTTCCAAAGCTAAACCTAAGGGTCTATTATCTTTTGAATACAATAATGTTGCTAATGAAGATTGTGTGAAGTTTTGTATGAGGGAAAAAATTCAGGTGTAGAGAGAGAATGATGTAATGAGATGAAGAATGGAAAAAATCTCAAGATTGGGGATGCCACCCCATGTCACCCCAAGAAATATTCAAGAGGTACAAGTGTCAAAGCTTGGGGATGCCCAAGGCATCCCCTTCTTCATCAATAAAAAGCTCGGGTCTTTCTAGACACTTCGTTTTTATTGTTTCATGCACTATTGTGTTGTTCTTGGAGCGTCTTAGTTTTCGTTTGCTTTGCTTATTTTGCTTGAATAAAGTAGTTTGGACCCCCGTTCTCGCTGTGTTGTTTCAAATAAGTTGATTGGTGTTGGGAAGGAGTAGAAAGTTCTTGCTTGGGTAGTGCAAGAGGAGCTTGCTTTGACTGTGACTTAGACTTTACATGTCATGCTAGGTGTTGTTTTGACCTTATGATTAGTGATTATTGTTGTAGCATGACTTGTTCCAAACAATTGGGATTGCTTAGTGTACCTTGAAAAAATCATGCGTTGTTTTAGCATACAAAAGCATAGAATTGTGGTATTCTCCTTTGATGCTTTGTTTGGGTTGACTTGGCACATGCTCACACCATGTTATGACTATGAACAAGTCACCATAGCCTTTATGATCATTTAGTCCTTGACTTGTAGTACCACTCTATGCTTTGATTAGTAATATTTTGTCGCTCTGCATGATTATGACCATTATTGCTCTCTTAGTTGGTCGCTACCAGTCTTTTGCTAGACTCCACTTGTATGAGTAAGCTCTACTCATGCTTCCAACTCCCAAGAAACCAAGTTATTCCAGAGTGTCCACTATAAACTCCTATGCATGGTGTGTTACACTATTCCAAGTATATTCTTGTTTTCATCTACCTTCCAATTAAAAAGTATTTTGTTATGTGAAAACTTAGTGATTAATGCTCTCACAAACTTGATGGCACACTTTATTGTTCTTGCCCCTAATAAACATGAACCATTGTGTCATCTATGTTGTATATGCTTGCACTTATACGTTGGAATTAGCAGAATCGTGTTGTCATGGGGAACACTTTCAATATTGCACTTGTAGTCTGTACACAGTTGATATCATGTTCTTTTATCTATGGATGTCGCCGGTGTGAAATAAAAGGGGAGCTTGTAAGTCCATGGAGTTATGTATGTGTGTTAGAGAAACGCCTGGGCCGCTAGCCTAAGCCATGCCTAATCATGGTGGAAACTAGCAGCATCACCATAGTGACATCTATGAAGCATTCTTCTTATAAAAAAGAGAGACATATTGAAAAGAGGTAAGAGAGGAAAAAACACCGTATTCCCATGGTAAATAAGAAGATTGTTGAGATGCTCATTGTCTGCTTGCCTTGTCATTTTGGTTATGGGATAGCTCCTGTACCATGTGCAAGGGGTACCCTGTTGGTGGTTCTGTATGATACACATGTACTTACTATGACAAGAACTTACATGTGACTAAAGTTGAGTAGCATGAGGTGCGACCCTCGTATTCAAGGGACATGAGATTGCCAACTTATACTTTGTCAAGCATATACTCCATAGTTTGTTCATTTTAAACTTAATCACTTCAAGATGCTTATGATAGGGGCAATGAGGGCTCAAAGCTAACAGGTACCATAATTTTTGGAAGCTCTTTTTGAGACTTGAAATCCCTGCTTCCCTTTATGAAGGGCCTTTCTTCCACTTTTATATTGAGTCTCCACCTTCTATCCTTTAGGAACCAATTAAGAGAGCATAGTTGCCATTCTTAGTTCTATGTGCATTGTCCCAAAACTTATTGATTGATGCATATTGTTGTTATTACTTATTCTTGTGCTATTTGTATCTAGTCACTCTTATGAACTTTGAAGGTGTCCTATACATCTATTTGCTACTCCATGAGGGACAAGCCGATTGCTACTATACCATGTTTTCTGTATGTGAAACAAACAAACGTTTTTCAATGCATGTTATTCATGATCTTTGTTTGTAGCATTTCATGTTGCATGCATAGTTACTTTGTCTTACTGTTAGAACTGCATCTTTCATGATCATGTTTAGAGTTCTTTGATCCCAGCTTTCAATGCTTGCAAATGGTTTGATCTTGATTTTGATGGTGCATGTCACCTCAAAAATTATTCTTTTTATCCCTTACCTACTCGAGGACGAGCAGGAGTTAAGCTTGGGGATGCTTGATACGTCGGAAACGTATCCATATTTCTTGATGTTCCATGCTTGTTTAGTATCTACTTTGCTTTGTCTACACTTTGAGGTGTTTTTATATGTTTTCTGGTACTAACCTATTAACAAGATGCCACAGTGCCAGTTGCCCGTTTTCTTCTATTTTTGGTTCTAGAAAGGCAGAAAATCAATATTCTTGTAATTGGACGGTACAAAAGCCAAAGTCAATATTTTACCGTGGGGAACACGAAGCATGAATACGAGACGGAGGAGAGTCACCAAGGGGCCACAACCCCTGACCGCGCGAGTGGGCCCACCCCACGCCTAGGGGGTGCAATCGCCCTGGCGGCCCCCTGCCTCGCCTCTTCGCCTATAAGAAGCCCCTGATGCCTAAACCCTAAGCACCTGATCAATATTCCACGAAATTGTCTGTAGCAGCCACCACCATCGTACCTAGATCGGGGGGATCTGAAGCTCTTCGCGGCACCCTGCCGGAGGGGAGATCATCCCGGAGGCCTTTTTCTTCATCATGCCAGCCTTCGATATGAAGCGTGAGTAGTTCCACCTTGGACTACTGGTCCATGTAGTAGCTAGATGGTTGTATATCCTCCTTTGTGCTTTCATGTCTAGATCTTGTGAGCTCCGTTCATGATCAAGATCTCATCTATTTGTAATCATGCATGTTGTGTTTGCGGGGATCCGATGGATATTGAGATTACTATGTCAGATTGATTAATGGTTTTGTCTTATTGATTCTATCATGTTTGTGTTATTTGTGATCTTGTATGCTTTCCGTTGTTAGTAGCTATCTTGGCCAAGTAGTTGCTAGTGACTCCAAGAGGGGGTATTTATGCTCGATTGTGGGTTCATGCCTCTATTTAATCTAAGGGAAGTGACAGAAATCTCTAAGGTTGTAGATGTGATGTTGCCACTAGGGATAAAACAACGGTCTCTTGTTCATGGAACAAGTGGATTGTTTACCTTACACACTTTGCTTAAAGCAGTTGTCTGTTGCTTGCAACTTAATATTGAAGGGGGTTCGGATGATAACCCAAAGGTGGAGTTCTAGTCATAGATGCAGTTGGATGGCGGTCTATGTATCTTGTTGTATTGCCCAATCGAATCTCATAGGATCATGAATGTCTAGTATTGCATTGTTATGCCTTGCTCAGTCCTGTCAATTGCCCTGTTGTAATTTGTTTACCCAGCATGTCATGTTTGTTTATCTAAGGAGAGCACCTCTAGTCAACTATGGACCCCGGTCCAATCTTTACCATTGATACATCTTCCACGGTTTACCGTTTACTTGTTGCAAACCATCATTACCTTCCACATCATACAGTTAATCCTTTGTTATAGCAAACCGGTGAGATTGACAACCTCACTGTTCATTGGGGCAAAGCCTTGAGTTTGTGTTGTGCAGGTCTCTGATACGTCCAAAACGTATCTACTTTATCGAACACTTTGCTATTGTTTCTCCTCTAAACTTGTGTGATTTGGATGCAACTAACACGGACTAACGCTGTTTTCAGCAGAATTACCTTGGTGTCTTGTTTTTGTGCAGAAAATGAACTATCAGGAAAAATCCCGGAAAATATGCCAAAAATTATATTTCACCAGAAGATCCACGGAGCCAGAAGACAAGATGGAGAGGAGGCCTGGGGGGCCCACACCCACCCCAGGCGCGGGCCCACCACCGGCCGCGCCTGGAGGGGGTGCAACCACCCCAGGCATCCCCTCGGCCTCCCTCTGCGCCTATAAGTTGCCTTTCAACCTAAAAACCGAGAGGGGTTCGATAGTTTTCCAGAGAGAGTTCCGCTCCGCCACCAGAAACCAAGATTCGGATCCAAAAACTTCGTTCTGACACCCTGCAGGACGAGGAATTTGGAGAGGATCATCGCCATCGTCATCACCAACGCATCTCCATCAACCACCGATGTTTCCCTCATCCATGAGTGAGTAATCCCCCGCTGTAGGCTTGGGGATGGTAGGGATTGGATGAGTTCTATCATGTAATCGAATAAGATCCGTTAGGGCATAGTGCCTAGTATCTCTATTAGTGCTATTTGACTTTGTTGCAACTTGTTGTGCTTAATGCTTGTCACTAGGGACCGAGTGCCATGATCTCAGATCTGAGCTTATTATTGAATCATTATGATAATATTGTTTGTGATCTTATCTGCAAGTTGTGTACACGTATCATTGTCCGGATCCAAAGGCCCCAAAGTGACAATAATTGGGACAACCGGAGGGGATGGCTATGGTATGAGGATCACATGTGTTCATTTAGTGTTAATGCTTTGCTCCGGTGCTCTATTAAAAGGAGCACATTAATTGCCAGCAGTTTCCTAGAGGCCCCGCTGCCATGGGCTGGCTAGACAGAAGATGTTGTGCAAGTTCTCATTGCGAGCATGTATGACTATATTTGGAGCACATTCCTAGGATTGTTTAGTACTTGGATGCTTGTTATTATTTATCTGCAATGCCCTAGATCTTGAAGTTACCTGTGAGCAATAACTATTTCCAGGTGCAGCTGAACTGACAACTCAGTTGTTAAGGCTTGCAAGTATTCTTTGACTCCCCTTGTGTTGAATCAATAAATTGGGTAATACTACCCGCGAAGACTGTTGCGATCCCCTATACTTGTGGGTCATCAGTCTCCAAGTTGCTAGCAACACCTTTGAGTCGTTTCCTTCCTCCTACTGGTTCGATAACCTTGGTTTCTTATTGAGGGAAAACTTGTTGTTGTGCTCATCATACCTTCCTCTTGGGGTCTCCCAACAAAGTGTTCACACACTCATCACAGCCACACCCTATGGTGGCGCGGGTGGCCCCTGGTGGCGCCACCAGGGGGTGTGGTCCCCCTGGCTTCCTCCTTGCCTCACCTCTTCGCCTATAAGAAGACTCCCGACTTAGAAACCCTAAAATCATCTAGCATACATCCACGAAAAGTTCCACAGGGCCACCACCACCGAAGGGGAGATTCGGGGGACATAAGTCTCTATTCCGGCACCCTGCCGGGACGGGGAAGTGCCCCCGGATCCATATCCTTTGATATCCACCACCATCTCCATCGATCTCCACCACCATCTCCATCACCGTTGCTGATTCCCATGATGAGGAGGGAGCAGTTCTTATTCGGGGCTAAGGGCTCTACCGGTAGCTATGTGTTCATCTCTCTTTCTATGCATGATCATATTTTGGTCATGAGCTTTGTAATCAAGTAGATTTGCTCTGCTACTCAAGTGCTTTAATAGATCTCGGCTCTCCCCGCTTGTGTGAAAGTGACAGCGTGCACGCCGTGGTGGCACTTAGGTTAGAGTCTACATAAATACTCAAGTGCTTTAATAGATCTCCGGCTCTCCCCACGTGTGTGAAAGTGACAGCATGCACACCGTGGTGGCACTTAGGCTAGAGTTTACAAATACTTATCATGAGTATATTTTGAATTGGTTGTCTCTATGAAATTGTGGTGTTTGAAGGAACCATCTAGCGCTCAAGGTGACAGTTTGGGGTTACCTAGATGGGGATTACAAACTTTAAGGAGTGCTTTTGTAGCCCTACCGTAGATTAGAGTTATCCAACCGGAGAGTAGTTAAGGGTAGTATCATGAAGAGAAGATATTTATATGAGAGTATTCACTAGTGAAAGTATGATCCCTAGGCCTTATTTCTAAGCATTGAAACACCGTTTGCAACTAGATCTATTACATGTTTGCTTGTTGCCATCTCTATTTCAGATTGCCTTTAGTCTTTTCCTCCCCGTCAAGCTCTTTTCTGGCACCGTTGTCTTATAATCATTATATCACTTGTATTTCACTATCTCTTCGTCGAACTAGTGCCCCTATACATCTGACAAGTGTATTGGGTGTGTTGGGGACACAAGAGACTTCTTGTATCTTGATTGCAGGGTTGCTTGAGAGGGATACCTTTGACCACTTCCTCCCTGAGTTTGATAAACCTTTGGTAATCCACTTAAGGGAAACTTGCTGCTGTTCTACAAACCTTTGCACTTGGAGGCCCAAAAACTGTCTACAAGAATAGAAGTGCGTAGACATCATAAAGATAGGCACAAAAAGTAGCAACACCGGCCAACTAGAGTAGCAAGCGCTCCAAACTGTGATAGCAACACCGTCCGCCATCGGTAGCATCCCTGGCATCCCCTAGGAGCATCAGTAGCAACAACACTCAGAACGACAAAACCAAGTCAGTAGCGAGGCGCTGCGACAGGGGAGGAGGTCGGAGGCGGATCAAGGCAGCGACTCTGATGACGTCTTCCCGACGAAGCAAGGTGGTAGCTATAGGCGCGAGGGCGTGGCGGCGTAGGTCAGAGCGCGACGATAGTCGTTCTAACGATAGAGCTTGGTGGGGACGTGACTGCAGGCGCCAGGGAGCAGGTCGATAGAGCTCGGTGGGGATGCGGCTGCAGGAGCGAGGGCTGCAGCGCGAGGACGCGGCTGCGCAGGTACGGAGCGCGGACACGACAGTACGGTGCAGGCGCGAGGGCGCAACAGGACGGCGGGGCAGCGCATGCGCGGCTGGCGGCGCAGTCACGAACGACGTAGCGGCGCAGTCGTGGACGGATGAGGCGTGCGAGCAAGCAGGAGTACGAGAAAACGATACGTTACCGGGCCCCACCATGAACGCGCGTTACGGTTGACCCAACGACCCGGGGATCAAATTACGGGATCTCCAAGGGAGGAGTATCATTTTGTTTTCATTATTTTCATCATTCTTTTGCTTTCTTCTTGTTCCTCTAGTTGTGAGCGTTGTTGGTCTCCATCTGCTCTGACCTCTCTACCTCCTCTCCGACTTTGGAGCCCGTCTTCGTCTTCTATCTCGCACCATCATATAGTGCACCATACTTCCTTTGCAAGCACACAGCCAGGGCTTCTTCACTCGCTAATAAGTTTTTACTCTAAAGCCACTAGGAAGCTCATCACACATTGCCATTGGACATCATGTGTCCCAACGACCAACACCTTGTCATCGACACCATTCAACTACATCCTCTCCCCTCTCTCTCCTCTTCTCTTTTTTTCAGCATCTCTTTATCCTACTTTTCATGTGTTTTCCTTCTATGCATTTATTAAAACTTTCGCAAATGGCCTCGATGTAAGAGGTGTTTTCTAAGTCAAATATTGCATGTTCATGTGTTATTGTACCAACGACAGTAAAATACAACCATTCATTATAAAGCATGCGTGGAAGGTTTCTCTTAACAAAAGCATGTTTACTAAGTTCAAAAAGTATAGCATATGGCTGTAAACTTGACACGGGTGTCGGGTGATCTTCGTGTCCAAGGAATGCAATTCTTGTACCTTTATAAGTGATGTTCACTTTAGGTATATACCGTAGCTAACTTTCTCCTGGAACAATGTGAACAACTTGATAAATGAATACTTTTTTATGTCGTTGTCGTCTTGTGGATATGAGGAGTCGATTGTTGTTCTATGTGGGTATCTCTCTACCTTTAAATTTAAACTACTCCATCCGACTCATATTAGTTGATTTCAATTTGGATGTATCTATCACAAAAACTTGTCTAGATACATCCAAATTGGAGTCAACTAATATGGATCGTAGGGAGTAACTTAATTACAAGGAAGGTCGAGCAATTCAATAGCTAGCCCATATTTTCTCCAGCAGTCTAATCCTCCCAAAAGTTATGAGACACCTCACTACAATACGAAACTACGCCGACGGCCGGTCGCTACACCGACGGGCCAAACGTCGGGATCGTCGGCGTAACCATCGTCCAGGCCAACCCCGTCAAGCAGCCGTCGGCGTAGAATTGTCCTCGGCGTATTCTATGCTACGCCGACGGCTGCCCTCGGCGTAGCCTACGCCGACGGCTGGCCTCTGTGTAGCTATTTTTTCTTTTACCTCATTAAACTTTGAAAAATCATAACTAAATCATTCTAATTTGTAAAAATACAAATAATATATCAAAATTTGTAGAAAAATAAGATCTATCTATCTACACTCAAATATTACACATTTGTTAATAAAAATTAAGTGAAACATAAAACATTATATATAGTTTAAAACGGGCATAAAAAATTCAAAAACGATCAAAACAATGCGAAACCTTCACGTGGTGTCATATTATGTGACATAGTTAGAAGAAAAAATATCAAACTGGTATATTGATTATGTCTCAAAAAACCCTTCACAAAATGACCTATCTCATTCGAGGTTTCTTGGCTTTCGGGTCAAGTGACCAATATTATGGTTAGAATCAAGGCATAGTTTGTGATAATCTGCCCATATTGTGCATATATGTGCATCATGGGATGGCGAACAATATTGCATGAGGAAGTTTTCTTTTTTGTCGCACCAAAAAGCCATTTTCTATTTTCCGAGCACAAAAAACGAACGGTTTTGTGAAGCAACCACCAAATGGCTAATTCAAAATGCTACCACCACATTTTACAAAAATACTAGACCACCTTATATGGACAATGACCCAAGCAGGGGGATATGAAACCTTTCCGTCCACCTCTGGTGAAAAAGACAAATTTCTGCCGAATCGGTAGGAAGTGGGTCAGATATGAACTACAGGTACATGATCCGATGCTCATATTTTTTTACAAAAATCATTTTTAGGTTTACACTATGCTATTTTATCAGAGATCCACTACAAGTTTATCGAGGATCAGCCCCGAGCTATCTCATTCGAGGTTGCCAAAAGGCCATTTTCCATTTTAAACGGGCAAATAAAATTATGGCTAGAATCACCATATAATTTGTGATAAGTTGATATTGATATCGTATTTGGATTCCTCTCATTTTTCTAATCAATTTAGACATATTATTTGTCGAATTCCGATTTACGGATTTAAAGATATTAATTATTTCATATTAAACAGAAAAATACAAAAAAATCATTATATTTTTATTTCAATTTAATAATATTTTTAATTATTCATTATTGTTTACTTAAATAATTGTTTGTAATTTCAAAAAATACAAACATGTGACATGATGATATAAGAGTTAATAGGATTGATACCATAGTATTGACAATAATGTATGAATTACATTGCGGAGACAGATTCTGAAAGAACGAGAAAGTTAAGCGTGCTAGAGCAGGAGCAGTAGTAACGAGTCAAACAATTCAAAGATTAAAAAAATTAAGAAAAAATATATTTAAAAAAAAAAATTTGCAACCGGCCGACAGGCTATGCCGACGGTCGGCGTAGCGTATGTAGACGGTATTTTGATATGCCGACGGCCTATGTGTGCTCCGTCGAGGAAGTCCTTTGCCGAGGAGGCTACGTCGGCGTAGCATACGCCGACGGCTTTTTGCCCTCGACGTAGCTTGCTGTTCCTGTAGTGCCTCCACAAAACAGGTAGCCATGGGACGTCGAGGTACTAGATCTAGTTGCTCAAATACACTACCATTCACTCTAGTGATAGCCACATCATGTTTAGTTTTCATATATTTTTGTTCTGATAAAGAAGTGATGTCATTATAACTCTCTGGCTGCAACTCGCGCCTCTCTGAGCATGCTAAGAAAACACATATCTAAAAAAATAGAGAACCAAGATGTGAGATTATGTAGCAAAAAATTGAATGAAAACTAATCATACTCATTTAAGCATTGGTATCAATAAATACACATATATCCTGCTACTTTTCACATAGCTGTATAAAGTTATGTTATATACCATATAAATTCTGGATATTGACTCTCCTAAGCGGAAAACATATGATTCGTTGTAGACTTTCACAATTGCAAAAATATAGAGAACAAAATGATAGTTATACATTATATCTTTTCTGTATGGTTTTACCCTTGGAGTTTGAGAATAGTAAAATGTTCATCACAATGAAGTGAATACCGGTTTGGTATTCCATGGAAAAATCCACAATCATGTGCTCCCTTCGACGCGAGCTTCCCAAACAAACCTATGAGCGATGCACCGACGATGCCCTTCCCGTCTCGGCCCCTACTACCGCCGCTACATGTGGTCCCCTGAACACATGTAGAGGCGGTGCTTGACGCGGACGCGAGCGACTAGAGTGCGATAGGGGAGCCAAATGAGAGGGAGGAGCTCGAGCTAGGAGGATAGATGCAGTCCATGTCGAGGACGTCCATGATGGGTGATGTCATAAGTCGTTGAGGATGGAGCTAGCCCGGAATAAGGTGAAGGCCAAATCCGTGACGCGAGAGCTGGATGTAACACAAGCTAACGGAGTTTGGCGATCGACCGATGGAGCGAGCGGCCGAGAGGCGAGAAGGGAGGTGTGTTCTTGACATCAGCAGATAGAACATCGGCGGCGACACTATAAGATTCCCCAAGAATCGGGACACAAAAGAGTAGAATTAGATTTTTTTCATTTGCATCTCATGCATCTGAAAATATGGAGAAATTTCGTGTTTTCAAATTTAAATGGCAAAGTGATTGAGATTTCTATCTTGTTGATGAGTTGGAGTTAGATCATCACATGGTTGCTATAAGTTTCAATATAATCCTTATGAATTTTAAGAATTTGGGGTTCGAAGCAAAGACGAGTCGTTGACTCACACCACATTACATACTCACAAATAATTAACTCAAATAAAACTTCAACAGTAAGTAAACATTTGGAATCAAAATGGACTTTGAATCTTACGTTCAAATTGAAATAATCACAACAATAGAAATAAAATCCACAAAAGGAAAATAAAAATACCATAATGATCATAATAATATTCTTATTATTAAGAGTATTTTTTCAAGATTTTATTACAAGAAGAAATGAAAGATAAAATACAAAAGAAGAATAAAATCCTATACAAAACTACAAGTCCTATCTACACTACAATCTTCTATTCTTCTTGTATCTGCAAGACAAAGGAAACAAAACCAAAGGAGCATGCTAAGGAAACACTGGCATGTAAACTAACTATACTAGCTTAAGCAGAAAATTGAATGGAAACTAATTATACTAGCTTAAGCACTGGCATCGATAAATACACATATGTCCTACTACTTTTCACATATAGCTTTATAAAGTTATGTTATAATACCAGATAAATTCTATGATTAGTTGTTAACTTTCATAAATGAAAAAAGTATACAGTAAACAAATCGACAGTTATATATTATATCCTAGTCAATATAAGATAAATGCAACAGAAATACTCCATTGTCAAAAGAGTACCTATTTTTTAATCAAAAGAAAGCTGTTTTTAGAAGCTTATCCAGGCGAAAAGGGTCTCCTCCTATAAAAAGAAGCCCAAAATCGTGTCCGAAAACTTGAAAAAAAATCTCAACGCTGGCATCCGCAGACACACACCAGAAGCCGACGCGCACAGCAACAGCAGCACACAGGCTCCAAGCGAGCGCAGCCAAAGAAAAATGGCCACGGCCCTCTCCCTCAGCGGCGGCAGCGGCGGCGGGTCCCTCCTCCGCAGGTCCCCCGCCTCCGCCGCCTCCGTGGCGCGGTGCTGCGTGGTTCCCCGCTCCTCGCGCCGTCGGGCCCCGACGCGGCGCCTGGCGGCGTCGCGCGCGGACGACTCGCAGCCGGCGCCGTTCGAGATGACGGTGGAAGGCGCGCTGAAGCTGCTCGGGGTAGCGGAGGGCGCGTCCTTCGACGAAATCCTTCGCGCCAAGAACGCCGTCGCCGCCTCCTGCAAGGGCGACCAGGACGCCGTCGCCCAGGTCACCCCTCGAAGCTTCTCCTCCACTCCATTTTGTTCCCTTTTCGCGTTAGCTCTTTCTTCGAGTGAGAGCGATTCTATAAAGGGTGATTTGATAATTCCAATGAGCTGCTAATTTAGGAGTATTATTAAAGCATGCTTCGATTATTCCGGCGCGTTTCTAATTTAGGACGAGTAGCCGTCTTGATTAATTGGTAATGGCAAGAATGGCGATGCAGCTTTACTTTCATGATCCGAAACAAAATCTGGTTACAATCTACTTCCCTACATAGAGAAGACCTTAGTTAGATCATTAATTCGGGCAATTTGGTGGATACTGTATTCATTGTTCCCGTGTGATGAATCAGGCCGTTAAAACAATCTAGTTTCGGTATGCAGTGCGTTAGCTTATAGATGTTGCCTTTTGTATATTTGTTCATATACCATGATGGAGGTGATCATATGATAGCACGTGCTTTCAACCTCGGACTTATGACTTGTTCATACGAAGGAAAGGAGTGCAAAATTTCTGCATCTTCATTTCTACAAGTTATCCCTGCTCAATTTTTGTACGCAACTCCGTGTGAATTTTGGATCTTTGTAACCTTACTTGTTCCAGTAAACTAGTTGTGATCCGTTCTTGTCTGCTTGTGCAAGTTGTCCTCTTTGATAAGTACTCTTGCTTGAGGCTGTTACTCATGTCCATGCCCAACTTCTCAACTGTCTATGTCAAGACGGTCTCATAGACATAATTGGGACTCCTACAAGAAACAGAGGACACTAATTAGTTGGCAGCATATGTCTTTAGATGATCTAACATATTTTCTGGCTTTCAGTATCATATGCGTTGCTGACACCATTTCTTGTTTCATTTCAGGTAGAGGCTGCCTATGATATGCTGCTAATGCAGAGCTTATCACGGCGGAGGTCTGGCAAGGTTGTTGATAACAGCATCCGCTATGCTGATGTGAAACCTATCAAAAGTGCAGGATCAGCCCCGCAATGGATGCAGTCAACCTTGAAGAATGTGCCTGTGACAATTGAGGCTCCATCTTCGAGCAGCTTGGGCATCCAGTCATCCATTTATGGGGCACTGATGGTTCTCACTTATGCTAGTGGAACCTCTACGTCTTTACCGTCAGCGTACACTAGCCCTGATGTGCCTGGAGTTATCCTAGCCACAGGATTCGGCGCTTCTTTGTACTTTCTGACAAAGAAAAATATGAATTTAGGTAAACTGTTCTACTTCTGTGTTACTTTCCAGTTTATAAGATCTGATGCTTTACATTTTGTCCTGTACGGACATTTTCTTAGTTTCTGTACAGCACTGGTTTAAGTCATGCTAGTTTCTGAATGAGAACCAAGAAATACTGCTACATACTTGTTTTGAAGTTGCAATGTTTCCTATATCAACAGTAGTATTATCAGTTACATAGTTGGTAAAGATAGTTCTGATATTCAGCATAGAGCATCTAATGCTGTTAGTGGCCTTTATTGTTCTCTGTCTTTTAGAAGCACTATTGTCATGGTAGATTTCTTAATAACTAAGTTCCTGCCTTATATGTTTGCTCAATTTCTTTCAGTAACTACAACATAAAAAAGCATGGGGTGAAGCATGTAATTCAAGAGATTTTTGTTAAGAATAGGGCAATGCAAACTGTAGGTACTTATGCTAAGAAAGGCCCTTGATCCAGAACCACTTATAATCCTTTTTGGCTGTAATGATGTGTGAGGAGAGATTAATATCATTAGGTCATGCTGGTTAGAAAGGTGGTTGGTATTGTTGTCATAGTTAGGTGCCTGTACTTCTCATGCAACATCAGCCTTTTATATTAGGTCAGCAGTTTCCCAAGATTCATTGTTGTCCTGTAGTGTCTGTGCCTTTGGACTGTATTGCATACGGACTATTTTACAGTCTTTAAGGTGAAAGTAAGAGTTAGTTCAGAGATAAATGCCGTGCTGAAAGTTTGCAGGGATTTCAAAGAGATATCTTCTCAAGCAAATTTTGTTCTTCAGCTACTTTAGGGACAAACGAACTGTACTATGTACACAGTTTTTGAGTGAAAACATAACATGTCAAAACGGCGATTTGTTCCTTCAGAGTAGAACCAAAGATCATAACGCTTAGAGGACCGTAGGTTGAAAATCTTTCATGTGATTATGAGATGAGCCTGCTAGATATTCACCATCCTTGTGTATACAGTTGACTTGACATGCAGCTATTTCATCACTTCACTACCTTTTGTCCTGGATATCCCCTCGACAAAGTAGCGACTAGCTAGTGGCTGAACATGTATGGGTCTGGCTGACATAATTCCGCAAACCTCCAACCTGCTTTTGTGCCCGTTATGACACTGCCTACGTGTGGGAGGAAACCATGTCCAGTAGTTCAGTGCCTTGATTACTGCTTCTCTTCTGTTGTGCCAACCTCCTCTTCTGTTGCGCCAACCTTCCTGCTTCTACTTAGAATGACATGAACGTCTTTTGTGGTCCTTCATGCAGGCAAGGCGGCATTGATCACGGTCGGGGGGCTCGCGGTGGGCGCGACGGTCGGGTCCGGCGTGGAGAACTGGCTGCAGGTGGACATCGTGCCCTTCCTGGGCATCCACTCCCCCTCCGTCGTCGTCACCGAATTCATCCTGATCTCGCAGTTGCTGGTATCGCTGTTCGTTAGATAGGATCTTGGGAGACCAAGCTGTGAGCTGGGCCTGTAATTAACTTGGAAACGGGGCATCTTTTTCCAACGGAAGATGATGCGAAGCAGCTGTATATAGCGAACATTACAGCCACGTTTCTGTCCCGTATTACCGCAAATGATCGCCTGTATCTAGTGTTGTTCATCTCAGTTTCATGTTTCGGCTTCTTTCGCGCGGAGTGTGGACTGGGAATAGCTGCTTCAGACTGGCACCTTACACTGAACTTTCGTTGCAGCAGCTAAGCTTCGTCAGTTGAATCAGTAAAATCTACTGTAGTACTAGCTCTTTAATCTACGAACACTCTGGTCGTAGTTGAAATTTTCGCAACTCTGGTGTAGTTCGACGATACTGTATCTGTATCTGTCTGACCATGATGTTTCAGTTGGGATCTGGGCGTGGCCTGAGCCAAACCTAACCCAGTAATCCTGTTGGATCACTGTCCCAGCTCCGTGCGCAAATTCCCGGTCAAGTTCGCCGCACCGCACGTGCTGCCCCGCTGTGCCAGCCCTCCAGCATCCATCCAGGGTCAGAATCCGCGTGATGGCCGGGTCATGTGATCGTGTCGGTACCATGGCCTTGGTCACTGTATCTCTCTGTATCATAAAAACCATGAACCTGATCAACGCCATCCAGAGGCCAGGGAGTTTGTTTCATGGCCCCCAGGTCTTTATGCCGCAGCTGCTGCTGCCAATAATTAGGGGCAGTTCTGAACCTAACAAGGCCAATTCATGCACCCAACATCTATCTTCTCAGTGTTATGATGCCTCCATTTCCAAACCAAAAAGTGAGGAAGAAGAAGAGATATGATGGACTATTGCGAAAGGATGTTCTGGACAAATTTACAGCCACCTGTTTCTCTCATGGGAGGAAGAGAAAAGGGATAAGAATGAAAGAGGGGGGAAAAGGAAGAAGAGGAGATTGCATTTCTAAGGAATAATCTAATCTTATACCTTGCCTATCAGTACACTAATTACTGGGTGGAGGAGGAGCCGAAGCATTTTTTCACAGCAGGAGGAGCTACAGCCTAGATCCTGGCAGCTGCTTATGTTTCTTTTCTTGGAAGCTTCTTCTTCAGTAGGTGCTGCTTAGCATGGTGGGGGCCGAGAACGGCGCGAGGGAGTTGGCAGGGACGCTCACGCCGCCCCCTCGGACCGACACCGACGGGCTCTTGCTCCACCCCGGTTTGCTGACGGCGCTCGCGTCGAGGAACACCACGACGACCGTTATGTCATCGTGGAAATGGCGCCTCACGCCGCGCTCGATCTTCTTGAGGTCCGAGTACCTCATCTCCCTCTTCTTGGCCGCTTCTTGCATCGCGGCTTTAACCAGTCTTCGAGCAATCCCCTGGGGAAAAAAATTACAGGTTTTCTTAGGAACGGATGGAAATGAACTCATGCCAGAAATTGTCCTATGGATGACATGCAGCTAAAGGATTTTTCATTGAGAAGTTGCACTAAACTTGCTTGAAGTACCACTCACAGTTTATAATAGAAAACCAGCTTTGAGTAAATAGGAGGAAAGTAGTCTTTGCTAAGTCCAACTCTCAGGGACGCGAGAATACGACAGCAAATATATTATGATGTAACCAAGCTATCAGACCAATATTTACGACATTGTGAATGACCCTAGGACTTCAAGGCTCAAAGGTGATCAAAGTAAATGTTCCTTTCATGCTCTTATATATATCTAATGAAATGGAAGGATAAGCAGCCTTGGGAAAAAAATGCAAACTAGAGTGTAGGAGAAGAACACATACATTACGAGGACTACTTTGGACAAGGTCAACTGCGTCCTGATTGCTGAGGTGCTCCCATAGCCCATCAGAAGCAAATATAACAAACTGATCATTCGGTTGTAATTGGTGTACAGCAATTGCAGGCTCAGAAGTAAGAATTGGCTTCTTGAAGGTTTCCCGGAGCCGAAACTTGCTATGAAGGGGTGTTCGGTTATACTCTGGTTTTTTCAGATATACGTCTCCGATAGATCTCGATATCTGCAGAATACGATCTTAACTCATAAGTTAATATTCTTGAAGTAAAAACAAATGAGTAACCTACTGTATATTTATACCAATATAAGTACAAAAGAGGATAATAGTTACAAGAATCTCATAAATCTATTTTGCATGCGAATTAACATGGCATGACAAATAAATCCCTGAGTAGCACTAACTGATGGTGTTGACAGTAAACCATAAAAATAAGAACCAATGAAGCTGAACATGTGTGACTGTAAGATTCTCCATTTTACATAAAGCATGAACATAAAGCTAACCCGGTCATCCTGGAGCACAATATATATGACCAAATCTTACCACATATTTACTTTTGAGATATAGGTAGGGTTACATCATGATGCTGCAACTATAATTAGTGCAGGTAACTTTAGCTCTGAAAACAGGGACTTACCTAATACCTAACTTAGAAAAGGTAATGCAGATGCAATAGTAGTTATCCACACTCCACAATGAGAAAAGTGGAGCTGTAATGAGATCGACAGATGATGTCACTTTTTGTGCTGACTTCTAATAACATATCAATTACCTAGACAAGTCTAAATCTCCAGCGACAGGCTAGTTACTTGATCTTACGCATCTAACAATACAGAATTTCGGGGGTACCTGGATGAGACCCTTCACACGCCACACGTTGTGTTTCAGAACCACGATTTGTGGATCATCAGGATGTGATGACTGTAGCTCCTGCCTAACCTCCTCGTAGCACACGTTGTGCTCCGCCGATAACTGCATCGCCACAACCTCACCGGTCGCCTTGACAATCCTTCCGAGAACCGCTCGCGAGTCGCCGGAATTCGCGATATAGAGATTTCCTGCGCAAATTACGCCGACCAGGCAACAAGAGCCTACTGCTGCAATCTGGGGCTTTCTAGCCCATTCCTTGCTGACTACAGAAAGGAAGCCATCCTCGGTTGCTTGGAAGGCTTTCCGGATCACGTCTGCTGACATGCACTTGTGTTCAGATGCAAATCCTGAAAAAGAAGATAGCTTATCAGACACACATAGTATAAACAAGCAACACAACAATGTCAACAATGCATCATCAGAAGACAGAAGCAAATACAGGACAAAACAAGAAACTGATGCCCTCTTCCTAGACTTGATAAACTATCATATCTACTGAACCAACAATTTCTTCTTTTGTTTTTACAGAACCGAGTAGTACAAAACTACCAAAAAAGTTGACATTTGATAATCGCATCATCATAAGCTCCTCCTGGACTTGAAATGAAGGAAAGAATCAGCAGTAGCTTTCACATAAGCGCCTCCTAGAGTTGAAAAGAAGGAAATAATCAGCAGCAGCTTACTCTTGAGATGGTGGAACATGTTGTCGTTGATGAAGCGGGACGTCTCCGGGCCGCCATGGCCATCATAGACGCCGACGAAGGTGCCCTGCGGTCCAGGGTCGGCCATGGAGAGCGAGCCGGACTCCACCTGGCTCTGGTCCTCCAGCAGGTTATTGGCCTGCACCACCGCCATGGAGAACTCCCCGGTGGCCACCTGGCCGGCGTCCTTGTACCACAGCAGGCCGTCTTGCCGGCCCGCGGAATCCGAGCCCTTCTTGCCCCGCCGTCCGGCCCGAGACCGCGCGCCCCAGCAAGACCTGAAGTAGTCCATCACCGCCGACATCCTCGTCCCTTCATCTCACCATCACCTCCGCGCAGCTCCTCGACGGCATCCCCGGCCTCCGTATGTCCACCGTCTTATCCGCCCTGTCTGTCTGCGATTGAAACCAAACAGAATCAATACGGGTCTAGACCAATTTTTCCCCCTCAAGAACTGGATCGCGGGCAAGGATCAATAATCTGCATCAATCCCATTACCCCACACGCATCCAGAGCACTGAACCAGATCAAGAGAGGAAAAAACACCGAGGCTACTGATTGATCGGGCCAAGGCCAAGAAGCAGCACACGCGTTCGAGGTCTGAAATGGGGCGTGAGGGAGGAGAAAATAGCAGAAGAAGAAGGCCTCACCTTTTTTCTCCCTCCCTCCAAGAACTCCCCGCCGAGTTGGTGCTGGGATTCTTGGAATCTACCGGGCAAGTGACTCAGATCTGGACAGGTAGCTATCTACGAGCTCCCACGCGCACGAACAGCAACGGATTAGCTGGACTGGCGGCTGCTCTGGAGGAGAGGATCAAAGAGAATCAAGCAAGCAAGCAGGAGCTTGACACTGTAGGTGGGTAGGTCTCCTCTACTCTCTTTCTCTCGGTAGGCAGTGGCTCCTCGCCGTGCCCAATCTTGGAACGGCTACTTGAAGGAAACAGCTCAGACTCAGAGGTGGCCTCTCCTCTCTGACGCCGCAGAGAGCTCCAGCTCCAGGTGAGTAGCACGAGCAGAAAACCGAGGGGACAAAAGCCCCATTAAAAGAGAGGAGAGGAGAGGGAGCCGAGGGCCAGCAAGGCAGGGCTTGGCTCAGAGATGGGCTCTACCGATCCTAATCGTCTCGTGTGTGTATCTGTGCGTCACTGGTGGATGGTGGTGGCGTAGACCGCAGGGCAATCCTTTGAGTCAGTTTCCTTTCTTCACTCACCTTGCAAGAAACATTAAAAAACTTGTTTTTAATGCTTATCTCAATTAGTGTGCAGGCAAGGATGATACTACTACTAGTAATCTTTCTTAATTTTTTATACAAGAGTACATTATTGATGAAATAGCACCACTGTTTACTACAGGAATCCCTTTTTTTATTGCCTCCTACTACGTATTAGCTAGCTAGCTAGCTAGTAGTTCTCCCTTGAATGGCCACATTTTTTCAGGCTAAAGAAGAGGTCACATTTCCCAGGCCCATATTTTTCTGATGTACAGAAACACATGGGCGAGGTCGGATCTTCCATATGGGGGTTTTAAAAGGGGATGCATGATTCCATGAAGAGAAGGTCAGAGGAGCCGCATATGTGCAAACTCATCAAATCTAGCCTGGAAAAAGCACCCCTCACATGCTCCGATTAAAGAGGTCAAAGGGACTGCTTTATTTTTCTTCTTCTCCTTCTTTATCGACAGTACTGTTTTCTTGGTCTACTCTGAAACTGTTGTCACCGTTGAACCAGCTGAGCCAGAGTTGAGATTAAGACCGAGTCTTGGTTTAACCCATGCCATATAGCACACTAGATTTTCATCGGAGTTGAAATTTACAGAGGGTATCGTTGGCCACGGCGCTGTGAACCACACCAGGATGTGCTGGGGATGGGTCGCACCAGGTTGTGCTGTCCCTGCCTCCTCCTTCCACTTTTTGGTGCAATTTGTTTTCTTGGCGAAGAAAAAGATTGCTTTAGAAAAATAGGACCAAAATCATTAGAAAATGAATTATGCATTATTAGTTGCTCACTATTAGCGGAGGGTCATGCAAGCTGCGTGATAGCCGACTCATCGACATTTGTGACCTAGTCCCGAGATACTTGATCGGTTTTCATACTTGATAACGGATCATCTTGTGTTGTGACACATGATGTTCTTTGAGAAAATAAAATAAAATACGTAGTACTGTAGTATTTTGTCATGATTTTTTATTGCATCTTGGTCCTTAAACTTGACCCGTGCTCTCACTTTGCTATCCCAAATCTGAAACCCATCGTTCCGGTTCCTGAACTTCGATATGCGCTCCATTATGGTTAAAATCACTAACCGTCGGCAAATCAGCCGAATTTGAAATCGAAACAACTTCGATCCTAAAGAGTGTGTGTGGTTGCATAGGGCGAACATATTGAGTGGCAAACCAGGAACAAATGTCACCGAGGCATATGCATTTACCCTACACAAATGCATGAGCAATCCAGGACGACCCAAGTACCTCACAGAAATTGATTGAGATTGAGATGGATATACGATAACGTTTGATTTGTAGTTTGATCTGAAATATGAAGGACAAGGAACAAATTCTACTCCCTCCGACTTGGATTTGTCAAAATTTAGATAAACCTAGTGTCTAGATTCATTTAAATATAGACAATTTAAGACAATTAATATGGGTCGGAGAAAGTAGTAGCATCTCGGTACCGAGTAATGCTACACTTACGGGAGGAATTTTACGGAATCAAACTTACGGGATGACATGGAGTCACATGGTTGGGTGCAATTTTTTTCCTTCCATGTTTTGAGGATAGCGGACCACAACCAAATCACCAAGTCAGTCCGTAGGTGGAGTCCGTAAAAATCTTTCCGTAAGGCTGGTCATAGTGGGAGTATCATAATACTAGTATCATGCATATGATACTAGTGTATGATATTATGTCTCTAATGCATTGTATCATATAGTAGTATCATAGTAGTGGTATATTTATTGATTATAGAATCTTTATGTAAAATGTGTGTACAAGATTTACTTATCATTATGATTTCTAGTTTTACGTGCTATGATACCTATGACACTCTAACCACCTCTCTCTTTATTAATTGTGATGCCACATTAGATTTTTGCCAAGTTGGCATGCATGATACACCTTATGATACTAGCATTATGACCAGCCTAAGGCTTTTCACAATGGGGATTTCTTAGCGCATTATCCTAAGTGCTTTGCCTATGTGGCATGTCATTTAATAAAGAAAGAGAGTGTTGTTGTATCTTAGCTAGTAAGTTTCATCTCTTGCATGTAGAAAAACTTAGTTAGACCAAGCACACATATTCATAAGACTAAAATCATTAAATGCAACACCACTAAGAAACTCCATCTAAGATAGGAGTACACCCTATTGTGATAGTTGTTTTTTAAGTTTTAATTACTTTTATGAAAACATGCTAAGATACAACCTATTGAAAAAGGGCTAAGTGTAGGATTATCGCTCGGTACCGTACGTCCCTACCGACGGGGTTAGATCTGAAAGCGTGACGCGCGACTTGGGTTCCCGTTAATTTGTTTCCAAGTGGCGATCCGACCGCACGTCGTTTTTAAGACGGGAAAAGAAATGATGGTGTTTATTCGGGGTCAGGGGGAGGAGGATTCTAGAAGACGGGAGTTGTCATCTCCGAAAACAACAAGCGCGCGCGTCATTCCGTGGCATGGGCAGGGGCAGCAATCCATCTACCCCGCTCGAGCGATGATCGTTTGGTTTTAGCCATGAAAAGCAGCTGTGTTTTGGTCGAAAGTGCTGACTGACTGACGGATAGCTAGCGACTGAATCTTGACACTTTTACCAGTTTTACGTCTGCTGCCCGTTGTACTGTCAAAGAAAGACTACAACTGTGACTGTTGCACTCGTTGGTTTCATTTAAGGGGTGTTTGGTTCCTAGCCATAGTTTCTCAAGCCAAAGTTTGGCAACTTGACATATATTTGGTTGTTGCCACAATTTAGGGTTGCCATACTTTATTATTTGTATGGTCCACTTGTCATAGAGTTAATTTTTTGACAACTTTTGCCACACTTTATGAATTTCAATTTTTTAGCCACGCTTTTATGACAGCCACACTTGCCAAACTTAGGCTTGGCAAATATAGCTAGGAACCAGACAGGCCCTTAGAACGAGCGACTGGTTCTACGGTCAAACCAAAATGCACGTGGACATCAAATGTTTTACTGCCTACGTATGCGATTAGGTGATTTGGCTGTCTATGTCTCCAGGAGGAGAGTCGGGAGAACTGCTCTTCCGTTATTTTTAGAAAACATGAGCTAACCTAAATAAGTAGTACTTGTGACAATTTTAGAATTGTACTCAAATGCTTTTGGCTACTCCATAGGTTTTGAGTACTCCTGCTGTTCGGGATTTGTGATGCCGGAACATATTTTGAGTATAACTTTGATCATACGTTTATAGCCACACAAATATGAGCTATGTGTTATAGAAAAGTACTTGATTGGATTCACAAAGTTCCTGGCGGTGTAACTTAACTTTGTGATATGTGATTCTATTCTACACAGATTCTTTTTACTCAAAACATGTTGGGCAGTAGTATAATTTTGGAGTGTGGATTATATAATTATGGGTCTTTGAAAGGTTTTCCGGTGATTAACTAGGACCGAACTGGTTCAGAGGCCACAAAAAATTCATGGTGCTTCATGCTCTCGAAGGATCAGCAGAAATACATGGTTACTAGATGCAACCAATTGCTGATGGGTTCTTAGAATTTCTTCTACCAGGCTACTTGGAGGCATATTAATTGAATTCAAGATGTTTAGATTGCTGAGCATTTTACTTGTTTTTCGATGGTTGATTTTTCTATCAACCCTCTCTAATCCATGTGATGTAAACTTTAAACTTTCAAACTAAATAATAAAAGGGTTGTGTGCATCTATGGATGCAGAGGTCATGGTGAACCCCATTTCAAAAAAAAATTAGAGGCCACAAATAGGCGATCGAGAGGCGCGACTGTAAACCAATCTAGGGTTCCAGCCCCATCGTCGGCGATGTCGTCGGTCCGCTCCGCCACCGTTGCCCTAGGGGCCTTGGTGGCATGGAGGATCACGATCTCTCACAGGTGGGAGGGCTTGTTCTTTGTTTATATAGTTTTTCCGTGTCTTCTTTTGGGTGGTGAAGCGATGGCTATATCTTGATGTCAGAATAAGGCCCTCCTCGTATATCCCCGCTATGATGGTGCGTCTAGCACTGATGGAGGCCACGTGGAGTCGTTTGCAGGGGCGGGCCCAGAAAAAATTACGAGTGGGGGCAAATGAAATGACTGGGGGCATTCCTTCCATAAATTTGTAAAATATGAAGAAATTTCTTCTAAATATTAATAAATTCTAAAGGAATTTGACAATTTGAGTGGGGGCCTAGGCCCCCGCTCAGCTACACTTGGGTCCGCCCCTGGTCGTTTGTCTGGTGGATTTTCTGGAATAATGTGGTCTTTTGGGTTCGTTGGTGTGGTCTCAGGTCAGTTTTTTCTGATCTACGGTGGTCATGGTTGCTACTCTGTTGCACTGATCCTTTAAGGTCTTAGCACGATGACTTTTCATATGTCTACTACAACAAGTGTTGCTACGATAAGTTTTTTTGGGCTCAGGTGATGGAGAGACGAGAACGACAGTGTTACTTTAGCTCGCGCTACTGTATATAGTTCTAGATAGGTGGTCTAATGACATACCCCCTCTGTCTAGAAATAACTTCTAGTTTATGCTTTAATTCAAACTTTATTAAATTTGACCAACTTTATAGATAAATATAATAATATATAGTACATAAAATTGTCAACATTATGAAACTATTTTTTTTTAAGAAATCTAGTGGTACCAATTTTAGTGTCATAAATATTGTTACGTTTTGCTATAAAATTGATCAAACTTTACAAAGTTTGTCTGTGGACAAAGTTAGAAGTACACTTATTTGCGTAGACGGTAGTTTTTTCAAAACAAGAGTTTTTCCGGCGAACAATATTCACTGTTTGAAGTCTTTGAGCTGAAGCATTTTGTGTAGCAAAGTCGTAGGGCATTTTTCCTTTTTTTCTAGAAACGTACGTCATGGGGGTGTGTGGGTCAGAGTCTGCTTTATCTTCCGATCGAGAGTGTTCAGGCCTTTCTGGGTTACTGGTCTCTGAACTTGTCACGCTAAGTTTATGCACATGGCGACATTTCTAATCCGGGCTGTAGTATTCAACTCAGGATCTGTACGTCCTGTGTTGACCGAAGCCCGATCGAGCCGGCCTGTTTGACAGAAGAATCCACTGCATGTGGGGGGTGTTTCGGCTCGATTCAGGTAACGGGCGCGGAGCAAGGGAAGAAAGATACACGCGCTCGATTATGGTACGGCACGCACTAGACCGATTTGTTCTAGAGCCGCTAGCTCGTAGTAGTACTAGCTAGGTTGGGCTAGGCTAAGAGCATCTCCACTCGTTGGGGCCGTATTCAGGCTGAAAACCGGACCGATTTTAGCCTGGACGAATCGCGTTTTTGCCTGGGTATGCCCAGTAGTCCAGTCGCGTACCCAGACCGTGTTCCCAAGTTCGGCTCAATTCATTTAAACTCGGCGAAATATGGGCGAATATAGGCGGAATTTCATTAAAGCAGACGAGGGGGTACATAGTATATCGGTTTTAACTAGGAAAGGACGCCGCCGTAGTCTACGACGGACGCCGCAACTACAGGCCGAGGGGGTGTTGTTGCCGGCCTCGATGTGTGCCACGACTCCGGTGAGAGTCCGCCCTGGAACGCTCCACCAGCGGCGGCGGTAAGCCATATTATTACGCGGCGGCGAGCCCGGCGGTCCTTCGTGTCGGGTGAGTTCCTCGGCGCTCCGGCGAAAAGTGCCTCGAAGACCGGTTGTCGATCCTCGGCGTCGGGCCTTGCATGGCGGCGATAGCGGCCTGGATCTCTCCGGCAAGTTATGGGTCTTCCGTGGGCGCAGAGCCGTCGATCTCTCCGAGGTCATGCCGTCGCACCGGCTGAACGGGATCCCGCCGCCGAGTTTAGCCTAGGGAGGCAGCGTGTCCGCGGGGCCGTATAAGCGCGTCGCGAGCGCCGGAGCTTTTCACCGACTCGCGGCGGCCGCCATGGCTTCCGGCGAGTTGAGGAAGAAAAGCGCGGGCGTTCAAAGTTCGCGGAGTTGTGGTGGTGAGGTTTGTGAAGAGAACGGCGAGATGTACGCCTTTATAGGCGAAGAACGGCGGGGATGTAGCGGCGAGGCGAAAAGTGGAAACGACGGAAGTTAGTGACCGCCGGTCCGTTGAGCCGAGGCGGCGGCAGTGGCGCCAGAATCGGCGACAGCGTGGCCGATGACGAATTGTGCCCGGCGGTCGCCGTGAATTCCGAGGATGACGACGACTCTTCCGTCATTGACTGGCGGGTCCATACGCTTTGATTTTTTTCGCCGATATTGAGTCCGGCGTCCCAGGCGTACCGAAAACTGGTTCGGCACGGTAGTCCGGACAAAATGGCTCAAATCCACCAAAACAGTCCTTGTGTACGCTGATCGTCCGGTCGTCGGACCAAATCGGCCCAAATCGGCCTCGTGGGTAGGCTAGTGGAGGTGCTCTAAGGGCAGCCACAATGTATGGCTAAAAGTAGTTCCATATCCATTATTTGGCTTTTGAAGCTAGTTCTCTACATTGTGGGGCTAGTTCCAAAACCACAAAAACTGGGAACCGGAGCATGTTGCTGCTCCGATGCCAAATCCCTGGCTTGCTAGCTATGGGAGTATTTTAGCAAACCTAGACATGCAGAGCACGAGCAGCTTGGCTGAAGTCGGCGCCTCCAACGGGGACGAGTGCCTAGGACTCGTCTCCATGCTAGCAAGCGAGACGAGCTGTCAATCGCAGCAGCTTCGATCCGTCACGCCACCGCTCGATCCTTCCGCCGCCGTACAGCCACCGCTCGATCTGCCGGTTGTCGTGTCGCTTGGCCGCTGCCGCCGCAGCCCGCTCTCGGTCCGCCCGCCGTAGCGACGCTCGATCTGCCTACAGCGGTGAACTCGCGTGAAGAAGCAGTTGTGGAAGAGATTTTCCGCATTGTTTTATTAAGTGCTGGGACCCACAATACAGATATTTAGCGATGGCAACGTTGGGGGGTGGTAGCCAAATTCTACTCCGTTGCCAAACTGCTCGATCTGTCAGATTTAGCGACATACACGTTGTGGCTGCCCTAAGGCTCCCTAAGTTTGGATTTAGGTAGTACCCGGCTCTTGATAGGCCAGCAGCATGGGTGCTGGGTGCGCGTACTACTAATCCGGTGGCGTCGTCGGGAAAGAGTGGAGGGTCAATGCTGCTGGCGGAATGCGATCTGACGGGATCGGGCTTTTCATCATTTGTTTTGGTTTTATTATCGGTCGCGGGACGTAGGTACGTTGCTTGCTTGCTTGCGCGCGTGGTCCATGCGCACTGCACCCCGTCGACTACCGCCAACTCTGCGTCAAGCGCAGCCGAGGGAGGTGCCAACCGGCCAGCCGAGGACGACACGCGCGAGGGCAAGGCGACGAAGGGAGACTGGACCCAGCAGCACCGGCGTGCAGGGCAGGCCCCCAACTACGAGCGTGTCCCGCCGGACGGGTGTGTGTGGTGTGGCATCCTCGCGTCCTGTCTGCTGGCTGGTTGCTCCATCGTGTGGAACGACTGTGCTCCCCGATGCCCTGGGGTGTCATCTCCGGCACCAAACTTCCTTTGGTGTGCCTATTTTCCTGCTACTACTGTTGTTGCTTTCATCTGTCAGGTTTAAGTATGGGTTCTACATCCTTTGTTTTAAAATATAGTAAGAGGTCGTTCTATCGTCTGGGTCTAGAATCCTAAAATTTATTTTGCAATTTTATCCCTATGCTGTTTGGTTGGCACGGAATTGGCTGTCGTTTCATTTGTCAAATCCATCCAAATATCCCTATGTGTAAACTCAATTCCTATCTCAGACCTGTCATTTCCAAATTCCGGTGGCAGCCAAACATATGGGTGTTTTTGGAATCATATGAATACCTGGATGCCAAACGACCTCTAAGATGTTTTAGTTTTGTAAAACAAATGTAATTAGACTTTTTTAGTACGTAAGTTTACTAAGGTTTAAAAGTAAAAGAAGTCTCTAAAACATCTTATGTTTTTTGGAAACAAAGGGAGTAGATGGCCCACCGTGTATAATCTGGTGCTACTAATTGATGCTTTATTTTTCTAACGAATGTACTACTATATACTACGAGCCTCCTAGTTCTGCTCTTCTCTTGGTGGCGGGGACCGTGGCTATTTGGAGGAATGTTTCTTCGCCGAGAAAAAAAGTCAGTTTTTGATCCATTTTGTTTTTCTCATAACGATAAAATGGTTAGTTTGTTTTCCACATGATTGAATACAGAAAACTCGGCTGGCGCGGCTACGGCTGGTGGGGGCCTAGTGGGCCGCGACCTGGCCGCCACGGGTGTGCGAGCTTCCTAGGGTCTTAGCCGGGCCTGGCCTCCAAGCTCTTGCGCTCAGCCTGCGCGTGAATTTAGATGGGGCTAGATCTTAGTGCGTTTTGGGTCGGTGGTGCGGTAGTCATTTCTGCTGGGTATGCTCTGTGTCCTCGCGTCGGCATCCGAATTTTGGTTTGGGTTGGATCTCAGTGAAAGCTGCGCTTGGCTTTGGCTAATGCTGGTGACGACGTCACCTTTGGGTGTCGTTCCCTTGTTGAAGGCGTCCCGATGATGATCCCTTGGGCCAGCTTGATGGATTCCGTCCCTCTGCCCCAAGTTGTTCCTTTGGGTGGCGTCGCTTTGGGCTAGACTCTCTGGCAGTGTCCTGTGGATCACCCTGTGACCTATTGCTTGTGTCGCAGCCCTTGGATATCGTCGACCTGGCTGCATTTACATGGTATGTCTGCGATAGCTGATGTCTCCTCTAGCGCCTTGGGGGGCTCTGCTAGGGTGGCTTCTGGTCGTAGTTGTTACCGGTGGGCTTCTCCCAATGCGAGGGGAAGATGTTATGTTTAGGTCTGGTCATTGCCCGAGCTTCAGAGGTGGTGGTTGCGGGTCTGGGTGAAAGCTCTGCAGGACCTCGGTCCCTGCCGGCGATGATGATGTGTTCTTTCGCCATTCACCTTCTTGGAGGTGTCGCCGCAATACCCTCACCCCCTCCTTTGGCTCCTCAAGTTTTGCTAGGTTGTTGACCCCATGGGTTGCAGCCTTGGTGTGGTGGAGGCTTGTTGGTGTAGAGTTGGCCGTCATTACTCCGGTGCAACAAGGGTGTGTTGGTTCTAGAACGAGAGGGAATGGAACGGAGTGAGTCCGTTCCGAGAGCATGGGACGGTTCCGACCCTGTGTTCGGTTCGGAAAAGAACGAGGAACGGAATGGTCCCATATTGTGTTCGGTTGGAAGAATTGGGACCGGAACGGAATAGCTATAATGATGCTTAAAATTCTAATAATTTAAGCTTAAATTTAACAATTGTAATTAATGGTAGCAAATATTTATTTTTGTCTTAAAATCTTTGCTAAAAGTACCAAATCATAGAAATCTTTTTTTCAAAATCTTTGCAAAATATACTCAAATTAGAAGACAGCGTGTTTTTGCAAAATTTTGTCGCTAATCATCTCAGCTGATCATGGGTTTTAGGGTTTAGGAACTAATCATCTTAGCTGGATTAGTTCACGAATTAGCGAGCCGTTTCGCGCGGTCCGGCCGATTCGGTCGGACGACCTCGTTCCGCATATTAGAGGAATATTCCATTCCGAGGAACTACCTGGTTCCGTTCCTTTCTTCCAACCGAACGCACGAACGGACGCTAGACGCGGAACGGACCGGTTCCGTTCCACCGAATTCCAGAACCGAACACACCCCAAAAGACAAGACTCCCTCATCTTGGATCAAGCCGGCCCTCGTCGGCTTGACGTTTTATGTGCTTTCTTTTGTTGTGTTTTGTTGTGGGGGCTTTGGACGTGTGTGTGTTGTGTGTTGTGTGTTGTGTGTTGTAACTCGTGTTTGTAACTTCTAGCCGGTTGATGGTCTTTGTTAATTCAAAGCTGGGCTTATTCCGAGCTTTCCATCTTAAAAAATATAGTAAATCTCGTGAAGAAAAAAAAAGATACAGTAAGATACATAGCGCGCCACAGCACAGGAGCATGACCGGCGGCTACCCGTGCCTATGCTCGGTCGTCGCTGGAAGGAGAGGCTACATCACAAAGACCTCTCCCTCAAGCAGAACCCATCACCTGTCCGATAGATCTCTCGTGCCACATCTTGGCGTATGTCTGATCAAAATTTTGCACGTTTTCTTTCTCCCTTCTTTCTTTCACGGATGGAAAAAGTCCAAAACAAATCTTAAACTCATAGCCAAAAGATAAATTAAACCCTGAACTTGTAATCCTTGAAATTGGCACCCTGGGTTTGGCACTCACGGATCGATCGCGACACCGATCCCTCCACAACATGAAACCCAATCACCTGGGGCTTGATGACAGAGCTGGGTCGATTGGGCGATAAGACCCAGGCGTTACCGCACGTTTCGCCTCGAGCTGCTAGCTTCTTGCCGGAGGGGCCCGCAAAATGGCACGCGCATGTACTGTACTACTCGATCTATCATCTTCTTCTCAGCCCGTGATTTGAATCTGGTTCGCCAATCTGTGTACTGTCGTCTGGCACTCGCTAGCTGTTAACTACTGATGGTACGAGCTGGCGAGATGACCGACACATCGTTGTCCTCCGTGTCGTCGTCGTCGTCTGTCGATCTCCGATTCAATCAGGATCGATGTACCGGTCCATTTCAATCCACTCGATCGTGCATGCGCTCCTAGCTAGAAACGCGCCACCCGCTGCGTAGGATTGCGTACGTTCACGTACGTACGCAAGGAGTAATTTAACCGCCGGTAACAATTAATTGAAGTGCATGCATCATGGCAGTGGCTATAATTGAGCTCATCGGTGTAATTACCTTACCTGCTCGGCTTAGATCCATGCATGCCGTGTCGATGATCAGTTCGAGATGAATTTTTTGGATACGCAAACGATGTGACAAGCCTGTTTTCTAGGCTCACAGTAAGTAGTCCTTTCGTTTAGAAATATAAGATGTTTTAAGTTTATAAAGGAGATGTATCTAAACACCTTTTAGTGTATAGTTTTAAACGAATCTAGACACTAAAATATGTCTAGATACATTTCATTTACAAAACTAAAACATCTTATATTTCCAAACGGAGGGAGTACGTTGCATTCCCTTTTTTCTTTTCCTCGATCGAGCTACTAGCTGCTTATTGCGTGCTTTGGATATGGGTACCGTGCCGGTGTGGTACCGCCGACGAGGGGATTTCGTCCTGCTCAATCTCAGCATGGTTCTCCTGGCTAGCCTACCCCTAGTGCGGGCCGGATTTTCCTATTTTTTTTGGAGGTAATGGTCCTAGTGGAACATGTGGAAGAAGCAACCAAAGCAAGCGTCGTCCACTTTTAGGGTTTTTTTGATTTAAATGATTTGCAAGACATAGGAATAGGAAAAGTGTAGGAATAGAATGACATGACACTGAATCCTATAGAAATGAAAAATGCAGTAATCGGTAAGATAAGTTGTTTGATTGCGGCTCCGAAAAGAGGATGTCACGACACGTTCCTTCCGTGTGCTCCACGCATCGGAGCTACGCTCCTGTTCATGGCGGAGATGCCTCGATCTCCCCCATGGCTAGCCCCGGAGTAGCGCGGGTAGCCACGCGTCATCGGACATCTCCCCCACCTACTCCACCCTTCTCTCACTCACTTCAGGTTCAGACATCGCCGACTCCTCCGCCTCTGCTGATATTTGCTCCTCGTTCTGGACTTCCCCGTCGTCTGATGCTGTCAAGCGATGATGATGGGAAATCGGAGGAGGAGAGGGAAGGATCGAGGCAGGGTGCTGGCCCGGAAGACGGCGGAGATGAAGATCAACTCGGGGGCAACTGGCCGCATCCTCCACATCGACATGATTTGGGGTTTGCGGAAGGTCCGCTCTGTAAGGCCCTCTCTCCCTGTCGGTATGAAGAAGGTTTCAGTCTCTGCATTGGATCGTTCGGCCCGATCTGTTTTGGGTCACAAATTTCGTCGGCTCGGTGACCTGAACTCGTTTTCGCGAGTGAAGCGGGGATTGGGGTCGCTCGAGAAGATCTTGTTGGGTCCGCAGACACGCGTGGATGCGACACTGCTCAAGAGCAGCTCCTGCAAGCGAGGGAGGCCTCACAGAGCTTCATCCCCCATGTCGAGGTTGGTACAGGTTTTACGGAGGCCTCTGCTCAAACAGCGTGCAACGGTTCAGATGGTACAGGGGTTCTCGAGGAAGGAAATGGGGGCATCAGTTGGCTTGTTGGATCTCCAGGTTCAAGCAACTCTGCTCTGCAATGTTCTGTGTTCGATTCAGAATCGAGGAACCCAGTAGGGTCGCAGGGGAAGCAGTGGCGGGAACTTGCAGGTTTGGTTCCTTGCGGCCAGAAGAAGAGGAAATTCAAGCTTGTCAAAAGGTCAGAGTTATAGTTGGATGGGCTTGGAATGGGTGGCTCTGAGGATTTGGATGCCTTTTTCCTGCAGCTGTGGTGTTGTCCTTTGCAGCCCATGTGCTGTCCACCACCACAGCCACCACAACCACCATATCCTACCTCCAACAGGACACCTGTCCCTTCCTTTTTAACCAAGGTTTCTTCTGGTCCTAGGGTTTATTCTTCCCCCCTCTTGGTGGCGGCGGTAGTCGAGCTTACCTCTGGTTTACAGTGTTTGGGGCTTGAAGATTTGCTTCCTGAAAAGTCCAGGGAAGAGGAGATGGGAGATCGTGGCAGGGGAAACTAGGGGAGAGGTAGAGGGAGAGGCAAGGAACAAGAGGGTTGGTCTCAGCAGGGAGGGCAGCAACAGTTTCAGCAGAATCTTTTTGAGATGGTACAGTTCAATCCTCAATTCTACCCTAACCAGCCTCCTTATGGTTTCATCCCAGGTATGCAGCCACCTTGGGGTTTCAACACTCCTTTCCCTGCTTTCCCTGGTCAGGAGCCTTTCAATATGCCTTGAAACCAGTGGGTTTCTCCACAGCAATAGCAAGTTCCACAGGGGCCTGAGATGAATGAGAAAAGTAAAGTTCAGTAGAAGACTAAGAAGAAACAAGGGACTAATCAGAAAGAGACTACTTCCCCTGTGATCACTAACAATCAGTGGAACTATGTGGATGCAATCTGCATGTGTTGTGGTGAACCAGGTCACATGCAGAGTAGCTGTGAGAAAATCCCCCTTTGTTTCATTTGTAAAAGCTCTTCACATGTTGTGGAGAAGTGACCTGTGAGGAAAAGGCCTCACCAGATGGCTAGGTATGTTGGTAGTGGAGCTCCTGGTCTGGGTTTCTACCATATTGAGGTGCCTGAAGTGGTTATGCATCCTATTGCATCCACAAAAAATTGTGGGATTGTCTTAATTGAGGAGGGCTCTCTGTCTGCTACTGAACTGGCTCAAGAGTTCTCCAAGATCTACAAGACAAATTGGCCATGGCAAATTAGAGAGTTAGGGGTTGAAAACACTTTTCTGGTTAAGTTTCCTCCACACATTGGAGTGGAACAGGTCATTGGTTACCCCAAGTTTGGTGTGTCAAAGCCTGGTGTTTGGGTCAAAGTTAAGGCCTGGAATGATGACCCAGAGCCAGTTGATTCGTTGAAGAAGGTTTGGGTGGTTATCACTGGCTTGCAGACTAAGTGGTGTGAATGGAGTACATTAGACCAAGCTGTCTCCACTTGTGGCATTCTTGAAGATGTAGATTGGCAGAGCATCTTCAGAAATAATGCTAAGGATGTCAGGGTTTTGGTTAAGTGCAAAGATCCTACTAAACTTCCTGCTGGCAGACTCTTTAACTTCCATGATCACTTGTTCCACCTGGGGTTCACTCTGGATACTACTGTTCTTGCTGTGGTGTGTGATGATGTGCAAGCTAATGGGGATCAAAATGATCAGAATAAAAAGAATACTGATGATTCCACTGGCCAGGGAGATGGAATGAACCATGAGGGTAGTTTAGGAAGTGGTCTGCCCTCTCAGCAATCTAGCTCTAGAAACTTGTCTAAGAATGGTGGTCAAGGTGCTAGCAGAGTTAGGATGGCAGCTAATTCTGATCTGAGTGCTAATGTTGTGTTTCGGTTGATGGTCCAAAAAGGTGTAGTTGACTCTAAAGGAAACTTTATCTGGGACAAATCTCCTGCTGCAGCTGGTGTTGACTCTGAGGTGCAGCAGTTCTGGATGCATGGACAGCATGAGGAGGTGAGTTTTGCTCAGAAACTAGAGTTAGAAGCCAAGAGGAAGGAGGTTGATGGTTTGAAGTTGCCTGATGATATCATGCCAAGCTTTAAAGATCTGGGTGTGTGAGAGAGAGATGACTCCAATATGGAAACAAAAGCTATCAAGAGACAGAAGCAGTGGGGCCCTGTTCAGCCTACTAGACAGAGCACAAGAGTGGATAGGTCTAAAAACATTCTTGCTAGAGTTGTTGACTTGAAGAAGAAAAACAATTTAGAGGTTCCCAATCTGAAAGGTATAATGAATGCTAATCCCTTTATTGTTCTTTCTCCTGTAGAGCCAGAAGTTTTATCTGACAAAATAGGAATTGTAGTAGTGATAGTGTTAATGATGATATAGATGTTAATCTTAGTTTGACTGCTACCTCATCTGGTCATGGGAACTTAGATGAGGAAACATATGGGTGGATTGAAGTTTTACACAAATCTCGGGGAAAGCACCCCAGGAAAAAGTCATTATGATTAGTGTGTTCTGGAATAACAGGAGTTTAAATGCTCCTGGTAGACAGAAATACATAGAGGATAATTTCATTCCTTTAAGAGTAGATTATATTGGCTTTCAAGAGACTAAAAAAGATAGTTTTAGTCATTCTTTTTAAAAAAATCTACTAGGAAATAGGAATTTTGTTTGGAATTTATTTCCTTCTAGTGGCACTGCAGGTGGTATTCTAGTAGATGTTAATTTAGACCTTTTTGATATAGTTGCTTGGGATATTAAATTCTTTTCTGTTAGTGTGGTGGTTAAAAATAAGAATACTGAGTTTGTTTGTAGGATTACTACTGTCTATGGTTCTGCTTATGAGGAAGGTAAGCAAGCCTTTATCTCTGAGTTGCATGAGTTGTTCATTAATTGGGATGGTCCTGCCATGATTGGTGGGGATTTTAATTTGATTAGGTCTCCTGACTATAGGTGGGTAGATAAATTTAATGCTTGGGTGGAACTTTGGGCTCTCATGGACATTCGGTTATCTGGTAGAGCTTACACATGGGATAATAATCAAGTAGATCCTACTATGTGTAAATTAGATAGGATTTTTTGTACTATTGGTTTTGACATGCAATTTCCTTTAGCTAGTGCTAGAGCTCTCCCTAGATTGGGGATTGATCACACTCCAATAATTTGGGATTCTGGTGAACATTGTATTCCAAAAACCTTCAGCTTTAGGTTTGAGAAGTGGTGGTTAGCTAGGTCTGATTTTAAAGATATTGTTAGTAAGGCCTGGTCTCTCAGGATTAATAGTGCTAATCCTATGGATGTTTAGCAAGGTAAATTTAGATATTTTAGGAAATTAGCTAAGGGGTGGAGTATTAATATTGAGGCTGCTATTAGGAAAAATAAGAAAGATCTAATGGAGGAATATGACTCTTTAGATATTAAAGTTGAGACTCAAGTGCTTTCTGATGTAGAGAGGGATATATTAGTTTGGATTTTTAAAGAACTCCAGACTTACTGGGTTATGGAAGAAACCAAAGCCAGGCAGAGGTCTAGGGATAGGAACATCTTAGAGGGTGATAGGAACACCGCATACTTTCATGCTGTAGCTAATCAAAGAAGGAGGAAAAAGTTAATTTTTGTCCTGGAAGGGCCAGATGGACCGGTTACAGAGGTTAGTGGTATGATTAAAATTGCTATGGATTATTATAAGGAGCTTTTTGCCTGGGAACCTAGGCCTGATTTAACGCTCAAACATGATTTTTTCTCTAAGGAAGATAAAATTAGTGATGAGGAAAATCTTGGCATGGGTGCTCCTTTTACTGAAGAAGAAGTTAGGTTAGCAGTTTTTGGCTCCTATGCTGAAGGTGCTCCTGGTCCTGATGGTATTTTTTTTGTTTTACCAATCATTTTGGGATATTATTAAAGTTGATCTGCTATCCATGTTTAATGCATGGCATGAGGATCATCTTGATATTTTTAGATTAAATTTTGCGATGATTACTTTGATTCCCAAAGAGAATGATGCTAAAACCATGAAGAAATTTAGGCCTATTAGTCTGTTAAATTGTTCCTTTAAAATCTTTACTAAGGTTCTGACGAATAGATTAGCCAAAGTGATAGGCAAAATCATTACTCCTAATCAATCTGCTTTTATTAGAGGTAGATTTATTTTAGAAATTGTGGTGACTACTCATGAGATCATTCATGAGGTGCATAGAAATAAAAGTGAAGGGCTTGTCCTTAAGATAGATTATGAGAAGGCTTATGATAGATTTAATCTTAATTTTTTGTTTGAAATCTTAGAACTTAGAGGTTTTTGTCCTATTTTCATTAGATTCATTAGACAGATTTCTCTAGGGGGGGTCCATTGGGGTCAAAGTAAATGATTTTGAGAGTGATTTTTTTCTGACTGGGAAAGGACTTAGACAAGGTGACCCCATTGCCCCCTTGTTATTTAACATCATGATTGATGTTTTATCTAGAATGTTAGCTAAAGGCTCTGTTTGTGGAGCTATAGTGGGTCTTTGTCCTAATTCTGTGCCTGGGGGTGTTAGTTGCTTGCAGTATGCAAATGACACTTTACTTTTTCTAAAACCTGATAGAGTAGGTGCCATTAATCTCAAGTGGATGCTCACTTGTTTTGAACAAATATCTGGGATGAGGATTAACTACCACAAAAGTGAACTCATTCCAATCAACTTAGATGATGATGGGGTTAAACCTTTTCTAGACATTTTTGAGCGTGTTAAAGGTAGTTTCCCTATTAAATATTTAGGAATCCCTCTGCATTTTGATAAGTTAAGGAGAGAGGATCTTCAGCCTTTAATAGAAAACCTTCTTAAAAGGATCACTGGCTGGAGGGGTAAACTCCTTCCTTATGCTGCCAAAAGAGTCTTGATTCAGGCTTGCTTATCAAGCATCCCTGTTTATTTGCTATATATTTTAAAATTCCCTAAGTGGGCTATTAAACTGTTAGATTCTCATATGGCTAACTTTTTCTGGAATGATGAAGAGGATAGACATAAAATCCACCTTGATAATTGGCCTTCAGTCTGTATGAAAAAAAAGTTTGGAGGTTTGGCGATTCCAAATTTGCAAGACCTTAATTTGTGTCTACTAGGGTCTTGAGTTAAAAGGTACATTCAGGGTGAAGGGACACTCTGGAGGAAAATTATAGATGCTAAATATAGAACTAAAAACCCTAATATTCTCTGTTGCCATGATGTTCATCCTTCTACTTTTTGGAAAGGGGTGATGTGGGCTTCTAGAGCTTAGAAGTAGGCTACAAGTGGCAGGTAGGTAATGGTAAATCTGTCAAATTTTGGGAGGATGTCTGGTTTGGTAATTCTACTCTAGCTACCCAGTATTGGGAAGTTTATTTAGTTTCCAACCAGCAAACCAAAACTATAGCTGATCTTTGGGATGGTAGTCATCTTATATGCGACTTTAGAAGAACTTTCACTGACCAGATGATGATCCAGTGGCAGGAAATTTTAGGCATTGCCCAATCTGTTTCCTTGACAGATGAAGAGGATCAACTAATCTGGCAATATGAGTCTAAAGGGGTTTACTCTTCAAGCTCTATGTATGCTTTGGTAAACTTTAGAGGATTGACCCCTCTTTATTTGCCTGCGGTTTGGAAGCTTAAAGTCCCCCCTAGGATTCAGATTTTTCTCTGGCTTTTCTCTCGGAATAAAATTCTCACAAGAGATAACCTTAGAGCTAGGGGTATTCCAAAACCTTTGGAGTGTACTCTTTGTAAAGAATTTGAATATGTTAAGCATTTGTTTTTTGAATGTGTGGTTTCCAAGATGATCTGGGCTGATGTTCAGGACATCTTTGGAATTCTAGTTGATAATTTTGAATCCATTGCTTTGAGATGGCTTTCTAGTAAGAAACATTTACATTTTAATGTGGTTTCTGCTACAGTACTTTGGAGTATCTGGAATAATGGGAATAATATAGTCTTTAATCATACCCCTTGGATTAACATGAAACAGGTGTGGCGACTGGTTCTATCTTATCTAAGGAATTGGAAGATCCCATTCAAAGAGCTGGAGGGGGGAATGATCACTCTGTTCATGGAACGAGTGATAAACAGGCTAAAGAACCCACTGGAGCTCATGGCAGCCTGATTTGCAATGGGTTTGAGTGGATCTCTACTTGGAAAACCACTGCATCGTCGAGCTACGGGGGGCGTGCTACTCTGGCGTTTCCGGAGGCACACCCTGAGTCTGCTGATGAGGTCCACGTGGTTATTTGAGTCGGAGGAATATCTGTTTTGTTTAGCCTGTTTTTCCTCTTCCTTCTCAGCTTGGGTGTAATCTGCTGTTATGAAAACTAGTCCTAGCTCTCTCTTTTGAGTAACCTTGGTCTCCCTTATGGGTGCCGAAAGGTAGCTTTTGTTTAGCGTTTAGTTTGGAAGTTTTAGCTTCCCTTTCCTGTAGTTTCTGCTCCTTAGTTTTTTTGTATCTGAACCTGGAACGCGGGATGTGGTTTCATTTCTTTGGAATGGAACCGGGGTGAATCCCTGTTGATCTAAAAAAAAAGTTGTTTGATTGCATCGCAGGAAAACGCAGGAAATTTTATAGGGTTTAGATACATGTCATAGTTTTCATAGACACAAAGGAATTTTTCCAAGAGGTCTCACCTCCTGTTAGAAATCCTATAAGATTGTAGCGTAGAAAAACCATGTATAGGAATTTTGAAGGATTTATTCCTTTAAAACAAACACACCCTATTGGAGAAAATCCTATAGATAGGAATCCTATAGAATTCCTTTGGATCAAACGGGCCCTTACATTGCATGAATAGTACTATCGAGACGGGTGGCCAGGTTGACTATTATACAGATTGCCTATAGAACTGACATGTGGACCATGTATTGATTAACTATTATACAGATTGCCTATAGGACTATGGATAACGTGTCACTTCCTTATAACCAACATCAAGTTGTATTATTGAACTTGCTTTGGAAAAAATCTTACAAGCTATAGATCTCAGAGGCTTTCATAGTGCCTACTTGCAAGCTATATACTTACGCTTTTCCACACATCCACCAATCAGCTAAACCTCTATCATTTTATTTTTTCGTGTTGCTAATTGTGCAGTGCCGCACAATCGGAACCAACCGGTTAAACCTGTCTGCGAAAATGCACCTACAAACATGAAGGCTTGTGCTATGGACAAGTTACATGGATTTTTTCTCCACAGTGGATTGGGCATATTTTCCATGAGGCTGCCATCACCCATGAGGCTAGCCATAGTGATGATAACATAAATGGAATCACAGATGGAGCTAGAAACAAAGCCAGTGTGGTGCTAATTAAAACACGTGTTTTTTAATGAGATTAGGCACAAAGTACACTATATTTTCACAAGATTATGATTGTTTTAGTGGTGCTATGCTCGTGGGATAATCTAGGTGGGTAACGTTTTCTTGGTGATATCTAGGCCGGTGCTATAGCACAAGGGAGCACCGGGCCTAAATCCTCCCGTGAGTGGTATCATGCTTCCAACTAACCATTTTGATGGTGTGGCATATCATGAATGATAAAAATAGGTTTGTGGTAACTAACTACCGTGTACCATAACAACATACATTTCAAGAGAATATGTGTCTATCACCTAATAAATGAGGCCTTGTATGATACTAGATATAAGCTATTATCCACTATGAAGGTGATAACATGAACTAGTAATATATGTATGACACTAAACTATATTACTCCTCACTACGACTATTCTGATAGAGGCCAACACAACTGTTAGATGTGGACTCATTCCATTGTCCCCATCGAGCAATATTTGACATGTACTTTCTCCGTTTTAAAATATAAGATGTTTTAGGTTTATAAAAAACATGTATCTAGACTTGTTTTAGTGTATAGATTTGCGCTAAATTTAAGTAACCTACGTACTAAAAATAGTCTAAATATATTTGCTTCATAAAGCTAAAACATCTTATATTTTAAAACAGAGGAAGTATCATCCAGGTCCCCCATGCATGTGTTTTCACCTCCGGGCCATTGCTAAGACAACTGGTTAATGGTAATGGGGCCATCACTAGAGACGATCCCATGTACGCACCCCGCCAAAACGAAACGAGTTGGTGAAAGCCAATAATATTATAACGACCATGTATAGTCCTTGGTTCACCCCGCGGGTGTGTCCGGCTACACCTCGTCGGCCGACATTCGGGACATTCAAAGTTGAGTCTCCTGCCGTGTGCAACGTCAAAGCGGGCGGCCGTACAAGCAAACTATCACGAGATTTTCAATTATTATATTTCTTTCTTCATGCATGTAGCATCAATCATGTATATTTTTAATTCATAAAACGATCTCAAATTGGTCAAATACAGAACCATTTCATGTTGATTAAATTCTTTACTAGGGAGAGGGAGGGGGGCAATCGCCCCCATGCCACTAATTAAACAAGTATTCGTCGTATACCCAAAATTTTGAACCGTCAATGGTTATTATATAGTAGAAAACATCGTGTTAGAAACCGTGAGTACTTATTTTTGGCATCACCATAATAGTGGAATTAATTAACCTGCTTATTTTTTGAGCCGTGTGAAAAAATACATTTTTTTCTTAATTAACATTTTGTTTTGTCCTTGTGCGAGAAAGTTCCTAGCAGCGAGCAGCGAGACCTTGCATATATACAAATTTTGGAGTTTTTCCAGCAAGTGCCTACTTGCATTGCGAGCTAGACAAGCAGGTTCAAAACTGCCCCAGCAACCGGCTACGGGTGACGGGCGAGTCTGATGCGTGCACTGCCCTACAAAATTAACTGAGCTACAGGTTGGCGCTACATACAAGTTGCATGCACCTATTTTGTCTTCAGCGTGGATATTGGCATGTTTTCCATGAGGGTGTAGTCAGCCATGGCAGAGGCCAGCTGATCCCCAGCGAGCATTATTTTGGCCCGTATCCTTGGGACCTGCATGCATGCATGCAGGGGCCACGCATGTTATTTCACCTCTTGGCCGATGAAAGCTGGGTAATGGGGCCATCACCAAAGATGATAGATCGCACGTACTCGAACCCTTCCAAAAAAAATAGAGTTGGTGAAAGTATAAGAAATCACGGTTCATTTAATTCGAGATTGATCCAAATTAATCGACGAGTTATCTAATCTAAAACACGCTCAGATATTTAAAATCTAAATAAATCTGAGTCAATTAATTCGGATCTGAGGGGATATGAAATTATGCATGAGAGGAATATCGTCGGCCTCCGCGCATGCCATCGAGAGACAGCATGCACCACACGCTGTGTGAGCTGCAGGTACAGCGGCGACATGGTACGGATTGTTTGGGTGCCGTCGAGCGAACCAAACCTGGGTTACCCTACGTACACTCGCCATTACCGCCAAGACCAGCTCATATTTTCCAGGGCGTCTTAATTTGTCCACCGATCCATCACGCACGCAAGCACGTCTGCGAGGCTGCCAAAGCCTCTGTCCGAACGTTACGTCGCACGAGTACACGGCGTGACACGCGCCAACCGGGCATGGCACGGCGGTTTTAGTGTCGCGAGATAGAGACGTACTGGCGTGTAATTATTTTTAGGGAGTACCTTCGTTTTGTCAAATCAGACATATAATTATTTTCAAAGTCACATATATTGACGTAAACTCTAACCAAATTAATAGAAAAAACTATGAACTTCTAAATTAATAATTAATCTCATTAGATATGTCACGCCGTTAAACTTTGACCAAGTTTATAGAGAAAACGTCAACTTCCAAAAATCAAAATCAAGCCATTAGATACATCATGACATTAATTTCCATATTGTATATATGCCGTATATCACAGAATCTTTACATCGTTATTATACTCCGTACAAGATTTGTTACTCCTTGACTAAGAAATAAGAAATCACAGCAAAGGGTAGCGGTGCATGATACGTACCTGCGGTGTAGCGGCGCGGGCCGTCTCCGACCAAGCCAGCTTGCAAATCAGGACAGTGACAATGGACGATCGATCCGACATGCACTCATGCACCCTGGCGCTTGATGCACTCCGCCATAAGTCTGGCACCTTTCTTGGTGCTGCTGATGGACGAGCACGGACGTAGCCTACGGCCGCTACAGCCAGCCGTGTGGTGTGCTCCGGACGACCGTGGTCCCGACTCCCGAGCGCGCGACTGTTCTCAACAATGGCATTCCCGGTTGTTATCTCCTGGTCGATCTTGCCGGTGACGAGGCGAAAATTTTGTGTGGTGCCACGTACGTACGTTGGCGCCACGCATGCCCGCCAGCTACGTACAAGGTCTTGAGTTGGCGGGCGGGGTACGTGAGAACCGACAGGCCATGGCCTACGAACGTCGTCTTCATGTATGTGGGCATGTTTAGGTTTTCTTTCCTAATACATGCACCGGCGAACTAATTAATTAATCAAGGCTGTGTAACATGCATGCTCAGACATCGATGGATCTACTACAGTGGTGGTGCCTGTATGTACTATAACACGATTACCCGACCCGTAGTCAACGAAAACCCCGAGCTCTCTTCTCGTGAAACAGATCGAGAACGTACGTACCAATAGACCCGACACGCGATGGACGCGTGTGGACGGTACATTTGCCAGCTCGCGCGGCGCCCCACATACACGTACACACACCCCTTCTTCCGGCCGTCTCGTTGCTCGGCCTGATCCATCCAAGCCGTGGAAAACGACACGCGATTATCGTTTATTTCCGGGAGCCCGTCCCGTCGCACCAGCACGATCACATTTCGCGCCCCCGCGCCTCCAGCCGTACCAGTGCACGTTTGTTTTGGACAAAGACCGACCGTTGTATATTACGCATTTAATAATAGAGCGTATCATTCTAAACAGTGGTGTATATCTTAAAAGACAACTAATATTATAATAGGATTGTCTTAGCACGATAATACGTGTCTCATTTCATAAACATCATAGTACAAGCAACTTAAACATCGACCTGACAAAACTAAAAAGACACCAGAACATAAGACCGAAGAAACATCTGAGCTTGACGTCAGCGTCCGTCAACTGCCTCAGGCACCACCACAGTAGTCACCAGAGGAAAAAATGACGGATCATCTCCTCACCTAAGCTCGATCGTTGACATGCAGCGTTGCGGACCTCTAAGGTGGCTCACCCATGGTGAAATCATTGTCGTTGAACGAATCAGACCGGGGCAACACCCTGAACACGCCATTGAGCTCCAGATCTAGCACCATTGCACGACTAAGACGTCGAAGGAGGAAGCCACACCCGTCATCCACGACCACGGATCCATCACATGATCCACCATCTTCCAGATGCCGTCGATGTAGACGGCAATCTGCATCCTCTCCTGGACTACCTCCCAGGTTTCACGCCGGCGCCGGAGCAAACGTTGCTGTAGCGACGGAACCCGAGGACACAATTCCACCACGAGGATGCCGCCACCGCCACACCATCCATGCTGGGATAGACTGGTCTCCAAATCCACCGGGGAAGGACTTGAAGAAAATTTATTCAATGCCATCATCGACAGAAGCCAAGACGATGAGCAGCCTAAAAACGAAGCTAATTTAGCATCAAACTATCCACACGCATGGATCCGACGACCCCCCCTCACCACCGATGACCTAGGTCTTTGGCGGGGGCAGCCGCCAGAGGCCAGCATCAGAAGGTGGGTGTCCTAGGGCAAGATCATTTTCCTCTCTTGGCGACTAGCGGTGCATACATATACGTAGGCGCCGCGCTATGTGCGAGATACGCCGAATCGGCATTGAGTTGGCGGTCGGGCGGGGTAGTGACGACACCATACATGTCATGGCCTACGTCATCGTCTACATGCAACATTGCATGCAGGGGCGGACCTAGAACAAAATTGACCCGGTGTCACAGTCTATGTTACATAATTTTTTCACTTAAATTTAGGGGTGTCACACACTTCGAATGAATGAAACATACCAAAGAAAATAGTTTTTATGGGGTGTCCTTGGACCCCTGTTGGCATAAGGTGGGTATGCCCCTGATTGCATGCCTCTTGCGTGGTTCCTTGTACTAGAGTGTACGTGTGCCTCTACTATAAGGATATGTATAATGGTTTTATCTTAGCAATGTAATATAGTATAATGGACTATTGTCACCAACCTCGATTGGATTTTGCATCACGCCTCCATCATTGTACAAGGCTTTAGAGTCGGTGTTCCTTCTCCATGTTGTCAAGATCCTCCTCAAGGTGTTCTTCCCTCTTCGATGTGGATTTGAGGGAGCACGTTGACCGATCTCTTTTCTTGCGAGGATTCTATCGGACCGGTCGCCGCCGTTCGGGAGCAATACGTCTTGTATCGTGTTTGTGTTTGCGTGTGTTCATCATGTTCTTCACAAGACGTGTGCTCTCTTTCACTATCTTCTTCTTTCCCCTCGTTTTTTCATCGATTCTTACGAATATTCGGAAAGATCAGGCAATCCTAAAGGATCATCCTAACAAAAAGACAGCATGCACTAGGCTGTGTGAGCTGCACCCTGCAGGTACAACGGGAAGACGGTATAGATTCTTCCGGTGCCGTCGAGCAAACCAAACCTGGGTTACCCTACACTCGCCATTAGCAGACCATCCTGGCAGCGGCCCGCACCCTTGATTTGTTGCGTTTAGGGCTAGCTCATATTTTTCAAATACCTGTAGCTAGGGAACCTTAATTACGGGACAATGTGATTGTACTCTACAGCGTCTTTGTCCACCAAACCAACACGCACGCTCGCATGTCTGCGCGGCTGACAAAGCCGCTGTCCGAACGGTGACACGCGCCAACCGGGCATATGGCACGGCAGTTTTTTGGCGCGAGATAGACTAGCGTATATAACCCACAATCGCGATTTCAGAAAGGCAACCATCATTACAATATACTCGTTCTGTTTGGTAATACTAAGATATTTTAACTTTTGTTAAAAGAGTGTAGCTAGACCCCTTTAGTGTGCAAACTTACATACTAAAGGTATCTATATATATATATATATATATATATTTTAACAAAAGCTAAAATATTTTATATTTTATAACGAAGGGAGTAGCTAACTAGACTAATGTAACCATTGACGCGGAATAGTCAGGGGCGGATCCAAGATTGGACGATAGGGGCCTAGATGATAATGTCGATAAATTAGATATACAAGAACACTATTGAATCTTAAATATATGTACTTTTGTTATCCGAACCCATGTTCTATAATTAAAAGTTTTATTTTATTTTCTTTACGACTACGAACCCATCAGACAAGTCTATGATCTCATGAATGATAAAATTTGCAGATTTTTTTATAAATACGAATAACTATATTAGGCTGTAGAAGAATACTAAATAAATCAAGAAGTAGATACACTCCTTTCACAAAGCTAAAACATCTTATATTTTAAAATAGAGGAAGTACATGAGTATGTGGGGCAAATAAGACATTCACCATAAAAGATATAAAAATATATCAAGTCTTCTAGTGTATACTACAGATATCAAAGTGTAACATTATATGTTTTACAATAAAAAAAATGCAAGCTACATTCAACTAGATTGAGTCACTAGTGGAGAACGTGTCATGCGTCCCGGTTGGTAAGGGGCATTAGTCCTTGCCAACCGGACGGGCAATCGGGACAAGTTCGAACTTAGTCCGCTGCCCCACCAACCGGGACAAAAGATCATACACGTGGCCGCTGCTGTGTGCGAGGGGGGGAGGAGTTTTAGTCCCGGTTCATAATACGAACCGGGACTAAAAGTTTTTTTATTTTTTTTTAAAATTATTTTAAAAAAAAATTTAATTTTTTTTCAATTTTTTTAAACCTTTGAATTATTTGACTTGTTAATCTCCCACATCTCTCATTTTTAACACTAATTATACTTAATCTTTGTTTAAATCGTACTTACAGTCAAACTTCCCATCCGGTCACCCATCCTAGCACTACTCCACCCTCAGCACGCTTAACTTCTTCGTTCCATCTCTCCCACCTGCGCGAAGGACCATTATATCTTGTTGTCAAGACTAGTATATCAATCTTATTAACTCATATCGATATGTGACACGTTTTTATTTTTTGAAATTAAGAACAACTATTTTTAGTAAACAATAATAAATAATTAATAATAACATTTTATTCTAATGAAATTAAAAACTAATTAAATTAATATTTTATTCATTTTTGCCATTTATTCATTTAATATGACATAAACAATATCTTCAAATCTGTAAATCGAAATTTAACAAATAATATATCCATTATTATCAGAAAAATGCGAGGAATTCAAATATGACATAAAAAATACTAAAATAATTTAATTTCTGAAATAATTTTCTATGAGAGAACAACATAACTTGGTTGATCTCTTCTTCTATCGACTGTGTCTTGATTTAGCAGGTTTTGAAGACTCTTCATGCTATGGCAACACTTTCAAGACTCATATTTTGGAATCTCATTTTTATTTCTAGTTTTCACTTCTTAAAATGCAACGATGTTTCATATACTTTGCATATAAGTGAGAGGCGGGGGAGTCAGGGGTATTAGTATTGGTCTAGGACTTTGTATTTGTCTAGATTTATCTTTTTTTACCCCAAGCCAGATGTACTATATATTTGCTAATTGGGCTATCAATAGATTTAAGTTGTTGGTCGCTCTAACAAGTTGCACGCAGACTTGCTGTATGATTAAGTCTGAATACTAAACTTTGATTTATGGGGACTAGTTTACACATTTAAAAAGAATAGAAGCGGAGGCGAAGTATAAGAAAGAAAAGATAATCAACTTGATACGGCTTGATGAATAGCATCAAACAAGTTCGATGTAAACGGGCGGGCAGGGTTCAAGGATTTTATTTTAGAATTTTTATAACCTTTAGTCGGTCAGTATCACCAAAGGGTGTGCCTCGGTGCCAATACCTTTAGTCCGGGTTGGTAATACGAACCGGGACTAAAGGTGTGTCCCGGTTCGTATCACCAACCGGGACTAAAAGGGGTGCCTCGGTGCCAATACCTTTAGTCCGGGTTGGTAATACGAACCGGGACTAAAGGTCACACCTTTAGTCCCGGTTGGTGATACGAACCGGGACTAAAGGTCCCGTCACCGGGGCACCCCTTTTAGTCCCGGTTGATGATACGAACCGGGACTAAAGGTCCCGTTTGACCCGGGACTAAAGATTGCTGGCGTTCTAGCCGTTGGAACCGGGACTAATACTCACATTAGTCCCGGGTCCAACCATAACCGGGATTAATGCTCCAAACTAGGGTGGACGTATGACTCTTTTTCTACTAGTGAGTGTAGGTCTATGCATAGACCTATGAAATAAATCAATAACGGAATAATTAGTTAATCACTAAATAATTTATAAAACAATGTTGGCGTATATAAACCGCAATTGATCTGACAAAGCAATTTCTATTAGATGGGATAATCAAACTAGCAATTCTAGTAGCCAACATGCAGTATTTGTCATCATATGTTAGGGTGACCAGTTCACGAATTGGCCATGACGTGTGGCGGAGACATGTCGTAGTTGATAGTTCTTAGGCTCACGGGAGTTGTGCTTTGTGTCTTCGCTAACCGGTAATGACGAACACAATAACGGCTAAATACAAAATCCTGATCCTGGTGACAACACTCAACCAATGACAACACTCAACATGATAGTTCGCAGGCGCATTGACACGATGAATGCGGAGAAGGGAAAAATAAGCCCACTAGATCGTTGAGGGAAACCGAGTAGAGCAAAATTTCATATGCGTCCGATGGATCAGTTGATTGACCTGGGGTACGTATTATCCCTTGATGGTTAATGTTTTGGTCTTGTCCTATAAAGGTTCAACAATCAACACATTGCATATGTTGAGGCTAATAGACAGAGTATTAAAATTAGTAGTTTAGCCTCCCCCCTGGATCCGCCTCTGGGAATAGTAATGTGTTAAGAGATTTACCTATATATGCACAAGGTGATATTTTGTTACGAGATGGGAATGGGACGTATAAAGCTTATCAAACGAGCTAGTTCAATATGGTCCAATGTAGAGTATAATGTTGACCGTTCCATACGCATGAATCTAGACAAATCTAATTTGGGACAGATGAAGTACCTTTGTTCTGTGAACTCAGACGTATAATTATTTTTAAAGTCATATGATGTAAAACTCTAACCAAATTAATAGGAAAAACCATCAACTTCTACCGATGAAAATTATATATGCCGTAATCGCGGAAACTTTACATCGTTATACTTGGTACAAAATTTGTACTCCTTGATTAAGAAATCAAAGGAAAGTGACCTTGACGCGGCGGTGCCCATGAATACCACCAGAGGAGTGCGTAGAGAGGAATCTCTTTCTCCTCTCCCTTTGGCCCGGTTCTCCCGACGGCAGAGTGTAGAGGCGCCGTCACCGTCGATGAATAGCTAGCGCAGATGCCGCCGGCCGAGAGATCGAGAGCCTTCTTCTTTCCCCGGTCCGGCTGTACATTCGCGTGCTTGCCGGCCGGTTCGCTCACCGGCAGCTCGCTTGTGCATGATACGTACGTGCGGTGGTGTGGAGCGCGACGCCTCCGACCATGCAGCCAGATTGCAAAATCAGGACAGTACGTGACGACGATCCGACATGCACACGCCCTGGTGCCTGCACTCCACCACAGCCAGGTAGCTCTGCGCACTGTGCTCTGGACGGCCGTGGTCCCGGTCGAGCGCGCCAATGTTATCGACAATGGCATTCGTCGTACGGTATATATCTGCCGGTCGATCTTGCCGGTGACGAGGCGAAATTTCGGTGGTTCCACGTACGTACGTACGTATGTATACGTAGGCGCCACGCTGTATACGAGATACGCCGAATCGGCATTGAGTTGGCGGTGGGGCGGGGTACTTGAAGTTGACGACAACAGACACGTCATGGCCTACGTCGTCGTCTACATGCAACATTGCTTGCCTTATTATTGCGTGGTTCATTGTATAAGAGTGGAGAAGACAAGGAAGAATATGGACTCGATTGCTTTTCATTCTTCTTCTTTCAGGTCTCTTTTGTAAATGTTCAAGCCCTTTCTTCCATTTTAGGGTTTCCTGTGCAATACTCCCTCTGTTCGGGATTATAGGTCCTACGCGCATACCTAAGTTGTTAATTTGACCAATAAAATATAACTTATATATCACAAAAATTATACCGTTAGAAAATATAACCTTTAAAGTATCTAATGGTATAATTTTTATACTATATTATTTATATTTTGTTGTTCAAATTGACAACCTAGTTATCCGCGCGGGACTTATAATCCCAAATGGAGGGAGTAGATGCAAACGGCTTAAACACAATCGTGTACCCACCTTTGATATATAGCAGCTTCTAGGCCTCTTGGGGCCGTTCTTGTGTTCAAAAAAAATATTACTGTCGTCAAGCGCAAGTGGACACTATATAGAAAAATAGATCGACGTGCGTGTCTAGGACGCTGCGTTCGTGCTTATCGGTTCAAGCACGTGTCGTCGGCGAGCTTTTCGATCAGAACCTCTGTCTAATTCCGATGGATTATTAGATAAGAAGAGTCAAATATATTTTTGTAATAGTAATTTAGCATGCCGTGGAAATCGATACGATCCGTCACCAAGTTTTTTTTTATCAGCATCCATCACCAAGTTGACAAGCAAGAGGTACTAGTTTAGGACCAGCTGCTGCCCGGTTCTAGCCTGCGTCAGTGCTGCCTAGTCAACTCATCGATCTTTTGCACTAGTAGTACGAAACTGTGCACTAGATATATACTACTGCAGTAGTTGGCAAGGTTACCGGATCAAGGAAAACAATGTGCTGCAGTATATGGGATCAGAAGACCGTTCTTTCGTTGGAACCAAAATTAGCATGGAATCTTTGCCAAGGGTCGGAGGATACCCTAAATGATACAATTTCTGCCTTTGAATCATTGACACTTGAAGCCAACCAGACAAGGGACCTACATTGAAGTGACCTGAAGGGAAGTTACTAGAATTCATACTTGTCTAGGTCATCGACAAACACTTCTTTCATTAGGCCTTCTACAATGTGTCCGGTGCCCAAACAGTAGAAAGTGGGCCAGCTAGTCGGTAGATGCTTTGAGAAATATTTCAGGCACCGGTCTCACAGCGTTTGTAAAAATGATCGATGCCCGTAAAAAAAGAAGTGGGACCCATGTTATGTAGAAAACTCGATCAGTCCGGTATCCTCCTTTCCTCGTCTTCCTCATCGCAAGATCAGAGAAAAATCCCCTTTTCTTCTCACCACAAATTCATCTAATTCCCCACAGCTTCTTCCTGATTCTGTATGGATAGAGAGGATATACGATGTGTAGTAGAGGGAGAGGAAGGGCGGTATATAAGGCTCATAATTTCTTTAACGTGTAAAATTTATCCAATAGATGTGTCTATAAGCCTGGTCAAAAAAAAATTTGGGCAACCAACAGGAGCTCTGCCTTTTTATTAAGAAGAGGAAAAACGATAACTAAAGTACAATGACGGGCATGTTCTGGTTAAGATGGAAACATGCCTAAAAACCACTAGAAAACAAGAAAAGGTAGTAATCTAATTTCTTTGGTGATCTTCGCCACCTCAACATAGGTGATCCGCTTATGGGTTAAGATGCGTCGGTTTCTTTCTTTCCAAGCATTCCACAGGACGTAGAGCAGGGCGGCCACTGGTTTTGCGTTTCTCAAGAATCGGCCTATCGGGTCATGATCCCAACCTCTTATCGCCAAATTATCGGCCGTCAAAAGCTTTTCGTGAAACACCAGCCATGCAAATAGTTGACATTTAGGCTCCGCATGCGCAATCCAAATTTTGTGGGCCTTGAACTTGAAGTGGCTGCCGTGGAATTGCACATGGTAAGCAGAGCGAGCACTATAGACTCCGTCCTCAGTCAAAGTCCACTTAATGGTGTTCGCCTAGCCAGTAGCCAGCTAGATGTCATGAATCACCTCCAAGATCTCAAGGTATTGGACGAGCTATATCAACATGGAGATCCTAGCGACGAAACGAATCCAGTCACCGGACTTAATAAGCTCTATGGCCAAGAGAGCGTTTTGTCCTAGTAGCCATCCCATATAGATCGGGAGGTTAGAGACGGATTGGGCCCCCGCTTGACCAGTTGTCGTGCCAGAAGAAGGCGGTCGCATTTTATCCAAGTGGGCACGAGAAAAAAATATCATAATGTATCAAGATTTATACTCCTTGATTAAGAAATATTCCTCTATCTTATAAAGGATGTTGATTTTTTTTTCTAAATTTGAAAAAATCTATACACTATTTAGTTTATAAATGCATCCAAGTTTAGATAAATTTGCTACAAAGGGGAGGAGTATAAGAAATCAAAGGAAGCGAGCTGCATGCGGTCCGCTAGAGTAGTACTGCGTGTACAAATGAATCTGTTCTCTCCTTTCCCTTGGCCTGATTCTCCCGACGGTACGGTAGAGGGTATAGCTACAAGGTGCAGCCGAAATCGAGAGCCTTCTTCTCGACGCCCGTCCGCGCGCGTGCTTGCCGTCTCGCTCACTGGCAGCCAAGACTAGGTAGCTCACTCGCGCATGGTACGTGTACGTGCGGTGGAGCGTTGCGCTCCGCCTCCGACCAAGTAGCCAGCTTGCAAATGAGGACAGTACGTGACGAACTGACGATCCGACATGCAAACACCCTGGTGCCTGCACTCCACCACCAGTGAAGTTGCCGTAGTGCTGCTGATGCCTGACGCTGACGGACGTGGTGGTCTACGGCCGCTACAGCCAGCTCTGCGAACTGTGCTCCGGACGGCCGTGGTCCCGGTCGAGCGCGCCACTGTTATCGACTAGTATATAGCATTCCCCTGGTGTATCTACCGGTCGATCTTGCCGGTGACGAGGCAAAAATCCTGTGGTGCCACGTATACAGTATGTGACGACAACAGACAGGCCATGGCCTACGCTCGTCTCGTCTACATGCAACATGCATGCATGGTTCCTTGTGTACATTCGACGCACCGCGCTTCATGTATATATACATGTTTAGGTTTCTTTCCTAATACATGCACCAGCGAAGAACTAATTAATCAAGGTTGCTCAGAAGTCAATGGATCTACTACAGTGGTGGTGCCTGAACTGTAACACGATTACCCGACCCGTAGTCAATGAAAACCCCAGGCTCTGCCCTCGTGAAACAGAGGAGTACGTACCAATCGAGACCCGACATGTGCGATGGACGAGCCATGCAGGCGGTCAGTCCAGCGGACTAGGCGGACTGTCCGCTAGGATTAGTTCACGAACGAATTAGGAACTGGTTTTGTTAATAGTAGTTGATCAAGGTCCTAATTTGAAGGACCGGCGGACATGCTTGGATGTCGAGCGGACGTCCGCTTGCATCCCTGGTAGTCACTATGTGGACGGTACATTTGCCAGCTCGCGCGCGCCCGCACATCTCGTTGCTCGGCCTGATCCATCCAAGCCGTGGAAAACGACACGCGATTATCGTTTCCGCGCGTCGCGCCCGCGCCCGCACGATCTCACGCGCACATTTGTTTTCGACAAAGACCGACCGTTGTATATTACTACTAGTGTCGGCGAGCGCAAGTGGACGCGGTAAAAAGATAGATCGACGTGCGTGCCTGGTGTTGGGAAAATGGGCCGGTAGAGGCCACCTCGGTGAAGGCTTTTATCGCGCTTGGCCGACCTGGGTATCGATTCTTTACTCTATAATTAGATATAACAGAGGAACAATCGTATGACGAGTTGCAGAGAGTTTTCAATAAAGTTCCCTTTATTCCCGTGTCGTGGTGGTGGCACAGATGCCATGGTAGCTAAAGTTTGGGGCCAATGGATGCTAGTGGGATCTGGGGAGGGAAGATGCAACTACTTCTACACACAAGAGATTAGGGCAAAGATCTTTATTTCTCTTCTCTTGGGCTACAAGTGCTCCCTGAGCTGTATACCGGGAGAAAAGATGATCCTCAGCAGCCTAACGGTACCAAAATGAGCCGATCCCCTTCTCTGAGTCCAAGTCTCTCCTTTTAAAGGAGAGCCCTGGGTTCCTTTAGGGCTGACGTGGCCAGCATATTCGAGGAATATGCCTATCCCAATATAGTAGTTCGGCGCCTCTTTCCTGTCCCCCTCTAACGACGCCAAGGTTCCAGAGGGCCCTCTTGTACGCCTCGGTCGGACTGTCACCTCCGTGACCTCCTCCGCCTCGCTCTGCGCCTTTGTCCGTGAAGCGCTTGACATCGCTAGATTCTCCTTAGCTTGCGCTAGGGTTTGACTTCAGCCTCCTTCTCGCAAGCTTCATATCATTCGCCTCCCTGCATAGCTCGGATTGTCCTTACCCGCATCAAGATCACTCAGTTAACCCGCCGACCCACGCAGAATTTCGGCCGTAACGCCTTAATATACATATACGGGCCTCTCGCCTAGATGTCGGCCGACTTATTCATGATTCGCCGACCTAGATCAGAACTCGAAACCAGACGGGATCGTACTGTCTTTCCCCGTCTTTGACCTACCCGAGGTCAACCCCCCGACATTAGTCCCCGAAGCTGGTGTGGCCCTGTCGATAGCTTCGGCCGGGTCGTATCAGTTTCATCATATTCTTCAGTACTGTTTCCGAGTTACCTTTTTCTCGTCCGGGGTATCCTTGTTCCTTCTCTCAGACGCGCCCCACGTGTCACTCCCATCATTGTTTTTATAGTTTTTGGTTCCTCTAAGATGTTCTTGACAGTCTACGATTAACCCTATACCTGCCGCCTCGCTGACGCCTCGCGTCTGCTTTCCCTGGGGGATCGCAACTTTCTTCGTTCCCGTGTGGCCGTTGGTGTGGCTCCACTTATCGTCGTGCGTTCGTGCCGCACCCACGATCTACACGGTCAACTGCTACATCCACGATCCCACTACCTTGTTCGTGGCTCGACTATAAAGAGGGGCACGGTGTTTGGGATTTACTTTTCCCTTCTCGCTCGTCTCGCCTCCTCCTTCCTCTCGCCGCTTCCGCAGCTCCGCCTGCGCGCCATCGAGCTTCCGACGGCGAGGACTCCGCTGCTCGCTTTCGCTCAAGGCCACTACGCTCGGGCCGTCGCGGAGTCCTTTCCGCCGCATTGCCTAGGTTTTACCAGATTTCTCCGCTTTGATCTCGTGTTCGTGGGCGGTTCCTCCGCCTCCGCCCGCCTGCGTAAAATCACGACGGGGCCTCGTAGCTCTAAACTCCCCTCCGCCGCTAGCTCTTCTTCCGTCGATCTCTCCGGCGAACCACCCATGTCTAGCTCCTTTAGTGGTGCTCTGGTTGAGGATGATGACGCTGGCTCTGGGCTCGAGCGAGGCTCGTGGCAATGTTCTTCCATTACGCGCCGCGAGATTGAGTGGCTTATCCGAACTCGGAGGATTCCCGCCGAGGTCTCCTGTCGCTTACCCGGCAGCGAGTCCTCTCCGGATGTTAGGGAGGGTGAGTATGTGGTTTTTATGTTGCACTTCGCGCGTGGGTTCGGTCTCCCTCTTAGCGATTTTGCTAGAGAGTTTCTCGACTACTTCGGCCTTCAGCCGCATCATCTTCCTGCGAACGCCATTGCTTCTCTTCGCTTTTATCTCCGCCGGAGGGATACTTGCCTGTGGCCGCTGGCACGCCCGGTCAAGTTCTTCCAGATTCGTTCTAATGTAATCCCCGACAAATCTCCGCACCTCCGAAATCGCTTACTCAATGTGGGGCAGTCCATTACACCTCGGAGGAAATCCGTATTTCGTGTCACGGGTTAGAGTCGCAAGAAGTGGCACAAATCCTTCTTTACGCCAAGAATAGAGGGACAGAGGACAAGATTCGGCTCCCTGCCTTCTCAATTGGTCCGCCTTCTAAAGTGAACTGGCTCTACAACCCGAGGAAAACTCATGCCTTGGCCGAGGCTTTCGAGATTCGGCTTAAAGAGCTGATCCGCGCCGGGTTATGCGGCGAAGACCTGATGGCTACTTTCATTAGTAGCCGGATCTTCCCATTCCAGAACGGATTCATAAGCTGTGCTACATGAGTGGTCCCCTCGACCCTAACCGAGTCTCGACTGTGGAGCTGGACAATTACCTTATCCACAAGCGCGTCCGAGCTATCTTCAAGACGGAAATGCCTGAGGATTGGGATTGTGGATTGAAACCGTTCACCCGCGATCATCCGCCTCCTGAGGTAAGCTTAATCAATAACGCTCTGCTATTCCGTTGTTTTCGTAACGGATTCCGCTAACTTTCTTTGTCCTCGTCTTGCAGAGGTTTGCAGAGCAGAAGAATGAGGACGCCGAAGTTTTGTTGCTTCCGTGGCCCGCGGACCGGAGCACCCCAGATACTGGTGAACCGGACTCCGAGGAGTTCGTCTCTAAGTCGGATCCTGCCCCGGCTCGAGCTCGTGGCAAGACTTCGGCGCACGAGGAGGAAGGTGATTCGGACGAGGTCCAAATTCTTGAGGTAGTTGCCGCAATGCCTATTTCTTATGCATTTCCGGCTTCTACTTTCCCAGCTATTCCGGCCGGTCAGGTTCACGACGCCGAGCCTATTGCTTCTCGACCCCTGTTACCTCGGGGAAACGTGGGGCTCCTGCTAGTGCCTCGGAACCGGTCCCCAAGAAACGAACGAAGAAATCCGCTCTAAATCCTCCCAGTCGCAAGATTATGCCTGGGGTTGCCAGGTAAGCTCCTTTTACTTGTATTTCTTGTTTCTCTCTTTCTGTTTTTCATACTGACACTTTTTTCTTTCTTATTTTTGCATTCGCTTTCATAAGCCCGTGGTCCTAGCATGACTAGTCCGATTCGGCAGCATCTCCTCCGCGTCGATGATACCAGTGATTCCAGTCCCACTCGTCGCCTCTCCTCCAGCTCCGAATCCGCCTCCTCGTCGCGACGCGTTTCAAACCCTTCTGTTGACATTGATTCCACTCGGCCCTCCGAGGTTTTCGTCGAATCCGTTGCCCCTTCTATGGGTCCCAGCGCCGCTACTGAGCCTCTATCTACCCCGGCAGTTTCTACAGCCACTCCAGCCTCGGCCGAAAAGGTCGTTATCTCGGCGCCTTCTGCGACTGTAACCCCTGCTGCTCCTAAAGACGCCGTCCCCACTTCCGAGGTGTCACTTCCTTCTAATGCCCCCTCTAAGGCGAGAAAAGCTATTGCCGCCAAGACTTCCTCTTCTCAGAAAGGTCTTGTCGGCTCTTCTCAGCCGAGTATCGCCGACGTGCTGCGTAAGGGAACTGCGCCTACCAAAGCCTCCGTTGCCTCGGCTGCCAGCACCCAGCTTGCTCTTCATAAGAGCCCTGCGGCCGCAGTGGTTGCACAACCTGTCCGGGGTAAGGTCTTAACTCGGACAGCTAGTGGGAACAGCCTCGGCGCGCTGGTGGAGTACGCCAATAATTGGAACGCCGCTGATCAGTTTGAGGGTAATCCTATCAACCAGCCCTTTCAGCTTTCCGACATCAGCGGCCGTTTTGACCATGCTGCCAAGTTCATCCTTGATACTAACAAGATGAATGAGGTAATTGCTATTTCTCTGAGTTTTAAATTAGTCCCCAGATGTTACTATATGCTCTAGTCCCCGAAACTTGCAAGGAAATAACTTGTTATATGCTTGGAAGTTTAATGATCTTTGACTTAATTTAAATTTATTTCTAGGGTTCGGAAATCCGGCCATCTAGATCCGAGTTAAGTTTTGCTTGATTCGGATTTGCTTTAGCTTTGAATATCTAGCCACCTAGATCCGAATTAAGTTCTGCTTGATTCTGATCTGATTTAGCTTTGAATATCCATCCACCTAGATCCGAGTTAAGTCCGCTGACTCGATCGATTTAGCTTTGAATATCCACCACCTAGATCCGAGTTAAGTCCTGCTTGACTCGGATCTGATTTTAGCTTTGAATATCCAGCCACCTAGATCCGAGTTAAGTTTGCTTGACTCGGATCTGATTTTAGCTTTGAATATCCAGCCACCTAGATCCGAGTTAAGTCCTGCTTGACTCGGATCTGATTTTAGCTTTGAATATCCAGCCACCTAGATCCGAGTTAAGTCCGCTTTACTCGGATCGACGAAGCTTTGAATATCTAGCCACCTAGATCCGAGTTAAGTCTGCTTGACTCGGATCTGATTTAGCTTTGAATATCGATTTATCGCTTTTTCCCCATTGCTCGGTTGCACATGATCGGAGGATGCCGAATTCCGGAGGTTCCTTTTTCGCACCGTGCTGGAAGAAAAGTATGAGAAAATCCTTCCAAAGGGTAAAGAAGGCTGGTACGTCGATGGTTCCTTTCGTTATTTTCAACGTTCTTATTTATTTGTCCGAGATGCGGCTTACTTTCTTGGTAAACAGTAACATTAATAACCTCAACATTCGCCTTGAGAAGAAAGTTAAGAGCTTGGAAGGTTAGTTTCCTTTATTTTACACCTTTCCCTTTTAACATGTATGCTAAGCTTCCTTATTGGCTTTGGCTCGTAAAGCCGAAGTTGCAAACCTTTGCTGTCGCATCAAGATTGCATGCCCATGCCGATGTGATGCTGCATTTTTAGAGCAAAACGCTATTCATTCGCGCAATTACAAGAAAAGATGATGAAATAACTCGCTCATGCCGAGGTGGATACCCTTAAGCTCTCTCGAAATCCGAATCGAAAAGGTCGACCAAGAATTTTCCGAGGAGAAGAATCGGTGGCTTTGGAGCTGCAGAAGAACAAAGAACTCCTCGAGGCTGCCGAACTAAAAACTCGGGGTTGAGCGAGGAAATTGCTCGCTTTGAGAAGAGCAAGGTTGATTGGGCCAAAGACCTTCGATAATGATGAGTTACATTCATCGAAGCTACTTAACATAGCCGAATTATATTTTTTCTTTTGTTCCCGCTACCACCGACACGCTCATGCTTTGGCGCAGATCATTTTCCAAGCCCACCCCGTGAGTTCTAAATCGTTCTGCATTCGCTCGCGAGGTGTTTCGTCATTGCCGACTTGAGTATTCAATGGAGGATTTCACAGTTGTGGTGCCGCAGCTTGGCCCAATGAAAATTATGGGTCGGGACTTGGTGCAAGCAGCCATCCGAGCTACCACGTTCTTGGTCGAATACATCCGGTACTCGATATTAACGAGGTCGAATTACTAGTAAAAGACTCATGGCATCCGAGAGGCAACGAGTCTCGAGGGAATCAGGGCGGTAGGGCGTCTTGATATGGCCCTAATGTCATCATGTCGGTACGAAGACATCTCTCTAGACATCCCGAGAAATCTGACCGGTTCTCGCTGGGTTGAAGACCCACCTTCGTCGCTCTTCGCAAGCTCGCGCCTTCCAACTCGTCGAGTATGCCGACGCATACCTGGAATGAAGGGCCGAGTTTTCTTCCAAACCCGGATGAGGAGTTCATAGTTGAAGATGCCTCGGATGACAATTTTGAGCAAGGAGAGGGTGAGGATAATTCGCCACATCCGAAAGCTCTAGTTCAAGCTCGGATAGCGGCGCGTCCTCCTCCAAAGGTACTGGGCACTCAATCGCAGACGGATGCTCCGAGCAGCCTCGAGCCCGCTGAAGTTGCACTTGGTTCTACGGAGGTGAGGCAACCTCGGTTGAAGTTCCTACTACGCCGGAGTGCCCAGCGCTTGACCAAGTCGCCTCCCCGCGAACAACGCTTGAGTTATTTCTTATCCTCGGCATGTCGGGCGATGATGTCTGTGAAACATTTGTCCACCGTCTGTATGACTTGAATTTCTTTTGTGTACCGTTGTGACATATACGCTTATAGCTGTTACCATTTGGTTAAGTTGGTGTTTGTCCGAATTCTTGCTTTGGTGGCCTGCGATTTCCTGATTTTAGGATTTATCCTTGCCTCCGTTTTTTCATGAGTGGTGTTCTGAACGGCGGTTGACTACTACCTTGGGAGAATATATGGCAATCCCTGAATCATTGTTTATCGCGCCGAACTTCAATATGTAAACCAAATTTCAGAAATTATAAAACTAATACGGGTGCGCTCAACATAAACTGAAGATGTGGCAGTCCCGAGTTGCTTTGGATGCCGAGGTTCAAATATTTAATATGAAATGAAAATAATATATGGCATTTCCCGAGTCACTGCTCTGGGTGCCGAGGTTTAAATACCTAACATGAAATTGAGATAACATACGGCAGTTCCCGAGTGTAACACCCTCAGAATCGGACCTATGCAAGTTTGAGCAAAATTCGCCAAACCCGCATAGAAACGATTCAAAGGTGCCCACCAGGCACTTTCGTGCGGGTGGAAAACGAAGTAATAACATTACACAACAGTCCTCGATGGGACCCACAGAACAGATATATATATAACGGCGACTCAAAGAGTCAAGAGTACAGATATAATATACAAGATCCAAATCACCTTGAAAACGATAGAGCGTCCATCTACGGACAAGATGCAAATGGGGCTAAGAGCCCTGAAGAATAACCAATGGCGTCCATAACCCTGCCCAGGCCAAGTCGGAAGGGTAACCCTGCTAACGACGTCGATCTCAAACCTGCTTAAAAAAAAGGGTGCCGACAAAGGGCGAGGGAAAAAAAAAGGAGCGTCATTACTGAGGCCAGTACACGGCGAGGCTAGAATTCGGCGGTCCTCGCCTACATAGGTATGGTGGATCACTGCAGCGTGAAAGATGCACTAAACAACCTATAGAGACTCGATACAACCGGCGCAAGAGAGGGTAAGAATGTCCTATCCGGATCCAACACGGCTAACACCCCAAACAAACCCATCCCGTGTTTCTCGAGACCAAACGAGGAAGTCAACCGAGGAACTCACACCGCTGGCGCTTTATTTATTCATTATCGTTGCAGCAATTACTAGTCAGGTTTAGATAATCATCCGATAAAATAAGCAAGGCACTTTTAGTTAACCATTCCGTTATAGTTGCGGTAATTACTAATCAAATACGATAGCATGAGATAATCCCAAAACCCAGCAGTTGTTGGTACTTTTATTCAGCCAATTCCGCTAGAAGTTGCCATACTTACTAGTCAGTACCATGGTCGCAAGCGACAACCAAACAAGCAATTGTAAGTATTAATTAGCCATTCCGTTATAGTGAAGCTGATTACTAGTCATTATAAGTCAAATTTATAGCAGTAAACTTTAGTTATGCTTGTCTATGATCGAGATATCAGGCTCCAAGTCGCCCATATCCGGACACGGCTTTCGTAAAGTTTTACCCGCCGGGTGCACCAATAGCAACACACGCCGATCAACCTCGAAAACCAAATCAAAACCCAACGAGGCTTTCACGACTGAACAATCACAGGATTCAAAATTATTTCAGGGGGCCACCCCTTTGAGTAGATCCCGCAACGGAGTAAGCAAGCTCCGAGACGGCCTCAAGGTTGCGACAATGGCTGTAATCGACTGGGAACCCGAAAGTGTGGCTGGGCTTGTCGATGCAGTAAACATTCCGATCCTAACAAAGACAAAGGTGCTCCTCGCACAATTTAAATACAAAGTAGCATGGCATAAGTACAGATCGTAAATAAAACCTCAAACTAGTTGTGGCCCCAAGAAATAAGACTGAATCAAGCTCGGCTGGGGGTCCCATATACCTCCGAATGTGGATAGCGCAAAAAATCAAGGAACAGTATCAAGTACTGGGTCTTACGGACACAAGTGGGCTCGACACCAAATATTTTCTATCACCCACCGATGCCTCTGCTTATTTCAATTTTAGTTGTTAAACAGAAATTAAAGTGACGATAAGTAAAACTAGAACCACTGCCAACATCAACATGCGGCAATACATCAACAACTGTGGCATATAACGACACACGTCAGCACTTGAGCAAGCAACTACGACGCGCAAGTCCTACTATCTACCAAACAACAGGTAATAGGGTGTGTCCAAGGCAATATAGGGCTGCACGGTATATCACAGGTACGGAAACTAAAGCATCGCAACACAGATAGCAATAGATCAACAGGAGGGAATAAAGACTATAAAAGTAAGATAGGTAGAAAAGGGGGAGATGCTCGCCTGAAAACATTGTCGATGTTTTAACCGAAGATCGGGGCGAAGCTCACATCAACTCAACGGCCTTATCCGCGAAGAAGCAAAACACTAGAATAAACACCGGAGGCAATATTTAATACTAAGGCAAAAGATCGGCATGATGCATGCATGATGAATGTCATGGCAAAGGTGCGATGCAATCAGGTCATATTAAGCGGAACCGGGGTCCCGACAATTACTTAGATGGTTCAAGTTGTTTAGATCCCCCGCAAATTAAATGTTGTTTAGCAAGACAACAGATGGATCCGGTTCACATATTAAATTTAAATGAGGCCAATATGAGACTAGATTTGCCCGCATATGGGCCCCATATTTAATTATTAGGTGAATCGGCATAATGCCCCCAAACCACAGATATGCATGCGAGATGACAATTAAATATGCAACAAGTTGTTATTATGTTATAAAATAGGGTTCGAGGAAAAGGGGTCACACATCAGAGGGGCTCGACGAACTTGGGGTTCCGAGGGTTCCGGGGTCCGGGGTTGGTCTCGGGTCCAGGGTTCGACGGGTTCGACGAGGTTCGACGGAAGCGTTTCGACCGGTCGCTCGATCGGGCAGATCTTGAAGGTCCTCAACTCGCGAACTTGCGTCTGAGGTTCGGTTTCAGTTCCGACGCCGTCTCGTGTCGGTTGAAGATCTTGGCAATGGCACCGGTTCGGTCTTCGGTAAAGTACTTGTCGCACCATGTCGGAGTCCTTGAGTCCGGAAGGAGAACTTGTCGCCAGCGTCCCCCACCACCGGTTCCGGCGACGTGTTGGTGCTCCACGCTCCGTGTCCGTCGGCGATGATCATGTCGTTCGTGATGTAGTTCTTGCCGGGCTTCTCGGAATCACTTGGGTCCATCGTCGCGTCGTTCCTCGAATAGGAGACGGTCTTAGATTTACAAACGCCCGAGTACTTGTCGAATTCTGGACTCGCATCGGATCGAGGGTCGCTGCGGACTTGGATCGGTGGCTCTCCAACTGAGAAACGCCGGTTTAGCACGGATGATGTAGCTGTAGCGACCACGGCGAGAGACCACACGGAGGCGCGGGTCGTCGGCTGACGGCAGGGGTCTGGGCCACGGGCGGCGCATTTAGGATCGAGGGGGCGATCGCGGGAGCAAGGAGCGAGGCGGCCGCGGGCAGGCGGGCGCGTGAGGCAGAGGCGGAGCGAGGAGCTGGGCGCGCTGGCGGGCGAGGGGCGGAGGCGCGCTGGGGCCGCGGCAGGGCCGACGGGGAGGCGGCCCGGGCAGGCTGGAGGCGCTGCTCGAGGCGCTTGCTCGGCCAGGCACGCACGGGCGGCCGATCCGTGAGAGGGTGGGGACGAGCGGCCGGGCTTGGCAGCGTGGCTACCGGATAGATGAGCGGGCGAGGCGGGCGGAAGCGGCGGCGGAGCGCCACGCGAGGTGGTTGGTGGAAGCCGGGCTGGCTGGCGGGCTGGGAGGCGGCAGGAGCGTGGAGCGGGCCATGGCGAGAAAGGGAGGGGAGGCGAGGGAGGAGGCGAGGCGGAGGGGCTGGCCGCGAGTGAGGCCAGCGGGAAGAAGAAGCGAGGGAGAGAGCGAAGTGGGGGTGGCGGCAGGTGGGCGGTTCTGTGGGCCGGACGTGGGGCCAGTGGTGAGCAGAGAGAGGGTCAGGCGGTGGGCCAGCTGAGGCGGTGGGACCCAGCGTGAGCGTGGTTGAGATGGTGGGAGTGGGTCAGGCTGGCGCTTGGTGGTGTGTGTGGTGTGTGTTTGGGTTGGTGGGTGAGCTGTGAGAGAGGGAGAGAAAAGAGAGGGAGAGAGGGTTTGGGGTGGTGAGGTGGAGGAGGGATTGGGTGGAGGAGAGGGTGTGTGTTGAGGTGGCGGGGATTGGGCAGGAGGTGGAGGGGTAGGTTGGGTAGCTCAGGTAGCTTTAGGATTTCTAGTTGGACCGATCTGGTTTTTCTGGGGTGGTCGTTCGGGCTAAAACGGCCCGTTCGACTGCCCCGCTAAAATAATTTAATATTTTTATTTGATTAAAACATGTCCTTTGCAAACCAATGCAAGACAAAATAAAATAATCCGGACAAGCCCGGGTTTTGCATTTGAATTAAGATGGGGCGTTGGGAAAACAAAACGGCTTTGCAGACATAGTTTTGGCAAACAATGCATGACGATGACGATGCAATGCACAAATTCAACGCGATTTTCTAGTAGTGATTTTGCGGGATGCCACAATTCGACACCACTAACAATGGATCTCGCCCTCGAGATCCGCCTCATGGTGCCGGAAGGAAGGTCGGCGATCTGTGTCTTCTCGCTTCGTGTAGATCCTCGCGACACCACTAACAATAGGTCGTTGATCCCGTTCGTCAACACTCCGGATAAACAACGGACGAAGTGAAAGGCAAGGCCACCTCTAACTTCAGCGGAAGGAGTAAATTGCATCGATCCACCATTCAATATACAAAGCAAATGATAAGAGTAGTGGTATGGTCGCGACTCCATCCCGCACTCAAAGCATTACCGCATACCTAATAGAGATTATGCAACCAACTCTCAGGATTCAGACTGAAGATCTCGACAAGCGAGGTTCGGATCAAAGGAGTGATGCAGACTCTGCATCGGATCTGGCATAGATGATGTCGTCGCGCCGGAAAACACCGGAAGGCACAAACAAGGAACAAAGAATGGTAACACAGCAGACGGATTCAACAGGCAGCTGGAACACCGGATGGCAGAACACCGTTATCAGAAGAGGAAGCGAAACCCTGAAGGTAAGACGGAAACCCAACCACGAGAATTCCTGGACTCGAAGAAAGAGAAGAGAGCGGATTCAAAACACGTCAAGATAAGAGGAGAATAGCCGAGGGGTAAGGAGTAAAATCAGACCTAACCAGAACTAACCAACCGATTTTCGAAAATAGTTTTGACACTTCTACTTCGGCCGTTAGCTAGGTTATCCTACAGGCTGGACTTGTGGGGTATCGCAACTGCTGAGCTCTGATACCACTCTGTAACACCCTCAGAATCGGACCTATGCAAGTTTGAGCAAAATTCGCCAAACCCGCATAGAAACGATTCAAAGGTGACCACCAGGCACTTTCGTGCGGGTGGAAAACGAAGTAATAACATTACACAACAGTCCTCGATGGGACCCATGCATCATATATATAACGGCGACTCAAAGAGTCAAGAGTGAATATAATATACAAGATCCAAATCACCTTGAAAACGATAGAGCGTCCAGCTACGGACAAGATGCAAATGGGGCTAAGAGCCACGAAGAATAACCAATGGCGCCCATAACCTGCCTGTGCCAAAGCCGGAAGGGTAACCTCGCTAACGACGCCGATCTCAAACCTGCTTAAAAAAAGGTGCCACAAAGGGCGAGGGAAAAAAGGAGCCAAGATCGAGGCCAAGACAGCGAGGCTAGAATTCGGCGGTCCTCGCCTACATAGGTATGGTGGACTGAAGCGGCAGCGGCAGCATGCACTAAACAACCTATAGAGACTCGATACAACTGGCGGCAAACAGAGAGGGGTAAGAATGTCCTATCCGGATCCAACCTGAAGCTAACACCCCAAACAAACCCATCCTGGTGTTTCCCCCTCGAGACCAAACGAGGAAGTCAACCGAGGAACTCACACCGTTGGCAGTTTTATTTATTCAGTTATCGTTGCAGCAATTACTAGTCAGGTTTAGATAATCATCCTGATAAAATAAGCAGTGGGCACTTTTAGTTAACCATTCCGTTATAGTTGCGGTAATTACTAATCAAATACAGATAGCATGAGATAATCCCAAAACCCAGCAGTTGTTGGTACTTTTATTCAGCCAATTCCGTTGTAGTTGCCATACTTACTAGTCAGGTACCATGGTCGCAAGCGACAACCAAACAAGCAATTGTGGGCAGTATTAATTAGCCATTCCGTTATAGTGAAGCTGATTACTAGTCATTATAAGTCAAATTTATAGCAGTAAAATTTAGTTATGCTTGTCTATGATCGAGATATCATGCTCCAAGTCGTCCATATCCGCGACACGGCTTTGAAAGTTTTACCCGCCGGGTGCACCAATAGCAACACACGCTTCGATCAACCTCGAAAACCAAATCAAAACCCAACGAGGCTTTCACGATTGAACAATCACGAGTTCAGAATTATTTCAGGGGCCACCCTTTGAGTAGATCCCGAACGGAGTAAGCAAGCTCCGAGACGGCCTCAAGGTTCGACAATGGTCGAAGCGATCGGGAACCCGAAGTGTGGCTGGGCTTGTCGATACAGCGTAAACATTCGATCCTAATAGTACAGGTGCTCCTCGCACAATTTAAATACAAAGTAGCATGGCATAAGTACAGATCGTAAATAAAACCTCAAACTAGTTGTGGCCCCAAGAAATAAGACTGAATCAAGCTCGCTCGGGGGTCCCATATACCTCCCGGATGTGGATAGCGATAAATCAAGGAATGTATCAAGTACTCGGGGTCTTACGGGACACAAGTGGGCGTTCGGAAACCAAATATTTTCTATCACCCACCGATGCCTCTGATTATTTCAATTTTAGTTGTTAAACAGAAATTAAAGTGACGATAAGTAAAACTAGAACCACTGCCAACATCAACATGCGGCAATACATCAACAACTGTGGCATATAACGACACACACGCCGACTTTGAGCAAGCAACTACGACGCAGTCCTACTATCTACCAAACAACGGGTAATAGGTGTGTCCAAGGCAATATAGGGCTGCACGGTATATCACCGGTGCGGAAACTAAAGCATCGCATAACACGGATAGCAATAGATCAACAGGAGGAATAAAGACTATAAAAGTAAGATAGGTAGAAAGGGAGATGCTCGCTTGAAAACATTGTCGATGTTTTAACCAAGATCGGTGAAGCTCACATCAACTCAACGGCCTTATCCGCGAAGAAGCAAAACACTAGAATAAACACCGGAGGCAATATTTAATACTAAGGCAAAAGATCGGCATGATGCATGCATGATGAATGTCATGGCAAAGGTGCGATGCAATCATGTCATATTAAGCGGAACCGGGGTCCCGACAATTACTTAGATGGTTCAAGTTGTTTAGATCCCCCGCAAATTAAATGTTGTTTAGCAAGACAACAGATGGATCCGGTTCGCTACACAAATTTAAATGAGGACAATATGAGACTAGATTTGCCCGCATATGGGCCCCATATTTAATTATTAGGTGAATCGGCATAATGCCCCCAAACCACAGATATGCATGCGAGATGACAATTAAATATGCAACAAGTTGTTATTATGTTATAAAATAGGGTTCGAGGAAAAGGGGTCACACATCAGAGGGGCTCGACGAACTTGGGGTTCCGAGGGTTCCGGGGTCCGGGGTTGGTCTCGGGTCCAGGGTTCGACGGGTTCGACGAGGTTCGACGGAAGCGTTCTCGGACTCCGGGGTCGTTCTCGGTATCGGGCAGATCTTGAAGGTCCCTGAACTCGGCGAACTTGGCGTACGAGGGTTCGGTTTCCGGTTCCGACGCCGGGGTCTCGGTGTCGGTTGAAGATCTTGGCAATGGCACCGGGTTCGGTCTTCGGGTAAAGTACTTGTCGCACCATGTCGGAGTCCTTGAGTCCGGGAAGGAGAACTTGTCGGGGACGTCCCACCGGGTTCCGGGCGGACGTGCTTGGTGCTCCACGGTCTCCGGGTCCGTGTCGATGATCATGTCGTTCCGTGGTGTAGTTCTTGCCGGGCTTCTCGGAATCACTTGGGTCCATCGTCGCGTGTCGTTCCTCGAATAGGAGACGGTCTTAGATTTACAAACGCCCGGAGTACTTGTCGAATTTCTGGACTCGGTACTGGATCGAGGGTCGTTGCCGGACTTGGATCGGGTGGCTCTCCAACTGAGAAACGCCTCGCGGTTTAGCACGGGATGATGTAGCTGTAGCGACCACGGCAGAGAGACCACACGGAGGCGCGGGGGTCGTCGTCGGCGGACGAGCAGCGAGGGTCTCTGAGGCGGCCATCAGGATCGAGCGAGGCGGCAGCGGAGGCAATGGCGAGCCAGCGGCAGCGGCGGGCGGTGGCGCGGGGCAGAGCGGGCGAGGCGGCGATGGCCTTGATGGCGGCGCAGGGCGAGGGGCGAGGGTCGGGCCGGCAGGCCGAGCTCGCGTCGGGGCCCGGCCGGGGAGGCGGTGCGGCTCGCGGGCTGGGCTCGGCAGTGCACGCGGCGGCCGGGAGTGAGAGGTGGGGCGGCGGGCTGGCTTGAGCGGCAGCAGCCTGGATAGATGAGCGGGCGAGGCGGGGTTGCGGGGAGGCGGGCGGCAGCGTGGTGGAAGTTGGTGGGCGGTAGGCGGTTGGCGGCGGCCAGATGGGAGGCGGCAGGGCGTGGTAGCGGGAGGCAGTGGGGCGGGCTGCTGGCGACGGGAAAGGGAGGGGAGGAGAGGAGGAGGCGGAGGCGGTCGCCCGGTGAGGGAGCCAGCGGGAAGAAGCAGGAGAGCGAAATGTCGGGGGCGTCTGGGGCAGGCGGTCCAGGGGCTGGACGGGTGGGGCCAGTGGCAGACAGAGAGAGGGTCCAGGCGGGTGGGCCAGCTGGAGGCGGTGGGACCCAGGCGTGAGCGCGTGGTTGAGATGGTGGGAGTGGGTTGTGCTGGCTGCGCGCGGTGGTGTGTGTGGTGTGTGTTTGGGTTGGTGGGGTGTGAGCTGTGAGAGAGGGAGAGAGAAAAGAGAGGGAGAGACAGGAGGGGGTTTGGGGTGGTGAGGTGGCAGGGAGGGATTGGTGGAGGGAGAGGGGTGTGCTGAGGTGGCGTGTGGGGATTGGGCAGGGTGAGGTGGAGGGGTAGGTTGGGTAGCTTTCTGGGTAGCTTTAGGATTTCTAGTTGGACCGATCTGGTTTTTCTGGGGTGGTCGTTCGGGCTAAAACGGCCCGTTCGACTGCCCCGCTAAAATAATTTAATATTTTTATTTGATTAAAACATGTCCTTTGCAAACCAATGCAAGACAAAATAAAATAATCCGGACAAGCCCGGGTTTTGCATTTGAATTAAGATGGGGCGTTGGGAAAACAAAACGGCTTTGCAGACATAGTTTTGGCAAACAATGCATGATGATGACGATGCAATGCACAAATTCAACGCGATTTTCTAGTAGTGATTTTGCGGGATGCCACACCGAGTCACTGCTCTGGGCGCCGAGGTTTAAATACATAACATGAAATTGAGATAACATATGGCAATCCCCGAGTCACTGCTCTGGGCGCCGAGGTTCAAATACATAACATGAAATTGAGATAACATACAGCAGTCCCCGAGTCACTGCTCTCGGCGCCGAGGTTCAAATACATAACATGAAATTGAGATAACATATGGCAGGTCCCAGTCCTTCGGGTGTCGAGGTTCAATACATCATTGGATCTTGACCTTGAGATACAATGCTATGAGTAAAATTCAAGTCGAAAGCTACATTTCATGGACGCTTCGTTTCTTCGACTTTATGCCTTGTTCTTTCCGGGGAAACGTCGACTAGATAATAGGGCTGCCAGTAACGCTTTGCTCACAATGAATGGTCCCTCCATGGAGGTGACAACTTGTGCATGCCGGCCGACGTTGCACCGGTCGAGGACTAAATCTCCTTCTTTGAATACTCTTGGATTCACCTTCTGCTTTGTGATATCGTCGCAGGTTCTGCTGATAAATAGCTGATCGTGACAATGTCAACTCTCTGGCTTCTTCTAGCAGGTCTACAGCATCTTGCCGATCTATCTCGTTTATCTCCGAGGTTGTATACTGAGTAACTCTTGGCGAGTCATATATTATGTCGGCTGGAAGTACAGCCTCTACCCCGTATACCAGGAAGAATGGTGTATAACCTGTCGATCTATTTGGAGTAGTCCTGAGGCTCCACAGTACGGCTGGGAGTTCCTCAATCCAACATCCTGCCGACCTTTGCAATGGTTCGACAAGTCGTGGTTTTATTCCTGATAACACCAGTCCATTAGACCTTTCCACTTGCCCATTGGATGCTGGGTGAGCCATAGAGGCAATATCTAATCTTATGTGCTTCTCTCGGCAAAATCTGGCGAAAGCTCCTTCTGCAAAGTTTGTGCCATTATCTGTAATAATCTTTGTGATACCCATATCTTAAGATAATATCCTTGAGAAATTTCCTGCGGTGGACCCATCGCACTTTTTATTGGTTTCACTTCAATCCATTTTGTGAACTTGTCCACCATAACCAACATGTGGGTCATTCCTCCTCGTCTTGGCTTGAATGGTCCCATATCTAAACCCCATACTGAAAATGGCCAAGTGATGGGTATTGTTTTAACTCGGCGATGGCATGTGTATTTTAGTTGCGTATCTCGACATCCATTGCATTTCTTAACTAATTCTTTGCTTCTTTCAATGCCGTCCGGCCAATAAAATCCATGCACGAATGCTTTGGCTACTAAGGCACGAGATGAGGCATGGTGCCCACATTCTCCTTGGTGTATGTCTAGAAGGATCTCGACCTTCACGAACTTACAGTTACGCAACACGTTTGTGGCGCTCCTTTTATATAGCTCATTGTTTATGATTGTATAAGCTTTTGCTCTCCTTACAGTTTGTCTAGCTAATACCTCATTACTCGGCAAAATCGAGTCTTTTAGGTAAGAAAATATGGGTTGCGCCCATAACGTGTGACTTTTTCCGATGTGATCTCACCGTCTATTTCCATGTTTTCCGACATACATATCGGCTTTTCCCATGATTGCACTTACCTCTGTCCTCCTCTTGGGGGGTTCCGAGTTATATTGCGGATCTACTTCCATCGGCGCGTTATCTTCTGCGGAATTTGCCGGGATAAAGATAGATTCGGATTCTGGTGATGGGATTATTGATGGTTTCCTGAGGTGCTCCAGGGCAATACCCGGAGGAATTGATTGCCGGGTTGATCCTAATTTTGACAATGTGTCTGCGGCATCATTTTCTGCCCGAGGTATGTGGTGAAATTCACATCCTTCAAAGTATCCACTGATCTTTTGCACGTGAAACCTGTATAAAGCCATATTAGCATCTAATGCGTCCCAACTGCCTGAGACTTGCTGTACTACTAGATCCGAGTCACCATAGCATAAGATTCGGCGTATGCCAATTTCTTTTGCTACTTTCAGTCCATGGACTAGCGCTTCATATTCGGCTACATTGTTGGACGCAGCAAAATGTATTTGTAATACATATTTCAGTTGGTCTCTTTTAGGCGAGGTTAACACTATTCCCGCCCCCAAACCATTCCTTAGTTTGGAACCATCGAAATGCATAGTCCAAAGAATTTGGATCGCAATGGTGGCTCATATCGCACCTCGGCCGATCCACGAGAAAGTCGGCGACACCGAGATTTGATTGCATCTCTTCTATCAAATTGTGGAGCGTATGGTGATAACTCGATTGCCCATTTTTCTATTCGCCACTTAGTCTTTGTTGCTCAATATATGCTATGGGTGCCTCACAGATTACTTTGATGGGATGCTCTTCAAGTAATGTTTAAGCTTTTTCCGACATATATACTCCATAAGCCATCTTCGATAATGCGGTAATTACGCTTTGAAGTGGATAACACCTCACTTAGATAATACCGCCTCAGATCGACTTACCATTTTCAAGTCGTTCCACTACGACTACGGTACTCACTACTCTGTTGGTAGCCGCTACATAGAGTAACATAGGCTCTTTTGATAATGGAGAAGCCAAAATGGGTGCTGTAACCAACATCTTTTTCAACTCATGAAATGCGATGTCTGCTTGTGGAGTCCAAATGAATTTATCTGATTTCTTTATCAGCTGATAGAGCGGTAGTGCCTTCTCTCCTAGCCGACATACAAATCGACTAAGCGAGGCCAGACAACCCGTGAATTTTTGTACATCATTTAAACATTTTGGCAATTCCATTCTTTCTACTGCTTTTATCTTTGTTGGATTAGCCTCGATACCTCGGCTAGATACAAGAAAACCGAGTAATTTTCCTGCCGGCACGCCAAATGTGCATTTTTCTGGATTAAGCTTCATTCGGAACCTTCTCGTGTTCGCAAAAAGTCCGCCGATATCTTCTAGTAATGTTTTGCTTTCCTTGGTTTTGATGACCACGTCATCTACATATACTTGTACATTTTTTCCGATCTGATCATGCAGGCATTTTTGCATGCATCTCTGATATGTCGCTCCTGCATTTCGCAGGCCGAATGGCATTGTGCGATAACAATAAGCCCCGTACGGGGTAATAAATGCAGTCTTTATTTGATCGGCGGATTTAACGGTATCGGTGGAAACCGAATCACGTCTACAAATGATAATAGCGCACAACCAGCGGTCGAGTCAATGACTTGGTATATTCTAGGCAACGGAAAAGGATCTTTTGGACACGCCTTGTTCAGGTTGGTGTAATCGATACACATTCGCCATACAATGGCTACATTGGGATCATCTTTCTTCTTTTCTACTAGCACCGGATTCGATAACCAATCCGGGTATAGCACCTCAATGATGAACCCGGCCGCGAGGAGCCGAGCTATTTCATCTCCTATTATTTTCTCTGTCTTGCGACGGCAGAGAGCTTGCTTCACCGGTCTTGCTCCTGGCCTTACGTTCAAAGAGTGCTCAGCCAAATCCCTCGGAACACCTTGCAGATCTTGAGTTGACCATGCAAATATGTCCCGATTCGCACGGAGGAAGTTGGTGAGCTCGCTTTCCTATTTAGCGTCCAGCTCGCACCAATAGTAATGACGCTCGGGAATTGCTCATCGATCTGAAATTTCTTCGTTTCTTTAGTCGGTGAAAAGAAACACGCCATGGGTTGGCGAGCCGGCATGTTCATGCTTGGCGAGGCTGCTACTTCTTGAATCCTTCTCTTTTCTCTTGCTATAACCAATGATTCAGCCAATTTGACTGGTGAAGCACACTTTCGACTTCTTGTAATCCCCCTGAATTATTACTCCTTGTGGTCGGGTGGCTTCATCTTGAGATAACTTACATGATTGCTCATGAATTTGGCCAGTCGTCCGAGTGAAACATGATAACAACTTTCCGGATCTACCACTTCAAATTCTAAGTTCTCTCTGCGATTATCTCTCGCATCAATAAGACGTCCACGGATTTTACCGATGGGCTCATGAAAGCCTGTGCACTATCCCATGGAAAGTGGTTCTCGTGGATTGCAGCATGTTCTGCGATATTCCGAGTTTATGCATGGTATCTTTGTACATGATGTTGATACTGCTTCCATTGTCAATGAGTACTTTTGAAAATTTCACATTGATGCTTGGTCCAACGAATGTCGGATCCAACACGAGTGAATATGATCCTAGACTCGGCATTATTTTGGGGTGGTCCTTTATGCTCCAGGTCACCTCCTGATCAGACCATGGCAGATATCTTGGTACTATCGGCATAACTGCATTTACTTCCATATGCCGGCGCTGCACACTCTGCTTGTCTTGCTGTTCCGTTGTGAACACGCAATAAGACTGATGATGTTCTCTGTAATCATTGCGTCCAGTATTTGCCGGATTCGTCCTTCCATCCTGGACTTGGTTCATTACTTGATGTACTGCATCCCTCCGATCCGAGTTATCGTACCTCGGGGGAGGAGGCGGTAACATCAGTTGTTGTGCATTTGCTCCAGTCAATTGCGGTTGATGCTGCTGATGTACTTGATGGGGCGCCTGAACTCCTGCGGGGTTCCCCATTGCATTTTTCATCCATGCACATTGGCGGGTCGTATGATTGGCTGGTCTGGATGGGTTTGATGTGTGAAATTTGCACGGCTGATCTAACATGGATTCGAACGTGTATTTCGGCCTCTCCTGCCACTGCTTCTTTTGTTCTGGGGTCCACTGCCTTTTTCCTTCATTCTTTGGTGTCCACTGCTAAGGTCCATTCTTCTGCCGTTGAGTTGCTCCATGACTCGGCTGATCTTGTGCTACCGCTGCCACTTGGGCCGAATTATATCTATAATCCGGCCTTTCCTCTCTTCTTCTTCCTCTGAAATCACTGCGCCTGGATGACCCGGCCAATTCTCTTGCATAATGGTCCTGTTGCTCGCGATGATCTGCCGACATTAATTCCGGTTGCGTTGGGTCCCCTAATGCATAGGAGTCTGCTATTCTGATAGTTTCTGCCAGTGTGGTCGGCATATCTCTTTGCAGGCGTTGCCACAACACGCTGCCATAACGGCAGCCTTGCGCGAACCAAGGTATTTCTTGCGATTATATTACCCCTTCACATGAGTTTCTCAGGTTGCACCATCGAGTTAAAAACTCTCTATCTGTTTCATTCGGCCTCTGCTTGCACATGGCTAACTGTTGCGGCCTGTTTGGCCTCTTGTATGTGCTGGTAAAGTTCTTGTGAACATTTCTTAAAACCTAACCAACAGTTGATCTTGCCATTGGTAGATTATTCAGCCATACCCTAGCCGGTCCTTCCAACATTTGTGGGACATACCGTCGCCCATCTTAAGTTCCCACCCGCTATCTTCAGCGGTGGCATAGTCAATTAACCGATCTTGTGGCTTGGTACTCCCATTGTATGTTTTGTGCCTCTCGCTGAAAGTTCAAGACGGTGGTTCGCCCATGATCCGTGGTCCAAAACAAGTCGGGACCTGGTGGACCTGTTCTTCCAACAACTCGACGGTATAGCGGTCCAGCTTCACTCTTGCATCATTTGATGGCAAATCTGTCTGCACTCTGTCTGCATCCCATAGTGGTTATTTCCACCATGGATCGCATATTCCATCTCGGAATAACCATCATTGTACCTCTCATTCACTTGATTGTGGCGAGCTGGTCTCGCTTCTCTTTCTGCCGAGGTTCATGCCTTGGGCGTGGGTTGAGGTAGCTCTCCTTACCAGCGGGTCTCGTTTTCATGATTACCTCTCGCGGTTCTCTTCTGCCGAGATCTCCATTTCCTCGGCTTCCGCCGTATTTTTCCACACGGCCGTGGTTTCTCTCCCCACTGTTACCTCGGCATGCATTGCCTCTGTTCTCATTTGCCTTTCCACCATTGTCGGATCATATGGAACAATTTGCTTGTTCCTCTTCACGAGGTTCTTGCTTTGTCCTTCGCATTATTTCGGTGAAGATCTTTGCCACACGGATAAAGTCTTGCCCCGAGTGAACCATCCGAGGCCCCAGCCTCGCCGGGTTTCTGAGTATTTCCTTGTTTTTTGGTTTGCGATGCGCGCAGCTCATTCACTCTTTCTTCTTGTTTACGGGCTTCCCGGTCAACCCTCTAATTCCAATCTGCGGCGTTTGCCGCTCTCGTGTTCTTCGCGGTCGTACCTCGGCAAGCCCAAATCACTGATTACGCCTGTGAGCTTCATGCTCTTTGTTAATAACATACATGAGGTTCTTCCCCTTAATCTTAATTCGTCCACCCTTTCGTGCGATATCAACTTATTAGCTTTGGCATACTCTCTCGGGTCTGTTCAAGGCCTCATAAGGCGATACTTTCTTGGCCTCTACCAGCACCTTTTGCCTGGTTTCTTCCAACTCTGCCTGAGCATTTGCCGGATCAAGTATCGGCGCTACAGGTGTAGTCAAGTTTTCTATGGTTGCCTGAAGAATGTTCTCTGGCCTTTCCAGAGGTGGCCCTCTTACTCTTGGTGCCTTTGGGGTGGTGTCCTGCAGCTTGGTCGGGTGTGGCATCCCGCAAAACCACTACTAGAAAATCGCGTTGAATTTGTGCATTGCATCGTCATCGTCGCATGTTGTTTGTCAAAAACTATTTTGCAAACCCCGATTTGTTTTCCAAACGCCCCAACTTTTATTAAAATTCCAAACCCCGGATCTCCGGATTATTTTGTTTTGTTGCCATCGGGTTTTCAAACGGCCCAATTCAATTAAATAAAATATTTAATTATTTTTGCGGGGGCAGTCGAACGGGCCGTTCCGACCCGAACGACCACCCCCTGGAATATAAACGGCCCAACCTGTCCCACCCTAATTCCTACAGCTACCCATCCTTCTACCCACACCCCTTGGCCACCTCACCCTGCCCAATAGCATCTCGCCACCTCACTGCCTCCCTCTCCCTCACCCACTCAGAACCCGCCACGTGGCCAGCCCCCTCTCTCTCCCTCTCTTTTCTCTCTCCCTCCTCACTCCACTCAGCTCTCCCCAGACCCCACACACGCACCCCACACGCACACATGCCACGCACGCCACACTCAGCCCAGGTACCGCCTCCCCCAGCTCACACGCCACCTGGTCCCACCCTTCCCGGCCCACTGCTCTGCTCATCTCCCACCTTGCCTTCTTCAGCAAGGCTTCCGCCCAACCGCCTGCCTCCGCACCGCCCAGCCTCCAAGCCCGCTCGCTCTCCTTCTCGGTACCGGGCGCCCTTGAGCAGCAGCCGTAGCCCTCTCCATCCTGTAGTCGCCTCCGTGGAGCTCCTCCGTCGGCCACCGACAGCTGCCTCCACCGCCTCCTCCGGCCGCCGCCGCGCCGCTTTCTCGCAAGGCTGACGCCACCGCCTCTGCAGCACCTCGCTCTAGCGCCGGCCTCCGCCGCTCCTCCGCGGGCCGCCTCCGGCCACCCGCCTCGCCCGGCAACCGCCCGCGCCGACGACGCTTTCTTCCTCGTAGCGCTGCCGCCAGACGGCCCGACCTCCGCCCCTGTGACGCCTGCTTCTCGCTCCCTTCTCCCCGAGCTCGCCACGACCGTTCCGCCAGACCGACGCGCCTCAAGTCCTCATCGACGCTGCTCGTCCGCCCGCCCGGCCTTGCACGCCACCCCGCCTGCCTCGAGCCCGCCCGACGCTGCTCGCCTCCGGCTCGCCACACCTCGTCCGCCGTCCTCGTCGCCCCACCGGACGCCTCTTCCCGACAAACCGAGCCTTCGCGCCCGCTTCGCTGCGCCCGTGCCCGTCGCTCGTTTGCTCTCGTGACCAAAGGCCCAAGGATGCCCCTGGTAATCTTGGAAGATGTCCATGTGTTCCGGTGGTTGCCGAGTGATGCGGGCTCCTGTTTGGTTGCACACGACGAGACCGATGTCATGCTTTCCGTACCAACAAGATCTACCCGTCGCCAAGGTCTTCCATCGGTCCGAGAAACCGAAACCCGACGCCAGAGTACTTCCCGAATGCGATGCCGAGACTCGCGACAAGAACTACTCCCGACACCAAGTTCTCCTCCGAGTTGGACTCAAGACGCGATGACGAGACCGTCGCTCGGACGCCAAGATCTGCGCCGTGTTGTAAGACCACCGACAAGATCTCCATCCGGTACCCCAAGGACTCCCTCACGGACATCGAGCGCCAAGATCTACCCTCGGACGCCAAGACCCGAACCAGGAGAACGCAAAGATCGCCACGAGACCGGCAAGCACTTCACCCCGAATGACAAGACCGACAACATGGTCCACCACCGCGAATGCCCCAAGATCTACCCCGATCCGAGACCCTAACCCCGGAGGCCGAGAACGAACCGTCGAACCCTGGACCCTGGACCCTGTCGAACCCCGAACCCCGGAACCCTAACAAGATCGGCGAATCCTTAAATGTGTGAACCCTCTCCCGCAAACCCTATTTTATAATTGAAATACAACTTGTCGCATAATAAATGTTCTTGCATGCATATCTGTGGTTTGGGGGCCTTATGCCGATTCACCTAATCATTAAATATGGGGCCCATATGCGGGCAAATCTAGTCTCATATCGGCCTCATTTAAACTTGAGTAGCGAATCCATACTATAATCTTTCATTGTTAAACAACATTTAAATTGCGGGGATCTAAACAACTTGAACCGTTTATTAATGGTCGGGACCCCGGTTCCGCTTAACATGACCTAAATGCATCGCACCTTTGTCATGCCATACATCATGCATGCATCATGCCGATCTTCTGTCGTTGTATTAAATATTGCACCCGGTGTTTCTTCTAGTGTTTTGGTTCTTCGCGGATAAGGCCGTTGAGTTGATGTGAGCTTCGCCCCGATCTTCGGTTGAACCTTCGACAATGTTTTCAGGCGAGCATCTCCCCCTTTCTACCTATCTTAATTTTATAGTCTTTATTCCCTCCTGTTGATCTATTGCTATCTGTGTTGCGATGCTCTAGTTTTCGTACTTTGATATCCTCTGCGTAGTATCTTGCCTTGGACACATCCTATTACCTGTTGTTTGGTAGCTAGTTGGACTTGCGTGTCGTAGTCGCTTGCTCAAGTGTTGTCGCGTGTTGTCATTGCCACAGTTGTTGATGTATTGCCGCATGTTGATGTTGGAGATGATTCTAGTTTTACTTATCGTCACTTTACTTTCTGTTTAACAACTAAACTGAATAAGCGAGGCATCGTGGGTGATAGATAATATTTGGTCGAACGCCCACTTGTGTCCCGTAAGACCCCGAGTACTTGATACTGTTCCTTGATTTTGCGCTATCCACATCCGGGAGGTATATGGGACCCCCCTGAGCCAGAGCTTGATTCAGTCTTATTTCTTGGGGCCACAAACTAGTTTGAGGTTTTATTTACTATCCTGTACTTATGCCATGTTACCGCTTTATTTACGATTGTGCGACAGCACACCGCATCTTTGCTTAGGATCGACACGATTCGCGGTGTCGACAAGCCCGTTTGGGGTTCCCGATCGTTCACAGCCGATACCCGGACCTTGAGGCCGCCTCGAGCTTGCTTACTCCGTTGCGGATTCTACTAGGTGGCCCCAAATATTTCGAATCTGTGATTGCTTTGTCGTGAAAGCCTCGTTGGGTTTTGATTTGGTTTTTCCGAGGTTGATCGAGCGTGTGTTGCTATTGGTGCACCCCGGCCGGGTAAAACTTTCTGAAAGCCGTGTCCGCGGATATGGACGACTTGGAGCACAGTATCTCGATCATAGACAAGCATAACTAAAGTTTACTGCTATAAATTTGACTTATAATGACTAGTAATCAGCTTCACTATAATGGAATGGCTAATTAATACTGCCCACAATTGCTTGTTTGGTTGTCGCTTGCGACAATTGTACCTGACTAGTAAGTATTGCAACTACAACGAAATGGCTGAATAAAAGTACCAACAACTGCTGGGTTTTTGGGTTATCTCATGATAAATGTATCTGACTAGTAAGTGTTGCCACACTAACGGAATGATTAACTAAAAGCGCCCACTGCTTATTTTATCAGGACGATTATCTATACCTGACTAGTAATTGCTGCAACGATAACTAAATAAGTAAAACTGCCAACTGTGTGAGTTCCTCGGTTGACTTCCTCGTTTGGTCTCGAGGGGGAAACGCCAGGATGGGTTTGTTTGGTGATAGCTTCAGGTTGGATCCGGTTAGGTCATTCTTATCCCTCTCTGATATCCGCCAGATGTATCGAGTCTCTATAGGTTGTTTAATGCGTGCTGCCGCTGCCGCTTCAGTCCACCATACCTATGTAGGCGAGGACCGCCGAATTCTAGCCTCGCCATGTCTCGCCTCGATCGACGCTCCTTCTTTGTTTTCTGCTTTGCCCTTTGCCGGCACCTTTTGTTAAACAGGTTTGAGATCGACGTTAGCAGGGTTACCCTTAGGCTTGGCACAGGCAGGTTATGGACGCCATTGGTTATTCTTAGCTCTTAGTCCCATTTGCATCTTGTCCGTAGTTGGACGCTATATCGTTTTCAAGGTGATTTGGATCTCTGTATATTATATCTGTATTCTTGACTCATTGAGTCATTGTTATATATCTCTCATTACGGGTCCCATCGAGGACTGTTGTGTAATGTTATTACTTCGCTTTCCACCCGCGAAAGTGCTGGTGAGCACCTTTGAATCGCTTTATGCGGTTTGGTGAATTTTGCCCAAACTTGCATAGGTCGATTCGAGGTGTTACTGAGTGGTATCGAGCTCGGCGATTCGATACCTACAAGTCCAAATTTCAGAGGATAACCTAGCTAACGGCCGAAGTAGAGTGTCAAAACTATTTTCGAAAATCGGTTGGGTAGTTCTGATTAGGTCTGATTTTACTCCTTACCCCTCTGCTGTTCTCCTCTTACCTCTACGTGTTTTGAATCCGCTCTCTTCTCTTTCTTCGAGTCCAGGAATTCTCGTGGTTGGGTTCCGTCGCACCTTCAGGGTTTCGCTTCCTCCTTTGGTAACGGTGTTCTACCAACCGGTGTTCAAGCTGCCCGATGAATCCGTCTACGGTGTTACCATCCTGTATTCCTTGTTTGTGCATTCCGGTGTTTTCCGACGCGATGACATCATCTATGCCAGATCCGATGCAGAGTCTGCATCACTCCTTTGATCCGAACCTCGAGTGTCGAGATCTTCAGTCTGATTCCGAGAATGGATGCACTCCCTTCTACTGATTGTGCGGAGTAATAGTTTGGGTGCGTGATGGATTGGCCCCCATGCCGACTACCCCTTCTATTCGCTTTTGTACATTGAAGTGGACGAGAATGCATCGGTTCCATCTTTCTATCAGAGTTAGAGGTGTCTTTATTTGTGATACCTCTACCTTCGACCTTTTTGTTCCGGAGTGCTCTCTCGACGATCAGGAGCAACGACCCTTTGTTGGTGGTGTCGCTGATTTCAAGATGGAGGATGAACCATTGTTAGTGGTGTCGCGAAGATCTACACGAAGCGAGAAGACGCCGATCGCCGACCTTCTTCCCGGTACCATGAGGCGGATCTCGAGGGCGAGATCCCTTGTTAGTGGTGTCGAATTGTGGCATCCCGCAAAACCACTACTAGAAAATCGCGTTGAATTTGTGCATTGCATCGTCATCGTCGCATGTTGTTTGTCAAAAACTATTTTGCAAACCCCGATTTGTTTTCCAAACGCCCCAACTTTTATTAAAATGCCAAACCCCGGATCTCCGGATTATTTTGTTTTGTTGCCATCGGGTTTTCAAACGGCCCAATTCAATTAAATAAAATATTTAATTATTTTTGCGGGGGCAGTCGAACGGGCCGTTCCGACCCGAACGACCACCCCCTGGAATATAAACGGCCCAACCTGTCCCACCCTAATTCCTACAGCTACCCATCCTTCTACCCACACCCCTTGGCCACCTCACCCTGCCCAATAGCATCTCGCCACCTCACTGCCTCCTCTCACCCACCTCGGAACCCACGTGGCCACTCTCTCCCTCTCTCTCTCTCCTCTCCTCCTCACTCACCTCTCCCGGACCCCACACACGCACCCCACACGCACACCTGCCACGCACGCCACACTCGGCCAGTCCGCCTCCCAGTTTCACACGCCACCGCCACAGGTCCCACCTTCCCCGGGCCCACTGCTCCTGCTCATCTCCCCACCCCTTGTTCTTCTCCAAGTGCCCAGCCCCCAACCGCCCGTCTCACCGCCCAGCCCCTCAAGCCCAGCTGCCTCTCCCTCGCAGCGCCACGCCGGGCCGCGGCCAGCCGCCTCTCCATCCTCGCCGTCGCCCCCAGGGAGCTCCCCTCCGTCGGCCCGTGTCACCGACAGCAGCGGCCTCCACCCGCCTCCTCGGCCGTAGCCGCCGCCCAGCCTTCTCGCCTTCACTGGCGGCCACCGCCTCCCTGCAGCACACCTCGCCGCTAAGCGCCGCTCCGGCCGCTCCCTCCGCTCCGATCCGGCGCCGACCATGCCCGCTCAAGCCTCGCCCTCCAGCCTCGAAGCGATGCCTTCTTCCCCACCCGGTAGCTGCGCTGCCGTCGGGCCAGGCCCAGGCTCTGCCCCCGTGGGCGCCTGCAAGCTTCCTCGCCGTTCCCACGAGCTCCCACACTCGCCTGGCCGACCCGTTCGGACGCCGCCTTGGCCTCAAGTCCTCATCGGCGGCCTCGTCCGCCTCGCTCGGTGCCACCGCCGCCCCGCCTGCCTCGAGCCCCGCCCCGACGCTGCTCGCTGCCTTCCGGGCTCGCGGCCACCTCCTCGTCTGCCGTCCTCGGCCCGGACGCCTCTTCCCGACAAACCGAGCCTCCTTGGCGCCCGTCAGCTGCGCCTCTGCGCCCCGTCGCTCGTTTGCTCCTGTGACCAAAGGCCCAAGGATGCCCCTGTGGTAATCTTGGAAGATGTCCATGTGTTCCAGTGGTTGCCGAGTGATGCGGGCTCCCTGTTTGGTTGCACGACGGAGACGATGTCATGCTGCCCGTACCAACAAGATCTCAGTTGTCGCCAAGGTCTTCCATCGGTCAGAACACGAAAACCCGACGAGTACTTCCCCCGAATGCGATGCCGAGACTCCAGTGCGACAAGAACTACTCCGCCCGGACACCAAGTTCTCCCTCCCGGAGTTGGACTCCGAAGACCGCGGATGCGACGAGACCGTCGCTCGGACGCCAAGATCTGCGCCGTGTTGTAAGACCACCGACAAGATCTCCATCCGGTACCCCAAGGACTCCCTCACGGACATCGAGCGCCAAGATCTACCCTCGGACGCCAAGACCCGAACCAGGAGAACGCAAAGATCGCCACGAGACCGGCAAGCACTTCACCCCGAATGACAAGACCGACAACATGGTCCACCACCGCGAATGCCCCAAGATCTACCCCGATCCGAGACCCTAACCCCGGAGGCCGAGAACGAACCGTCGAACCCTGGACCCTGGACCCTGTCGAACCCCGAACCCCGGAACCCTAACAAGATCGGCGAATCCTTAAATGTGTGAACCCTCTCCCAAAACCCTATTTTATAATTGAAATACAACTTGCATAATAAATGTTCTTGCATGCATATACGTGGTTTGGGGCCTTATGCGATTCACCTAATCATTAAATATGGGGCCCATATGCGGCAAATCTAGTCTCATATCGGCCTCATTTAAACTTGAGTGGCGAATCCATACTATAATCTTTCATTGTTAAACAACATTTAAATTGCGGGATCTAAACAACTTGAACCGTTTATTAATGGTCGGGACCCGGTTCCGCTTAACATGACCTAAATGCATCGCACCTTTGTCATGCCATACATCATGCATGCATCATGCGATCTTACATCGTTGTATTAAATATTGCACCGGTGTTTCTTCTAGTGTTTTGGTTCTTCATGGATAAGGCCGTTGAGTTGATGTGAGCTCGCCGATCTTGGTTGAACCTTGACAATGTTTTCGGTGAGCATCTCCTTTCTACCTATCTTAATTTTATAGTCTTTATTCCCTCCTGTTGATCTATTGCTATCTGTGTTGCGATGCTCTAGTTTTCGTACCCTTTGATATCCTCTGCAGCCGTATATTGCCTTGGACACATCCTATTACCTGTTGTTTGGTAGCTAGTTGGACTTGCGTGTCGTAGTCGCTTGCTCAAGTGTTGTCGCGTGTTGTCATTGCCACAGTTGCTGATGTATTGCCGCATGTTGATGTTGGAGATGATTCTAGTTTTACTTATCGTCACTTTACTTTCTGTTTAACAACTAAACTGAATAAGCAGAGGCATCGGTGGGTGATAGATAATATTTGGTTTCCGAACGCCCACTTGTGTCCCGTAAGACCCCGAGTACTTGATACCTGTTCCTTGATTTATCGCGCTATCCACATCCGGGAGGTATATGGGACCCCTGAGCGAGCTTGATTGATCTTATTTCTTGGGGCCACAAACTAGTTTGAGGTTTTATTTACTATCTGTACTTATGCCATGTTACCGCTTTATTTACGATTGTGCGAGATAGCACATCTTTGTTAGGATCGGACACGATTCAGCGGTGTCGACAAGCCCGTTTGGGGTTCCCGATCGTTCACACCGTATTACCGGACCTTGAGGCCGCCTCGAGCTTGCTTACTCCGTTGGATTCTATAAGGGTGGCCCCGAAATATTTCGAATCCTGTGATTGTTCGATCGTGAAAGCCTCGTTGGGTTTTGATTTGGTTTTTCCGAGGTTGATCGGCGTGTGTTGCTATTGGTGCACCCCGGGTAAAACTTTACGAAAGCCGTGTCCGCGGATATGGACGACTTGGAGCATGATTCTCGATCATAGACAAGCATAACTAAAGTTTACTGTTATAAATTTGACTTATAATGACTAGTAATCAGCTTCACTATAACGGAATGGCTAATTAATACCGCCCACAATTGCTTGTTTGGTTGTCGCTTGCGACAATTGTACCTGACTAGTAAGTAATGCAACTACAACGAAATGGCTGAATAAAAGTACCAACAACTACTTTGGGTTTTGGGTTATCTCATGATAAATGTGTCGACTAGTAAGTGTTGCCACACTAACGGAATGATTAACTAAGCGCCTTGCTTATTTTATCGGGACGATTATCTATACGACTAGTAATTCTGCAACGATAACTAAATAAGTAAGCGCCAGCGTGAGTTCCTCGGTTGACTTCCTCGTTTGGTCTCGAGGGAAACGCGGGATGGGTTTGTTTGGTGATAGCTTGGTTGGATCCGTTAGGTCATTCTTATCCCTCTCGATATCCGCCGGATGTATCGAGTCTCTATAGGTTGTTTAATGCGTCTTTGCCGCCGCTTGATCCACCATACCTATGTAGGCGAGGACCGCGAATTCTAGCCTCGCTGTCTTGGCCTCGATCGACGCTCCTTCTTTGTTTTCGCTTTGCCCTTTGTCGGCACCCTTTGTTAAACAGGTTTGAGATCGGCGCCGTTAGTAGGGTTACCCTAAACGCTTGGCTGGGGGGTTATGGGCGCCATTGGTTATTCTTCGGCTCTTAGTCCCATTTGCATCTTGTCCGTAGCTGGACGCTATATCGTTTTCAAGGTGATTTGGATCTCGTATATTATATCTGTATTCTTGACTCATTGAGTCGTTATATATATTCTGCTACATGGGTCCCATCGAGGGGCATTTGTGTAATGTTATTACCGTTTCCACCCGCACGAAAGTGCTGGTGGCACCTTTTGAATCGTTTCTATGCGGGTTTGGTGAATTTTGCCCAAACTTGCATAGGTCCGATCTCGAGGTGTTACATCGGGTTGGTCATGGCGGGATTACCTCGGTGGGTTGTGGCGCGATGCACTGGGTGCGCCATATGCGCTATTGCGGGTTCTCGCTTGGCCATCTGCTGCTCGACTTGCGCTCCGGCAGCGACCTTCACCTCGAAGCCTCCTGCAGGACGTGCTTTGGACGGACGGCTTGCCGCGTTAAGAGGTGGCTCTCCTGCAACAACAACTTGGTGAGGGTAAATGCCGGTGATGTCGACGCCGACGTAGACCTTGTGCTCGCCCGGTGATGAAGACACCATTACGCTGGGAGCTTTCCCTTGAACCTCCTCGCATTGTCACGACATAGTCGCAGAGACCAAATCTACGGACCAAGCGGAAAAAACGCTCGCCGTGTTGATGAAGTTTCCGTCCGGATCATAACTCCGGCTAGCACCTTGGCCCCACTGCGCCTAAGCGTCGTGGTGGTGGCACCGGATGCCATGGGTAGGCTAAAGTATGGGGCCAATGGATGCTAGTGGGATCTGGGGAGGGAAGATGCAACTAATTCTACACACAAGAGATTAGGGTAAAGATCTTTATTTCTCTTCTCTTGGGCTACAAGTGCTCCCTGAGCTGTATACGGGAGAAAAGATGATCCTCAAGACCTAACGGTACCAAAATGAGCCGATCCTTCTTCGAGTCCAAGTCTCTCCTTTTAAAGGAGAGCCCTGGGTTCCTTTAGGGCTGACGTGGCCAGCATATTCGAGGAATATGCCTATCCCAATATAGTAGTTCGGCGCCCCTCTTTCCCTGTCGCCCTCTAACGACGGAAAGGTTCCAGAAGGCCCCTCTTATACGCCTCGGTCTTCTGGACTGTCACCTCCGTGACCTCCTCCTGCCTCTCTGTCGCTCTGCACCTTTGTCCGTAGCGCTTGGCACTGCTTAGATTCTCCTTAGCTTGCAGATAGGGTTTGACTTCAGGCCTCTCCTTCTCCTGCAAGCTTCATATCATTCGGCCCTCCCCTGCATAGCTCGGATTGTCCTTTACCTGCATCAAGATAACTTAGGTTAACCCGGCCGACCCACGCGAACTCGGCGGTAACGCCTTAATATACATACGGGCTCTCGCCTCCGTATGTCGGGCCGACTTATTCATGATTCGGCCGACCTAGATCAGAATTCGAAACCAGACGGGATCGTACCTGCTTTTCCCCGTCTTTGACCTACCCGAGGTCAACCCCGACACCATGTGTACGCCTTCTACTAGTCTTCTTCTCGGGAATACCTCGGACCGCCGGTCGGCGGGGTGTTCAACACGTTATCGACGTGTCTCTCCGGCCCCGTCAAGCCACCGTCGAGCCTGCATCACGCAGGCTTTCGTTGAAGGTAACACAAATCTGACCGCAAAAATGGATTCATCTCGCGTTTTCCTTTCAAGATTTGCGTTCAGATCTTAGATCAGATCCCATCATAGGTGCGGATTTTTCTTTCCGGGAGTCGAGCTGACCTGCTGTCGCCGACCAATGTCGATCTAATCACTCCCGGATTAGAAATTTGTTGACTGTATCGTCGATGCGTGCACCTGCTGTGCCGATCTGGATTTTTTTCTTAGCAGATCAGGCTGATCTTGACCGTTTTTAGATCGAGCTAGTTTTTTCCTTTTTTTTGAGCATTATCTGCTCGTGGCCATGGCTTTCGCGTAAACACACACGACGGCCTCGCGCGCCGCTGGCCCGGCCAGCGCGCCCGCCGAAGGCCCTACTAGCCGCTGGATCGTCGGCCGCTTGCCGCCAGCGCCGCGACACTTCGCTGGCTGCCGCCGAGTAGCGTCGTGGCTGCGCTTCCGCCGCGTACTGCGCTGGCCAGCCGCCACAGCAACCGCCGTTCGCGTGTCCTGGCCGCGCTGCCCGGCCGCCACCCGTGGTCTCGCTCACAGCGCGCCGCGCCTTCTTGGCAACACTGCGCCGCGACAGTGGGCGCCGCCGCCGAGCAGCGCTGGCGCGAGCCGCCAGCGAGCTTAGCCGCCATGAGCTTAGCCTCGGCTGCTTGCGTGCAGGCCGCGCATGCATGCGGCTACGATTAAGGGTGGAGCGGTTGGCCCGCACGTGTAGTCCATCTTTTTTTGAACCGTTTTTTTTATATATTTCATTCGCGGTTGCGACCTTCGCCGGCTACGCCCACACGCCAATCGCGCCGCCGGTTCGCTATTGCCGCCGCTTGATCGAGCTAGCTCTGCTAGCTCCGTTCCCCCGCTTAGCGGGCAGGGTCGGTCTGGAGCGGACCGGCCGCACAGAGACAAGGGTAGCTGGGCCGTTTGGTAGCACGCGATCACGGGCTGTTGGACCGTTTCGGCTCTGTTTTTGGCCCGATTTTAAACAAGCTTTTGCACTATATTTTACTATAGTTATTAATTACCGCATGTTGTTAATACTTTGTATCTCATAGATAGCTTGTACCGTTTTTGCATTAAATTTTGGAACACCGTCATATTTGAATTATTGTATCGATTATCTCATTTATGCAACCGATTACCTGCTGTAATCTTACACACTTTGCATAAATTGCAGATGACCGGAATCGTCAGCTGCGAGTTCCCGGAGTTGACCCAGAATGGGCTTAACTACCTGACTTGGGCCTCGGACGTTGAGATCGTCCTTGAGGGCCGATGCATGAAGGATGCGTTGATTGAGGGGACCCCGACGGCCCCCAGCAAAACCATCTCGGCGGATAACGCCAAAGCCCTGCACTTCCTCCGCCATCACATGTGTGAGACTCTCAAGAACGAGTACATGGCGAGCGGAGTGCTACGCCTTTGGACCGCCTCAACAAGCGGTTCTCTCTGTTTGAAGTACACCATACAGACCACAGCGGAGGCGATTGGATCGTCGAGGTTTGCGGACTTCAAGACGCGGAGAGTACAACTCGTGTTGCACCGGATTTGTACTATTCTTCACCGTGGGACCAGACCACCGATCAATGGAAGATAGACAAAACCCTCTCCACATTCCATCCGGACAACATCCACCCTCGCGAAACTTTCGCCAGAAGGATTCACGGAATATGCAGCTTATTGATGCTCTCCGGTGGCCGAGGCGCAGGATAATGTTACGAAAAGAACTTCTCCGCGCAACCCTTTGCAGGGTGCCCAAGTCATGAGGCCAATCTGGTGCCTACAAGGTGCGCAAGCCCATCCACAAGAAGAGAGGCAAGAAGGGCAAGAAGGGCCCCAACTCCTCCAACGGCCAAGCAACGCAAGACGGCAAGGGAGGCGAGGCCCAGGATCGCTCCATGTGGCTCCAAGACTCACTTCTCCATACAGTGTTTGGCCCCTAAACACGCCGTGGACGCGTTCAAGGCCAACAAGGCGCGCGCGAGGCGCATCTTGTCCAGGTTGAGGCACCACCGGCGCCGAGCGGCACTGCAGTAACGTCGCGCGCACGAGTGGCGCAGACGGGCACAAGTGGCAGCACCCTCGGCGGTCCCCACGGACGCCGCTGCCATGGAGGTTGAGCACGTTGTGCCCCCGCCGCCTGCTAGGCCCCTTGTCCATGATGATGGCCAACAAAGAGAAGCCCTTGACCTTGAGATCTTGGTGAGCTTGGTGGTTTCTTTGCAGAATCCACCAGAGCTCCTCTATGTTGAGATGATTCTTTTTTCCGCAATAATCAGATACAATATGATTGTAAGCTCTATGAGAGCATAACACTTATTTTCGGCGATTGGATGACATTTATTTCATTCATTTATTCCATTATTTGATTATGTGATGTTCTAAAATGTCTGTGTGTTTTACTTACTTGATGTAGCAACTTGCTCGCTCCGATTGTAGTAGCACTATATTTTAGAAAGCGCGTGGCGCCCAAATGGAGGAAACGTGCCTTGATGATAGCGGCACCACCAATACCATCTTGAGAGAAACAAAGTATTTTGAGTCCATTACCAAAAACCCTGGTAACATAATGACGATCACCGGCTGCGGTCCGAATGTAGTTGGCTCCGAAAGAGCAACTATCATACTCCCAAATGGAACAACTCTGATAATTGAAGAGGCATTGTTGTATCCAGAGTCGACTCGTACTCTCTTAAGTTTTAGAGACATCCGTGCAAATAGTTTCCATGTCGAAACCGATGATGATGAGAATGGAAAGGAGTTCCTACTCATTACCAAGCGCGACGAAAATGGTAAACATGTTGTCGAAAGACTCCCTTCTTTAGCTACTGGGATGTACTACACTAAGATAGTAGCACCACCTATTTACACTACCCTTAAGACTGTCTTTAGAAGCTCCGAACTATTCTACCTTTGGCATGATAGGTTAGGCCACCCCGGTCTTAGGATGATGAGAAATATAATTAACAACTCGAATGGTCATAATGTTAATGTGAATAATTTCCCGAATCCCGATGATTTCGTGTGCTCCGCATGCGCTACGGGGAAATTGATCATTAGACCGTCCCCCTAAATGTGAAGGATGAACTCCCCGCGTTCTTGGAATGCATTCAAAGGGATATATATGGTCCAATTCAGCCCCTCTCAGGGCCGTTTAGGTACTTCATGGTGCTCATCGATGCTTCCTCTAAATGGTCCAATGTTTGCTGTCAACAAGGAACCATGCTTTTGCAAAGTTGATCTCCCAGATCATACAAATAAGGAATAAATTTCCTGATTATCGTTTAAAGTCTATTCGAATGGACAATGCCGGAGAATTTACTTCAAAGGCATTCGATGATTATTGCATGGCAACTGGAATCAAACTTGAGCACTCCGTAACGCATGTCCACACTCAAAATGGACTTGCGGAGGCATTGATTAAAAGGATTAAATTCATTGCCAGACCACTTATTCAGGGTTGTAATTTACCAACTACATGTTGGGGACACGCGGTGTTACATGCCGCTAATCTCATCAACTTTCGACCATCGGCCTACAACATCCACTCTCCCATCCAACTTGCGTAAGGGTCGGCACCGAAAATTTCCTACCCACGTGGTTAATTGCCGCGGTATATGTACCTATACCACCACCCGGTGATCAGCAATGGGACCGCTCCGTAAGTCGGGATATCGTTGGTTATGAGGCGTGTCCATAATCAGGTTCTTGGACCCCTTGACAGTGATCACACACGCCCGTTTTTGTTGCATTTTGAGTATCTTTTCCCGACTTTGGGGGGAGGTAATCAACCCCTGGATGACAAAAGTCGAGAAATCACGTGGAAAGCCACGGGGATCCACGCTCATGACCCGCGCACCGTTGAGACTAATAGAGAAGTCCAAAAGATACTAGATTTGCACTTCCTAGCGAATCAACTGCCCGATCATTTTAGTGATTTAAAGACTGTGACAAAGTCGCATGTGCATGCACGCAATTCACCGGAAAGGGTTGAAATACCAAAGAAAAATAATGGTATACCCGCTCCTGCTCCAAGGCCTAAGAGGACGCGGATTCCGGTTTCTCAAATCCCAAGTACCCGGGGACGCCCGAAGAAAAAGGATAAGAGAGATTTATTACGATGCCTTGTTGAGGGGAGCCAGTTGAGACCTGGCACAAGTACGGATATTTCAGTGCACGAAATTCCGGACTTGAATTTTCCTATATCGGAAATACCCAGCAAAGTTGTGTGCGCACACATCGGAGCGGGAAAGCTAAAGAACCTAGCTCCTGGATTGGGAAATCCGGTGGAGTAAGAGGATGTGCCTGATGCACTCCATGACGAAATGGCCATTAACAATGTTAATTCGGGCGAGTGATACAACCGAGCCATGGCAAATGTCGACGTTAATTTTGCCAAGAAAATTGCCTCAATCATAGATCTTGACCCTGAGCCAAACACGCTCGCTGATTGCAAGAAAAGGTCGGATTGGAAAGATTGGCAGAAGGCAATTACCGCTGAATTATTATCGTTAAACAAAAGAGAGGTATTTGGACCTGTTTGTCTAACTCCTCCCCACATTCGCCCTGTTGGCCATAAGTGGGTTTTTGTTCAAAAGAGAAACGAGAATAATGAAGTAGTAAGGTACAAAGCAAGGCTCGTTTCTCAAGGTTTCACTCAGCGACCAGGTGTCGACTTTGAGGAAACTTACTCCCCAGTCATGGGTGGAATTACCTTTAGATACTTGATCTCAATGGCAGTAAACATGGACTTAAAAATGAAACTAATGGATGTTGTTACCGCTTACCTATATGGTAACTTGGATTCAGACATATACATGAAAGTATCAGAAGGTATCCCTGTCCCGAACCAGGATAGAGCAAACAGGAGCTTATACAGTGTTCAGCTTAAGAAGTCATTGTATGGACTAAAACAGTCAGGTAGGATGTGGTATAATCGTTTAAGAGATTTCCTTCATCAGAAGGGCTACGCGAGCAATGAAGATTGCCCATGTGTTTTTATTCAGAGATCCCAGGATGGTTTCTGTATTATCTCGGTGTACGTGGACGATTTGAATATAATCGGTACACCTGACGATATTGAGGAAGCGAGTTCCTACCTGATATCGGAATTCGAGATGAAAGACTTAGGCAAAACCAAGTTACGCCTCGATGCGCAACTTGAGCATTCCTATTGGGATTCTAGTTCACCCGGGCCTACACCCGAAGGTGTTGGAGCGATTTGGGTTTGAAAAGGCATATCCTTCTAAGACCCGATGGTCGGAAGATCTTTGCAGCAAGACAAGGACCGTTCAGGCCTAAAGAAGAGGGGAGGAAATTGGGACCGAATTCCCTACTTAAGTGCAGTTATGATTATGTACCTCGCAAATTGTACACGGCCGGATATTGCATTCGTCGTCAATTTGCTTGCAAGGTACTGTTCTGAGCCTACCAAGAGACATTGAAAAGGCGTTAAGGACATCTTTAGGTACATACAAGGGACAAAGGACCTTGGCTTGTTTTACCAAAAGAACCAAGACCTATCTGTAGAGCTATGCTGATCTGGTACCTTCGGACCGCACACATCCAAGTCGCAGATGGATATGTTTTCCTTTGTGGTGGAACAACTATTTCTGGAAATCGTCTAAACTCTTGTGACAACTTCGACGAACCACTGGAAATCATAGCATTATATGAAGCATCACGAGAATGTGTATGGCTTCGACGAGTAGTCCCACATCCAGATGTCATGTGGACTGAACACCGTACAAACCCCAAAAATTATCTATGAAGATAATGCCGCTTGTGTTGCACAAGTCCAGACGGGTTACGTGAAGAGCAATCTCACAAAGCATATAAACCCCAAGTTCTTCTATGCACATGATTTGCAAAAGATGAAAGAAGTGAAAGTCTTGCATACTAAGTCGTGCGAAAATCTCGCTGATTTGTTCACTAAATCATTTCCGACGTCTTCTTTCGAGAGATGTGTCCGAGGGATCGGCATGATGAGACTTAGGGAGATGCAAGGTTCAGGGGGAAAATCTTCACAAACTCATCGCTGAAATCTTGATCCTGATGATTGAGTGCTTAACTTTATATTTAAGTGAATTGTACTCTTTTTTCCTTAGTGAGTTTTTATGAAGTTTCTCACACGAGGTTTTTAATGAGGCAATTCGTGCAACATATCAAGAAGTATACCGTGTGCATTTCTCCATATTTTTCCCACTGGGTTTTTCAGAGTTTTAATCCATGGTTATACAGATAAGATACCCAGGTAGAGTGTTGGGAAACTGGGCCGGTAGAGGCCCACTCGGTATGGCCTCTATCAGGCTAGGGTTAGACCATGTGGGTATCGTATCCCCCTTTAACTTATAAATAGAGAAACAATCTGTGTAAGGGAGTTTACCGAGAGAGTTTTTAATAAAGTTTTCTTTTGTTCCCTGTGTCATCTACTTATGTACTGTGTGTGCCTTCTATTAGTCTTTTTCTCGGGTGTGAAACAGCCTCGGAACCGGTCAGTCGGCAGGGGTGTTCCAACACCTGGCGCGCTGCGTTCGTGCTTATTGGTTCAATCACGTGCCGTCGGCGACCACTCGATCACAACATCTGCTTAATTACGATAGATAGTAATTTAGCATGCCGTGGAAATCGATACAATCCGTCACCAAGTTATTTTTATCAGTATCAATCACCGAGTTGACAAGCAAGCGGTATTAGTTTAGGACCAGCTGCTGCCCTGTTTCTCTAGCCTGCGTCGTCAGTATGTACTAGATATGTACTGCAGTAGTTATTAGCGAGGTTATCGGATCGACCAAAACAATGCGATGATGAATTGGTGGTGATAGGTCCAAGGCTAAACATATACTCCCTCCGTTCTGATTTACTCTACATCTTAGAAAATATCAGACAAATTAGTATTGCATTTATTAGTACTATTTAGATATCTGAACAACCAATCAAAGCTACCTTAAAAATAGTAACATCCAATAGAGAGAGTAGGACCACTTCGTTTTCTGTGTTTCTGTTGACTAAAAGCTAGAATGTAAATTATTTCAGAATAAATTTTGAGGCTAGAATGTAGACTATTTCAGAACGGAGGAAGTATACTCCACTTGAAGAGACCGTTCTTTCGTTGCAACCAAATTGGGCATGGAACCTTTGGTGAGGGACGACGGATACCCTGATTCACTGACACTTGAAGCCGACCATACAAGGGACCTACTCCCTCCGTTTTAAATATAAGATGTTTTAGGTTTGCGAAGAAATCGAATCTAGACTTCTTTTAGTGCGTAGATTCATCCTAGAATTGAGTGAACCTATATACTAAAATAAGTCTAGATTTATTTTTTTCACAAACCTAAAACATCTTATATTTTAAAACAAAAAAAGTACATGCAAGTGACCGGAAGGCAAGTTACCAAGGACTCATACTTTTCTAGGTCATCGACAAACACTTCTTTCATTAGTTACCCTCGCTGGTGGCTCTAGTTTTTCACTCATGGGGTGACATACGTTAACTGCGAACATCACGAGTAAGTTTAAAATGTGACTTGGATTCGCCTAGATTCATGTTATATCTTGTAACAAAGGAAGTATTCGGTAGGTTTTGAGTACTCTTGCAGCGCGGTTTGTACTTTGGAACGTATTTTAGGTATAACTTTGATCGTATGTTTACAGCCACACAAATACTTTATTTGTGCCAAATTATAAGACGTTTTAGGTAGGCTATCGAGCAAGTGGTCGATCTAGTGCAAACAACTAACCATTGTATATTCAGCTAAAAAAAACTAACCGCCGTACTTACTGTTTGAAGTCTTTGAGCTGAAGCATTTTCTATAGCAAAGTCATAGGGCATTCTTTCAGTGTACGAAATACTCAACCTCGAAAGGCTACCGCATCAAACATCAAACATAATTTTTTAAAGGAACTTAATCTAACCTTTTTTGCATTCGATATGAATAAATAGGGTCTTATGCTCACCACCACGCAACCAGTAATCTAGCGCCTCGACTTCATCGTCCGTCACCGCTACCAGGGAGTACGGGTGACGAAGCCTCGAAGGGTGTTAGGGTACAGAGTCTTAATCGCTCGTCGACGCACACATTAATGACAATGAAGTCTCGGTACCTAATAACTAGGTTATGGCGTTTCAATTAAACTTGTTCAGTACGTGTGCGAGAACACCTCTACCCAATATGTTATATGGTGGGTAACTTATGTGTCAGTGGGTTGATAAATTACATATTATGATATGGATAACTCATGTGTTTAGGGTGGATAAATTTTTGGTTAAATTTTTTTTCCTCGAAATATATCAACATGGGATCTAGTTTTGGGGTTTAGGCCTTTTGGGGTTCCTGGTCTCTGAACTTGTCACGGTAAATTTAGGCACATGGCGACATTTGTAATTTGGAAATTCAGTCTGCAATTGAACTCCGGTTCTGTCCTGATGTGTTGACCGCAGCCGAGCCGGCCGGCCTGTTTAACAGAAGAATCCACAGCCCGTGGGTGCTTCGATGTGGAGAAAGAGGAGAAAGGCACACACAAACACACACGCTCAATTATGGCACGGCTAGCTCGTAGGTTGGGTTACGCTAGGCTCCCCGCTATATACTGTATGTATTGGGTAGTCCCCTTTCGATAGTCGATAGGCCGCAGCCGCATGGATGATGCTGGGTGCCCGTACTACAAAACCGGTCGCGTCGGAATGGAGGGTCAATGCTGGCGGAATGCGATCTGACGGGTCGGGCTCTTGATCATTTGTTTTGTTTTGTATATCGGTGGTGTCAAGCAGCGGCGTGTAGGTACGTTGCGTGGTCCATGCACCCCGACGACCACTCTGCGTAAAGCTCAGCCGAGGGAGGTGAGTGCGCGAGGAGACCACGACCAGCTTAGGTACCAAGCGTTGCCGGTTACTTTAGTCCCGCGCCAATGCGGGAGGAGGCCACGATTTTATAAGGGAGTTTACTCCTCTGTCGATCGAACTTTTGGGATGGAGTGGTTCTCCATTGAATGTTGGGCCGTAGTGGTAGGGAAGCGTCCGGCCTGACGAGTGTACCGGTACGCTGACACCTAGTTCAGCATGGCGGGTTCGAGCTCGTCACTACCGGCTTTTGGTCGATTTTTCTCCTAAGTAACAAACCGGTAACTTCTTTTTCCACATGATCGAGTAAAAAAACTATCGCAGAGAAGGAAAAAAATAGACAGGTCGCAGCACAACGCAGCTTCGCATCGATCTCTGGTTACACAGCAAAACTATTATTTTTAGTGTGTAGATTCACCTAAAATTGAATGAACCTACATACTAAACAAGTCTAGATACATTTACTTCGCAAAGCTAAAACATCTTATATTTTAAAATGAAGGGAATATCTGATCTATCATCTTCCTTGATCTCACCCGTGATTTGAATCTGATCCGCCGATCCGTGTACTGTCGTCTTGCACTCATCGCTAGCTCTTAACTGGAGTACCGCCTACCGGTACTTACTAGCTAGCGAGATGGGCGACACATCACTGTCCTCCGTTGTCACTGTCGTCGGCGTCTGTCAATCCCCGATTTAATCAGGATGGATGTATCGGTCCATTTCAATACCCTCGATCGTGCATGCATGCGCTCCCTGCAGAAACGCGCCGCGCGCTGCGTACGATGGCGTACGTTCACCTACGCTACGCCAGGAGTAATTTAATCGCCGGTAACAATTGAACTATAATTAAGCTGATCGGTAGTGATTACCTACTCCGCTAGCTAATATCCATGCATTTGCTTTTCTTTCGAAAAAGGCTCATATCCATGCATGCCGTGTCGAGGATCAATTCGAGTTGATATATTTTTTTGTTGGTACGCAAACGATGTGACAAGCTCTCCCTTGCGTTTCATTCTTCCTTTTTCCTCCAGCTGCTTATTGCGTGCTTTGGATTGGATACGGTGCCGGTTAGGGTTGCAAAACGGCACCGATCAGCTTTGCTTCGTAGACAAAATTTGTTACTGTAGTTTTTTTAATAAAATTAGTTTAGTCTAAACTAAATTTTGCTTTCACTGATTTATACAGAGGGTTCCCGCTCGCAACCCTAGTGTGCGGGATTTTCATTTTTCTTTCTTGAGGCCACATAATCCTAGTTGATTCTCTCGAAGAAGCAACGAAAGCTAGCGTCCACTTATACATTACGTGAACAGTACAATCAGGACATGCGGCCGGGTTGAATATCTTTTACTTCGTCTTTTCTATGCTTTGTCTGCTAGTAGGATACAGTAGTAGTACTAGCGAGAGAAGTCGTATCTACAGCGCGTTGACCTTGATTTGGGGTTTGGCGTTGCAATAGAGAATATCAAGTCTCATTTTCAATAAATAAATAAATAAAGTCGGCACTGTCTTAATTGGAAATACTCCAATGGAGTAGTGTGATTAACCCGTCGTGAGCACCGAGAACTGAGCCATGTATAGTCTCCGGTTCTCCCTGCCCTAACGACCATGTATAGTCCCCCGGTTCTCAGCCTAGGTTCTTGGCCCGGACATTTATAGTTGCCTTCTCTAGCGTTGTGGATGCCCTAAGGGCACGTACAATGCGGTGACGTCAGCCTTCCCGTATGCTCGCCACGTTGGATTTTTGCTTAGTTGGAGGAGAGAGAAATAAGAGAGAGAGGGTTGTCTTCCCTTAGCTAAGGGATGATCTCTTAGCAATAAGAGAAGACTATTTTTCTCCATTGTACCATATGCCTTCTCTTAGTCAACCAATTTTTTACTAAAAATAGTTAATTTTATTAATTGCTAGAGATAGCAATAAGAGATAATGCATTGTAAAAGTTATATATTGTGTCTTCTCTAAATGATGTGGAGAGCTAAGAGAAGGCATGCCTTCTCTAGCATTATACATGCCCTAACGACCATGTATAGTCCCCGGTTCTCCCTGCGGGCATGGCCGGCTACATACCGTCGGCTGACATACAATGTTGAGCTTCCCACCTTGTGCAATGTCAAGGCCGACAATCCTACTATTCGCTATGAGTAAACTATCACGAGAGTCATCGGCGACAGAACGCTCGCCAACACCAGCGGCGTGCGGCATGAGGGTGACCACCACACTCGCCACCCCAATAACTCTACACCTACGGAAAATCTCCTACAAAATGACCTTACGGACTGACGTGGAGCCTTGTGTTTGGGCTGAATTTTTTTCCTCCCTTAAATTGTGAAGCACGCAGTGATCTGCTCAGCCTTGAGTTGGTTGTCCATAAGAAAATTTTGTAAAACCTGTCCGTATGTCTAGCATTGGGTCCTGCTTTCGAAACTTTTCGGACGACCTTGTTTTGAGTCGTCGTCCTGCCTCTTAGCGCACCCTCTTGTGCATATCCTTCATTATTGAATTTTCTTGGTATATCTATATTTGCAAAGTATTTCTTTTCATCATGCATGTAGCATCAATCATGTATATTTCTAATTCTTAAGCGATCTTAAATTGGTCAAATACACAATTCTTAAATTGGTCAAATACACAACCATTTCAAGTTGATTAAATTCTTTACCGGGAATGGGGGAGGAGGGCAATTGCCTCCATTCCACTAATTAAACAAGTATATTTCTCTTTGCCATTAGTGGTCGGCGGCTCCCCTTGCCCACCTCCTACCGGCTAATCCGGCGGAGGGGACGGGGGCGAGGCCCGGTCGCTTGTGGGAGGAGGTGGAGGAGGGATAGACGGGCATAAGGGAGAGTGAGATTTGTACGGCCTAGGTGGCACCGCATGGGTGCCTTGTTATCCGCGGTTCGTTTAATCGCGGCAACATGGTACGCAATGTTCGAGTGCCGTCGAGCAAACCCAACCTGGGTTACCCTAGGTACACTCGGCATTAGGGCATGTACAATACTAGGAAGGCATGCCTTCTCTTAACTCTGCACGTCATTTAGAGAAGATTTAATACATAACTTATACAATGCATTATCTCTTATTGCTAACTTTAGCAATTAATGAGAATTAACTATTCTTAGTACTCCCTTTCGGTCCAATTTATTAGGCGTGCACGTAGTTTAAAAACAAGTTTGACCACTATTTTTGGTCAACAAATTTTACATATGTCATAAAAATTATACCATTAGATTCATCTTCAAAAGAATTTTTAATGGTATATTTTTTGAAACATATATTACATATTTTATTAGTCAAAATCGATGGTTAAAGATTTTTTTAAATTACGTGTGTGCCTAATAAATTAGACCGGAGGAAGTAAGAAATTGGTTGGTTAAAGAAAGACACATGGTATAATAAAGAAAATAGTCTTCTCTTATTATTAATAGATCATCCCTTAGCGAAGAGAAGACAACTTTTCATTTTCTTATTTCTCTCTACTCTAACTAAGCAAAAATCCAACATAATAAACATAAGAGAAAAATAACGTCACCACATTATATATACCCTTGCTACCAAGACCATCCCGGCAGCCGTCCACACCCGTGGCTTGTCGCCGTCTTCCGAACGTTACGTTGCACAAGTACACGCGACACACGCCAACCGGGCAATATGGCACGGCAGTGGCGCGAGATAGACTGGCGTCATGGCGTGTATAACCCACCGTCGCGTCTTCTGAATAACAGTGGTGATTAGAATACACTCCCTCCTATCTAAAATATAAGATCTAGCCTTTTTTGAATCTAACATATTTAGACGTATTTTAACATGTAGACTCGGTGCAAAATAAGCGATATACGTAGTAAAATATGTCTAAATATATGTATTTCAAACTTTGACTAAATTCTTAGAAAGAAATTCAAATTCTAAAATCAAATTCAAGCCATTAGATACACATGACATAGATTTCCATATTGTTATATGTGGCGTATCAATAGGTGTCTAAGCTCGGTCAAACTTCACATCATTTTACTTCGTACGAGTACAAGATTTACACTCAAGCTTGGTTAAGAAATAAGAAATCAAAGCAAATCGACCTGCATGGGCTGCTCAAGCATACCAACCACTAGAGACTAGAGTAGTAGTGCGTGTACAGTACATCGTTCTTCTCCTGTCCCTTGGACTCGATTCTCCTGACGGCAGAGTGTACAGGCGCCATCACCGTCGATGTACTATTAGCTAGCAGATGCCGCCGAGCGATCGAGAGCCTTCTTCTCCCCTGCCGGCTGTTGGTCTCTGCGCGCGTCCTTGCCGGCTCGCTCACCGGCAGCCAAGAGCCCAAGGCAACCTCGCTCGTGCATGATAATGCGTACGTGCGGTGGAGCGATGCGCTCCGCCTCCGACCAAGCCAGCTTGCAAATAAGGACAGTATGTACGTGACGACGATCCGACATGCACACGCCCTGGCGCAGCTGCGCTCCAGCACCAGTGAAGTGACCGTGCGGTGCTGCTGATACCTGATGGACGGGGACGGACGTAGTCGTCTATGGCAGATACACACCCAGCTGCGTGCACTGTGCTCCGGAACGGCCGTGGTCCCGGTCGAGCGCGCCACTGTTATCGACAACCGCTCGATCTTGCGGGTGACGAGGCGAAAATTCTGTGGTGCCATGTACGTAGGCGCTACGTATGCACCCCACCAGCTAGTACGTGTATACTATGTATATTCGGCGCAGATCGCTTCATGTATGCATGTGTGCATGTTTAGGTTTCTTTCCTAATAGATGCACCGCAAAACTAAGGTTAATTATGTAACATGCTCAGACAGACATCCACCTATAGTACTACTCCATCCGTTTTAAAATATAAGATGTTCTAGTTTTATAAAGTAAAATATATCTAAATTTTTTTAGTGTGTAGATTCATTCTAGAAAAAAATCTAACGCGAGGTGCGACGGATGATGTCAGGCTGAGTGGGGACGAGCGGCAGTTTTCTTTCCGGCGTTGAATTTTCTACACAACGTCTCGGTTGTTCTCTCCCCGGTCGTGGCCCATGTCTGGCTTTATTCCCGTGACCCCGCGCGTGTACCTTATCCGTTCCTCATTTGCTCTGAGCCACATAATTCTTTCTCTCTCCCAGTCAACCAGGGTAAGCAGTTAGGCGTTAGGTGTTTTCGAACCTGGTAATTATACAATACGTGTATGAACATGTGTTGTAGTTAGGCGTTTTGAACCCGGTAATTAGCAATACGTGTATGAACCTGGCAGTTAGGCAATTTTGGACCTAGCAGTTACGTGTATAAACCTGGCAATTGGACTTAATTAACCAGGTGATTACTAATCTTGCAATATGTCTAAATTAATATCATTAAACCTGGCAATTAGTATTAATTAACCTTGCAAGTCGGATGTACTTAACCTGGCAATTACTTAGCAACAATTAAACCTATAAACTAGGCCGAAACTAATCTCGTAATTAGTGATCTGATAACTTTTTTGATTAATCTGGCAACTAGGCATAACTAATATGGCAATTAATAATCTGATACTTAGACCTAATTAATCGGGCATTTTAGTCCCTGATTGATTTAAATACCATCACTAGAAACATGTGGCTGAGAAGCGCTGATGTATAAAGACAACTAGTAGCTTTTTATGATAGCGTGAATACATGTGGTGTGTGGGTGGACCTACATCAACTTTTTGCAGACTGAAGTATTGCCGCCGCACGGATGGGCATATTGTGCGGCGCTGCGTGTTAGCACAGTCCTTCATTCTAAACTTGAGTAAACCTAGAGACTAAAAAAAATCTAGATGCATTTTCTTCTCAAACCTTAAACATCTAGTATTTTAAAATGGAGGGAGTAAGTACTAATATAAGCCGACCCGTAGTAGGCCGTAGTCAATGAAAACCCCGAGCTCCGGTTCTCTCGAAACTGAGGACGTAGCAATCGATCCGACACGCGACGGCCGCATGGACGGTACATTTGCCAGCTTGCGCGCGCCGCACGTATGCACATACACACGCACCGGCACGAGCACGATCATATCAGCGCGCGCCAAGTACACACAATTGATTTTGACAAAGATCGACCGTTGTCTATTAGACCTTGTTTGGTAATAGAGTATCTGTGGGGATTAGAAGGGATAATCCATACCAAACCCTAAATCCCCACTTACTTTAAATAGTATGTTTGTTTTATAGTATTGAACTGATTTAATCCCCGCTAATCCTCAGCTTTTCCCAGTTACAGTGTATTTTTTCCATATCCAATACACTACCTCTACCTAATGGATTGGTGGAAATTGGGGTTTTATGTGGATTAAGGGGTTTGGATGTAGGTGGGGGTTTCACCCAATCCTCTTGTGGATTATCCCCTATAATCTCCACTAAAACACTACTACCAAATAAGACCTTAGGGTCGGCGAGCGCAAGTTGATAGGATGCGGTAGGAAAGTCGTCGATCGATGTGCGTCCCTGACGCGTTGTGTTCGTGCTTATCGTTTCACGTGTCGTCGGCGAGCGAGCCACTCGATCAGAGCCTCTGCTTAATGCCAATGGATTAGATAAGAAGAGTCGCATATATATACTGTATACTACATGATCCGTCACCAAGTTCAAGTTGAGAAGATTTGTTCAAAAAAAAAAAAAAGTTGAGAAGCAAGCGGTACTAGTTTAGGACCAACTGCTGTCCGGTTACTCGAGTCGTGCGTCAGTGGCTGCATGCCTAGTCAACTCATCCATCTTGGTTTGCTAGCGCCTAGCAACTACGCGCAGTACAGATCCGATATCCTCGCCAACAACTAGCTAGCGCAGTACAGATACTGATCTGATGCACAGTTTCATACTACTAGTAGGAGAGAATATATTCGCGCAGTGGAAGCAGTGCATCGCACGTTTGACTTACTTATAGCCACATAGTCCTACACATTCATGCATGCATGCAAGTGGTGTTTATAAACACGTTTGTCCATGACTTGGTGGTGATAGGTCCAAGGCTAAACACATATGGGTTAAGAGCATAGCCACACTCCCGCAAATAAAGACGTTTGGCATCGACATGTGTGGTGGTGCTGCGCTTCTAATCCTCTCTTGGCGGCTAAGCCTGGCAGCGAGGCGACAGGGTGCAGCGGTTCATTTATCCCGGTCGGCCGTGGAGGCGAGGAGGAAAAGTGTCGCTCCACCTCTTCATCCCTTCGATGGCGGTTGGAGTCGAGTGTTCGGGCCCGTTCCTCTGCCCCTTCTTTGCCTTGGCGCCATGGAGGCGAGATGTGCAGGAAGCTGCTTGAGGAACGAGTCCTGGGGTTGGCGACAGAAGCTCAGCGGCGGAGTACATCCACGAATGCAGAGGACGCCGATGTGATTCTGGGCCAGAAGAGGCCACTCCGCGTTGTGGTGTGGGGCTGGAACCACAACATCTTCTTCCTCCAGGCTGGGAGGCTCTTTGATCTGAAGACGGCGTTCCATGACGACGACGGACCAAGTGGCGTAGTCCCCGATGCCGGCGGCAGCGGCCGCTCTTCTAGATCTCGTCTGAGATGTGGCAGTGAAGGACCTGATTGCTTTTTACCAATTTCTGTTAGGGTCTTTCATGTAATACTCTAGGACTGCTTTTATTCCTTTGTGTTAGCAAGGGTCCTGTTTATAAAACTGCCAAGTGAGTAATACAACTTTTGGGGCCTTCGGGCCTCTTCCTCGTTAAAAAAAATTGGGTTAAGAGCACATGCACTCGTTGGACGTTTTCAGAAATTCGACGCTATTTGACGTCCGGTGGATATAACTTTCGACCTAAAAACAACCAGTGTTTCATTTGCATTTTCAAACAAATCCAGATATTGGCGAAATATTTTAAAGTTTTCCCTGTCGCCAAAAAAACAACACGAGTTCGATAGACTCAAAACACGCAGTTCGGCGACCGCAAGGAGTCCAGATTCGTGTTTGTTAAAAGTGCGCAGATGCAAGAGAGTGAGTTGTGAGTAAAAGGAATTTTCCACCTGATGGTCATAAAGGCAGAGGAACACGGACTGCTCACTCGGCTTGCAGCTTCAGGCCTCCAACATCGCACATCTATTTATGCAGACGATGTGGTCACCTTCCTAAGGCCGTCAGTGGTGGATTTCCAGGTGATCTCCGGGATCATCGAGGACTTTGGGGAGGCTTCTGGTCTCCGTGTCAACCTTGACAAATGCTCGGCCAACCTGATTAGATGCTCGGATGAGGCTAGAGATCTGGCGGAGCGGGAGCTACATCACGCAGTTCCCCTTCGCTATCCGGGTTACCGCTCTCCCTACGGAATCCATCGGCAGCTCCGAACGCTAGTAGATATGGTGGCCGTAAACTGCCATTGTGGAAAGCCTCCATGCTCAACAGCGGCTCGAGCTCGTTAAGACAACTTTATCCGCCATGCCCATCTTCGCCATGATGTCCCTCGATATTCCCATAGAGATCATCACCACCATCGAGAAGATCATCCGCGGTTTCCTCTGGAAGGGGAGAAAGGACGTACACGGCGGGCACTGCCTGGTGGCTTGGGACAGGGTGTGCATGCCCAAAGAGCTGGGGGGACTTGGCATCCCCAACCTACGCCTCATGAACATTGCGCTGAGGGCCAGATGGTCGTGGTTGAAGCGCGTGGAGGTGGATAGGCCATGGCATGGCCTCGACATCCGGGTCCCGGAGCTCTCGAGGCGTCTCTTCGATGCAGCGACTGTAGGGTTCGCAGCATAGAAAACAAAATTTTTCCTACGATGGGAACAACTATGTACCAAGATCTATCTACTAGATACAAACAACGGGCGGATGTATATCCGTAGAGAACATACCCTTGAAGAACGACAAAGCTTAACGAGTCCAAACTCGTGGTTGATGTAGACGATCTCTTGCCGATCTCAAGATCGAGAGGAGTCCTAGCGCCAAAACAGCAGCGCATCCGTGCTCGCACACGTTCGAGGCACGAGCAACCTCCGCCTCCTCGCCCAAATGATGCGGAAGCACAACTCTTTCTGCCGAATAGCCACGGGAACATGTATCTCGCTAGTCCGAGACCATGGGGAATAAATTCTAGAGGAGAGAGATCCTTCACGAGGAGGTGTGTTGTGAGAGGAGGAGAGGGGGCCTTTATAGGAGAGAGGGCACCCAAGGGGCATGGAGCCCAGCCATGGGGCTGCCCCACCTCTTCCATTCATGTGGGTGGAGATCCCACTCAAAATGAAAAGCCTCCACTCCCATTAAAAGCCTCCACTAAAAATCCACTCACATGCATTAAATTTCCACCAAATTTAATGCAAGCTCTCATTTAAATAAAACTATTTTATTTATTTATTCAGAATTTTGTTAATTACTTTAATTAACAAACATTCACATAAAACCCCTTGATAGTATTCTATTTCACATGCGTAACCAGTTTAAGAATTTCAACCGAAAAGTTTGATTGTCTAGTGAAATAAATTCCTCGCTTTCCTTTTCTTTTTCGGCATGAAACTTTTGCTCCAAATGGATGTCGGTGTCTCTTAAGTGTGTCACCCTACGGTTCGCGAATAATGCGGACATGATCGAGACCCTCGGATCAATAATCGAAGCGGGATCCGAGACCCATCGACTCCCACACATTCAACGATGACTTTCTTGTGATCGTTTAACCTTTACGCTAGTATATTAATCCTTTTGTTTCGCGATATATTACATGTCCGAGATTCGATCATCGGTATCTCCATACCTAGTTTGATCTCGCATCGACATGCACTCTTTTCTCGTTCCGTGATATAACATTCTAGTGATCAAATCACTTGCTTGCAAGCTAATCAATGTGATATCACCGAGAGGGCCCAGCATATCTATCCGCCATCGGATGAACAAATTCCACTTTCGATCCATGGGCCTCAACATAACACTTTATTAGTTCTGAATCCATCTTTATAATCACCACATTACGTGTGACGTTTGATGTTATCAAGAAACTCTTCCGTGTTAGTGATTGACATGATCTCATGGTCTAAGGATTAGGATCACCGTAAGTTGTTATAGCAATATAAACTCAATGAATTTGATCGCAATGCTATACCTCGGATGAATGTTCATCACACCATTACACTAATGTTGTGATCCCGTTATTAACAACATCCAATGTCCATGATCAGGAAACCTTGATCATCTTGTTAATCAACGAGCTAGTTTATAAGAGAGGCATAACTAGGAACTTTCTGTTTGTTTATTAAACACACATGTATTAACGTTTCCGTATTAATACAATTATAGCATGCAAAATAAACATTTATCATAAACAAGGAATACGATAATAACCACTTTATTATTGCCTCTCGGGCATATTCCCTTCAGCGACTACCTCGGTAATTGGGGATGGCGCGGCTACTTTCTTCTGGACGGAAAAGTGGCTCCCGTGCGGGCGGCTATGTGACGTGGCACCGAACCTCTTCGCTGCGGTCCCACCGAGCGCAGTCTCCATGCGCCGTGTGCGCGAAGGCCTTGCAGGGGGTTGGCTGCATGATGTCACCCCGGACCTTAGCGGCAGCCATGTGAGCTCCTCAAGTGGCGTAACCATATTGAAGCAATCCCCGACAGAGGGACGCAGATGTCCTCAAGTGGAACTGGACCCAAGCAACTGCTACACAACACGATCATGCTACAGGCACTCTTTGCGGGCGAACTTCTATGGCAGGGCACTTCAGATCGGCGGTCCCGAGCCCTGCTAGGTGCAAGGTGACCCTTTGGTTAGCCGTGAGGAAGTCTTGGAGCCACCGCCGATCGGCTCGCCGGCGTGGCCTCCAACATCCGGGCTGCCCTTCCGTGACCAGTGTGGAGAGACCATCGATCATCTTTTCATGGGTTGTGTCTCGCCCGCGAGGTTTGGGCAGCCTGCCTGGGCTGGTGGGACAAGAGACACTGGATGCCGGAACATGATTCCAAGTTTGTTGGTTGGCTCCAAGATAGGCGAGGCGGCAAGGGCCGCGAGCGCGACCTATGGACAGGGATTGCTTTGGTTTGCTGGACGCTTTGGCGCCACCGGAATGACGTGGTCTTCGAAGGGGCCGCTCCTTCTCCCAGAGAGGTCATCCATAGAATCACCACGGAGGCAGACCTCTGGAGGACTGCACGGATTTTCCGCGATTGTCTAGGAGAGGTAGATAGGTGGAGGTGCCGCGAGTAGTTGGGTAGGATGTGTGTGCCGTCTTCGTGACGGCGTGGATTTGCACCCGTGACGTTTATGCCACGGGACATTGTAAAACTTGGCCTCTTGGCCCTTCTTCTATGAAAACGATACGTCTCCCAGGACGTATCCTTGAAAAGTAAAAGGAATTTTATTGATCATAGGCAACATATGTGCTTGTTGGTCACCCTAGATAATTTTGTCCACTCGTTAGGCGAACCCAGGCCGAAATCCGGACCGTTTTTTGGCCGGACGGAGCTTGATTTCCGCCTAGGTATGCCCAGTTTTTCACTCGCGTACCCAGGCGATTTCCCGCGTTTGCTAAAATTTAACAAATTTTGGTAAACTTTGGGCGAATATAAGCAGTTTTGGGCGAATATGCGAACTTTGGGCGAATATGGTCGAGGCGAATATGGGCGATATGGACGGGGCAAACTTTGGACGAATATGGGCGATACAGACGAACTTTGAGCAAATATGCGGGAATTTGGACGAACTTTGGGCGAATCTGGTCTATATGATTTGGGCGAATATGGTCGATACAGACCAACTTTGGGCGAATATGCCCGAATTTTGGGCGAACTTTGGGCGAATCTGGTCTATATGGACAACTTTAGACAAAATTTGGAAGAATATGGGCGATACAGACGAACTTTGGGCGAATATGCCCGAATTTTGGGCGAACTTTGGGCGAATATGGTGTATATGGACGAACTTTGGACGAATATGGTCTATATGGGCAAACTTTGGACGAATATGGAAGAATATGGGCGAATATCACTAGAGGAAAAAGGGCCATCCGTTCGCGTCCCTCGGAGCATTAGTCTCGGTTGCGCCACCAACCGGGACTAATGCTGGCACGCCCTGCTGAGCGGCACGGGCCGGGCATGGGTCCCGGTTGGTAGGGGCATGCGTCCGGTTGGAGCCACCAACCGACTAAAGGTTTGGCCACGACCACGTGGCGTGACGCACCTTTAGTCCCGGTTCGCTTCAACCGACTAAAGACCCTACCTCTATAAATGCTGACCCTCTCGCCTCCACTGCTTTTTTCGAATGGTGTAAGGTGAGGGTGTGTGCTAGTTTTTCTCATGCATGCATTGAAGGTGTTTGTTGAAATGTTTGAGTGAAAATCCTGCTGAATTTCTCATAGAACAAAATATAGAAGGTGTCCGAGACGACTTGAGCTTTCTCCTCTTTATTTCCCTCGATCGAGGTTAGCAATCTTATCTTTTCTAGGTCATTGATACAATTCATGTGTCGGTGTGAATTGGTTATTTCACTATTTATGATGTCCTGCTTTTGATAAACTTACTTATATGATGAGATGAGCGGTCGGAATGGATGTACGGATCGGGTAGCCGGGTATATCAAAGGCGTGGATAAATTTATCGATGTGGCTACTGCAAACAAAGAGAATGGATTTATCGTTGTCCATGTGTTCAATGTCGGAACAACAAGGAGTACTCTTCCTCGAAAATCATTCGCGCCACCGATTATGAAAGGTTTCATGCCCAACTATAATTGCTGGACCAAGCACGGGAAAGAGGGGTTATGATGGAAGATGGTGAAGAAGAAGATGATGATAACAACTATCATCATATGTTTCCTAATACGGATACCGCAATGGAAGACAATGGAGAGGAAAAGGTGAAGAACGGGCATCGGATGAGCTGATGAACTTGGTAGGGTCATTTCGATGCAAAGCGAGACCGTGAAATGTAAAATGAGAAGTTGAAGTTAGAGGGCATGTTAGAAGATCACAAGAAATTGTTGTACCCAAATTGTGAAGATGGCAGACAAAGCTCGGTACCACAATCGGAATTATTGCGATGGAAGGCGAGTGTGGTCTAACTGACCTCATTTGAAAAGATCTGAAAATAATGAAGTCAAGTTTCCAAAACATAACGAACTTCCCGAGAGTACCTACGAAGCAAAGAAGACTCTCCGTCCTCCGGGATTAGATGTGCAAAAGATACATGCATGCATTAATGATCGCATCCTCTCATGCGGTAAGGAGTATGAGAATTTAGATAAATGCCCGTATGCAACGCGTGCGGTATAAGATCGACGAGATGACCGGTGATGTTGAGGGAGAGCCTCCTAAGAGGGTTCATGCTAAGGTTATGTGGTATGCTCCTATAATACCAAGGTTGAAACGCATGTTCGTAAACAAAGAGCATGCCAGTTGTTGCGATGGCACAAAGAAGACCGTAAGAAAGACGGGAGTTGAGACACCCCACGATGGGTCACAGTGAGAAAAATCGAGAGAGACTTCCTGACTTTGCAGGTGACGCAAGGAACTTATGGTTTGGTCTAAATACGGATGGCATGAATCCTTTTGGGGAAGAGCTGCAACACAAAGACTGGACCGTGACTCTATGTATCTACAACCTGCCTCCTTGGTTGTGCATGAAGCGTAAGTTCATTATGATGCCAGTGCTCATCCAAGGCCCAAAGCAACCGGGCAACGACATTGATGTGTACCTTAGGCCATTAGTTGAAGAACTCTTACAGTTGTGGGCAAACCCGGTGTACGCGCGTGATGAGAGAACAAACAGGAGCCATTTAATCTACGAGGGTTGTTATTCGTAACCATCAATGATTGGCCTGCTCTTAGTAACCTTTCAGGAAGACAAACAAAGTATATAAGGCATGCACCCACTGTTTAGATAAGACCGAAGGTACATATTTGCATAAATGCAAGAAGGTTGTGTACCTAGCGAATCGACGATTTCTTCCGACCAATCATCCCGTAAGAAAGAAAGGCAAGCATTTCAAAGGTGAGGCGATCAGGAAGAAGCCCGAACTACCCTGGTGATGATGTATTTGGTATGGTCAAGGACATAGAAGTAATATTTGAAAGGGTCCCGGTCAATCAGTTCGAACGACGTCGCCATGGGACACGCACCCATGTGGAAGAAGACATCTATATTTTGGGAGCTGCCATATTGGAAAGTCCTGTGTCCGCTCTTCAATCGACGTGATGCACGTGACGAAGAATCTCTGCGTGAACCTGCTAGGGATTACTAGGCGTGTATGGGAAGACAAAGATACACGAAGCACGGAGGACCAACAAATTATGAAAGACCCAAAGAACATGCATACAGATAACAAGACGGATAAAGGGCGTCATTTAAGTCGTACTATGCTCTTACCAAAGCAGAGAAGGAAATCTTTTTGAAGTCCTTTACAGATCAAGGTGCCGCCGGGCTTCTCTTCTAATATAAAGGGATAATAAATATGTAGAAAAGTTCCAAAACCTGAAGTCTCATGATCACACGTGATTATGACGCAGATTGCTTCCGATTGCATTGAGGGGGCTTCACCGAAAATGTTCAGTACCCATTGTGAAGCTGTGCATTCCTCAATGCAATATCTCGAAGGTAATCAATCCAGATATTCGCCAAGGTTACGTAAGGATGTGGTACAATGTCTTGTTAGTTTTGAATTGGTGTTCCCACCATCCTTCTTCAATATTATGACGCATCTCTGGTTCATCTAGTGGAAGAGATTGCCATTCTCGGTCCGTATTTGCACAATATGTTCCCTTGAGAGGTTCATGGGAGTCTTAAAGAAATATGTTCATAACCGTGCTAGAATGTAAGGAAGCATCTCCAAGGGATATGGAAGAGGAGGTCATTGAGTTTTGTGTTAACTTTATTCGACCTTAAGCCGATTGGTGTTTCGACTCGCGGCATGAGGGAAGACTAAGTGGAAAAGGCACTCTGGGAAAGAAAGCAATGATATGTAGGGACGGGATTCTTTCACTAAAGCACACTACAGGCTTCTACATAATTCCACCTTGGCAGCTCAGATATCGAGGAACACAAGAATATTATACGCCCAAAACCCGGGAAGCTCAATCATGGATTACGATGAACACATGAAGTCTTTCGTGGTTGGATGCGGACACATCTCTTGAATGACACCACTGTTGGAGATGAGCTATACTTGTTGGCGCGTCACCATCTTCTCGTATTGAATTTCCAAGGGTACGAAATAAATGGGAATACATTCTACACGATCGCCCAAGATAAAAGAGCACCAACCAAAATAGTGGTGTCCGCTTTGATGCAATAGACGAGAATGGACAAAAGGACACACATTATGGTTACATAGAGGAGATATGGGAACTAGACTATGGAGTCTCTTTAAGGTCCCTTTGTTTCGCTGCAAATGGGTCAACCTGAATGGGGAAGGGTAAAGATAGACCAGTTATGCGGAATGACAACAGTGGATCTCAACAATCTTGGTTATAGAGATGAACCATTCGCCCTAGCCAATGATGTGTCTCAGTTTTCTATGTGAAGGACATGTCCTCCGCATCAAAAAAAAAAATATGCAAATGAATACATCATATGATGAGCCAAAGCGCCACATAGTTCTTTCAGGAAAAGAAACATTGTGGGAATCAAGGACAAGAGACATGTCGAAGATTATAATAAGTTTGATGAAATTCCGCCTTCACAAAGGAAAACCACCCAAGCATTCCGTTAAGTAAAGAAGATGCTCCATGGTTACGTCTGAAGCGGTCATAAGGAATGACATATGCCAAGAAGTTCATGCTCATATTATGTAACTCTAGTTCATGTCTTTCGCGGTTTGTGGCTTGACGAAGGATATCTTTCACGGTTTGTGGCCTTTAGTCCCGGTTTTGTAGTCTCGCTTTTAATATTAATAAATGTTTGAGTGTTAGTCCCATTTTGTGGCTGGATCGAGTGCCTCTATGACCAGTTTCTTGGATATGCCGAGGATGGGCTCGTCGGCATCTCCTAAACTGGTCAGTGGTGTCCTCGCCTCGAAAACCATCTTGCAGCTTGTAACTTCACTAACTAGATCAATACGCCTCGAGCTAACTAATTTCACATATTAGGAGTGCCTCTATGACCAGTTTCTTGGAGATGCCGAGAGGCCTGGCTCAAGGCATCTCCTCGAACCGCCGCAGTGGTGTCCTCGCTCAAAACCATCTTGCAGCTTGTAACTTCACTAACTAGATCAATACGCCTGAGCTAACTAATTTCACATATTAGAGTGCCTCTATGACCAGCTCGGAGATGCCGGAGGAGGGCTCGTCGGCATCTCCTCGAATCGGCCGTAGTGGTGTCCTCGCTCTCTAAAACCATCTTGGAGATGCCTCAAGCTGGAGGACTGGACTCACAAGGATGCATATTTATAGTACAAGCAGCTCGGCATAATGTCGACACTCACGACATAATGTCGACACTCACCCCTATTATTAGTGCCGACTCATCTTTAGTCGGTTGGTGTCTCCAACCGGGACTGTCATCTTTAGTCGGTTGGTGACACCATCCGGGACAAGGTATAGCCGCACGACATAATGTCGACACTCACCCCTATTATTAGTGTTGGCTGGCCCACTCTGCCATCCTTCATGCGGTTGGTTTCTCCAACCGAGACTAAATATGAACCCTCTCTTTATATAGGCATTTCCTCTATTTATTAGGTAACACTTAAGACATTTATTAATATTAAAAACCGGACAAATCGGGACTAGCTAACACTGTGCCTAAAGCGCCCCCCTTTAGTCATAATCATGCCTAGTCCTATAATGCACGCTGTGGTCTTCATCGTCGCCGTCATCATCATCATCGTCATCGTCACTTGCCACTCGGGATCCTCACCCATCCATGGCATATACCAGGGGCCATTCCAGCCTCGGATTCACGGCGGGGAGAGGGGTCTCCTGAAGACGATGCCACTACTCACAGGGGCCTGTATGGCGGTGGACTCGTGCACCAGAGGGCGAGGATGGTCTCCGGCGATGTAGCGCATCACTACGATGATAGTACGTTCTCCCACCACAGACGGCCGACTTTGTGGTTCACGGTGGCGGGCCATCACCCTGTACATGGCGAGCTCCTTTCCCGCCTATTAGCGAAGAAGGCATTCAGTGTCATAGTTGTCGGGATCCCACTGGGATCCATCCGCGCTCCGGCGTGAGCTCGTGGTAGAAGTGGTTTGTGATGGTCACCGACGTGCGGAACCTTGAGGGAGGAGGGACAGAACCCTCCAACAAAGGCATCCACCGGGCTGGCCGGTACTGGTGGACAAGGGTAGTTGAGGCGACAGCCTGTCCCCTCGAGGGTCGAATGGCCCAAGAGGCGTTGTCCATTGTTCTAAGAGAGGAAGGTGTGGATGTGTGGATAGCCATGACACGATCACCCTAAATATAGAGGAAAGGGGGGAAAACTTGGCGTGAAGCTTTAGGAAATGGCGGAATATCTTTAGTCCCGTTAGTGACTACATCCGGACTAAAAGCTCTAGTAGAAAGGAAAGGCGGAAAACTTGGCGGAAGAGGTGGGAAATGGCGGAAAATATTTTTAGTCCCGTTTGTGACTACATCCGGACTAAATGTGCCGAACAATGATCATGTTTCAAAAAACCTTCACAAAATGACCTATCATGTTCGAGGTTTCATGGCTTTCGTCCAAATGACCGATGTTATGTGTCAATCACGGCATAGTTTGTGATGTTGTGCCCATATTATGCATGTGTGTGGACATTGGTATGGAGAACAATGTTGCAGGAGGAAGTTTTCCTTTTGTCGCACGGAAAAGCCCTTTTCCATTTTCCGAGCAAAAACGGGTCGCTTTTGTGAAGTAACCACCAAAATGCCGTTTCAGAATGCTACCGCCCTATTTTCCTAAAATACTAGACCACCTTACATGGACTATATCCCAACCGTACATCTCAAACCTTTTCGTCCATCCCGGATAAAAGGACAAATGTCTGCTTAGGCAGAAGTGAGTCCGGTTTGTACTACGGTACATGATCTACCGCCTGATTTTTGAAAAATCATTTTAGACTCGCAATATGTGGTTTCTTCAGATATAATGCAAGTTCTAACAATGCCCGTCCCCTATCTTCATGCACACCGGTTCAACCATAGTTAGAAATTGAGATAATTCAAAACGGGCATAATAAATTCAAAAAATCCGAACAATGAAAATCCTTCGTGGTGTCATATTATGTTATATAGTTGAAAGGAAAAATACTAGACTTGGTATATTGATCATGTTTCAAAAACCTTCACAAAATGACCTATGATGTTCGAGGTTTCATGGCTTTCGTCCAAATGACCGATGTTATGTGAATCACGCATAGTTTGTGATGTTGTGCCCATATTATGCATGTGTGTGGACATTGGTATGGAGAACAATGTTGCAGGAGGAAGTTTTCCTTTTGTCGCACGAAAAGCCCTTTTCCATTTTCCGAGCGCAAAAACGGGTCGCTTTGTGAAGTAACCACCAAAATGCCGCTTTGAATGCTACCGTCCTATTTTCCTAAAATACTAGACCACCTTACATGGACTATATCCCAACCGTACATCTCAAACCTTTTCGTCCATCCCGGTAAAAGGACAAATGTCTCGAATCGGTAGAAGTGGGTCGGTTTGTACTACAAGTACATGATCTACTGTAGGGGTTCGTAGAGCATGGAAAACAAAATTTTCTATCGCATACAAACAAACAAGCCAAGATCTATCTACTAGATTGTAGCAACGAGTCGATGGAATAACTTACCCGAAGATTCCAAAGTGTTTAACGAGAGCGATTCTCGTGGGTGATGTAGTCGTACTCTTCCGATCTCAAGATCGTGTGGACGATCCTTCCGGCCAACAAGCGCTTCCGCAATGGTCACACGCCTGCATTTCGACGAAGACCTTCCTCTCCCTTGTTCCAAGAAATGGAGGTTGTAGCACTCTCGCGATTCGGTAGCACAACGGCGTGGTACCGGAAGTAGAGGGGAAATCCCGCAGGGCTTCGCCTTAAGCCGGAGCGAGTATGGTGGATTATGAGAGAGGGATATTAGTGGTCTAGAGATTTAGACACACCAATTAGAAGGCTCTAAACCGCAGGCTAAAGCAATTAGAAGCTCTAAACCAAACGGCTCTAAACCTGAGATTAGAGGTAGAAACTTGTGTGTCTCAAGGAGGAGCCCTGCCCCTCCTTTTATGGGTGGAGGGGCTAGGCGCGCAAGGGAGGGAGGTTGTCCCTCCCCAACTCGGCCTAGGGCTGGGCGCCGACTTGGAGGAGAGGAACTCCTCCTCCAAGTTGGTTTCAACCTCCTCTTGCTTGTTTCCACAGCCTGCTTCCACAGTTCTGCTTTCCACAGTTTCTGTTTAGCCGTTGACTTTCAAACCGCAATTTGACTTTCATGTTTTTGGAATAGCAAGAACACTTAGTACATGATGCAATCATTCAATGACACATTCATGTACCTCCCCGGAGTCCGACAATCCGGACCCTTCTAGAACATTCCCGATGAAAACACCTAATCATTCCCGAACTCAAATGGGACTTTCCTTATATGAATCTTATTCTCGGACCATTCCGGATCACCTCGTGATATCCGGATCCCATCCGAGACTCCGAACAACATTCGGTCTCTTTCTCATAATACCATAACTACTCAAAACAACGTCGAATCCTTAAGTGTGTCTCCCTACGGTTCGTGAATTATGCGGACATGATCGAGACACTTCTCCGAACAATAACCAATAGAGGAATCTGGAAATTCATATGTCTCCCACATATTTCTACGATTACTTTGCGATCGAATGAACCACTTACATACGATACCAATTTCCCTTTGTCTCACGATAGTTTACTTATCCGATGTTATGATCGTTGGTATCTCTGCATACCTAGTTCAACCTCGTTACCGATAAGTACTCTTTTCTCGTTCCCGTGATATGTGATCCCCTGTGACCCAGTCACATGCTTGCAAGCTAATTGGATGACATTCCACCGAGAGGGCCCAGAGTATATCTACCCGTCATATGAATGGACAAATCCCACTCTTGATCCATGTGTTTCAACCAATACTTTCCGAACACTCAATGCCACCTTTATAGCCACCCAGTTACGGTGTGGTGTTTGATGTCATCAAAGCATCCATCCACTAGAGGTGATATGCATGATCTCATGGTCGAAGGAATTAGGTTACTATGTATCAGAAAGCATATAGCAATTGAACTATTGAAATGACTTGATCTTTATGCTACGCTTATCAATAGGAGTATGTCCACCATATCTTTCTCCTAACGATATGATCTTGTTGTTGATAACATCTCAATGTTCATGATAGGGAAACCTCAATCATTTAATGAACCAACAAGCTAGTGAAGTATAGAGGCTATACTAGGGACTTCAAATTAAGTTTACAAATCACACAAGTATTAATGTTTCCTTGTTAATACTATTATAGCATGAATGTAAACAATTATCATAAACACAAAGATATAATAATAACAACATTTATTATTGCCTCTAGGGCATATCTCCAACACTACCGCCCGTGATTTTTTGAAAAAATCATTTTTAGACTCGCAATATGTGGTTTCTTCAGAGATCCAATGCAAGTTCTAACAATGCCCGTCCCCTATCTTCATGCACACCGGTTCGACCATAGTTAGAAATTCAGATAATTTAAAACGGGCATAATAAATTCAAAAAAAATCCGAACAATGAAAATCCTTCGCGTGGTGTCATATTATGTTACATAGTTGAAAGGAAAAATACCATACTTGGTATATTGATCATGTTTCGAAAAAACCTTCACAAAATGACCTATCATGTTCGAGGTTTCATGGCTTTCGGTCCAAATGACCGATGTTATGCGCTGAATCACGACATAGTTTGTGATGTTGTGCCCATATTATGCATGTGTGTGGACATTGGTATGGAGAACAATGTTGCAGGAAGTTTTCCTTTTGTCGCACGGAAAAGCCCTTTTCCATTTTCCGAGCGCAAAAACGGGTCATTTTGTGAAGTAACCACCAAAATGCCGCTTCAATGCTACCGTCCTATTTTCCTAAAATACTAGACCACCTTACATGGACTATATCCCAACCGTACATCTCAAACCTTTTCGTCCATCCCGTAAAAGGACAAATGTCCGCCGAATCTAGGAAGTGGGTCCGGTTTGTACTACAGTACATGATCTACCGCCGTGATTTTTGAAAAATCATTTTAGACTCGCAATATGTGGTTTCTTCAGATCCAATGCAAGTTCTAACAATGCCCGCCCCTATCTTCATGCACACCGGTTCGACCATAGTTAGAAATTCAGATAATTCAAAACAGTATAATAAATTCAAAAAAATTCGAACAATGAAAATCCTTCGCGTGGTGTCATATTATGTTACATAGTTGAAAGGAAAAATACCAGACTTGGTATATTGATCATGTTTCGAAAAAACCTTCACAAAATGACCTATCATGTTCAAGGTTTCATGGTCGTCCCCTATCACTTCTTATGTTTAAAGTTTTTCTAAATTCCAAATTGATATTAAAAAATATAAGTTAATTCATTTTTAATTTTAAATGGTTACATTAATTATTTTTTAAAACAGAAAATGTTTTTGAATTATTTATTTAAATCCAAACACTTTTTATGTTTAAAGTTTTTCTTAATTCCAAATTAATATTCAAAAATATAAGTTAATTCATTTTAAAAGGTTACATTAATTATTTTTTAAAAATAGAATATGTTTTGAATTATTTATTCAAATCCATACACTTCTTATGTTTAAAGTTTTTCTAAATTCCAAATTGATATTAAAAAATATAAGTTAATTCATTTTTAATTGTAAATGGTTCATATTTTAAATGGTTACATTAATTATTTTTTAAAACAGAAAATGTTTGAATTATTTATTTAAATCCAAACACTTTTTATGTTTAAAGTTTTTCTAAATTCCAAATTAATATTCAAAAATATAAGTTAATTCATTTTAAAAGGTTACATTAATTATTTTTTAAAAATAGAATATGTTTTTGAATTATTTATTCAAATCCATACACTTCTTATGTTTAAAGTTTTCTAAATTCCAAATTGATATTAAAAAATATAAGTTAATTCATTTTAATTGTAAATGGTTCATATTTTAAATGGTTACATTAATTATTTTTAAAACAAAAATGGTTTTGAATTATTTATTCAAATCCAAACACTTTTATGTTTAAAGTTTTTCTAAATTCCAAATTAATTATCATTTAAAAACAATACAAATTTAAACCCCAAAATAAAAAATAAGGCGGGAACAGAGAAAAATACGAAATTTTTTGAAAGCAGAATATGTCCTGGAGCCACCAACCGACTAAAACTCACAAGGCCAACCCTTGGTCTCTGAAAATATTGAGTATAGGTCGGTTGGTTGGCTCCAACCGGACGTATGCCCTTTAGTCCTTGGAGCCACTAACCGACTAAAGGCCCTTCGCTTATAACTGGGTGCCCTCCTCTTCTTCTTCTTCCCATCTCATTCATCGACGCCGCATACAGAACCCCCCACAACGCCCAGTCGCCCGCCGAGCTCCGCCGAGGAGCTCCGCCGGATCAAGGCCTCACTCGCCAAAGGAATCGCCCCGCCGGCCTTAATCAAGCTCTGCAACCCATCTTCCCGAAAGCCCGCCGCCGATTCGCCCATTCGCCACCCTGCTTCTTCCCGACCGTGATCGCCGTGGTGAGCCACCGGTGCTCTAGCACCTCTTCACACGCCCCTATCGCTTCTAGCTCTACCGCTGACGACCATCTGCTGCCCCCGCCTCTGGCCATCTGCCGCCCGGCGACCAATAATAATGGGCAGCCACCATATGGTCGCCGCAGCATCAAAGCCATGATCCAGCCCCGCTCCCTGTGGTCGCTGCCGACCACCGCCTCGCCGCCGTGCAGGTGACGTGGTGCTCGCGTGGCTACAGCGGGCCCGCCGCCTGGCCCCACTCGCCACCTTATAGGCTAGGTGCCTCTATGGCAGTTAGCCGTGGCTGTCCAGTCCCACCTCCCTGCGTGGAGGCCGAGGTGGCCACGGGCCCACTGTGGCTAGCAAAGTGTGTGTAAAAATGTTTTCGCTTTGTTTAAATTCAGAAATGGTTTAATTAAATCCATAAATTGATATAATATTGTAAATTCAATAATTAATTATTTATAACTCGAAAATACAAATAATATATCAAAATGTTCAGAAAATGAGATCTAACTATTTAACCTATAATCATGCATTGTTCAACAACTTTCCGCATAAGTTTAATTAGAAAACAAAATCAACCTCTCATATACTCCGAGTTTCAGAGTTAGGGTTTTCACCCCTCGAACCCCGCTTAAATTGCCGAGCATGTCTTAGGGTTACTTTTTAATACAAATTAACTTGTCATATAATTATCCTTGTCATACTATGGTGCAAAAGGTTTAAACATTTGATTTAATAATTTGAATTTGAATAAAACTTGTAAATTCAATAACTTTTAATCAGTAATTTAAAAATACAAATAATATACCAAAATGTAGAAAAAATGAGAACTATCTATCTATGCCATAATCATGCATTGTTCAACAACTTAAATAACAAGTTTAATTAGAACACCCTAGTAACCCTAACAGTGATTCCGAGTTCCTTGAGTTAGGGTTTGCCCCCTAACCCCGATTAACTTGTCGAGCATGCTTTAGGGTTACATTCCAATGCACATTAACTTGTCGATCATCATCATTGCTTGAGCATTGCATCGATGCCATGTGTTGATTGTTTCCTCTTTCCTGATTTGGTTCTTCTCGGTAGAATACGATATCGAGATCGAGATCGATTCCAATATGGTATTTTGTTAGTATCTAGTGTTACCTATCTGCTGGATAGTTTCCCTTTTGTAGCCTTATACTCATGTTCCCCTCTCATATGCATCCGAGGTTTCTCCGAACTAGGTTTTACACCCCTCGGGACTCCGGAATATTGATTTTAGTTGATTTTAGCTAGAGTTACCTATCTAATACACGATTTCCTTTTTGTAGCTAGGTTTAGGGTTTCTCTTCATTTTTATTATTGTGTATGTATGTATTAGGGTTTCTCTTTAACTTTCTCCTTTAGCCGCTTTGACTTATTCGCTTTTCCACCAATGCAGAAAATATGGACCCACACGTCAGAGACGAAGAAAAGGAAGAGTTGATCCAAGGTGTGATCCGTGGGGAAGATAATTTAGACGTATCAACGTTTCTGAACAACTCCGGTGAGGGTGATCCTCTTTTACCGGAGTAGACAACTTGTTTGAGGTTGAAGGTGTTGCCTTCCGCGAGGGAGAAGGCGATGCCTTGTGTAATCGAGAAGACGCTCCGCAAGGTGCATGTAATATAAATCAATTCATTAATTAATCATCTGCTATCTATATAGAAATAGTAACGGCGATCTTTCTTCTTTTAGCCCTCCGGATCAAGGAATCTACCGAAAGAGCGACGAGGCCCAACCAAAAGTTGCAAGACCATGAGAGGTTCAGATCAAGATGTCGAGACGGCAATCGACAGCCCCGGGTTGTCGCAACCAAATTTGTGGCACAATGCGGAGTAATCGTTAGGGACTTAATCCCGATCACCATTAGAAATTGGAATAGGCCTGCTAATGCGGATGAAGAGGGAACATGTTTATTTGTCCCTAACCATGCCAAAGATTTACTGTGGAAGAGGCTCATGGTTAATTTCAAACTACCGAAGATAGAGCTGGATCCAAATGCGGAGGATCCAGTTGAGGACGCCTTACAACATGGGAGAGCCATGGAGGCTAAGGTCAGGGAGTGGGCTTTGAAGAAGATGGCCCAGTGTTTCACCAACTGGAAGAAAAGATTGCACCTTGACTATGTCGTGAAAAAGAAGACTCCCGATTTCAAGAATATTCAGTTTGAGAAGATAAAACCATTCTGGGATGAGTTTGTGGAATACAAGAAATCATAAAAAGCTAAGAAAATGTCCGAAAAGAATAAGTTGAATGTCTGCTAAGAAGAAGTATCAACATACTATGGGGCAAGGTGGCTACAAGGTTGGCATTCCTAAGTGGGAGAAACTTGAGCAGAACTGCGTGATAAAAATATCACCCTGCAGATGCATTTATTGGGTAGAACGTGCAAGGAATTGGTTTTATGGGCATGGGGCACGTTGGACTCGGAAGGGAGGTGTATATATAACATACGACATAAAGAAGACCCCTTGCCAATCGAGAGGATGAGAAAAGCAAGAAAGGTCGTTAAAGATGGGGACTTCATTCCCGATAGAGAGAATGATGAGCTCACACTGCCCCTTGGAAATAAGGAACATGATGGACGAACACGAGGCACAATAGGCTCCCAATCATGGAGGACTGGGTTTCAAGAGAGGAAGAAATATCTGATAGAAGCCGAGAGGAGTAAGGCGGTATGTTGAAGCAGAAGTCGAAAGAGCGAATGCGTTTAATTGAAGAACGATTAAAGCAACAACAAGATGAAATTAACTCACTTAAAGAGCAGTACTACTGCCCATCTCAAGAAGACACTTGCATTCGATGCTACCGCCTATCGAATAATCGAAAAGCAGGTGGCTTCCACCGAGGTCCCGGTGATGACAATGGCGATGCCGATGATGCACCGACGATGGCTCCTTGGCTACCCAAAGTGGATGATATCACGAGATGACACACCGCGAGCTACATGTCAAAGTTGTGAACATATCAATGAAGGTGGCGGCTATGCCTTACCAATTGGACCCACACCAACTTACCACGTCCGTCCGGTTCGAGGGCTACGCTTGTCGGCGTGGATGAAATCATGCCCACTTTTGTGGTTTTGGATCTTCACTACCCGTTTGGTGAAGGGATGTGATCGTCGGTGACGCAAAAACGCCACCATTCTATGGCCGAACGATTGTATCGTGCTTCAAATCACACGCCAAGGCCATCTTCGCCGCCGCCACCCGCCTCTCGAGGTCGCCGCTGCAGTAGCCTCGTCGCCTCACCCGCCCGCCGCCTCACACCAATCTCCGTGCACCCATCGCTGCGGGAGCCATCGCGGCCAGATAAAAAGCGAAGCGCATTGCCATCAGGCCAGAAGCTATCGCCGAACGTAAACAAGAGCCTCTTCCAAAAGTACCAACGGTTCCTCCCAAGAGAGCTTATGACTGTATCAAGAGGAGATCAGGGCGATCGTTGATGCGGAAACGACGTTTTTGCTAAGCCGAGGCGAAAGAGCCAGAGTTCCCAAAGACCAAAGAAGAAAAAGCCAAAGTGTTGAAAATGCTAAAGACTCTTCATCAACCCGAGCCAAAGCTGTCATCGACTATGAGCGTTCTATTCTCAAGTCACATGCAGCACAAAAGCCTCAAGAGCAAGATCGATGCAAGGAAATCTGTTGCCCACTCGGGAGAACAAGCAAAAGCAGACTTGCGCCTCTCAAGGTGATTTCTCAAACCAATGTGGGTCGAGCAAATATGGGTAAGAGCAAGATGATCCAGAGGTAGTTACACGGAGAAGCCGCTGCTCAAGGTATGAGTATTGCTCAAGATTTATCCCGCTTAGAGTTCTTCCCGGAGTGAAGTAGCATACCAATACCGACGAAAACCTCTCATCAAACTCGAGGAGGTAAACAATCTTCCAACAAAATGCGAAGATTGCATAATCGGTACATGCATGCCACAAGGGCTAATCGGATAGTGCCGAGGGTTACAAAAAGCATCATGGGAAAGATAAGGATGACATGATATCCATTGAATTTGATGAACTATTTCAATTATTCAATCAAGACGCCTTGGACAAATCGATCATGAGTGCCTATTGAATGTAAGTACTAATTACGTAATTAATTTAGTCTCCATCTATATTATTTTATTTATTGCATGTATATAATCATACTTTAATATGCGTAATGAAGATTCTCGAATGCAGCAGAGGACAAATCTATGACATTGGCTTCATTGACCCATATTGGGTTCATGAAGCTAATCTCAAAATAAGCCCCTGTGATACGGAGGATAATATAGTACACGTTAAGGTTTCAAGAAACCAAAAGGAAAATACTATTTCCTTACAACTTCCAAAGTGAGTGTTATTGTCTTGTATACACTTTCTATTTCGCTTACTCGATGTTAAGTATATAATTGATTAGTTCTACATTCGCAGTACCACTATATTCGTTAATCATTCAACTTGACAAAGGGCGGTACTAGTCATGGACTCAAAACATAAACCCTTGAGACGTGGAAGGACATGCGATACTTCTCCAAATAATTTAATTCTAATCATTACGACACTATATCGGCAACGTCGTGAATTTTATGATATCAAGTACTTAATAACTTATTTTATTCGCTTTCACGGCAGCGCTTGGAAACGGTTCACCAAGAAGGCTAGGGGTGTTTGGAAAGAGGAGCTTACATTTCAACCACTAGATGTAAGCACCACTAGCTATATCCGCATCTCTTTGATTCTAGTTTTGATACGCTTATTATCATGCTTGATTATTATTTTGATTGAACTCGTTGTCGTAAAGTGCCTGACGCAGGGACCAGATAACAATCTATGTGGATACTATGTATGCGAGTTCATCCGGCAGACGTACGATGAGAAGGGCAGAAATTTAGAGCAACTCCACGTACGTAAACAATTTCTATAGTTTTTAATTATAATCAAATTATGTTTAGTTTCATATTCATATAGGCTGACTCCTTTTTAAATCAGATCGAACGCTCACGGACGGTCTCCGCCAAAGGATCGACACGAGCAATACAGAGGAATTGGCGGGATTCTTGGATGCGTAAGTCCTAAACACACAAGGGGAATACTACTCGCTGTGTATAGACAATAGGAATTGTAAAAATAGCAACTTTCAAGAAATTGGCCAGAGCATCGAATAGCAACTTTTGTATGTAGTGCATGAACTCGATCCTGTATTGAATGTAATGTTGTCATGATGATCTTGTGTAATATAAGGTTCCTTCATTGATAAGTGCAAAACACTAAATAAACAATAAAACAACCTAAATGAATTCTTCGCCGCAAAAAGTGGCGAAAATGTCCGCAACAAATGTGCCAAATGAATTCTCTTCGCGCAGAAATGGGCCAAATCTACGCCAAGCAGGTTATTAGTCCCGGTCGGTTACGTAACCGACTAATGCTCCACACCGCGCCTCGCCGCCACGCAGCCCATTTGTCCGGTTGGGGCAACCGACTAAAGGTTAGCTTTAGTCGATATTCCTGGCCCGTCAGGGTAACCGGGACTAATTGCCCTTACCAACCGGGACGCATGGGCCCTTTTCTACCAGTGTATGGGCGAACTTTGGGCGAATATGGGCAAACTTTGGATGAATAAGGGCAAATATATACTGACTAGGCAGGTCCACTCGCCGAATTCGCTTCGTCCGACGTTCCCAGGATCCTGGGTTCGGCCTGGGTAGACCGGACCAAAACACACCAAAATCCGAACGAAAACAGGTCCTTGATACGCGACTGAGCCAATTTTCAGCGTCTGGACCAAAATTCGGCGTCCGGATCGGTCTCCTAGGTAGGCGAGTGGAGATGCTCTTATGGTGAAACTCCACTATGTGTATGGTCATTCATAAGTGGTACGTTTGTGCTTACAAATATCTTTATGGATAACATGGTGGATTCGCTTAGTTTCAAAAGTAGTAGTTTCGTTCTGTATAGTTTTTCTAAGTGTGGGAAGATGTGAACTTTAATATTTCCTCCGACCCATATTAGTTGACTTAAATATAGATATATCTGTCATTAAAACTTGTCTAGATACATTTAAATTACAGTCAACTAATATGGATCGGAGAGAGTAGATGAATTTGTCTATAAGCTCAACTTCTAGGAAGCAAAATCAATCCATTAGGTAGATCATGCCATATATTTTACATTGTATATGTGGCGTATCATAGATGTCTAAGCCTGGTCAATCTTTAAATCATTTTGCTTCGTACTCCTTGATTAAGAAATATATATACAAAATCAAAGGAAAGTGATCTGTATGCGCTGCTCATGCGTATACTCAATAGAGCTGTGCGTACAGAGGAATCTCTTCTTGGTTCCCTTGGCCTGACTCTCCCGACGGCAGTGTAGAGGCGCCGTCACCGTCGGCGTATAGCTAGCAGATGCCGCCGAGTTCGATCGAGAGCCTTCTTCTCCACTGCCGGCTCGCTCACCGGCAGTTAGCCAAGAGTACGTGCGGTGGAGCGGTGCGCGCCACCTCCGACCAAGTAGCCAGCTTGCAAATCAGGACAGTACGTGACGACGGTCCGACATGCGCACACCCTGGTGCCTGCACTCCACCAGTAGTGAACTGTGCTCCGGACGGCCATGGTCCCGGGCGCCGAGCGCGCCAGTGTTATCGACAATACCATTCCTGGCATCTGCCGGTCGATCTTGCCGGTGACGAGGCGAAAATTCTGTGGTGCGAATCGGCCTGCGTAGGCGCCACACATACCGCCAGCTATGTACGAGATACGCCGAATCGGCCTTGCGTTGGCGGGCGGGTACATGATGACAACGGACAGCCATGACATATATTCTCCGTTTTAAAATATAAAATGTTTTAGGTTTATGAAAAATTGAATCTAGATATTTTTAGTGTATAAAGTCATTTTAAAGTTGAATTAAACATATATACTAAAATGTTGATACATTTGCTTCACAAAATCAAAATATCTTATATTTTAATCGAGGAGTACGTCGTCTACGTGCAACATTGAATCATGCATCGTTCCTTGTACTCGTACTATATGTCCACTCAATCAAGGGTTTGTACGTACTACAGTCCTCGTGCCATAGCCCGACTCGTAGTCAATGAAAACCCTGAGCTGTGCTCTCGTGAAACAGAGAATTGACGTTACGTATAAATCTTACGGACAGATCGATCGACGTGGTTGCCCTGCATTGTATATATAATCCATATCCGTGGCATGGAAAACGACATTTGCTCGTACAGGCAACGATCACATCTCCCAGCCCACGAGCGCGCATCATCCTTATCACCCATTGCTTCCAACCGTACTAGTGCACAATTGTTTTCGATAAAGACCTTACCGTACGTTCCGTATTAGTGTGTCGGTGAGAACAAGTGGACGCGAGATAGAAAAATAGATCGTACTTGCGTGCCTCGCCGCGTGCTTATCTCGTTTCAAGGCTTCAAATCATGTGTCAGCGACCGATCGACTCGATCAGGACCATTGCTTAGTTCCGATGGATTAGATCAGAAGAGTCGAATATATTTGTGTATAGTAATTTAGCATGCCGTGAACATCGATTGATACGATCGATCACCAAGTTGACAAGCAAGCGGTACTAGTTTAGTTTAGGACCAAGCTGCTGGCCTGCGTCAGTGGCTGCCTAGTCAACTCATCGATCTTTGTTTGCTAGCACCTAGCTACAAACAACACTCGCATGGATCCATGCATAAATGTGGCTATAAGTCAAACGTATAATGCACTTCCACTGCGCGTATATATTCTCTCCGGCCGTGCCAGTATGAAACTATGCACTAGATCTACACTTTAGCGAGGATATTGGATCGACGAAAACAACGTGCTGGATCCTTTGGTTAGAGTCCAAGGCTAAATGCACATGGGTTCAAGAGACCGTCTTTTGGTTGCAACCAACTTTGACATAGAACCTTTAGCGAGGGACGGACGAGATACCCTACCGAAGCCAATTATGTATGGCAAGAGAATTGTAAGATATATATACATTCAAATAATACACTAGAACCACACCTTGTTAGGATATTTAAAGATCACTATCTTTATAATTAATGATAATCCCTCCGTTCCATTCTATAGTGCCTATAGTTTTTGACACGGAAATTAAGAAAGCGCACGTGGAGAGAAAATTAAAATAGTTTTGGATGTGATTTCTCGTGGTCAATTGGCATGATAAAATAGAGGAGTTTGCAGGAGACATGAAACACTATATACTTTATGTAAACTCCCTAAAAAATTTGTCCAGATGAGTTGTGTAACTCAATATATCTTATATTTTGGATTTATTTTTTAAAAAATATAGGCACTATAGAAATAAAAGGAGGGGGGTATTAAAATATACATACCGATAGACAGACACATACAAAGACTTATGCATCTACTGCATTATTTAATACACCATGCATAATTAACTAAAATAAATTTTTTATTACAACATAGAATTTATATTAGCTCAAGAAACTTATTGAGTGATACACTACATCTTAATATCAAACAACAGTGCAACTGTTTTTTACAAACATTGTTATATGGTTAATTATGCCATCTAACTAAATAAAATTATACTTATCAATGATAAAGTAGGAAACATAAGTACATGTTTAAATAAGTATAAAAGTTTAGTATAAAATATATTGAAAAAAGTCTATATAACCCCCACAACTTTAAATAAGGAAACTATTGGGTATACCTTCTATTATAGATCGGAAGGCAAAATCTTCGTTGCCAAGAATGAATCCTTTCTAGAGAAGGAATTTCTCTCGAAAGAAGTGACTGGAAGGAAAGTAGAACTTGACGAGGTTGTCGAACCTTCTCTCGAAATTGCGAGTAGCGCAGCACCGGAAGAAGTTCCTGTGGTGCCTGCACCAATAAGAGAGGAAGCTAATGATGATGATCATGAAACTTCGGTTGAAGTTGCTACAGAGCCTCGCAGGTCAACGAGAACTCGTACCACCTGCATTGGTATGATCCCGTTATGAGTGTCATGTTGGTGGACAACACCGATGACCCTGAGACATATGAGGAAGCAATGATGAGCCCAGATTCCAATAAATGGCAAGAAGCCATGAAATCCAAGATTGGATCCATGTACGAAAACAAAGTATGGACTTTGGTGGACTTACCGGATGGCCGGAAGGCTGTCGAGAACAAATGGATTTTCAAGAAGAAAACATATGCTGATGGTAATGTTACTGTCTATAAAGCTCGACTTGTCGCAAAATGGTTTCGAAAAATTCAAGGAGTTGACTACGATGAGACTTTCTCACCAGTAGCGAAGCTAAAGTCTGTGAGGATTATGTTAGCAATCGCTGCATATTATGATTATGAGATATGGCAGATGGATGTCAAAACAACATTCCTCAATGGAGACATTGATGAAGAGTTGTATATGATGCAACCCAAAGGTTTTGTCGATCCTAAGGATGCTAACAAGGTATGCAAACTTCAACGGTCCATCTATGGATTGAAGCAAGCATCCCGAAGTTGGAATCAACGTTTTGATAAGGTGATCAAAAGTTTTGGTTTTATACAAACTTATGGAGAAGCTTGTATTTACAAGAAAGTGAGTGAGCTCAGAGCATTCTTAATACTATATTTGGATGACATATTGTTGATTGGGAATGATGTAGACCTTCTTAATAGTGTCAAGGAATATTTGAATAATAGTTTTTCAATGAAGGATCTTGGCGAAGTAGCTTACATATTAGGCATAAAGATTTATAGAGATAGATCAAAACGCCAAATATCATTGTCATAAAGTACATATTTGGACAAAGTTCTAAAGAGGTTTGGAATGGAAGAAAGCAAGAAAGGGTTCTTGCCCATGTTGCCCAATACGACCTTGAGTAAAACTCAAAGTCCGACATCGCGAAGATAGAGAAAGGATGAGTAAGACTCCTATGCCTCAGCCAGGATCTCTAATGTATGCCATGCTATGTACTAGACCCGACATTGCATATGTCGTTAGTTTAACTAGCAGATATCAAAGTGATCCAGAGTGGATCATTGAAAGCGTCAAAAACATCCTTAAGTACTTGAGAAGAACTAAGGATATGGTTCTTTATTATGGAGGTGATGAACAACTTGTTGTTAATGGTTACACCGATGCTAGTTGGAACACCGATCCGATGATTCTAAATCACAACTGGATAATATTTATTTTGAATGGTGCAGCTTTAGTGGAGGAGTGCAAAGCAAAGCGTTGTGGCGAGATCTTCAACTGAATCGGCATACATGGTCGCTTCGGAAGCTTCACAAGAAGCAATATGGATGAAACAGTCATTCAGTAGCTGGGTGGTTCCTAGTGCTATGGACCCAATGTCTATCTACTATGATAACATGGGCGCCATAGCCAATGCGCAAGAACCAAGGTCACACAAGAAGTCAAGCACATCAAGCTACGTTTTCACGCTTATTCGAGAACATATCCAAGATGGGGATAAAAAGATTTGCAAAGTACACACAGATCGAATGTATGGATCCGTGACTAAATCTCCCGAGGGAAAAACATGACCAACACCAAACTGCCATGGGTGTTCGGTATATTACCATGTAATCTAGATTAGATGAATCTAGTGCAAGTGGGAGACTGTTGGAGATATGCCCTAGAGGCAATAATAAATGTAGTTATTATTATATCTTTGTGTTTATGATAAATGTTTACATTCATTCTATAATAGTATTAACAAGGAAACATTGATACTTGTGTGATTTGTAAACTTAATTTGAAGTCCCTAGTATAGCCTCTATATATCACTAGCTTGTTGGTTGATAAATGATTGTGGATTCCCTATCATGAACATTGAGATGTTATCAACAACAAGATCATATCGTTAGGAGAATGATATGGTGGACATACTCCTATAGATAAGCGTAGCATAAAGATCAAGTCATTTTAATAGTTCAATTGCTATATGCTTTCTGATACATAGTAATCTAATTCCTTCGACCATGAGATCATGCATATCACCTTTACCGGATGGATGCTTTGATGACATCAAACACCACACCATAACTGGGTGGCTATAAAGGTGGCGTTGAGTGTTCGGAAAGTATTGGTTGAAACACATGGATCAAGAGTGGGATTTGTCCATCCATATGACGGATAGATATACTCTGGGCCCTCTCGGTGAAATGTCATCCAATTAGCTTGCAAGCATGTGACTGGCTCACAAGGGATCACATATCACGGGAACAAGAAAAGAGTACTTATCGGTAACGAGGTTGAACTAGGTATGCAGAGATACCGACGATCATAACCTCGGATAAGTAAAGTATCGTGAGACAAAGGGAAATTGGTATCGTATGTAAGTGGTTCATTCGATCGCAAAGTAATCGAGAAATATGTGGGAGCCATATGAATTTCGATTCCTCTATTGGTTATTGTTCGGAGAAGTGTCTCGATCATGTCCGCATAATTCACGAACCGTAGGGAGACACACTTAAGGATTCGACGTTGTTTGAGTAGTTATGGTATGATGAGAAAGAGACCGAATGTTGTTCGGAGTCTCGGGATCCGGATATCACGAGGAGATCCGAAATGGTCCGGAGAATAAGATTCATATAAGGAAAGTCCTGCTTTGAGTTGGGGAATGGTTAGGTGTTTTCATCGGGAATGTTCTAGAAGGTTCGGAATGTCCCAAGACTCAGGAAGGGGTACATGAATGTGTCATTACAAGTTGGAATGATTGCATCATGTACTAGGTGTCATCGCTGTCCAAAATAAAGGGTTTATTCAAATCCTAGTTTGAAAAGTCAAACGCTAGTTTGAGAAGTCAAACGACGCTTTTGGAAAGAGGAGGAGAGGTGGAAACCGAGTTGGGGAGGAGTTCCTCCAACCGCGGCCCACCTCCAAGCCGAGTTGGGAGGGACTCCTCCCTTGGCCGCACTCCCACCTATAAAGGAGGCAGGGCTGCCCTCCTAGTACACTAGTCCCTTGCCCGAAACCTAACCTAGCCGCCGCCGCCTCCAAGCCGCCGCCGCCTAGGATCTCCTTGTCACCGACTTGGGCACCACCAAGCCCTAGCCGGATCTAGCACCTCTTCCTCGGCGTGTCTAAACCCTAGATCGTCGAGGATTTCTCATAGCCCACCATACTCGCCCGACTTAAGGCGAGCCTCGAGATCTCCCTCTACTGGACCACGCCAGTTGCCGGAATCACGAGGAGAGTGCTACAACCTCCGTCATTGCTGGAACAAGGAGAGGAAGGTCTTCGTCACCGAACGTGTGACCGATCATGGGAGCGGAACCGGAACGCCGGAAGGATCGTCTACGCGATCTTGAGATCGGGAAGAGTACGACTACATCACCCACGAGAATCTGCTCTCGTTAAACACTTTGGAATCTTCGAGGGTGAGTTATTCCATCGACTCGTTGCTACAATCTGGTAGATAGATCTTGGCTTGTTTGTTTGTATGCGATAGAAAATTTTTGTTTTCCATGCTACGAATCCCTACAATACTCTGGGCCCTCTCGGTGATATCACATTGATTAGCTTGCAAGCAACTGATTTGATCACTAGAATGTCATATCACGGGAACGAGAAAAGAGTGCATGTCAGTAACGAGATCAAACTAGGTATGGAGATACCTATGATCGAATCTCGGACATGTAATATATCGTGAAACAAAGGGATTAAGATACTAGCGTAAAAGGTTCCGACGATCACAAGAAAGTCATCGTTGAATGTGTGAGAGTCAGTATGGGTCTCAAGATCCCGCTTCTGATTATTGATCCGAGAGGGGTCTCGATCATGTCCGCATTATTCACGAACCGTAGGGTGACACACTTAAGAGATACCGACATCCAATTGGAGCAAAAGTTTTATGCCTAAAGAATGAACAAGCGCAGGAATTTATTTTACTAGATACCGAAACAGGTTTCCGGGTGAAATTGCATAAAGTGGTTATGCATGTGAAATAGAATTCTAGCAAGGGGTTATTTGTGAATGTTTGTCATTAAAGTAATTGACAAAATTCTGAATAAAATAAAAGAGTTTTATTTAATGAGAGTTTGCATTAAATTTAGTGGAAATTTAATGGGAATTTGAGTGGGTTTTTGAGTGGAGAAAATTGAAGGGCCATTTTGTGAGTGGAGTGTCCACCCACATGAATGAAGGAGGGGAGGGGGCAGCCCCCATGGCCGGCGGCCACCCCCTTGGGTGCCCCCCTCCTCCTATAAAAGGCAACCCTCTCCTCACTTCTCACTCACACCTCATCGTGAAGGATCTCTCTCCTATCTAGAATTTATCCCCCATGGTCTCGGACTAGCGAGATACATGTTTCCGGTGGCTATTCGGCAAGAAAGAGTTGTCCTTCCGCTGCATCGCTGGAGCGAGGAGGCGGAGGTTGCTCGGTGCCTCGAACATGTGTGCGAGCACGGATGCGCTGCTGATTTGCGGCGCTAGGACTTCCTCTCGATCTTGAGATCGGCAAGAGATCATCTACATCAACCACGAGTCAAACTCGTTAAGCTTTGTCGGTATTCAAGGGTATGTTCTCTACGGATATACATCTGTCCGTTGTTTGTATCTAATAGATACATCTTGGTACATAGTTCACATCGTAGGAATTTTTTTGTTTTCTATGCTGCGAACCCTACAATTTAAAAGTTACGATATATAATTAAATAGATGGTAGAGATGTCATATTTGGGTTCCTCTCATTTTTCTGATCGATTTGGATATATTATTTATCGAATTGTGATTTACGGATTTGTAGATATGAATTATTCAAATTTAAATGAAAAAAAGCAAAATAAATAAAATTTATTTTATTTTTATTTGAATTCAAGATTATTATTACTTATTCATTGTTGTTTACTCAAATAATTATATGGAATGTAAAAAAATAAATATGTCTAACATTGTAGTGTAATGGTTAATAGGTTTGATATGATAATATTCACAGCAAGTTCTAATTTCTTTGTCGGAAGCTCATGTGGAAGGAATGAAGAAGTTAAGCGTGCTGGGCTGGAGTAGTATTAGGATAGGTGACCGTTTGGGAAGTTTGACTAATTGTGCAATTTGATTTGAGACTAAGTATACTTAGAATTTAAAATGTCCATGTAAGATTAATAAGTTAAACAATTCAAAAATGTTAATTGAAAAAAAAATGATTTTTTTTTGGAAAAATCTAGGCCGACGGTAAAGCCGTCGGCGTAGCCAAACGGCCGTTAGTCATCTAGGTGGGCTTCATATGGTCTACGCGTAGCTATATACACCGACGACTTTTCTACGCCGACGGGAGAAGAGGCTACGTCTACGGGCTGTACGTCGACAGCAGCCGTCGTGGCCCGACGGCATTTAGGGACTACGCCTACATCTTCTCCTGTAGTCCCCCCCCCCCCACACCCCCACACACACATATGCACATATGCACATAATCATAAAACATAAAACCGTAGGCCTCACCCAACGGCCCAAACGCGAGCCGTGAGCACAAACTAGTCCGACAAACTCTCGGCGCGCACACGCTCTAGAAGTCGCCACCGTCATCTTTCACCGAGCCATCTTTGAAACAGATATCAAGGCATTTTGCGCTTTTCCATCAATATGCGCTCGTCGTCGAAACCACGCTGCATCAAGACAGGGGAAGATGTACACCGTTTCACCTCTTGCCTCGACCATCAAGCAGCTGCTCCAAAAACAATGCCCCCATGAGGGAAGCAAATTGTGCTGGTGATAGTTTATCTATAGAGACGGATTCAGTCCCTCATGTTTGGGTTGATTGTAGGCCTAGTTTTATTGTTTCCCTGTTAATCGACGATGTATCTGCGATTTGATCAATAAAACTATGATCCAAATTTTGAATAAGTCAAATGCTTTTGCATCCAATTTTTATTTAGTGCTTAACATCTTTTGCGTTCTGTTTCTTGAAGTAGAGTGGAAGAAGCCATGGGTGCTCAAATCCACATAAAAATAGACACTCCCTTTTGAGCACCATACTACCATGTAGCTCACTGTCATGTAGCAAGCAGGTGCAATATGCCGTCCACAAGCGTTTGCTTAATCAGAGAGCGAAAAGGTGGTATTATGGCTCCTTTCTTTTTTTAACATTGAACTGATGTGCTTACATAATTGGCGCTGTCATGCACGCCCGGTGCCAAAGAGGAACAAATGGATCGATGGAGAAAGCTTTCTCAATAGTAGGTTCCAAGAAGATCTCAACTACCCTATCCATCTATCTCATGGATGGCACTCATACTGCGAATGGCAGGTTCATCTGTCTCATGTTCTCCAAGGTCTCCCTTTGCCGTTCACATCTGCACCTACACTAAGCTTTCCATGGTGGAACCTGCTTCCAGTGTCAAAAGAGAACTAATACTCTAGAGCAGAGCCGCATGACACATTAGACCGCTTGGGGAGTACAAAGTGTCTACGTACCATGCCCGCCAAATAAGAAGCCACACATTTCTCTGTCAGAAATCGACGCGTGCAATATATTACCCGTTTGGGGCGGTGTTATCTAGGGCCATAGTCCCAGATAAACACTCCCAGAACCGAAGACCACCTCCCCCATGCTTCCTCTTTCAGGTTCTCATCGACTGAATATTCAGAGCAAAGATTCCGGTTTGATTTGCCTGTCAATAGTATATGTATATGTTCTGTTATCCGTCCACGCGGGTCGCACGAAGTAATGGACCGGTCAGTGGCTACCTAATTGGGAGCATACATAACCATAAAATGAAGGTCGGTGTGGGGGAGTGAGTAGCTAAGGAGATCTTCAGCATGTGATGTCGATAAGCTGATGGTGGAGTCTCCGGTCATGTGTGACAGGGCTTAATTAGCTCGGACCGGGATAGGTCAGATTGATTTTCTGAGACAGAGAGAGAGATTAGTGAACGTATAGGCCACCTAGTTACTTCACCGCATGTCCCTCGACCAGATGATGCTAATAGCTAAGGTGGCGATTTGGCTCCTTCCGATGTGTCGGACATGGCGATTTAATTGGCTCCTAAGTCTAAATACACCTATTATGAAAAATGCATATTATATGAATTTTAAAATATTGAAAAATTCTGGAACAAAATCTTGGGCGTGCATCCGGACATTATCTCCTCACACAAAGTTTTGCACTCAGAAGACATTTTTTGTAGTCTATACAAAAAAAGACAAAAAAAATGTCTTGTGAAAAATTATTTTGCAACACCAAAAATTGTCTTTTTTACACAATCAACATGAAATATCTTTTTATCGTGAAACTTGGTGCACGAACATATAATATCAACATGTACATTCGAATATATTTTTTCAAAATTTTCAACATTTTGAAGTATGTTTTTTTAGCAGTGGGTGCGTCTACACCTAGGAGCCAAATTGGATTTTCGAGGTGTCTGTATATTTGTAACTGAACTGCGATGCGTGCAAGTCAGCTGAGGTGATCTATGGAGAATATATTTTATTTATGAGATTTGGACATGAGAGGCTATAGAGGATAGATAATGACAGCTGGTATGTGTTTATTTTTGTTTGACTGGAGGTTTGGAGACACGAGCAAATATAAACTGAAGAAGTTGAGGAAAAACCGAGGAAATAGCTTTGTCCAAAACAGATAAAAGAGGATCCCCATAGCTGTAGGCTGGGTCGATGGGCCAGAATGACAATGGGGTTTGCAAAAATATAAAGATCAATTGGAGGTCACCTCAGTAATGACAAACGTCGCAACACATACAACCTTGATTAGGGGGTGGCCATGTCGAGACCATTTCTCTAATCTCACACACACGCACAACATCGTAAAACCTAAAACCAGAGACCTCACCCAACCGGCCAACAGCAAATAGGAAACACAAACCGGTCCGACAGACCATCAACACCCACCGGCGCACACGTTCCATAATCATAACCCTCATGTTCCGCCAACTCATCTTTGAAACAAGATCAAGGCATTAACCTTGCTAGGACTGTTGTCGATGTTGTCACAACGCCAGACAGCACCACCGTCATGCGCTTGTCCATCGAAATGCACCCATAGTCGAGACCCCGTTGCACCACGCTGTCGAGACTCGTCATCATCGACGCGGATGATGTACACCGCTCCGACTCTTGCCTCGAGCATCAAGCAGCAGCTCCAAAAAACAATGCCGCGACAAGGGCAGCAAATTGTGTTGATGATAGTTTATCTAGAGAGACGGATTCACTCCCTCATGTTTGGGTTGATGATCGGCCTAATTTTATTGTTTTCCTGTTAATTGATGATGTATCTGTTATTTGATCAATAAAGCTCAAACTAGATTCTTGTTGTTTTTAAAAAAACTGATCCACCTTTGTACGCACGTAGCTAGTATAAAAACCACTTGCATCCCCTACTACGAAAATGTGTAGTGTGGATCTACAGTACTGCAGAAGTGGGCGACGATTGGATCGACCAAAACAACGTGTCGGTGAATAAATCGAAGCTAAACTCAACTCCCTTGTAGGTTCAAGGTCCCGTTCTAGCCCGATCAGTCAACCAACCACCAACATTCCATATTGGACAAACTTTTATCGTAGACACAAAGTCCATGCGACACAAAAAAATCAATAAAATGAATTTATTAATATCAAGGAGAAACAGGTCCTCAAATCCACAGAAAAACATATAGTATTACTAATGCACGTGTGTACCATACTACCATGTACTCCCTCCATACCCTTCTGTAAGACGTTTTAATAAGCTAATTAAGTTTTCAAAACGTCTTTTTTTAGAAACACAGTATAAACGCAGACGCTCATAATGCGTACATACACTCACCCCTATGAACAAACGCACGCACACCCTACCCAGCCGGCGGGTCTTGAGATTGACGAAGTCACCGCAAGCGCCTCGCTATCGACGGGAACATCGTCTTCCACTGAAAGAATATTCCGCCTTTATAAGACACCAAAACATCAAACCTGAGGTTTGAACTCTGGTGGGCTAGGGGTACCACTGCCCTCGTAACCATCCAACCACAGGTTGGTTCTCTTCCAAAACGTCTTATAAAAAGCAACAGAGGAAGTATATACCGTCCACACATCTTTGCTAAATTAGAGAGGGAAAAAGTGGTATTAAGAGCTCCATTGTTTTACATGGGACTGATGTGATGTGCTTACATTACATAATTGGCTCTGTCATGCACGCCCGGCGCCTCAAAGTGCGAAAGAGGTAAGAAATGGATTGATGGAGAAGGCTTTCTCAATAGTAGGTTCCAAGAAGATGTCAACTACCCCATCCATCTATCTCATGGATGGCAATGTGCCTGCACAAGTTTAAACATAGTATTTTCTAACTCTCTAGAACACACATGAATCACTCATACTGCCAATGGCAGGTTCATCTGTCTCTCTCATATTCTCCAAGGATCAAGGTCCAGCTTTCCCGTTCACATCTGCTCCTGCTATGCTTTCCATGGCGGAACCTTCCGGTGTCAAAGAGAACTAATACTCTAGAGCAGAGCCGCATGGCACATTAGACCGTTTGGGGATTAGAATTGTCTACGTACCATGACCGCCAAATAAGAAGCCACACATTTCTCTGTCAGAAATCGACGCGTGCAATAGATTACCCGTTTGGGGCGGGTGTTATCTAGGGCCATAGTCCCAGATAAACACTCCCAGAACCGAAGGAAGACCACCTCCCCCATGCTTCCTATTCCAGGTTCTCACCGATTGAATATTCAGAGCAAAGCTTCAGGTTTGATTTGACCGTCAGTAATGTATGTATCTTGTTCTGCTATCCGTCCACGCGCGTCGCACGAAGTAATGGACCGGTCAGTGGCTCTGGCTAACGTATACAGTACCTAATTGACATCATACAAAACCATAAAAGGAAGGTCAGTGTGGGGGAGTAACTAGCTAGGAAGATCTTCAGGTTGTGACGTTGATAAGCTGGTGGTGGAATCTCCAGTCATGTGTGACAGGGCGTTTAATTAGCTCGGACCGGGATACGTCAGATGGATTTTCTGAGGGATTAGTGAACATATCAGCCACATAGTTGCTTCACCACATGTCCCTCCACCAGATGATGATAATAGCTAAGGTGTCTGTATATTTGTAGCTGTACTGCGATGCGTCCAAGTCAGCTCCTGAGAGGCTATAGAGGATAGATAATGACAGCTGGCATGTGTTTATTTTTGTTTGACTGGAGGTTTGGAGACACGAGCAAATATAAACTGAAGAAACAGTGTTGAGGAAAAACCGAGAAAATAGTTCAGTCCAAAACAGATAAATGAGGAGGCCCGTAGCTGTAGGCTGGGTCGATGGGCCAGAATTACAATGGGGTTTGCGAAAATATAAAGATCAATTGGAAGTCACCTCACTAATGAAAAACGTCGCAACACATACAACCTTGATTAGGGGGTGGCCATGTCGAGGCCATTGCTCTGATCTCACAAATGCGCACAACATCGTAAAACCTAAAACCAGAGACCTCACCCAACCGGCCAACAACAAATCAGGAGCACAAACCGGTCCGACAGACCATCAACACCCACCAGCGCACATGTTCCAGAAGTCATAACCCTCATGTTCCGTCAACTTCTTTGAAACAAGATCAAGGCATTAACCTTGCTAGGTATGTCGTCGACGCTGTCACAACGCCAGACAGCACCATCGTCATGTGCTTGTCCATCGAAATGCACCCATAGCCGAGACCCCGTTGCGCCACGCTACCGAGACTCGTCATCATCGACGCAGATGATGCACACCGCTCCACCTTTTGCCTTGAGCATCAAGCAGCTGCTCCAAGAACAATGCCCCCACAAGGGCAACAAATTGTGTTGATGATAGTTTATCTAGAGAGACCGATTCACTCCCTCATGTTTCGGTTGATGATTGGCCTAGTTTTATTGTTTTCCTGTTAATCGATGATGTACATGTTATTTGATCAATAAATCTCAAACTAGATTTTTTTATAAAAAAAACCGATCCACCCTTGTACGCACGTTGCTAGCTAGTACTCCCTCCGTCTGGAAATATAAGATGTTTTAGATTTGTGAAGGAGATGTATCTAGACACCTTTTAGTGTCTAGATTCATTTGAACCTATACACTAAAAGATGTCTAGATACATCACTTTCACAAATCTAAAATATTTTATATTTTTAACAGAGGAAGTATAAAAAAACACTTGCATCCCCTACTACGAAAATGTGTGGTGGTCTATAGTACTGCAGAAGTGGGCGACGATTGGATCGGCCAAAACAATGTGTCGGTGAATAAATTCAAGCTAAACTCAACTCCCATGTATGTTCAAGGTCCCGTTCTAGCCCGAGCAGTCAACCAACAACCAACATTCCATATTGGACAAACTTTTATCGTACACACAAAGTCCAGGAGACACACAAAAAATCAATAAAAATGAATTTATTAATATCAAGAAGAAACAGAACTAGTCATGCATGTGTGTACCATGCTACCATGTACTCCTTCCATACCTTTTTGGGGTTTGATCTAGTGCAACCCCCTTCCAGTTAAACTCGTATAAATACGTTCACATATATATTAAACCCGTATTTAAATATAATATTATCCGGTAGAGGTATACCTATTGGGATCTATAGTTATACACAATTCTAAATTCCCACACGCACATGATCCGACTTGTTTCACCGCCGGCCATCGTCGCGACCGCCGCTGGCCGTCACGTTCGCCGCCGCTTCCGACAGCCATCATCACGACCGCCACAACCAATCTCTCCTACGGCGCCTCCGGACAAACGACGAGTCACCGGACAAGTCATCGGACAGTCCGCAAGTCACCGGATAAGTTGTTGGACAGTCCAGCGAGTCGCCGGACAAGTTGCCGGACAGTCCAGCGAGCCACCGGACAAGTCGCCGGACAGTCCAGTGAGCCACCGGACAAGTCGCCGGACAAGTTGCCGGTCAGCCCAATCGTCGACAGTTCGTCGCTGCCGCCAAGCTTCCCCACGCCGCCGCCTCGCCATGCCGCCGCCGACACATCTACGAGGCCAAGCCAAGCCGTGCGCTGCCCAGCCCGATTCATCGGCTCGTTGGACCTAACTACCACCATTACCACCACACGCGGACACGGCCGTTACCGGCGATGATCCGACATACAGCCATACTTTTTTTCCCTTTGCGTAGGGCTCGTACTAATACATGTATGGCTAAAAAACGTATTATTTTGTTAAATTATATAGGATTTTATACAAGGTTACATATATGTGTATATACTAATTATGAAGGGGTATCTAGTGATCTGAACTGTTCTTATGTTTGACATTATACGAGTTTAGGAGGGAGGGGGTTGTACTGGATCAAAGCCCTACCCTTTTACGTTTTAATAATAAGCTAATTAAGTTTTCAAAACGTCTTATAAAAAGCAACAGAGGAAGTATATACCGTCCACACGCCTTTACTTAATTAGAGAGGGAAAAGGTGGTATTATGAGCTCCATTGTTTTACAGGGGACTGATGTGATGTGCTTACATTACATAATTGGCGCTGTCATGCACGCCCGGCTCCTCAGAGTGCCAAAGAGAAAGAAATGGATCGATGATGGAGAAGGCTTTCTCAATAGTAGGTTCCAAGAAGGTCTCAATCAACTACCCCCATCCATCTATCTCATGGATGGCAATGTGCCTGTACAAGTTTAAACATGCTCCCTCCGTTTGGAAATATAAATGTTTTAGATTAGTGAAGCTAATGTATCTAGATATCTTTTAATGTATAGATTTATTTGAACTTATACACTAAAATATGTCTAGATACATTCCTTTACAAACCTAAAACATCTTATATTTCTGAACGGAGGGAGTATTTCCTAACTCTCTAGAACATATATACATGAGTCACTCATACTGCCAATGGCAGGTTCATTAGCCGTCTCATGTTTTCCAAGGTCTCCCTTTGCCGTTCACATCTGCACCTACACTAAGCTTTCCATGGTGGAACCTTCTGGTGTCAAAAGAGAACTAATACTCTAGAGCAGAGCCGCATGACACAATTGACCGTTTGTGGAGCAATATACTACAGAGTGTCTACTTACCATGCCCGCCAAAGAAGAAGCCACACATTTCTCTGTCAAAAATCGACGCGTGCAATAGATTACCCGTTTGGGGCGGTGTTATCTAGGGCCATAGTCCCAGATAAACACTCCCAGAACCGAAGGAAGACCACCTCCCCCATGCTTCCTATTCCAGGTTCTCATCTTGATTGAATATTCAGAGGAAACCTTCAGGTTTGATTTGACCGTCAGTATTATCCGTCCACGCGCATCGCACGAAGTAATAGACCGGTCAGTGGCTGCCTAATTGGGAGCATACATAACCATAAAAGGAAGGTCAGTGTGGGGGAGTGACTAGCTACGAAGATCGTCAGCTTGTGATGTTGATAAGCTGATGGTGGAATCTCCAGTCATGTGTGACAGGGCTTAATTAGCTCGGACCGGGATAGGTCAGATGGATTTTCTGAGAGACCCAGAGAGACATTAGTGAACGTATCGGCCATATAGTTGCTTCACCGCATGTCCCTGCACCAGATGATGATAATAGCTATGGAGTCTGCGGTCAATTATCCGTAGCTGAACTGCGATGCGTCCAAGTCAGCTGCTGAGGTGATCTAATGGAGTGGGATCTTTTATTTATGAGATTTGGACCTGAGAGGCTGTAGAGGATAGACAGTGACAGCTGGCATATTTTGTTTGCCTGGAGGCTTGGAGACACGAGCAAATATAAACTGAAGAAACAGTGTTGAGGAAAAACCGAGGAAACAGTATTGTTCAAAACAGATAAAAGAGGAGCCCCGTAGCTGTAGGCTGGGTCGATGGGCCAGAATGACAATGGGGTTTGCGAAAATCAACAGCGGAGGCTGGCCCAGCCCTTTGCACGCACGCACGCACGCAAAATGTCTCTGGCAAAGAAGAGTTTGCGTAGGCTGAGAAGTGAGAAGTTGAGATGAAAATACATTGCAGCCAGTAACTAACTAGTCTACCTCTAGTGTGTTCCTTACCCACGAATATTTTTTTCGATAAAAAAATGTTAATATCGCGTACATACTAATCATATTCAGCCTCTGCACACCAAGATGTCTAAAGACATCAAGAACATACAAGAAAAAATAAAATAAAAAAGAAATGGAAAAGCGTGTTGATAGAATCGTGCGCGTAGGCAAAGCGTGTTGATAGGGTCATGCGTCCACCCTCTAGTGGCTAAGTTGTCTGCCGTTAGAAGTCTGCCATGCATGGATAGCCAACCGAAGAGCTTGCACTTTGGCTTTGCTTGTGCGGACCATAATGTTTTAGCAATGAACTTTGGGTGGCTACCGTGAAATTGCGCGTGGTAGGCGGAGCTAGGACTATATATTCCGTTCGCAATCAAAGTCCAATTGATCATGTCATCATGTCCGGCAACAGGTTGTGTGGCATCTACTACGTCCCAGCCCCTTAGGTACTAAGATAACTTCACCGACCTGGCGAGTCTAGCGATGGAACTGATCCAGTTGTCGGCAGAGAGCTCTTTGGCCATGCTTCTATTTTTTCTAGAAGCAATTTTGAAAAGGCCAGGCACCCAAAGGCTGGTGGGACCATGCTCAGACCAATTGTCATGTCAGAAGAAGGCTGTCTCGCCATCTTCAAGAGTGGTCTTCATGGAAGCCCGAAGAGGGACATGTCAAAGTCATCACAGGGAAGTTTGCAACCCGCCCAGGTACGCTACGGGTCCGTCCACTAAAGCCTAAGGGCCTGACCTGCCCGCTGCAGATGAGGCATCCCAAGTCCACCTAGGTCCTTCAGTCTACACATCGTCGTCCAGTTGAGAAACGTTTTCCCTTGCATCGTGTGCTCGCCTTCGTCGACGGACCAAACGAAGTTCCTTGCACTATGAATTATCTTATCTTGAGCCCACTTGGACAGAGGAATGATGGTGGCGTGACATACATTAATGGCCATGAGCACAGACTTTGCAAGGGCAGTTCTCCCTGGCCGCGCTAGAAATTTCCCCCATCCACCCTTGAAGCTTTCTGGCGATCTTGTCAATGAGGGGTTGAAGGTCAACCTTTCGGAACCGAAAGAAGTGTAGGGGCATGCCCAAGTATTTCCCTAGAAGCATAGAAATCTTTGCAGGGAAGGCCGGATGAACATCCGAGAGGTCGATGTTCTCGCATCTTACCGAAAAGACCTCCGTCTTGTTCAAGTTGGCGATGAGGCCGCTGGCTTTTCCAAAGCATTCGAGGATGGTAGAGATTGCCTGGAGCTCTTCTTTCACTAGATTGACAAACATTCCAGCATCGTCGGCATAGAGGGAGATTCTGCAGCGAGGCATGCGAGATCTAATCTGACCGAGGATCCCACAACGACTTGAAATAGATAGGATACACTGAAGAAGGTCGATGGAAAGGATGAACAACATGGGAGAGAGTGGGTTGCCCTGCCATAGGTCCCTAGCGTGCTAGAATGCTCTACTCGGATCTCCATCAAGAAGCACTCTGGAAGTCGCCAAAGCCAGGGACAAACACAACCAGTCTCTACAAATTTGTCCAAAACCAAGAGTCGCTAGAACTTCAAGAAGATAAGTCCATCCCACAGAGTCGAAGTCTTTGGATATGTCAAGCTTAAGGAAAAGGCTAGGCGTCTTCGAGGAATGAAGTTTCCTGATGATGTTTTGCACATAGGAAGTTGTCGTGGATGCTCCTTTTCTTTACAAAAGTGCTTCGGCATTTGGAAACGATTCCCGGCAGGATTGGCGCCAAACGGCTTGTGAGGAGCATGGAAAAGACCTTCGACATGCTATGGATGAGGCTGATAGGCCTATAGTCACCTACGGCCGACGCATTCAACCTCTTTGGGATTCGGATGATGTTGACAGAGTTGATTGAGTTTGCGCAACCGCCTTGCAACCCAGTCATATGGGAGATTGCAGCCATGGTGTCATTTTTTATGATGTCCCAACAGCTTCCGAAGAAAGCGCCGATGAAGCCATCTGGGAATGATCTCTCTCGTGTTTTTTGGGAGAATGGAAAAATAAAGTTTGTTGATAACTTCTCTCATGGTTTTATGGTGTGGGACGGTTCTAGTGACACGAGGGGGAAGGGGATCGTGAATTCATGGTTTTACGTAGTGTGGGGAGGTCGATTCGATGTAGTAGGATATTGGATTTGAGCGAGATGACATGTTCCTTGATGAATTGGTAATGAGTAAATGAGCAAAATAAGTAGATAGACAAGGATAGACACGCTCGTGGAGAGAATTGTATACGACCACAAAACATCACAGATTCAAAATTGAGTCCATAACGTGCATACTACTACATGAAAAACACCTTGACATTGCTTATCTTGCCAGATAATTATTCCATCAACACCATCATCAGGCCATGTTTTCTAAGTTAGCCGGCTTAAAGGACGAGATAGTGGCAGTCTGGTTCGCCCTCTGGTTCAGAACCGCCTCGTACTTGGCATCCTTGCCATCTTTGTTGGTTGCATCGATGAGCAGATGGAGGATTTTGTCTAGTGGCGACTCCTCATCAAGCTCGGCTCTCAGCACTTTCTTGAATTCGATCCCGTCTTGTGTCTGCTTGACGTGCACCGCCACCACCCACCTGCCAAGCCATTGGACGTCTGGATTATTGATGTCCAATTGTGAACCTGCACCAAGAACTGCCATGGCGTAAATGGCTACGATGGCAACAACAGATACTAGGAGGCTATTCCTCATGGTTTGGCTTGGGAGTTGGGATGACACCTTGCTTCTAAGTATTGCAAGTCAGTATCTGTAAGGTGCAAGTTTGTTTTCTGGGGAGATAACGGACGATGATTAGGGGCATTTATATTGCTCTAGGCCGAGCTGCTTTGCCAACAAATGGTTAAAGATAGTTTTATGTTTTTGGAAAGGATTCATTAGTTGCAGATCAAATTTTCCCTTCTCTATAGAAGCTCTCTAAGTTTAGCAAAAATTGTTTGACATGAATTTTGGGATCAATGTTGGTTAAAAGGAGTGATCTGTCCAAAAGAAATACCGCTCACGATTTGCTGGGATTCATTGATGGTTACTACTATATTGAGCTATCAATTAAAACATTAAGTGACCGCTTGTATTCCAGCTAATAGGCATACAGGATCCAGATGATGGAGTTGTACCCCAACCTATTCTAATAGTGGAGCTATACCCTATAGTGGCATCTGGCATGGATGTAAGGTGTAGCCCGTGTAGGATCCCGCCAAAATTCCATCTTTAGTTTATTTTAAGATTTTTAGTGTAAAAAATTTCACTAAAAATTCAAAACTAACTAGAGGTGGGACTTTTGTGTGATCTCACTTAACACCCTACATGAATGCGCCTAAGTGTACCATGTATGGTACTTATGACTAGTATAGTGCTATACTCATCATATATACATATACGAATACACGATCCTTGCACACAGGTATATATGTGCAAACAGCTGGACGATGATACGTGCAGTGCAGACCAGTCAAGAGACAACCGACCGGCCCAAATAGTTCTAGGTTTACTGTAAAATATAAAGAAATTTATTTAAGCTCACATCCTTAGAAAAACAATTAATATAAATTAAATAAAAAGAGCAGTAAACTACTATTAATAATAGTGCTAGAAAAACAATGGTATCTTTGTCACCTGAAATTGTGAGCACTAGTTAGAGTAATTAGCAGAGCATTATAATAGCAAGCTGAGATGACCAGTGCTAAACACGGTTAGTGCTCAACATTGGAGCTACCTGGATCGTACGTACGAATGGACGTCGTTTGCCAGCAGAGATGGTTTGGATCTCCTCCCTATGCGTCTTTGTATATTGATATGGATAATTAGATATAGTGTTGATTAAGTTGTATAAATAGATGTCCGTCCCCTCCAACCATGTACATACATCCATAAGTAGATATTTGTTTTCCATGTACTCCTTCCCGTCTCCTCAGATTTGTCAAAATTTGGATAAATCTAGACACTATTTAGTACTCCCTCCGGCCCATAATAATTGACTTGGATTTGTCAAAAATTGGATGAACCTATATAATAAATAGTGTCTAGATTCATCCAAATCTAGCAAATTTGAGTCAATTAATATGGGCCGGAGGGAGTATATAGATTCATTCAAATTTAAAAATTGAGACATCTATTTTAGAACGGAGGGAGTAGAAATGATCACGAACAAAGAAAATGGGTACACTGCTGAATGATCTGGAAATGAGTAGAATTATATTAAAAAACACAGATCATTTCTACATAGACACCGACCAAACTGTGGCAAGCGCTTTCACCCCGATGAGAATTCTATACTTGTGATATGTTCCAGGTAACTAGTTGTCAAATATGTTGGAAACAGTACATTAGAAGTTAATTAGAAGCCATGTGGATGACCGGCGTATAGAACTGTCAAAGATACATTAAAAAAATAAGTGCTTAATTGCCTCATCATGGTAACAAAGTATGCATATTAAGCTTCCCATGACAGTTGCGCTTTGCAAGGTTATCCTTGGTAAGGATTTCACCTTGGCGAAGGTACCACCCGAATATTTTAATTTTGAGTTGCACCTTCAGTTTATGGATCTTTTTCTTATTATCGGTGCCTCTAAATGAACTAATGCTATACACATAGAATAGAATCAATCAATAATTTATCATTCTCATGTCGATTCCAATGCAATACATCGATCTCTTGTGTTAATTGAACCATCGCCAACCACCTCACAAGAGTGTTCGATGTCGTAAGCCTGTGACCAAGTAGATCACGCCCGAATATCATATTTGGTGGAGAAGTCTCTAGAACAACCATAGCAAATGTATAGCTCTAATGACGGACAATGTTACGGAGTGCTGGATATTGGTCCCTAAGGGTGTATTTCTTAGCCACCTATTCTACCAGAACCTCATAATATATGATCCGTCCTTTATAAAAAATAATCCGTAGTGTAAGAAATGTTCGTTTGTCACCATTAGACCAGACTAAAATTGTGAATCGCTTGGTTTCCAATAAACCTGTGATAGCGCCTTTGAGCATATATACTTAGGGACAGACGCGGCCTGAGCAAAGGATTGCCGGCAAAGGCAGATCAAAACAGAGAGCCGGAAGGAGAGGATGCAGAAGAAGAATGAAGCCGATGAAGAGGAGGAGGCGCAGGCGATCATGGAGGCGAAGTCAGCATACGTGTGTGCCACCCGTGCGGCTATGGTCCTTACACCATCTCTCGTTGTCGGGCAGCACGGCGTGCCATGGGGAAGCCAACTCAACGTCGGGATTCTCGCCAAACTCGGTGATATTCCAGGAGAGCCAGTCGAACCCACACCAGAGGTTCCAGAAGGAGAAGGCCGAAGAGAGGTGGACCCAGCTGCTGCAGAACCAAGATAAGAAACTCGATCTGGTCAAGGCCAACTTCATCGCGGAGAAGAGGAACACAAACCTGCAATTCTGCATGGGCGGCGAAGACACCTCGGTGATGAGCCCCAGGTCAAGTCCTGCTACATGGCGCGCCGCAACGTCATTCTGGACGAGGACATCTCCGTCGTAAACACGCCGAGCTCTGTGCCGACGCTCTCCGCCACCACCCCATCGCCGAGCTCTACCTCCACCAGTGGCGGATCTAGGATTTTATGCCGCATTAAAATTACAATGCATATTTTGTAAAAAGTACTTTTTACAATTTCTTCACTTCGGCTATTGAGTTTGCTCTTCTGCTAAGCATTTGAAACATCAATTTTTTGGTTCTTTTAGTATTTTATTACTCAACTCTCTTGATTTACTCGAGATTTCCTATTTTCTAAGGATATTTAGTAATGTATTCATAATATACTTGAGATGTATATATCCAAATACAGAAGGATGCTACAAGTTATATGAATCTAGACAAATCTGAATCTAGATACATCTAAATCTATATAAATCTGTGTCCATTAATTTAGATCAAAGCGAGTACTAACTTGTGAATAATAGATGGCAAATTAATCATGGGAAAGACTAACGCGCGGCGTCGCATATAATCGATCCCGTGCGGCCGCAGTAGACAGTTTCGTACGCCCTACTAGCTACATACAAAAAATTGGAAAGAGATGATCTCAACCGTAGCTCACGGTTAGCAGCGGATACATACATGCATGTATTTATTGCCAGAGCATAAATATTTTGCAGCGTTACTAGTTGCTCGATTAATAGACCTAATCGTCAGATTACTAAACCTCATTAACTACTCATTGCATATTTATGGCAAGTACACCAACTTGTTAGGTTCAGTGTTTACTAATTATGAGATTAATTAAGATAATTGCCAGGTTCGATTTTACTCATTTTTATATTAATTAGGTTTATTTACAGTTGCCAGGTTAATTAATCATAATTATCAAATTCATTTGTTAATAATTGCCATATTAACTAGGTCAATTTTTGCTTGGTTTTTACTACTAATTTCCATATTAATTAAGCCTTATTAGCTGCCCGTACCAATTACCGGATTAATTAGACATACTTACCCGATTCAATCCTTCTCTTCACCGTATGGTTTTCCAAATCCATGAGGCCATGAACCCCACGAGGCCTTTTCTCTACTTGTACTCATGTACATACGTGGATCGGTCGCCCGGCCGCCGTGCGCGTATTCGTATGAGTGCCGTCGCACGGTACTTGTGTGATGCGGCGCCTCCCGTTAGATTTTTCCATTAATCATATATGTATAATGGACTCTGCTAACACGCGGCGCCGCACATATGTCCATCCGTGCGACGGCCGTATTTGTCCACGCGCACTATTTGTTTTTTACTTTGAACTGGATTTCCTTTCGAGCACAACATAAATGCAATGTAAAAAAACTGCATGCTGCCCATGCATGCCTATCCATAAAACTGCATGCAAAGCATCTAAATGATGCTAGTACAAAGCATCTTCCACATGGCATCAGACGATAGCTAATTCGATTTCTCAACTAAAATTTCATGATGCCCCGCTTAGCTAGTATAAAACGGAGCATAGCTGCCACTTGCCAGATAGTATACTTGACTGGCTAAATAATTGTACTTATTGCCAGAATAGTTAAACTTAATTGTCTAATTTATTAAACTTAAATGCCATAATAGTTAAACTTGATTGCCTGATTCATTAAACTTATTGCCAGAATAGTTAAACTGGATTGGCAGAAAAATTACTCCAATAATATATGCTTACTGGCTCACCTGAGCATAGTTGCCAGATAAGCAAAATTTGATTGCCATATTTAAACAAAATAGGATCATTAGTTAATTGAGCTAATAACATTAATAGTCCCATAACTTGTCTAGCACGTGCAAATTAGTCCCACAAGTTGTAAAACGTGCTCCCAGGTACACAAACTTGTATTCACGGAACAAATTTGGTCCACTATCATTCCAGCGCTGACATGTGGTGTTGTTATTTTTGCAATAAGACCCCTGTACAATTTTCTCCACTACATGTGACCTTGGTATTGCCTGACAGACCAGTCCCGCTGTGCCAGTTTTAAAGACATAAATAAAATTTTAAACGGATAGCCGGGACTCGAACTCACTATTCTGACATTTCACAACAGCTAACCAGTACACCAACATTAATTTACATGTATCTAGGACAGTGCTCTTTTTAATCAAAGGTGGCATGCAGTAGCGAGAGGCGTGACTGCTTGAGCACCAATTGCACCTAGTGCAACGACAATGACAAACAGACATGGAACATAGATTGAGAAGAACGCAGAGGCATGCGAGCTTGTTCTCAGAGAGGTTTACGTTGGCCATCGGCGAGCCGCGTGAGGTTGCCGAGCTAGCCGGGAATGGCGCCTGAGAGAATATTATAGTATAGCTCTCAAGGAAATCGAGGTTGGCCGTTGATGAGGCGGCCGAGCCACGGTGGGATGAGGTCGAATACTAAGTTGCCATTGAGCTCATGGTCAATGAGTGATGTCACGTAGTCGAGCCATGCCGGCATGAATAACACACGATTGTGCATGGTCGTCGTGAATAGGATGGGCATTCTGAGGCGCCAGATCCATGAGCGTGTTCGCCGGTCGGCACATCAAGTCGGAACGCTCATTAAGGCGCCACGGTGAGGTAAATGCCCGTAACATTATCGCCATGTCCTCGTCACATACAACGCCTTAATCTCCAAGCCCACCACCGATGCCGGAGAAGTCGACCACGCCATGCTCGGTCCTTCAAATCATGCTTCAACCGAGCGTTTCCTTCCGAGGAATCGTGAAATCGCTCACTGACCATGAGCTCAGTGGCAACTTAGTATTCGACCTTATCCCGCTGTCGCTCGCCGCCTCATTGACGGCCAACCTCTTCCTCAAGCTATACTATAATATTCTCGCACGCGCCATTCCGACGAGCCTAAGCAACCTCATGCGGCTCGCCGACGGCCGATGTCAACCTTTGCGAGAACAAGCTCGCATGCCTCTGCGCTCTTCTCAAGCTCCGTTCAATGTCTGTTTGTCATCATCGTCACACTAGGTGCAATTGGTGCTCACGCGGTCACGCCTCTCACTACCGCATTCCACCTTTTGATCAAAAGGAGCATTGTCCTAGGTACACTTAAATTAATGTTGGTTTACTGGTTAGCCGTTGTGAAGTGTCGCACGGTGTAGTGAGTTCGAGTCCCGGCTCTTTGTCTAAATTTTATTTATGTCTTTGGAACTGACATGTGGGACTGGTCTGTCAGGCAGCACCAAGGTGAAATGTCATGGAGAAAATTGTACAGGGTTCTTATTGCAAAAATAACTATGCCACATGTCAGCTCTAGAATGATAGTGGACCAAATTTGCTCCATGAATACAAGTTTGTGTACCACGGGATTACGTTTTACAACTTGTGAGACTAATTTGCACATGCTGAACAAGTTGTGGGACTATTAGTGTTATTAGCTCTAGTTAATTACTACGTAGCTGTTAGGTTAATTTTTGTCATATTCATAGTGTCTGATTGCCAGGTTAAATCTCCGTCCCGCTGCTTCTCGAGAGAGAAAAAAGACAAGGAGTGAATGTGTGGTCTAGAGCAATTCATAAGAGGAGAAGGTTGGTTAAAAAAATATGTATACGAAGTCGTTCGGCCGCCTCGGTCGCGGTGCGCATATTCGTATTGGTGCCGTCGCACGGTACTTGTGTGGTGCGGCGCTGGGCGTTAGATTTTTCCATGTATAATTAACCAGCCTAACTAATCGAGGTGCCACATGCACCTATGTTCATATTAATGGACGGCGAGGAATTAGTGCACACGATTGGCCTAACAGCTAACATGCATGTCCTGCCCCGCGTACATGAAAAGAACTGATTCAATCAGCTAGCTAAACGGAAATAATCGATCAGCTAGCCGCCATGAGGAAGCCGGATATCGCGGGGAACACTGCGGCATACCGGGCATACAGGAATCCATCACCGAACCATTTTGGACAAGTTTCTATTGAAATGTTTTGAATGATTTTGTGTGTAACACATTTGGGTGAGGTTTCATCGGTAAAAAGAAAATATTTAAATATGTCACCGGATTCTAGGTTTGGTTAGGAACGCGACAGGAAACTAGCTGTTCCCAAATCTGTTCCCAAATGAACTAGTGGAGATGCTCTTAGCTAGCTCATCCGGGATAAGTCAGGCATCAAAATAGTAGTGATCTCTGTCTTGGATTCCGACTAGTTTTATTCATCCAGATTTTTGGACTAGAGAGGCTTTGTAGAAAGATGCTGATAGTTGGAGCATTGGAGCATATAATCAATTAACGACTGAAGAAACTCTGTAAAGAAAAAAGTGACGAAACAGCTTTGTCCCAGAGAGAAAAAAAATTACCCTTTGCACGCACAGAAAAGGAAAATGTCTCTCACCAAGAAGATCGCGTAGATTGAGATTGACTCCATTCTCAAACCGAACAGCAGTAACAGAATTCTTGAGACTAACTTACATTGCAACCAGTAACTAGACTACTTCTAGTGTCATACCCTGATCATTCATGGAAGATAGCAATTCTTGGATGACAACCCTGCATAATACTCCTACATGACTAGCTAATGCTTAACAGTTACTACATCAGATTACGGTCAGAAGCGATAGTTCGGCATCACTCTCAGCCTGAACAGGATATCAGATGAGTCAGGATCAAGGATCAGTCCGTCTGTGCCATGTCTTCACAGGCACTGCACTGAAAAACAAAGATGTCGCCACAAAACAAACCAAAACAAAATTATATGCTCTTAGTAATATCAGACGGTATAGAGAACCTCACGTTTAGCTGGCAGGAAAGTCTGAGCAAGATGCTTACCAGAACAAAACATAGCTCCAGTTACGCTTTACCGATAGAATCTCCAAGATGGCACCATCGCTTTGCTTGACGGAGCATCGTCATCAATAGATTGCAAGAGATCTTCGGCCCTTCTGATTTTGCTTGCTAGCCTCTCCACATCCATCAACGCCTCACCAACAGTGTCAGGAGCCCGAGACTGAACCGACGCATGCTCAGTTGAGGTCTTGAGTTTTTTATAACTGGTGAGACACGACTGGCCATTGGCAAGGACCTGAGAAGAATGTCCTGAGATGGCCATTGGAGACGTTGGATAGTCTGCTTGGCTGTTCGTGCAGCATCCATCGATTTCACTGGGTGCAAGTTGTGCTTGTGAAAGGACCTCTAGAGGCTCTTCCTTCGTGCATTTTTGTGGTTCCTCCTTGCTATGTGTTTGCCTATTCATGCAGCACATACCATTTGTATTAGCTGGATGTGTTACGTCCGGGTACATCACTTTCTCCGGTTCAAGAGATGCTCCATTCAGGCATTTGCTTATGTCCTGCTTTGGTGTGTCAACTGATCCGTTCAGGCACTTCTGTACTTCCTTGTTACCATCATAACATTGCTCAATGTCCTCATCTGAGCTGCTAGTATCTGTATACAAACAGTAAACAAATATTACGGTGTAATGCAAAGATAGTTGCTCTAGTTTAATGTAACTCTAGACGAACAACTAAAAGGCAAAGCTACTATCAGTCTGTCACCAAGTAGATTTAATTATAAGAAATGCAGCAGATGAGGGAGAACCTATTCAGGGGAGGTGTTAATGAAACAGGGTTCAATAAATGGGTGAAAAATAATCTCCTTTTCACGAAAATGTTCTCATAACCGGTCCAGGCTGGTTTTCTTAAACAGATGTCGGCAATCCAACGGCGCTCCAGCAGTGCCCCTCTCACCGTCTGTCGCTTCCTAGCGCGTGTAGGGATCAACGTGAAAAGCTCAGGGCGCTAACTCCCGAATTGTCCTCCCGTCAAGCGAACGATCGAGCCAAAACATCATTGTGGACCCATCGAGGTAGAGGCATCAAACACCTGCAGCTCAGCCGGGGAGAAGCGCATGTCTAGGCCGCGCCAAGGTCGTAGAGGGTTGGTACGCATCCTCCAAATCCAGCGTACACGAAGGCTTATCGCGGTACGGGCCAAATATCAGGGACCCCAGACTGCCATAGCACTTTGGCCAAGACAGCCTCTCTCGGTTGATGTGACAGTGGCCACCCTTGGCCTCCACTCTTCCGGCCCAGAGAAAGCTCATCGCTATCTTCTGGATCTGCTTGAGTGTCTGCTTATTGAGCCCTAACACGATAATCTGGTGAAGAGGGATCGCCATGAGCACTGACCTGACGAGCGCCAGGCGCAAGGCCTTCACCATCATGGCGGCTTTCCAAGTCGGTAACCTATTGGCGATGCTGTCCACCAAGGGCTGAAGCGCAGCCGCTGAAATCCGACGCAGCGATAGTGGAGATCCCTAGGTATCTAACTGGGAATGGTACCAACTGGCACCCCATCACGGTTGTCGTCGGCGTGGCGATCTCATCAGAGCAGGCAATCGGGGATACGGAGCATTTGGCAAAGTTGGTGTGTAGCCCTGATGCCTCTCCAAAGAGAGCCAGAAGTGCGCGCACCGTGAGCAGTTCCTCCTTATCTGGATGGCAAAATATCACGACATCGTCCGCGTAAAAGGAGACAATCGTCACCAACTCGCGGGTAGCAACGTGCCTCAGCATCCTGTACTCCATGGCCTTAGCTTAGGTTTGTTTACTCCTGAGATTAGGTTTGTTTACTCCTGAGAGTTCTAGAGCTTTCTACTGCTATCCAGCTTACTGCCTAAGATTTACACACCTAAAGCTGCTTCTAGAACCTACCCAGTACTACTAGAACCTACCAGAGTACTAGTCCTAGAACCTACTAGTAGTAGCTTAACTCCTAAGCAAGGATTACTCTCACAATTCTCCCCCTAATCCTTGCTCTTCATGTTTGACTTGATTTGGACCATTCCAATTCTAGCACGCAGCTCCCGAAATTTTACTCGCCCAAGTGATTTTGTCAAAATGTCAGCGAGCTGATCTGAAGTATTGATAAAGCTGGCGCTGATGCTTCCATCTTCCAAGCAGCCTCTGATGAAGTGATACCGAATATCGATATGTTTGCTGCGCTCATGGAAGACTGGATTTTTGGCTAATGCCAGGGCAGACTTGCTGTCCACCATTAGCTCAACTGTCTCGGCTTTTCTTCCAAGAAGTTCTCCAAGCGGTCGAGCCAGCCAAATTCCTTGAGTTGCTGCAGTTGTGGATGCAACATACTCAGCCTCACAGGAAGATTGAGCTACCACCCTCTGCTTGAGGGATTGCCAACTCACCAAGCTGTTGCCGAGGAAGAATAGAGTGCCGCTCGTGCTCTTCCTGGTGTCGATGTCACCGGATAGGTCATTGTCACTATAACCAATCAGCCGTGCCTCCTTTGTCTTCCGCCAGTAGTGAAGACCATAGTGTGTCGTGCCAGCAACATAGCGAAGAATTCTCTTCACAGCCATCATGTGCTCCTCCGTGGGTCGTTCCATGAATCGACTGACGAAGCCAACAGCAAATGCAGGTCTGGCCTGGTGTGGACAAGGCAGCAGAGGCTGCCAACGATCTGTCGGTACTTCGTAGCGTCCACCTCTTTTGCTGTACTTTCACGACTAAGCTTGAGCCGCTCCTCCATTGGGGTGTGTGCTGGATTACATCCTTCCATTCCACCCAGCTGAAGAATGCGCGATGCATAGTGTGCTTGACATAGGCTGGTGCCATCGCCGTGCTGCTGGACTTCAATTCCGAGATAGAATGACAACAATCCTAGGTCACTCATCTGGAATTTCGTCTTCATCTCATCCTTGAATCTCTCAACTGCTCCCTTGGATGAACCTGTGATGATTAGATCATCCACATATACTCCAATGAGCAAGATTTCGTCGCCGGCGATGTCTTGTAGATTGCGTGCTTCGTGCTCGCTTGAAGCCCATTTCTTTGAGCGTGATCGAGCTGCGTTCCATGCTAAATGGCGCTGCCGCATGGGCCATACAACCTTGCGACCATGAGAACCTTTCCTTCTTCTCCTTGATGACGAAACCCGGTGGCTGCTTCACATAGACCTCCTCCTTCAGTTCTCCATTGAGAAAGGCTGATTTTACGTCCATGTGGTGGACATGCCACCCCTCCTGGGCAGCAAGAGCAAGAAGCAACCTGATTGATTCCATGCGAGCAACCGGAGCAAAGACTTCATCAAAATCTACGCCATCTTGCTGGACGAAGCCGCGGGCAACCAACCGCGCTTTGTGTTTGATTACTTCGCCGGCTTCGTTTTTCTTCAGCTTATAGACCCATTTCAGGCCTATTGGTCGATGCCCGTGTGGTAGATCGACGAGCTCCCATGTCTTGTTCCGCTCCACCGCTTCGATTTCCTCGCGCATGGCTGCCTGCCATGCCTTGTCCTCGCCAAATGAAATGAGCACGGCCCCCGTCGCCAAATGTAGCTCGAGTCGAGGTTGCGCGTGCGAGCCCCGGATCGTTCTCTCCAATAAGATCTTCAACCTTGCGATAACGGATCGGTGTGTCGCCATGTGCGCTGGCCGAGTCGATCATCGTCATCCGCTAGTGGCGTGATTTAATGCCGGAGTTGTTGGCGATTCTTGCCGGTGTAGATTGAGAAGATAGTGGTGTCGGGCCGATGTACCTTGAGCCCGTGTCTCGACGATGCAGATCTGTCCTTCCTCGAACTATGCGCGGCTAGCGCCTCATGGCGACGGCCGATGTACTCTACGCCAAAGTTGTTAAGAGTATTCGCCGCCCATCGCCCAATCCCACGCCTTCATCGAAGATAACGCCACGGGCGACGCGAACACGTCTTGTCGCTAGGTCCAGCAACTGCACTTTTACTCCTTCCTCGTAGCCAATGAAAACAGCTGGGAGGCTGCGTCGTCGAGCTTGTGTAGGTTCCCCTGCTCGACATATGCTAAGCACCCAAAGGTGTGAAGGTGGATACCTTGCGGCCATGCCACGCCTCATAAGGCGTCTTCCTAGCGAGAGATTTGGTTGGAGCTTGCTCAAAGAAGAAGACAAAGAGCGTTCAACCCCCAAAATTCAAACAGATACTCCTTTGTTTCAAAGAGCACGCGCCATTGTCACCACCGCTTGGTTCCGCCTCAACGACGCCATTCTCGCCGCGGGGCGATGGAGAAGTGGCGCCGATTCCTTCATCAAGACAAGAGGCAAACTCCGCTGAGGTGAACTCCGCCGTTGTCCGCGCGAACACGTGCGCTTCGTCCGCTTTGAGCTTCGCCGCTGCTCGACTCTCTTGATGGCATCCGGCGTTGTTCTTGGTCGCCAGAGCACCACCCACATGTAGCGAGTGGCATCATCCACCAACAAAAGTAGCGCGCCGCCCGGTGTCGCTGGCGAAATGGGACCGCAAAGGTCACCGTGGACAAGCTCAAGTAGTTCGTGGCGCGATACCTTGCCCGCCGGAGGAATGCGCCGACTATGTTGGCGATGACGACGCACGTGTCACGAACTTCCACATGCTCCCGTGGCACCACGCCATAGCGAGGCGTCCCCATCTTCTCCAAAGTGTCGGTTGAGATGCCCAAATCGCCATGCCGCCAAGCAATATCATCGCGCGGAGAGACAAGTCACCGGGCAATCTCAAGATGGAGGCGTAGAGACGATTTCGCAAGGCTCGACAACAAGGATCCGACCTTGTTGATCCCATATGCGAAGCACACCTCTCCTGATCAGCACACATGCGCCTCTCTCGTCGAGTTGACCAATGCTGATGATCGAGTTCTTCAGACGTGGGATGTAGTAGACGCCAATGAGAGCCTTGTGTTCACCATTTTTGCCAGCAAAGACGATGGTGCCCATGCCCTTGATTTCAACGACGGAGCCATCACCAAATTTGACAGTGCCAATTGACTGTTTTGTCAATTTCAGCAAAGGCATCGCCATGGCCCGTCATGTGATTTGTGGCACCGGTGTCGAGGTACCAGCCCTCAATTCGCTCGTCATCGTTGCTCGTCCCGAGGAAGGCTTTTGCCTTTGGCTCGTCGATGTGGAGAGGGGCATGCTCGAGTCAGAGCGTGTTGTCCTTCACCACTATGGTCGTAATGGAACAACCTTTTTCGCATCACCATGGCAGCAATGGAGTGTCGCTCGCACTATCATGGCTAGTGGAGTGATGCTTTTGTCGCACCACCACGGCCGGTGAGCGGCAGCGCACTGCGCCAAGGCGAGTGCAGTTCTCATCATCTTCCTCTTGGGCAAGTATGCCTGCTTTCTCCTAGGTCGCTTGCAATCCTTGGCGCAATGGCCATGACGGCCACAATTGCGACATGTGTCATCACGTCCGTCTGCCTTAGCCGCACGATCGCCGCCGCTTTCCACCCTTTTACGCTGCGGGTCGTTGTCGTCGCCGCCGCTCACAGCATGGAGAAGCCGCCTCGGGCGCCTCTTCATCTTCTCTCGCCATCGCCTCCGGTGAGCGTGAGCTTTCGCTCACGTGGCGGCTCGGGCGACTCGAGACGGTCCTCCGCGCCTTCATCGACCGGTGACCTCCAACAACATCTCGGGCGTGTCAAGGAGGGTCTCAATTGCAAGTATATCTGCAAGAGCCTAGACGGCATAACCCGAAGAACTTCTCGACGACTTGAGTTTCGGCCGATGGGTGATCCGAGTGTGGCGAGGCTTGTGACGGTTGGTAACGCGAACTTCGCCAATGACTCACCGCCGCAGAACGAGATCATCTCAAATTCCTTCTTCACCGCCGACTTGCCCTTCCGCGACGCTGCAACCGACGCGCATGGCTCGAATTGCCTCCCACGCCTCTCGCCCTTCGATACCCAGCCACCATTTCGTGGCACCGCCAAGATGGCCTCCGCCGCCATTCGGTCTTCTGAAGTCGCCGGCGAGCTCAATCGCATCCCAAATACCCCGAGCTCGCAACTTCACCTTCGGGAGGCTCCATTCGGTAGTTCGTCCGCTGCCAACGGTAATCGCCGACGACGCCCTTCACAACACGCCAACCACGACCTCGCGCCTTCCCGCATCGCGCGGCGCGGGTTGCCCGATGGCATGAAGAACGGCGCCAAGGGCAGTATGATCAAGGCAACACCCTGATTTGGAGCTGACATCTCTCATGATCCTATCTTCACCAACAGACTGGCTCTGATACCAACTGTTAGTCTTGTTAGTTCACAGGTAGTGTGTAGGAAGGTGGTTTGTTTGTGGCTGCCAAAAGCTTCTTACAGCCTGTATTACATTGTGGCATATATATAGGAGTACAAGAGAAGGTTTGTTTACTCCTGAGAGTTCTAGAGCTTTCTACTGCTATCCAGCTTACTACCTAAGATTTACACACCTAAAGCTGCTTCTAGAACCTACCCAGTACTACTACCAATACTGTACTACTAGAACCTACCAGAGTACTAGTCCTAGAACCTACTAGTAGTAGCTTAACTCCTAAGCAAGGATTACTCTCACAAGGTCCCCATGTCTCAAGCCCCGCCTATTCCAGATCAGGGGCCTGGCTCGCCATTGAGCATCACCCGGGTGCTAGCCATCGAGAGGAGGATTGCGACCAGGGGCATGACTCTCGGCTCCTTCAGCCTATGAAGTAGGTGTGCCGTCTGCTGACCCAGCACGAAGTTATCATGAATGCAGCGCTTCTTGATGAAGGCGCACCGGTTCGGGTCCACCAGAGCTCCCAGCCATGGAGCCAGTCTCGAAGCCCATTAAAAAGACATCATGTTCTCACTTTTTTAACTGAAAACTGTAGGGGATGCCTCACTTGCTAAAAAATCAATAATAGCGTTGTCCGAGAGCCTATGCAACAACTTATTGTTACGTACATCTAGCTAACAGCAGAAGTTTTAGCATGTTGCCTGAAATATCAGTTACTCCTGCATGAAACGGCAATTACATTACATATTACAATCACTGGAATTAGTTAAGTACATGAGGTTAATTCAGCAACTAAAATATACATAGCACAATTCGATTTTAAGTCCTCAACTATTGCCCGAGTCTGAAAAAATAAACTGCTGCTCAAATTTCCATCTGAGCCTCAGACTTCAACATACAAAACAAGATCACTTGATCCCCTCAACCAATTAAACCCTGTTACTGCCATGCGCTGCAAAACACATGGAGCCGCACTGTAATAGACGCTCTGACAGATCCCATCACAAGACCACACTATATACCTCTCTTTCGCTTATTCTCCCCCAATCCTGCCCAGCCTCTCCTCCAGCAAAATCCCTCGATCCCAAAACACCTCTACTGGGCATGCCCTAGAGGATTTGCATAGACAAAGGCAAGCAGATGTGCAGTACAAGACTGGATTGATATGAGCCAGAGTAGTTGCACTTGTGCTGTTATGGCCTTGTGCACATAGTGGCAGTATGGATTTTATATGAATTTGGCCAAATCTGGTAGCATGTTGCACCTCTTTTTTGTCATAAAGATCTTTTCCAAATGAATTGCATGCAGGGATTTGCTCGAGAGGTTTTAAATTATTTAATGTAATTGTTAAGATTTCACTTTGGACAAGAGTTTTGCAGCACTGCCAAGAGGCTGCATTACAGTGGTGGTTCTGAGGAAATGTCTACATTCAGCATGACAAGGTATGTGTGCTTGAGATTATAGTAAACCATTGTGACCATGGTGAAGTGTTTAGGGCTCCTTTTTTTTGAGAAAACGCTAAAGAATTTGTGTTTCTTTCCATTGAACAGGAAGACATCTTGGGTACAACCTCCGGAGAAGAGGGACACACACACGCTCAGACACAACCGTCCTCACCAAGCGACTACAATTAGGTGAGGAGGTGGCCCCAACTTCAGAACGCAATGACAGAGGGCTTCGCCCAGCCTGGCATCGAGACTCGCAACAACAGGGTCGTGCCACAGTCGTTGCCAGATGCCTCCAAGGACGATCGCGACTCCAGCACTGCCCAGGCCAAAGTACCTCACAGCTATGTGCCTAGCGGGTCGGCGAGTAGAAGGCAGGACCCGACTGGGATATTGCGCTTCGGAGGTCCGACCCTGTGCGGCAGTCCACGCCAGAGCAACACACCACCACCATCTTCAGCTACCGCATCAGGTACTCCACGTGCAGCCCAAGCAGTGCCTTCCAAGAAGGGAACGACGCCGCCGCTGCCCGGTTCGGCTAGCCAAACCTAGGGTTTCCCCGGGTGCTCGAGGAGGTCCAGTCAGGGTCATGAAAACGCCTCAATGGAGGTAACGGCACCCTCGGGCGTCGCCGTTGTCAGCGCTTGGCCATCACCGCGGAGGGATTTCGCCCCGACCAAAGAGCATAGACCATCATGAAAGCGCGCGGGGGGAGGGGGGGGGGAGATATGGAACTAGGTCGCTGGAGAAGGTCACCAACACAGGGGGGTTCGAGTAGTTGTCGTAGAAGGGTAGGCACTGACCAGTGCAGCATCAGGCCAGCCAACACCAGGAGCTCGTCAAGCCAGCGGCGGCCGATGGGGCCAGCCGCCTGCACGCGCTGCTGCAGACCATGGCCGCCTTCCACGCTAGCCCGCAGCCTCCACGGCCAGGAGCCACCGGGGCACAATAAAGCGGGCACCGTCAGGGTCGCCACTCGCGTGCTCTTCTGCCCAGTGGCTGTCGGGAGGGATGGGAGGAGGGAGAACCAGAGAATGGAGGGTGGGGCGGAGGAGAGCTGCAGTCCAGGGCGGGCCAAGCCCGTGCAGCCCAGATCTGGATCCCGTGCCTCCTGCGTGCAGCCAGTGGCCGGCCGCCACCTTGGTGTCCCGCACTCGTCGCACTCCGCCGCTTCTCAACCTCTACGAAGCCGTCCGCCAGTGCGCACTACCACTGCACCACCGTGCCAAGCTCCAATGCGGGCGCGGGCGCACGGATAAGGGCCCTGCCACCCACGTCCGCCAACAAGGGCTTCACCCGCCAGCATCCTCCGGCGATAGCAAGGGAGGGGGGAGGAGGTGGGGTTGCGTGGCGGGTAGGGTTTCGCCACCTGAGTTGCCCCTAGGTACGACGCAGGGGCAGAGGGGTTTGGGTCGGCCACAACCGTTTAGGGCTCCTTTGAGGAATCAAAGGGGCTCTTACACTACAAGATTCCTACATGATTATTTCCTATAGGATATGATCCTATTGAGTCAAATAGCTTCCGTAGGAAAATTTCCATAGGAACTCAAACCTATACAATTCCTTTAAAAATCCTACGAATCAAAGGAGCCCTAAAGGATGCTGCTACGATGGTTATTTTCAGGAAAGGAATTAGTCAATGCCTCAATGGGTTAAGGGTTTTTATTGACAAGGCTTGCACGTACATGTCAGGTTGCACTGCTGATCAAAGGGTTGCCGGTAGATAAGAGAACTAGGGAGTTGCTGCAGATGAGGACTCAGATGAAGACTGACAAGAAGAGGAAGGAATCTTTTTTTACAAAGAGCACTCGGTTCAGGAGATGAGGAAGCATTGGTGGTCATTGGAAGCAGGGAGTTAATACTAGTCTCATCATTTCCTGACTCCTGTTGGTGGACAGGAGGTTAGAGTTATCAACTCTTGATGATAGACATGATGATATGCTTCATTCAGGAAGATCCCTACTCACAAGGACAAGAAATAGCTAAGGTATGCCCCTGGTTAAGATGAGGAGCCAACTGGAGAACAGTCCAGCTAATATTCTGATTATTTTCCTGGTGATGAGGTGGCACGTGTCAAAATATGACAGACTATGTGTTGTGGCCATTAGCGGGTTGTCTCCCAATGAGACTCAGGGAAGGAGTCGGCTAGGGAATAATTCATAAAGGGGAAGACTTGAATTAGGAAAGGTGAGTTAGAGATAGGATTAGGAAAGGTTAATTTGGAATTGTAAGGATTAGGAAGGTATAATGCCTTGGGTATCAAGTTAGGAGGTATTATATATGTGCCAGCCTATGTAAGTTATTGGAGCAAGGAGAACAATCAATCTAATCTCTCCCTAGAGATTCTCTCTTCTCAACCTATGTTTACCCAATCCCTCGCAACCTAAGTTACCAGGTATTATATATGTGTCTGGCTATCTTCAGCATGGTAGTTATCCCATTGTGGATCTAAGTCCACAACACTATGCCATCACAATTGAAGAGCTCTATCAAAACCATTAAGTTTACAGGAAATCAGCACACTAGCAATACCTGGGTTCTCTGTAATCAAACGAGCAGTATACCAGGATTCACCATTTTCCTGCCACAATAAAAGAACTGTTAATTCCAGAAATATGTGGAATGAACATCTATATGATTGAATAAATAAATTCAGTTGCATAAAATTAACTGATACCAAATTCTCCTACCATGAATAGCATATTTCTTTATTTATGTTATTTACATCTTAGAGAATTTACTTATAAGGTAAGTCATATCCAGACACAAATGATCAAGGTTTTCCGTGTCGTGATCTCAGGTCTAATTATTTTTGGATTAACAAAATATCAGGATTGTAGATTCAGATTGTAAAACGTGAATAGAAAGGTAGTGATAAGATCATGGTCGCAACTTTTGAAGATCGCCTCTGTTTTGAGTTTCACTGTATTTTCAGATCAGTCAGTTAGTGAATTTCACCAGAACAAGGGAACTGCCTACTTGACACTGAACATGGCGCTGTCGCAGCTATGTTGTGGCTTGACCTCCCGTGAGCACTGCTGCTCTGCCTTGTTGTCGTCGCAAGGGTTTCAAGAACTGTGTGCAACTGGTCGCTCACCTGCTCCTGCCATTGCGGCAGTGGCAAGAGGAGGCGGATGGGGAAGCAGCATAGAAGGGAAGAGCACAGTGACGCTTGGCGCCTCCCCTCTCCGCCATGTGCATCGTTGGGGAGCCAGAGGCAGGAAAGGGCGTCCCTGTTGTGCCGTAAATTTGTGCACATAAGGACAATGAGAAGATTCTTCCAACTTTAGCTTGCAACAAACGGCGTTGATGCCACGGACACACGCCATAACACAAAGCGTAGGGAGGAGAAAGTAAAGGGTGCCATCTCCACGGCCAGCGTGGCAGATTAAACCCGGTGAGGTGATTTGGATTAGATCTTACACATGTCTAGTTGATGGAGCTGATTGCAAGGCTTACGGGTTTTTGGACTAAACTGTGCCCTCATGCCAAGCTACAGGAGCTGCAGTGCAATTTTACGGCTCATTTGGCATGACTGCTATTGGAGCTATGATGTAGAATCCTGTAGTTGCATATGATCTTTAACGTACATTGTAGAATCTTGTTTGTTTAACAGTATTGTAGAACGTTCCAGTTATTTTTCAAAATAAAGGTGTTTTTTAAGTCTTTCCCTGCAGACTTACAGCACTGTTTAATGTTTATAGCACTACTAAGGATGAGATCAAATAAGAACATTTCATGAAGCATTAAATTATTACGCAGGTACCTGTGAAAGAGGAGCGCTCCAACCTTTTTCGAGGGACCAATCAAGCGCTGGTCTCAGATCCTCAGTATCGGCATCATAGCATCCACCTTCACCTAATGGTATTTCAGGACAAACTATCTGTAGACAAGGACCAAGCGGAAACAGTGCAATGCAGCGCATATTAAATGTAATCGCCCAAACATAGCAACAAATGCTGGAACTCTAAAATATGCAATGGTGAATCAAAAAAGAAAATATGTTTGTTGGGAGGTGGTGTTTTGGTTCCCAGGTACAAATGAACCTATTATGAAAAATACATAAAAAATACAATTTAAATTGTCAAAAAAATCTGAACAAAAAATTCGCATATGCATCCGAACATTCTATGCCCGTGCATAAGTTTTCAGAAAGAATAAACATTTTATGTGGCTTGTGTAAAAAAGACAAAAAAACATGTTCGTGAATAGACACGATTAAAGCACTGAAATTTGTCTTTTTTACATGGGACATCTAAAATGTTATTTTCACCTGCAAACTTGTGTACGAACATTTAGTGTCCAGATGTACATGCAAATATTTTTTTCTAAATTTTTTGACATTTTGAAATGTGTTTTCACACAATAGGTTCATTTGCACCCGTGAACCGAATTGGATTTCCGTGTTTGTTGTAACTATAAAAAAGCCAAAGAACAAATGGATATATTAGACACAATAATGAACATGGTTGCACTAAGACATTCAAAAATCTTTTCCTAGAAAAAATTGGCGTTTGTTCAGATGGCGTACACCTCATACTTTGGCTAAGGTCAGACTCACTTTATTTTCATCAATAGCACCCGAAAAAATTGACACCTATAGTTCTACCATTGGCGACAACATAAGTGGGACGCAGGCACAAACACCAGTGGCATTTATTGACAGATGTGATTGTTCTCCTAGCGTCACGAATTAGAATTTTACTTTAATTATGTCAAAAAAAAAGAATTTTACTTTAAGAAATGTCTGACTTTGGAATTATGATTATTAAATGTATGTACTCCCTAAGGCCCATATTAGTTGACTTGGATTTGTCAAAATTTGGATGAACCTATATACTAAATAGTGTCTAGATTCATCCAAATCTAGACAAATTTGAGTCAACTAATATGGGTCGGAGGGAGAAATAGAAGTTGCAGCTTTTCCTCCTCAGATTCGCATTATCACGGCACATCAATGTATAATGCAATCTTTGTGCAAAATAGCAAGCACAACTTGAAATTATTTGCAGATATAACAAGCATAATAACTTGAGCAATCATAATAACTTGAGCAATCATCATATGCTAATAGAACAAGAATAATCAGTCATGCTCCTACCATCCTCACATGATTTTCTGGATATCGCAAATGTATTTGAGAGTATATCAGCATGTGAACAATAAGATGATGCTTGGTAAAACATTTTAGAATATATTAGAAGTGAAATTTAAACACAAATAACATAATGATGCTAATTTGCAAACCTTTCGAACAAAAAATAATTAAGACGAGTTTAAATAACAGTGGATAGCTATTTGGTTTCATGAACAGAGCAGCCATTTGCCTTTAACCATACTAAATACTTACCTTTACTTTGCCATCAACCAGTAACTTGATAATTTTCCCAGTCCAAAAACAACCTTTGTGTGACCAGTCAATCAAGTCGCCTACTTTCCAAGGAGTGCTTACAACTGCTATAACATCCATCTTCTGGCCATGCTGAGGAATATCATTACCCCAACACAACTGAGGAAAGGCAGGTCGTAGCATGATCTCCCTATTCTGACGTCCTTTCCGATTACGGCATTTTGGGGGAATTTTGTAGAGTCTACTCCAGCTCATTTCTGTCAGTAGATGAAAGGAATCATTAGACGTGTACAAAACTACTGTTGACAGTCTCAAGTTATGTGTCGTTTACAGATTTGTTCGCTCAGCTTTACAGTGGGGCATGCTAATGGATCATCAAACCCACAAAGTTTGCTTTTGGTACTAATATCCATCAAAAGTTTCACGTGTTGATACTACCCCTCCAAGGAAGGAGCATTTATGGCATGAATTTGCAACTGAGACAATGTAAGTCACAGGAAAAACAAAGCAACGATTTGCCAAAGCACGAATGGGCTAAATATGCACTATAGGTATATAGCTGTTTTAGGTATCCATATACAATACCTGTACATAAACACTTTATTGGCCTAGAGCCAACGCGTCAATATTCCTCCCAACAGTATGTATCACGCTTTACTATTCCAACCTAAAGTCGAGCACTCTTGCTCATAGAGAATTTCTATCAGATATATTTCCAACTACATACTGGTGATAGTACAGTAGCTGTTGGAATCAAAACATGGCAAAGATTCCTGGCAAGTTGAGTGGTTCTTGCAGTCAATGGAGGGTATATTTGAGCCGCGATGCTTGCTTGTTAGCATTAAACTTTAGCTGTGCTAAATCCCACAGAAATAATGAGGTTAATGAAGCTTGTGTTTTCAATATTTCAGTGCAGAAATTTAAGGATGTAAACAATATATCTAGCAAAACAAAATCGCAAAGAAGCAGCGATATCATATGAAGCATGTCATACAAAACAACAGTGTGGTGCTTGCGCAGACGCAAGTCACTATTGTTTACTTTTGCCCACTTAAGGCAACACAAAACGTTACGTCTCATGGTTCTAATTATAGTTTGGACTAGTTTCAACAATTGGGTACTTAGTTCAGAAATTTAAATCCTTCTCTGAATGACCTGACTGATTTTAGGTAGCCCAGAAAAATAGGCGTGTCTCCAATGCACTGCAGGCTGGGTTTGCTGGAGCTCCTTTGAAATATTAAACAGGGCGGACAGTATGATCAGTTTATAGCATACATGCTGTAAAATTCAAGCACCCAAGCTAGGAAAAATGCACTTCGGCTAACGTAAGCTCTAAGTAACGTGTCCAGCTAGTGGAAAAGGAGGCAACCCCCCCCCACACACACACACACACCCACACACACCCCAACAAAGGGCTCAAGAAACATATGCCATCTACATCAACATCCGGCATGCTTGTTAGTCCATGTAGTTCATCACAACACAGCAAGTACTCAAGATGCATATATCTGCTTGAAGCATTCCTGGCATCTTGACATACTACTTGCTGCAATGATGACCTACCCCGTCGTGGTTTACAACTGAAAGTACTCAGGATGTATAGCCTTGCCAAAGCATTCTCTAGCATCCTGAGATACTATAGAATGAAGTATTCAGGGTGCATTCATCTGCTTGAAGCATTACTTGCACCATGAAATACTATCAGACATAGTCACAACACTGTTGTGGGCACAACCATAGAAAATACTCCAGGATGCATATTCTTACTCCACAAAAAGTTGTATATAGCACCAAATATTCAGGATGCATATATATATGCTTGAAGCAACTTCTGGCATCCTGAAGAATGGTCTGTTGTATAGAGTGTATGGCTGAGCAGCACTAAATGTTGTACTCAAGGCGCAACAAACTGGCGCCCTTGAGGAAAACTCGCTGCAGCCATAAGCGTTGATGTTAGCAACCAACATAGTATTAAATGGCATCCTAATGAACCGTCTGCTACATCAACGTAAGCCTAAGATCAGCAAACGCGTAATATACTCGAGGCACAACAAACTGGCGTTCTTGAGGAATACCTGTTGTAGCCGCGGCAGCACTATGGTGAACCTTAGGAACCCATCACTTGCTCAATGCAAGATCTAAACGTATTCCTGAAAGTTCATAGCTGCCTCAAGGCCATCGCTAAAAGACAACACTCAACATGATACTCAAGATGCATATACCTGCTTGAAGCATTCCTGGCATTTTGAGTCATCGTCATTTGTGGTAGCAATGAAGTCGTGTAACACAACATGAAGCATTCAGGATGCCATCATCTACCTGATGCAAGCACTCAAACCGGCGTTCATGAATACCACGGTTGTGAAACAACGAAGGCCAAAGACAACGTCTAACGTGGAACTCACAAGCACACCATCCGCTTGATTCAAGCAGCCAAACTTGTGGTTGTGAAGACCATCAGCTGTGGCTGAAACCTAGTTGATGACAATGGTTGAAGAACTCGGGAAACAGTATCACTTGCTTCAAGGAAAGCTCGAACTGACGTTTCCTGAGGTCTATCGGCTTCATCAACCAAAGGGCTAAAGTCAAGTAGAACTCACAAGCACACCATCAGCTTGATTCAAGCAACTATCTGGTGCTTGTGAGGTCTATCCGATGTAGCCCTTCTACGCTGGTACACGAAGCTATATGAAGAACTCAAGGAACAATATCACTTGCATCAAGCAAGACTCAACTGATGTTCCTTGAGCTCCATCCAGCTGTACCAGCAACAACATTGACAAAAGACAGCAACTCAACGAAGGCTTCAGGACACATACACCAAACTAACATAAAGTGGAACATAATAAAATGAGAAATTGAAAGTTTTCCTTGAAATTGTTCGTTTGGAAATTTCCCGAAAAGCTAATTATAGGTTCTTCTCTCCATCAGAACAATAAGACTATTTGATGTGTCAACGGACGGCAACCAAGACGAAGATGAAGAACTAGACGCTGAAGAAAAAGGACTGTTCCAACGCACATGAAGAATCATCGAGAAGAAGGATAGTAGCGGTTGAAGACAATGAAGGCGTTGATCCCCGCTTGGTGCATCAACTGGAGCTAGCGTTCTAGAAGACCCCGGAGCAGAGCTGATGAAGACGTAGTCCATTTATTTTATAGCTTTGAGTCATAGAAAAAACCATACTATCAAGGAGGGAATGTTCTTCAAGGCAGTACCCGATACTTGTGAGTGCTCAAACAAAACCTATCCAATATACACAACATATCTAAACCCCCAGAAATGTCACCAGGTATTAGACAGCTTCTATGAACGCAAGAGACACTGGATTGACATACGGTGGAACGGCAGCGTGCCTAACTCCCACATGTGTGTTGAGTCCAGTGCCTCAAGTGATCTGTATGCTGATACCTGAGAGTTAGGACTCATGGCCCCAAATTGAGTCCTAGATGCTTAAAGCACAGTTGCTTCTTCATCAGCCAGAGAGGACAACCTCCACGCAGAGGATAATCTCATAGAGAAGAAATAGTCGTTAGCATGACCGTTGTAAAAAGCTTAGCTCACAAGCTTTTGCAACGACTATGAGACTACTTTATACAACAGCTATCTTTGGAAATGGGACCGACCTGGCGCCTCAAGTTAGAAAGAGAATTCTCAGCTAAAAACCATGGAAAAGGGGAAGGGGCTTGGGCTTTAGGTTCTCAATCTCGCCTATAAGTAGAGCCTTAGCCCCAGTTGACAAGGTTGGCGGAACCGCACAAATTCCGAAGATCCTTGCGATCTACATTTGCGGTTCACCCCTTCTTCTCTCGTGTATCCAATCCAATCTATGGAGAGAAGTGTATATGTGTTGGGATGAGCACCAAACAGGAGCAGGCTGCGGCCAAGAAGGGCAAACCTATTACTCTTGGAGATTCGACATCTCATAGACGGTTAGGTGTCATAACCGTCGAGCGTCCAAGGTGTGGACTTGCCGAGATTCCCATGAGCATCCAAGGTGTGGATTGGCCATGGAGAGGTTTGGAGATCACCTATAGAAGATCTATCCATAGTGATCGGGCGAAGCCGGAGGGCTTGCGCTAATGGAGAATAGGTTTGGTTATCGGCGGGTGATGTCGATTAAACCTAGGTGCATGTGTGCATAGCCCCTCCAATGGAGATGTAGAGCTGGTGTCGATGGCTCGAACTCTGGTGAAACAAACAGGTCTATTTGTTCCTCTCAATCCTTTACTGTTTTTTTACTCCGTTCAATCTGCTCCATGAGTTGAAGCATCACTCTAGAATGTTTGTCTTGGAATGTTTGTATTTTGTCAACATCAATGCTTGAACTACCCTTCTGTTACAAGTTTCTTCATCAATCGCTTATCTCAAGGTCTACTCATATCTTTTGACACGGGAAACAAGCTTCCCGCTGCAAGATTATTTTTAGCTGGCAGTAGTTTTTGTTAACTCCTATTCAACCTCCCACCTCTAGTCGTTGTATCTCGATCTTTCAAAAGTCCACTGTTGGCACAAGACAGCCCTCAACTATAATAATCAGCATAATACTTCTCAAAACAATTGGATAGAGAACTAAGACAATCATGCAAATACACAAACACCAGGACAAAGCTAGCAAAGAAAATAGCTAATTCGAATTAAATAATAATAATAATAATAATAACATATATTGGGTTCTCCATATGAGAAATAACATAGATAGACGACAAGGCATAAAATTATTACTTACTTTCCTCTGGATAGTCCATGTACTCCACCTTATACTCCAAGTGACCGTACCTGATACATGTTTCGTTGATCTGAAAGTAAAATTGAAACGATTTAATAATAATCCATCTCATTATATATATAAGACTTTGTCCAAAATAAAATGTATATGAATATGTAACTTGGAACACATGAGATGGATTATCACAAATTATATAAGAGGGCTATCACTTAGGAGTAAATGAAACCTTACGAATGCTGCTTTATAGGTGCCATTCTTATGTTTGTGAATGCTGCTTTATAGGTGCCATTCTTATGTTTGTGGTCCATTTTTAGTCATCAAGGTACGACCAAACACATGAGGCATGTGATTATTTAGATCGAGTCTGATCTTGATAGGGTGGCCACACCATGGACTACACTTCATCAAACAATACAAGTACAGGTGTCACACGCGTTGGTATACATATGGCCAAGATATGACACGAAAAGGTGGATCTTCTCCTATAGGCGTGTCCATCTAGTCCTAACAAGGATGGTATACTACTTGGCACTCCTACCATTGCCAGGTTTCACGAACTACGGCATAGAAGCAAGAGAGGAAAGAAACCATTCCAAGAGAAGTACATGCAAGTCGGCGTTTAACAACGACCTAGTGCAGGCATAGGAGATTTAAACAATTGGAGGGTGTCAAATAGAAGGTTTTAGCATTGCGGGTTGAAACTCGAACTTGGTGGGAAAAACCTTTATGATATAGTGCAACTTGACAAACACAACATAATATGAGACTGTCAGCATTGAATCAGTAGCATTGGTCATACTATTTTCGATGAAGTGGAACTTGTTATAGTGACCACATAAAGTAAATATTATCCTGTACAAAAGAACAGATGGGGTATAACCCAAAAAGCATCCATACTAACAAAAGAGAGATGCCTTTACATATATGAACACGCAACAGTTAAAGAGGTTACTAGTTCAACCTTGCAACGGAACCATGCACCCCTGTAACCCTCATCGAATGATTTTAACTCTACAGCATCTCCAATTTTAAATGGAAGTATCAGGTCCATTTAGAGTCACCCAACTACAAAAAGAAAGGTCGTGTCAACAACTCATGAAGATTTTGTGTAACCACATGCTCAACTGAGTCAAATAAAATGCATACATCATCAAATATGAAGACTAGACAGCATAATTGAACAGTTCTATCAAGAGAGGTAACCTGGGGCCAAATTAGTGAAAGAGAGCAAAGTAGCTCAGGATTAGGGAATTTGATCTCGAAAAATATTGTCAGTTTTGCCTACTGGTTCAGTAGAAATGGCTTAGGTGGCAACCGAGTGAAGGGCGTGCTTAATTCCAAAATGGCATTGGATCATACAGCTGCCAAGTTCACGCCTGTTTACCTGGATTTTGTGTAATTCTCTGAGCAGATGAATTTGAGTGCAATGTACTTTGAAAGTTGAAACCACCATAATCAACAGAGGTCGGGCCTCTTGCTGTCAGTCAGCCCCTTACATGTACGATAACAGGAACATCTGCTCGAACTTCTTTTCGCCAGGATCTTAGGCTTTCCCTTACAGTACACATATGATGAATGATATGTTGATATTTGCAACAAGGAGGGAAACACCACTTTCTAAGTGTGCTGCCCTCCCCGTGCGTTATAGGCAGTGCATATCTGAAGATGTATCCAACATTTGCAAATGTAGGTGGTTAGCATTGCATCATCAAGGAAAACAAATCTAATTTTCGTTGCCCTCGAACCGCATCACGAAACAATATCGGCAACGCCAACCACTACAAGACTTTGTGGGGGTGGCAATGACTGCTGAACTTACCTGAGTCTGAATCTCTCGCTGCTCCCGACTCGTCCCAAGCCTAGGTATCTTCACAAACCAGGGATCGTGCGCAGAAACAAAACAAATTGATTCGAGAACTAGTCTCGGCACGGAAACCCTGCTGTTCAGGCAAGGGAGGGGGGCGAGAAGGAAGAGAGGGTTGAAGAAGATCAAATCCCCCCGTAGTTTACCTCACCGGAAGGGGAAAAGGCCCCCCTTTGCGGCCGCACGGCGCTTGGTGTCGATTCTTCCGCCGATTGATTCTCTGCGCCTCCTCCGTCCACGGCCCCCCGTGTTTTTTCGCCTCTGAGCCGACCCCAGGACCCAGGTGCGCCCGATTGAGTTTGGACTCGGGTGCGCCTCCTCCCCCTCCTCCGGCCACAACCCCCACCACCCAGACCCAGGCCACGCGCCGCCTCCTCTCACTGCAAAGGTTTTTCTCAGTTCTTTTTTCCCAAAAAAAAGTCTCCAGTTCTTGGCAAAACATGAATCCATGGTCGAAGTTGGGCCAAACAGGCCCAACCAAATACATCCCGGCATCAGATAAGTACTTTCCGCCCCAAAAAAAAAGGTGCTTCGCAGTTGTTATAAAAAGGAGAGACATAAATAAATAAAAACAGATAAAAGGCATAAAATAAGCTAAGAATTTGTCTCCTGTAAACACTTATGTACAAGCAGTCATACACCGCGGTTTCTGCACCTACACCGCGTGGACACATGTACGATAGCTCAACATGGATTCATCATACAAATGTCCAAATAAAAGACCAACATAGTTCAACACAAAAGAATAGATACAAATGCGATGATCATGCATCCCTTTCGATGATTATCTTCCGCCTCTTCTTGAATCAAACCTTTTCACTAGGAGACATGCTGCTTGTGTCGACTATTATGATATGGTTCTCCTTGGTGAGTAGCTTGGTGTAACACCCCCGGTCACTCCGGACCGACGGCTATCACTTCTGGCAGCTCAATAGGATCTCTGACTAACCCCACAAACCAATACTAGTCTTTTCTACGCACTTTGTCCTCACTCGTGCGCACCCGGTACCTACTTTCCGTCGGTCACCCATCCTAGAATTTCTCTAGGCCAAACACGCTTAACCTCAGAGTTCTTTTTGAATGAGATTTCGGAAAAGAAGTTGCAACTTATTGGTATGGGTTTCCTATCAATCCTATTGAGCCATGCACCAGGGTCTCACATACACCCACCCTTAGAAGATCGACATCCTCGTCGATCAATCGCAAGCCAGGAACATCCCCTCTTGGCACATGTCTGTGTGTCCAGTCCCGGCACATTGCCATGTCGTGTTCACTCCGGGCCACACGCGCCATGCTACACATGTCCGCCACTGACCCGCACACGCCCATGTAACCGAGAGGGTCGGCTCTGATACCACTTGTAACATCCCCGGTCACTCCGGACCGGGTATCGCCGGCGACTCAATAGGATCTCTAGACTAACCCCACAAACCAACACTAGTATTTTCTCGCTTTGTCCTCACAAATGCGCTTGGGTACCCACTTTCCGGTTGGTCACCCATCCTAAAATTTCTCTAGGCCAAGCACGCTTAACCTTAGATTTCTTTTTGAATGAGATTCCGGAAAAAAAGTTGCAACTTGTTGGTATGGTTTTCCTATCAATCCTATTAAGCCATGCACCAGGGTCTCACACTTGGCCTCAACTTCTCTTTGGTTGAGCTTAAAATTCTTGGCCATTGCTAGGGCAATGAATGCAACAGTGTTGAACCCACTTAGAGCACTGACTTATTATTGGGCATTACTTTTTCATTTTTGGGCACCACTTTTTGGTTTTTGTCGTCAAAACAGCCGTTGTCGTTTCATATAATGAAGATAGGGCAGTAGTGAAATTTTAGATGCCCTAAAATAGGGCAGTGTGGGACACATTTAAACCTAGTTTGACAAATTTTAACGACATTTCAACATGATGTTGGAGATATGCCCAAGAGGCAATAATAAAGTTGTTATTATTATATATTTGTGTTTATGATAAATGTTTACATCCCATGCTATAATTGTATTAACCGGAAACATTAATACTTGTGTGTTTTGTAAACATAAAAGAGTCCCTAGTAAGCCTATTGTTGAACTAGCTTGTTGATTAATAGATGATCATGCTTTCCTGATCATGGACATTAGATGTTATTAATAACAAGATCATATTATTAGGAGAATGATGTGATGGACACACACCCATAGTAAGCATAGCATAAGATCAAGTCATTAAGTTCGTTTGCTACAAGCTTTCAAATCACATAGTAACCTAATCCTTCGACCATGAGATCATGTTAATCACCAACACCAGATGGATGCTTTGATGACATCAAACACCACTTCGTAACTAGGTGGTTATAAAGGTGGCATTGGGTATTCTGAAAGTATGCGTTGGAGCACATGGATCAAGTGTGGGATTTTTCCATCCATATGACAGATAGATATACTTTGGGCCCTCTCGGTGGAGTGTCATCCAATTGGCTTGCAAGAATGTGACTAGGTCACAAGGGATGTCACATCACAGTACGAGTAAAGAGTACTTATCGGTAACGAGGTTGAACTAGGTATAGAGATATTGACGATCAAACCTCGGATAAGTAAAGTATCGTGCGACAAAGGGAATCAGTATCGTATGTTAAATGGATCATTCGATCACAAAGTCATCGTTGAATATGTGGGAGCCACTATGGATCTCCAGGTACCGCTATTGGTTATTGACCGAAGAGGTGTTTCGATCATGTCTGCATTGTTCACGAACCGTAGGGTGACACACTTAAGGAATCGATGTTGTTTAAGTATAAATGGAATATGAGTTAGAGACCGTGATGACCCACAAGTATAAGTGGTGTATCGTAGTACTTTCGATAAATAGGAGTGCCGATCCCAACGAGGAGCATAACGTGTTGACTAGTGGTATGGAGTAGGAAATCTCTGTAAATACTTAGAAAATGGATTTTTAGGGGTTTTCTGATAAAGCAAGGAAATAAAGTGAAAGTAACTAAAACAGCAAATAATTGCAGCAAGTGGCCCAATCCTTTCTTAGCAAAAGGACAAGCCGGTGGAAATACTTATGAGGACCAAACGTTCTCGAGGACACATGGAAATATTTGATACGCCCAATTTGCATCACCATTCTATATCATAATTTACCTCTATTCATTGATATTTGTCTTATTATGAGGTATTACTTATGGCTTTTCATCTATTTATGCACGTTGGATGATTCCTGGAGGATGGACTGCTGAAGTCTGGATTCTGATGGAAAAGAAGGCGTTTCGGTGCAATTTTGCGAAGATCGAAAAATACCGAAAATATGGAAACATATTATTTCACGAAAAGGCGAAGGAAGCGGAAGGAGGCGAAGGCAGGGGCCCAAAGCCCCTAGGCGCGAGCCCACTCGAGGCCAGTGGGTTTGGCCCACACCTGCGACCTGACTCTCCCCCTTCGCCTATATATTCCCTATAGAACCCTAATACCGAAGGGGTGACCATAGATAGATTTCGCCTCGCCTGGGAAAACACCGAGAGAAAGATCTCTTGGCATGATTACGGGAATTCCTTCCCAGAGAGGGGAGATCGTCGCCATCAACACCATCATCAAGCTAGGCTTCATCAGGATCATCATCATCCACACCATCATCTCCACTAGCACCATCATCACCACTCCGTCCCGCTGTAATAATTGTGTTGGATATTGCTTTAGTTCTTAGGGGAAACTTTTCCTGTGTTGATTACTATTGTAGTTAATGCTTGTGAGTGGAACCATTGGATTATTGTTTATGTTCAGATTGTTATCCATTATCATATCATCTTTTATCTTGATCCATATGATGTATTGTGAGTAGTTCGTTTAGTTCTTGAGGACATGGGAGAAGTCATGTTGTTAGTAGTGAATCTGTGATGAGTTATTATTCAATGGTTTAGTATTTAAGTTGTGGTGCTATTCTTCTAGTGGTGTCATGTGAACGTCGACTACATGACACTTCACCATTTATGGGCCTATGGGAATGCATTGTGTATTTGGCTACTAATCGTGGGGTTGCCGGAGTGAAAGAAACCTGAACCCCCGTTAGGACACCTTTGCACAAGGGAGCGTAGGATCTCAGAGTTTAAGGATGTGGTTAGATTTATATCTTAATTACTTTCCTGTAGTTACGGATGTTTGCAGGGGGTTTAATCACAAGTATGTATTAGTCCGGGAAGGCGTTATGTTATACAGTTCACCCACACAACACTTACAAACATCGAGAAGAGTACTCGGCTATTTGAAGCGAAAGCACTTGACAGAATTCCCATGTATCCTCGAGAACGTTTGGTCCTTATAAGTATTTCCACCGGCTTGTCCTTTGCTAAGAAAGGATTGGGCCACTTGCTCCATTTGTTCGTTGCTTATGTTACTTGCTCTTTGTTTTGTTGCCTTGTCAGAAAACCACTAAAAACGGTTTGCTAAGTATTCACAGGGATTTCCTGCTCCATACCACTGTTCAGCACCTTCTGCTCCTCGTTGGGATCGACACTCCTATTTATCGAAAGTACTACGATACACCCCCTATACTTGTGGGTCATCAAGACTATTTTCTGGCGCCGTTGCTGGGGAGTGAAGCGCTATTGAAGAGTGGAACTGGTAAGAGAAACTTTCACTGTGAGTATTTCCTTTTGTTACTGTTTGTTGCTTTGTTTCCAATATGGATAACCCACTTGGTTTTCTGTTTGGGAGAACTAATACCACTGAAAGGGTAGTAGATGAACCACCACTTGTTGAGATAGATCCTTTTAAGATACCTACAAGTATTGTAAATCGTGTTATGGATAATTATTATTTTGGGGATGGAACTATCCATCCTGGTGATCACTTGCTTTTAATCCATGAATTATGCGGGTTGTTTAAGTGTGCAGGTATCACAACTGAACAGGTGAAGAAGAAGTTACTCTCCATATCTTTGAAAGGGAGAGCTGAGGCATGGTATAGGCTGCTAAAGAATGGACAATCCATGGAATGGGAGGAGATGGCATCTCTCTTTACTCTAAATTTTATCCTCCTAGTGAAATCCATAAGGATAGAAGTCTTATTTATAACTTTTGGCCTCTTGATGGAGAGAGTACAGCTCAAGCTTGGGGAAGATTGAAGTTACTGAAGGGAATATGCCCTGAGAGGCAATAATAAAGTGTTTATTATGTGTATTCCAAGTATATGATAGATGTTTATTTTGCATGCTATAATTGTATTAATACGGAAACGTTAATAAATGTGTGTTTAATAAACAAACAGAAAGTTCCTAGTTATGCCTCTCTCATAAACTAGCTCGTTGATTAACAAGATGATCAAGGTTTCCTGATCATGGACATTGGATGTTGTTAATAACGGGATCACAACATTAGTGTAATGGTGTGATGAACATTCATCTGAAGTATAGCATTACGATCAAAGTCATTGAGTTTATATTTCTATAACAACTTACGAAGTGATCATAATCCTTAGACCATGAGATCATGTCAATCACTAACACCGGAAGAGTTTCTTGATAACATCAAACGTCACACCGTAACAGGGTGATTATAAAGATGGATTTAGAACTAATAAAGTGTTATGTTGAGGCTTATGGATCGAGAGTGGAATTTGTTCATCTCGATGACGGATAGATATACTCTGGGCCCTCTCGGTGATATCACATTGATTAGCTTGCAAGCAAGTGATTTGATCACTAGAATGTTATATCACAGGAACAAGAAAAGAGTGCATGTCGTGCGAGATCAAACTAGGTATGGAGATACCGATGATCGAATCTCGGACATGTAATATATCGTGAAACAAAGGGATTAAGATACTAGCGTAAAAGGTTCCGATCACAAGAAAGTCATCGTTGAATGTGTGGGAGTCGATATGGGTCTCAGATCCCGCTCGATTATTGATCCGAGAGGGTCTCGATCATGTCCGCATTATTCACGAACCGTAGGGTGACACACTTAAGAGACACCGACATCCAATTGGAGCAAATGTTTCATGCCGAAGAATGAACAAGCGTGGAATTTATTTCACTAGATACCAAACAGTTTGGGTGAAATTGCATAAAGTGGTTATGCATGTGAAATAGAATTCTAGCAAGGGTTATTGTGAATGTTTGTCATTAAAGTAATTGACAAAATTCTGAATAAAATAAAAGAGTTTTATTTAATGAGAGTTTGCATTAAATTTGGTGGAAATTTAATGGGAATTTGAGTGGACTTTGAGTGGAGGGATTTTAAAGGGCATTTTGTGAGTGGAGTGTCCACCCACATGAATGAAGGAGGAGGGGCAGCCCCCATGGCCACCCCACCCCTTGGCCCCCTCCTCCTATAAAGGATCCCCCCTCACTTGTCTCTCACACCTCCTCGTGAAGGATCTCTCTCCTCTAGAATTTATCCCCATGGTCTCGGACTAGCGAGATACATGCTCCGGTGGCTATTCGGCAAGAAAGAGTTGTGCTTCCGGCTGCATCATTTGGAGGAGGCGGAGGTTGCTCTGCCTCGAACGTGTGTGCGAGCGGATGCTGATTTGCGGCGCTAGGACTTCCTCTCGATCTTGAGATCGGCAAGAGATCGTCTACATCAACCACGAGTTGAACTCGTTAAGCTTTGTCGGTCTTCAAGGGTATGTTCTCTACGGATATACATTCGCCCGTTGTTTGTATCTAGTAGATGGATCTTGGTATATAGTTCACATCGTAGGAAATTTTTTGTTTTCTATGCTGCGAACCCTACAGTTACTAATGCTTAAATGTCCTATTCATGAACTTCCTAACAATATTATTCTCGATAACTTTTAGGCTAGGTTGTCTCTTCATGATAAAGATTTACTAGATGCTTCTTGTGATGAATCATTCATAGGTATGAAGGAATAAGCTAAATGGGATCTCTTAGACCATATTCAAGATAACACTGAAGCTTGGGAGAATGACAAAGGAAGAAAGTCGGATATAAACTATGATTATGAATGCATTAAATCTTTTATGGGTTTTGATAGCTTCCGTGATATTAGCAATAAGTTTGGTCTTGACTCCCAAAGTATTGCTAACTATTTTAAGGCCTTTGCCTCTTACATTGAAATTCCTAAGAAGAAGTGGAATAAGTACCATGCTCCTTATAAAGATGTTGTTAGTCATGTTCTTGTTAGAAGTACTCAAATTTGTACTACTAATCATATTGTGCCTGAACCTCATGTTGAGAAAATGCCTTCCCCAGCTAAGGTAAATGAGTATTCTATGATTATTAGTGCAAATAACATAGGTACAATGAAAACTGTGGAGCCTGGTAAGCATTTGAGTGATAAACCTGTGGTAGCTATTATGAAAGACACTGTCACTAGAAATATAGAGGATGAGCATATTGTCTTCTGTGAAGACGCTTCTAATATTATTTCTCATCCTAGTATAGTTAAAAATGGTAGTTTCCTTGTGCTTTCTGTTAAAATTGGTGATCATTGCTAGTATGGTTTATGTGATATTGGTGCTAGTTCTAGTTCTATTCCTTATGAGCTTTACAGGAAAATTATGCATGAGATTGGTCCTTGTGAGCTTGAGGATATTGATGTGGTTATTCACCTTGCTAACAAGGAAACCATTTGCCCCATTGGCATTGTAAGAGATGTGGAGGTTCTCTGCGGTAAGATTAAATATCCTGCTGATTTTCTAGTGCTCAATTCAACAGCTAGCAAAACTTGTCCTATCATGTTTGGTAGACCCTTTTTTAACACGTGTGGAGCTATTATTGATTGTAAGAAGGAAAAGTTTTTAACTAAGTTTGATTGAGATTCTTATGAGTTTAACTTTTCCAAATTTGCTAAAACTCCTTATCAAAATAGCTTGCCTAATAAAGATTTCAGGATGGAACAACTTGCTTCAATTGATCCAGTCTATGACCTTGGACCTCTTTTTGATGACTGTAAGTATGCTTATTCTGATGATAAAGTTGTTTCTAGTGACAGTTATATTGTTAACTTTATTCAAAGCGCTACTGAAGGTTATTTTAAGAGAGGAAAACATGGTTTTATGCATCTCAATGATGTTAAGTTTCCCTGTTTTATGTTGAGAGCTTTAAAGTTGCATATGTTTTGTCTTCCTATGCTTGTGGCTTTTTGTTTCAATAATTCATTTTCTCATGGTACCCCCATGCATAGGAAGTGGGTTAGACTCAAGTGTGTTAGCTATTTGCTTCTTGATGCTCTTTTTCACTCCAGATATATATATCCTACGTGAGCATCTTTGAAAGTTTCAAGCCTAACTTAAAAGGCATTAAAGAAAAGTACTTGTTGGGAGATAACACAAGAGTTTTGTCGAGTCTTGGAAGTTATTACCTCAGTAATAACCGCTCCTTATCCTTTTTGTTTTGTTTTTTGTGTCGAGTTCAACTACTTTTGTGAAGTAGAGGAGTTGTGAAAAGTGGCTGTCCTTGGACAAATTTTTGTGCTGCATTGTAAAAATTCATGAGGAAGCTCAGTACTTTGAATTGAGCTGTATTTTTCTGAGCTTGTTCTCCCGGTTGTTACCCAACTTTCATCAGTTCTGCACTTTTTGATTTGAGCAATGAAGGTCTTGAAAAATCAATCTTTACCTGGTCTATTTTGTGATTTCCATCATTTGCATTTGCCTCTTCTGAAGCTTTTGTTTGATGGGTTTTCAGTTGAAGTGTGCACCAAAGGTTTATTGTTTTTGCTTACACTAAGGTTCTCATTGAGTTTGTGCAAAGGTTTTGTATGAAGGAAATTCTCAAGAGAAAGAGGAAAGGATCTGCAGAGTTCGTCTTTGAATAGGTAAAAGTGGTGAAAACAGAAGGTTCGTGAAACCCCAATCTTTTTATATTTTTGATGTTTTTAATACGTAAGGGAAGTTACTAGACGAACTGAAGGAAAGCGGGCAGGGGTGACATACCCACGCGAACCAGCTGGCCGCGCACGGAGGGGTTTGCCACCCTCGAACTCCATATCCGTTTCGTTTTCGTGTCAAAACCTTCCTTATGCATTGAAACTTCATAATATATAACCCCCCGGGTTCCCCGAGGTTCTTGCATCATGTTCTCGTCGTGTTTTTGTTTTCAATATGTTTCTGTCAGGAAAATTCTCAGATTTGGAGCATCAATGTCTTCCTCTGGATCACCCACGGAGGATTCCTCTGCGGATTTCCTCAACCCGTACATGTATGAGTTGAGAATTCATCCCAAAGAATTGATCCTCAAAGAGGGGGAGGTACATATGAAAGAAGTTCAAGGCCCTAAAGGAGAAGGCAGCCTGGAAGACGGGATGGAAGCGTTGGAACAAGAAGTTTTCAGTTTCAGAATTGCAGAAACAAAGACATCCTTTTTGGATGGGGAACCATTGCCTTGGAAGTTTGATGATGACAAGGGAACACCACCACCACCAAAGGAGTAATTCTTCATCAGGTTTGGCATCCCCTTGGCTTGTTCCAAGCTTGGGGGAGTGTCGCGGTATCGCCACCATTATCTTTCATATTTTACCTTTTTAGTGGATTCATATCTGTGGTAGAGAGGTTATCTTATAGTTTGGTTTGCATGTGGAAGCATCTCTCCTTTAGTTGATTATTTATGTATCCCTTGGTGCGAGTGCCTTTATTGGAATATTAATGAGAAGTCTCATTTTTTACTTTTTGCACTTCTTATCTTAGTTTGCAATCTCTATTATATGATGGATCTTGTTGTCCAGTATTGGCACCACTTTGGGATCATCAAGTGGATCTAAATTGGTTTTGGCAAACCGAGTTCTGGTCAGTGGCATTAGTTTGAAAGGAAAAGAAAGAAAGAAAGAAAAAGCTTACAGGTATTTGGTATCATTTGTTTTCTTTCTTATTGGATCATAAGCTTAGTATTCTTTATTTAAGATTCTTTTGTGTCTTCAAGGAAGATTACATGTTTGGCTTGATTACTTGTATGTTTGCCTGTTTTTTTCAACTCTCTTGCTTTCTACCCAACCTTGCTAGCCAAAAACCTGTTTTGAGAAGGCATACTTCTCATGTTTCCAAAACCCTTTGAACCTAAAACCTTTCGCCACTTGTGTCCACCATATCTACCTAGTAGCTTTTGCTATTCCTAGCAAATTCTCAAGTTTCATCTATCTTTCAAATTAAAAAGTATTTGTTTTGTGAAAACTAGTTAGTAAAGCTCTCACAAACTTGATGGCACACTTTATTTACTTGCCCCTAATAAACTTGAACCATTATGGACATAGAAGTTGTATATGCTTGCATCTATATGTTGGGATTAGCAGAACCGTGCTGTAACGGGGAATGTTTTCAACATTGCACTTGTACCTTGTCATACATAGTTGATATCGTACTCTTTTGTCTATGGATGTCAACGATGTGAAATAAAGAGGGGACTTGTAAGTCCATGGAGTTTGTATTCTGTGTTAGAGAAACGCCTGGGCCGCTAGCCTAAGCCATGCTTAATCATGGTGGAAACTTGCAGCATCACCATAGTGAGTCATCTATGAAGCATCCTCAATAAAAAGCTATATGCATAGTAAATAAAAAGATTGTTGAGATGCTCATTGTCTGCTTACCTTGCCATTTTGGTTATGGGAAAGCTCTTGTACCATGTGCAAGGGGTACCCCGTTGGCGGTTCTCAATGATATGCAAATACTTACAATGACAAGAACTTACCTGGACCCAAAGTTGAGTATGCATGAGGAGTGGCCCTCATATTCAAGGGACATGAGATTGCCAACTTATATTTCGTCAAGCATATACTCCATCTTTGTTCACTTTAACCTTAATCATCTAAAAATGCTTATGATAGGGGCAATGATGGCTCAAAGCTAGTAAGTACCATAATATTTTGAAAGCTCTTTATGACTTGTAATCCCTGCTACCCTCTAAGAAGGGACCTTTCTCCCACTACTAGTTGAGTCAGTAAACCTACTTCCTCTCTATCTCGAGCAAGCTTTTGAGTTGTTGTGTTTCAAGAATTTATATGGTGATTTATTCAACCATGTTCTTTATCTCCCTTGTTTGCACAAAACTCTTATCTATTGAGTATTACTTTGAAAGCCTTCACTTGTGAAAAACCTTTTTGAGCAAAGAGTGCTCCTATTTTTAAACTTCCATAGAAAGCTTTTGTGAAACTGTTTACCAGGTGTTCTCTGACCAAGAACAAATTTGCCAATTCCAATTATGATTTATCTTTATGCATCTCTATTTTGACTGATCTACTTGGTTGCAAGCTAAGTTATATAATGGTGAGTTGTTTTCTTTTATGAGTTGTGCAATGGTAAGTGTGATGCTTCTTGTTCGTATTCTTTTATCGACACTTCACTCCATAAACATGTGGACATGTTTACTGGGCTCAGTATTCTCTTGGGGATAAGCGTAGTCTAAGCTTAGGGGAGTTGATACGCTCAATTTGCATCACCATTCTATATCATAATTTACATTTATTCATTGATATTTGTCTTACTATGAGGTATTACTTATGGCTTTTCATCTATTTATGCATGTTGGATGATTCTTGGAGGATGGACTGCTGAAGTCTGGATTCTGATGGAAAAGAAGACGTTTCGGTGCAATTTCGTGAAGATCGGAAAAATATTAGAAAAATATGAAAACATATTATTTCATCGGAAGACAAAGGAAGCCAGAAGGAGGAGCGAAGGGGGGCTGCAGGTAGGGGTGGGCTTAAAAAACCGAAACCGAATTTACCGGAACCGAAACCGAATACACCTAACCCGAATTAGCCGAAACTAATTTCGGTTAGTAAGTATGATTAACCGAATTTATAAAAATTAATTCGGTTTTGACTCTCTTTAACCGAAATAACCGTACAAACCAAAAAATATACAGTGACAAAGCTAAATATATTTGTGATTCCGTCTCAGACGTCTATTACTGTAGTAGATACTAGCTCATGCGACAAAAAGACATGCAGGCAAAAGCTGACAGGCAGCCCATGCATGTACGTAGGTCTCCAGCCACATGCATGGACATGTTCGTGGTTTAACTATCAATTGTGTCTATGAATTTTGTTGGAAGTCTTTCAGTTATTTTCCTGTTTCGGATATAATCATGTATTTTAGCTGAACTCTCAATACATACAATTTGTTGAATGTATATGGCTCGGAAGATAGACATCATTTTTTTTAAACGAGCAAGATATACATCATGCTTATTATTTTATTTTTCTACACATGCGTTTAAGACATCAGCTAGCCATATATTGCTTCAGGTACTCGCCGACCTGGAGGTTGCTTCTGATGCGCCGATGAGTGGTTTACCTCGTATGGATCTGATATAAATTATGGCACAGTGTTGTTATTTTCAGAAGTTTGGTTAAAAACTGTGGCATCCCGCAAAACCACTACTAGAAAATCGCGTTGAATTTGTGCATTGCATCGTCATCATCATGCATTGTTTGCATAAAACTATGGTTGCAAAACCCGTCTTTGTTTTCTAAACGCCCCATCTTATTCAAACGCCAAAACCCCGGGGCTCCGGAGTATTTTGTTTTGTTATCGGGTTGCAAACGCCCAATTAAATTAAATAAAAGATTTAATTATTTTAGTAGGCGAATCAGCCAACCCGACCCGAACGACCACCCAGATTAAACAGATCGGCCCACCCCAATCAGCCCCCACCTAAATCCTAGTCCCACCAAATTCTATCCTACCCACCAACCGCAGACCACCTCACCCTCTCACCCTTTTCCTACCCACTTGCCACCTCACCCATCCAGCCCAGATAAATCCTATGTCTACCCAACTCTCTACCCAACCTAGCCCTCCACCTCACCCCACCTATCTCTACGCCACATCACCCCGGTTAACCCCAACCAATCTCTCCTTGCCACATCCCTCTCCTCACCTGTCCACCCCACCTCACACCCCACCACACGCACGCACTCACGACTCACACGCACCCTGCGCCCGCCCTGCCGCCTGGACCCACGGCGGGTCCCCACGCCACTTCATGACCAGGTCCACCCCTGGCCGGGCTACCTCTCCCCTCCTCACTCCCTGACGCGTGGCCCACGCGCTAGCGGACCCCACCACCCCTCACGCCTGCCCGTCCACCGCCCCTGACCGTCTTCCTCCTCCTGCCGTTCCTCTCCCCACCTCCATGCCCGAACCGAGCTTCTCACAGCTCCTCGTCCGCCTCCCTCCGCCCTCCGCTCAGCAGCCTCGCCTGCTGCAGCCTGCACGCTGCAGCCTCCTCGCCTCTGCTCCCGAGCGCCTCCGCCTCCTCGCCGCATACGCTTTCTCACGCCTCGCAGTGCCCGCCTTCGCTTCCTCAGCTCACCGCTCATCTTCGCCTGCCCGGTGTCAAGACTCAGCCATGGACTGGCTCCTCCGCCAGCCCGGCCTGGCTCAGTGCTCCCTGAGCCAGATCCTCGCATGCGGCCACCGCCGACCCCGCTAACCACCCAGACGCGCCCACCGCCCACCTCAGACGCCTCAGTCGCCTTCCGGCAGCACTTGCCGCGCCATGCGAGCTCGCCGCATCCATCAAGCCCGCCGCCGTTGCTTCGCGCGTCCACCAAGCCGCCGGATCTCACCACTGCCTCCGCAGATCCCTGCCGCCATGGCTGCCGCGGCCTCGTCGCTGCTGGGCTGGGCCGAGCCGTACTTCGACCTCGCCTCAGCGCTTTCGCCACAAGGCGACTACCGCTCACGGAATCGCTGCTCACAAGGTCTGCACCCGATGCTGCCGTGGAGCCCGCTGCCGTGCTCGGGACTCAAGCTCGCCTCGATGAGCCGCATGAACCGCAGGAGCCAAGACCACACCCGAACCCGGCGCCGCTCCAAGATCCCCTTCACGGGGTTGATGACCCGAAGGCCGGCAAGATCGCCACGGATGCGACCAGTTCTCCATCACGGAGCATCAAGACCGCCACATGAGACCGAACCTCGGGCCGCCGAGTTCGCCGAGACCCTAGACGCAAGATCCCCTTCATGGGACGACAAGTGCTCCTTTCCGGATCCGAAGACATCGAACCCTGAGGATCGAACCCTGGCGCGTCAAGTTCTCCTTCCCGGACTCAAGGACTCCGACCTGGTGCGACAAGTAATTTACCCGAAGACAGAACCCGGTGCCATTTCCAAGATCTTCGACCGACACCGAGAGCTTCCCCTGAACGCCATGACCGTCAACATGACCCCAAGTTCCGCACCCGGATGCGCCAAGACCTACCCCGGAGTCCGAGAACGTTCCCGCCGAGACCGTTCCGTCGAACCCTGGACCCCGAGACCGACCCCGAACCCCGGAAACCCCAAGATCGTCGAGCCCCTCTAATGTGTGAACCCTCTCCCGCAAACCCTATTTTTATAATGAAATACAAACTTGTTGCATAATAAATTGCCATTCTTGCACGCATCTCATGTGGTTTGGGGGCCTTATGCCGATTCACCTAATAATTAAATATGGGGCCCATATGCGGGCAAATCTAGTCTCATATCGGCCTCATTTAAATTTGTGTAGCGAACCCGGTGCTATCTTCTACCATGTTAAACAACATTTAATTTGCGGGGTAGTTAAACAACTTGAACCATATGATTACTTGTCGGGACCCCGGTTCCACTTAATATGACCTAATTGCATCGCACCTTTGCCATGTCATCCATCATACATGCATCATGCCGATCTTCTGTCGTTTTATTAAATATTGCATCCGGTTTATTCTAGTGTTTTGCTTCTTGGCGGATAAGGCCGTTGAGTTGATGTGAGTCACCGATCTTGATTGAACCTTCGACAATGTTTTCAAAGAGCATCTCCTCTTTCTACCTATCTTACTTTTATAGTATTTATTTCCCTCATGTTGATCTTTTCTTCTGTGTTGCGATGCTTTAGTTTCCGCACTGTGATTTCCCTTGCAGCCCTATATTGCCTTGGACACACCCTATTGCTGTTGTTTGGTAGCTAGTTGGTCTTTCGCGTCAGCTTGCTATATTCTGTTGGATGCGTCATGTGCCACGATTGGCGATGTATTGCCGCATGTTGATGTTGGATATGATGCTAGTTTTACTTATCGTCACTTTAAATTTCCGTTTAATAACTAAAATTGAATAAGCAGAGGCATCGTGGGTGATAGATAATATTTGGTTTTAACGCCCACTTGTGTCCCAAGACCCCGAGTACTTGATAATTGCCTTGATTTCGCTATATCCACATCCGGGAGGTATATGGGACCCCGAGCGAGCTTGATTCGGACTTATTTCTTGGGGCCACAAACTAGTTTGAGGTTTTATTTACGATCTGTACTTATGCCATGCTTTACCGCTTTATTTACGATTGGTATGCAGTCACGCTTTGCTTTAGGAGGACACGTTTCATGGTGTCGACAAGCCCCCACACTTTCGGGTTCCCGATCGTTCACGGCCGTCCACCCAAACCTTGAGGCCGTCTGAGCTTGTCTACTCCGCTGGGTTCTACTCAAAGGTGGCCTCAAATATTTCTCAATCACGTGATTGTTCAATGAAAGCCTCGTTGGGTTTTGATTTGGTTTTTCCGAGGTTGATCGAGCGTGTGTTGCTATTGGTGCACCCCGGCCGGGTTAAAACTTTCTGAAAGCCGTGTCCGCGGATATGGACGACTTGGAGCACAGTTTCTTGATCATAGACAAGCATAACTAAAGTTTACTGCTATAAATTTGACTTATAATGACTAGTAATTAGCTCTACTATAATGGAATGGCTAATTAATCCTGCCCACATTTGCTTGTTTGGTTGTCGCTTGCGACAATTGTATATGACTAGTAAGTATTGCAACCACAACGAATTGGTCAATAAAAGTACCAACAAGCTGGGTTTGGGTTTATCTCATGCTATCATGCACGATTAGTAATTGTTGCAACTATCACGGAATGATTAACTAAAAGTGCCCATCGCCACTTTATCGTGACGATTATCTAAACTGACTAGTAAAGTGCCGCAGCGATAACCGAATAAATAAAGCGCCAACCGTGTGAGTCCTCGGTTGACTTCCTCGACGGTCTCGAGGAAACGCCAGATGGGTTTGTTTGATGATAGTATCGTTCGATCCGAATAGGTCCTTCTTACCCTCTCGATTACCGCTGTATCGAGTCTCTATAGGTTGTTTAGTGCATCTCACCGCCGCTCGATCCACCATACCTATGTAGGCGACCGCCGAATTCTAGCCTCGCTGCAGTCTTGGCCTCGATCGACGCTCCTTCTTTGTTTTTACATTACGCCTTTGTCGGCACCCTTTGTTAAGCGGTTTTGAGATCGACGCCAGCAGAGGTTACCCTTCCGCTTGGCCGGGCAGGTTATGGACGCCATTGGTTATTCTTCGTGGCTCTTAGCCCCATTTGCTTCTTGTCCAGAAATGGACGCCTATCGCTTTTCAAGGTGATTTGGATCTTTGTATATTATATCTCGTATTCTTGACTCCGAGTCATTGTTGTATGTATCGGTTACAGGGTCCCATCGAGGACTGTAATGTTATTACTTCGCTTTCCACCACGAAAGTGCTGGTGGCACCTTTGAATCGCTTTCTATGCGGGTTTGGTGAAATTCGCTCAAACTTGCATAGGTCCGATTCGAGGGTGTTACAGAGTGGTATCGAGCTCGGCGGTTGATACCCCACAAGTCCAAACTAGGATAACCTAGCTAACGGCCGAAGTAGAGTGTCAAAACTATTTTCGAAAATCGGTTGGATAGTTCTGATTAGGTCTGATTTTACTCCGTACCCCTCTGCTATTCTCCTCTTATCCCGACGTGTTTTGAATCCGCTCTCGTCTTTTTCTTCGAGTCCAGGAATTCTCGTGGGTGGGTTTCCGTCGTACCTTCAGGGTTTCGCTTCCTTCGTCGATAACGGTGTTGCTACATCCGGTCTTCATGCTATCTGAGGAATCTGTCTGCTGTGGTACCATCCTTTGTTCCTTGTTTGTGCCTTCCGGTGTTTTCTCGGACGGCGAAGTCTTCTACATCGATCGATGAGAATGTCCATCCTCTTTTGTTCCGACCGCTTGCCGAGATCTTGATCTGAATCCGAGAGTTGGTTGCAAAATTCGCCTATTCGTGCGAGTAATGGTTTGGGTGCGATGGACTGATCACCATCCGACTACTCTTATCATTCGCTCTTGTACATCGAATCGGTGGATTCCGATTTACTCGTCCACGGAAGTTAGGGGTGGCTTTATTTGCGATACCTCTACCTTCGACCTTTTGTTCCCGGAGTGCTCTCGCGACGATCATGAACAACGACCCTTTGTTGGTGGTGTCGCCGTTTTCAAGATGAAGAAGGAACTCTTGTTAGTGATGTCGCGAGGATCTACACGAAGCGAGGAGATGCAGAACGCCGGCCTTCCTTCCGGTACCATGAGGCGGATCTCGAGGGCGAGATCCATTGTTAGTGGTGTCGAATTGTGGCATCCCGCAAAACCACTACTAGAAAATCGCGTTGAATTTGTGCATTGCATCGTCATCATCATGCATTGTTTGCATAAAACTATGGTTGCAAAACCCGTCTTTGTTTTCTAAACGCCCCATCTTATTCAAACGCCAAAACCGGGGCTAGTATTTTGTTTTGTTGCTATCGGGTTGCAAACGGCCCAATTAAATTAAATAAAAGATTTAATTATTTTAGTAGGGCAATCGAGCGGCCAACCCGACCGACCACCATTCAGATTAAGCAGATCGGCCCACCCCAATCATTTCACCTAAATCCTAGTCCCACCAAATTCTATCCTACCCACCAACCGCAGACCGCCACCTCACCCTCTCACCCTTTTCCTACCCACTTGCCACCTCACCCATCCAAATTTGAGATAAATCCTATGTCTACCCAACTCTCTACCCAACCTAGCCTCCACCTCACCCCCACCTATCTCTACGCCCACATCACCTGGTTAACCCCAACCAATCTCTCCTTGCCACATCCCTCCTCACCCTGTCCACCCCACACACCCCACCACACGCACGCACAAACAAGCCACGCACACACCATGATGCAGCCGGACTGCCCGCTGGGACCTGGACCCACGGTCCCCACGCCTTGCCGGATGAGTGTCCACCCGGCCGGGCTACCTCTCCTCCTCACTCCACGCTGTGGCCAGCTTAGCCGACTCCCACCACCCGCGCCTGCCCGTCCCACTCGACCGTCTTCCTCCTCCCGTTGCCTCTCCCCACCTCCATGCCCGAACCGAAGCTTCCACCCGCAGGCTCCTCCCGCCTCCCGTCCCTCACCGGCTCACGCATGCAGACGCTGCAGCTCTTAACTCCTCCTCACTGCCGCTCGCTCCATCGCGCCAGGGACCCTCTCAAGACGCGCCACTTTCGCTCTTCGCCCCATTTCGGTGTCGCCTCGCGGCGCCAGCCAGGATTGCCGTCTCCGCCGCCCGGCCCGTCGGCCCGCCTCGTGGCCTCGCTCCGTGCTCCCAGCGAGCTCGCATCGACCGCGGCCACCGACCCGCTAACCACCTGCGCCCGCCCGCGTCCACCGCCTGCGCCTCGGCCCGCGCTGCCGTCGCCAGCGCGACCACCGCCATGCGAGCTCCGCCGCATCCATCAAGCCCGCCGCTGCGCCGTTCTGCGCCCTCCTCCGATCCGCGTCCACCAAGCCGCGCGCGGATCTCACCACCGCTCGCCACTGCAGATCCTGCGGGCCTCGAGCTTCGCCAGCGCCTCCGTCGCAGCCGTGCCCGCCCGGCTCCGCCGTGACGGTAACCCGCTTTCGTAGCGTCGACCTCGCCCGAGCTCGCCTCACGGAATCGCCAGGTCCGAACCGGCCGCTTCGCCCGTGGCCGCCTCTCGGCGATTGCCCTGGCTGCTGATGCCGCCGTCGAGCTGCCGTGAGCTGCGTTGCTCGGGACCCGCCAAGCTCGCCTCGATGAGCGCATGAACGCAGAGCAAGACCACACCCGAACCCGCGCGCCAAGATCCCCTTCACGGGGTTGATGACCAAGGCGGCAAGATCGCCACGGATCGACCAGTTCTCCATCACGAGCATCAAGACCGCCACATGAGACCGAACCTCGGGCCGCCCGAGTTCGCCGAGACCCTAGACGCAAGATCCCTTCATGGGACGACAAGTGCTCGCTTCGGGATCGAAGACGCCGAACCGAGGATCGAACCACAGGCGTCAAGTTCTCCTTCCGGACTCAAGGACTCCGACTGCGACAAAGTAATTTACGAAGACGAACCGGTGCCATTTCCAAGATCTTGACCGACCGAGCTTCCAACGCCATGATGGCGTCAACATGACCCCAAGTTCCGCACCGGATGCGCCAAGACCTACCGAGTCAAGAACGTTCCGAGACCGTTCCGTCCGAACCACGGACCCGAGACCGACCCGAACCCCGGAACCCCAAGATCGTGAGCCCTCTAATGTGTGAACCCTCTCCCGCAAAACCCTATTTTATAATGAAATACAAACTTGTTGCATAATAAATTGCCATTCTTGCGCATCTCATGTGGTTTGGGGGCCTTATGCCGATTCACCTAATAATTAAATATGGGGCCCATATGCGGCAAATCTAGTCTCATATCGGCCTCATTTAAATTTGTGTAGCGAACGGTGCTATCTTCTACCATGTTAAACAACATTTAATTTGCGGGTAGTTAAACAACTTGAACCATATGATTACTTGCCGGGACCCGGTTCCACTTAATATGACCTAATTGCATCGCTGCTTTGCCATGTCATCCATCATACATGCATCATGCCGATCTTACATCGTTTTATTAAATATTGCATCCGTGTTTATTCTAGTGTTTTGCTTCTTGGCGGATAAGGCCGTTGAGTTGATGTGAGCTTGCCCCGATCTTGGTTGAACCTTCGACAATGTTTTCAAAGAGCATCTCCCTCTTTCTACCTATCTTACTTTTATAGTATTTATTTCCCTCCGTTGATCTTTTGTCTGTATTATGATGCTTTAGTTTCCACTGTGATTTCCCTTGCGGCCCTATATTGCCTTGGACACACCCTATTGCTGTTGTTTGGTAGCTAGTTGGTCTTGCAGCGTCATCGCTTGCTATATTCTTTGTTGGATGTCGTCATGTGCCACTTGCGATGTATTGCCGCATGTTGATGTTGGATATGATGCTAGTTTACTTATCGTCACTTTAAATTTCCGTTTAATAACTAAAATTGAATAAGCGAGGCATCGGGTGATAGATAATATTTGGTTTCGAGCCACTTGTGTCGTAAGACCCAGTACTTGATACTGTTCCTTGATTTTGCGCTATCCACATCCGGAGGTATATGGGACCCCTGAGCGAGCTTGATTCGGACTTATTTCTTGGGGCCACAAACTAGTTTGAGGTTTTATTTACGATCCTGTACTTATGCCATGCTTTACCGCTTTATTTACGATTAGCGAGTGCTGCTTTGTCTTTTTAGGAGTGGGACACGTTTCCGCGGTGTCGACAAGCCCAGCCACACTTCCGGGTTCCCGATTTCTGACCGTCCACCCAAACCTTGAGGCCGTCTGAGCTTGTCTACTCCGTTATGTTCTACTCAAAGGGTGGCCCCAAAATATTCCGAATCTCGTGATTGTTCGGTCGTGAAAGCCTCGTTGGTTTTGATTTGGTTTTTCCGAGGTTGATCGAGCGTGTGTTATTGGTGCACCGGTAAGTTAAAACTTTCTGAAAGCCGTGTCCGCGGATATGGACGACTTGGAGCACAGTTTCTTGATCATAGACAAGCATAACTAAAGTTTACTGCTATAAATTTGACTTATAATGACTAGTAATTAGCTCTACTATAATGGAATGGCTAATTAATCCTGCCCACATTTGCTTGTTTGGTTGTCGCTTGCGACAATTGTATATGACTAGTAAGTATTGCAACCACAACGAATTGGCTGAATAAAAGTACCAACAACTGCTGGGTTTGGGTTTATCTCATGCTATCTGTACCTGATTAGTAATTGTTGCAACTATCACGGAATGATTAACTAAAAGTGCCCACTGCTTACTTTATCAGGACGATTATCTAAACCTGACTAGTAAAGTGCATAGCGATAACCGAATAAATAAAGCGCAACCAGGTGAGTCCTCGGTTGACTTCCTCGACGGTCTCGAGAAACGCCGAGATGGGTTTGTTTGATGATAGTATCGAGTTCGATCCGAATAGGTCCTTCTTACCTCCGATTACCGCCGTATCGAGTCTCTATAGGTTGTTTAGTGCCGCCACGCCGCCATCCACCATACCTATGTAGGCGAGGACCGCCCAATTCTAGCCTCGCCCGTGCATCGCCTCGATCGACGCCTTCTTTGTTTTCTCATCGCCTTTTGTCGGCACCCTTTTGTTAAGCGGTTTTGAGATCGACGCCGTTAAGAGGTTACCTTCGGCTTGGCGGCAGGGTTATGGGCGCCATTGGTTATTCTTGAGGCTCTTAGCCCCATTTGCTTCTTCTTGTCCGTGGACGACTATCGCTTTCAAGGTGATTTGGATCTTTGTATATTATATCTGTATTCTTGACTCTACGAGTCATTGTATATGTCGGTTCTCGGGTCCCATCGAGGACTGTTGTGTAATGTTATTACTTCGTTTTCCACCCGCACGAAAGTGCCTGGTGGGCACCTTTGAATCGTTTCTATGCGGGTTTGGTGAAATTCGCTCAAACTTGCATAGGTCCGATTCTGAGGGTGTTACAAAAACCGAACACCGAACCGAATTATCCACTAACCGAACTATCAATTAATTAGAAAACCAAAATAATTATGGTGCCTATTTTGTAGAAACCGAATTATAGAAAAAACGAAAAAACGAACCGAATTAACCGAAAAAACCGAATGCCCACCTTTGCAGGGCCTAAACCCCAGGCGCAGCCCACCGAGGTCGCTACCGGGGTGGGTTAACCCACCTGCCAGGTCTCGACTCTCCCCTTCGCCTATATCTTCCATCACGACCCTAATACTAAAGGCGACCACAAATAGATTTCACGCCTCGGAAAACACCGAGAGAGAAAGATCTCTCCGGTGAGATGATCACGGGGAATTCCTTCTGAGAGGGAGATCACGCCATCAACACCATCATCAAGCTAGGATTCGTCGGGATCATCATCGTCATCATCCACACCATCATCTCCACCAGCACCATCATCACCACTTCGTCCCGCTGTAACAATTGTGTTGGATATTGCTTTAGTTCTTAGGGGAAACTTTCCATGTGTTGATTACTATTGTAGTTGATGCTTGTGAGTGGAACCATTGGATTATTATTTATGTTCAGATTGTTATCCATTATCATATCATCTTTGATCTTGATCCATATGATGTCTTGTGAGTAGTTCGTTTAGTTCTTGAGGACATGGGAGAAGTCATGTTGTTAGTAGTGAATCTGTGATGAGTTATTGTCCAATGGTTTAGTATTTAAGTTGTGGTGCTATTCTTCTAGTGGTGTCATGTGAACGTCGACTACATGACACTTCACCATTTATGGGCCTAGGAGAATGCATTGTGTATTTGGCTACTAATTGTGGGGTTAAACCCTTGAACCCCGTTAGGACACCTTTGCACAAGGGCGTAGGATCTCGAGTTTAAGGATGTGGTTAGATTTATATATTAATTACTTTCATGTAGTTACGGATGTTTGCGGGGGTTAATCACAAGTATGTATTAGTCCTAGGAAGGCGTTATGTTAGCATGGGTTCACCCACACAACACTTACAAACACCATAGAAGAGTACTCACTATTTGAAGCGAAAGCACTTGGATGAATTCCCACGTGTCCTAGAGAATGTTTGGTCCTTATAAGTATTTCCACCGCTTGTCCTTTGCTAAGAAAAGTTGGGCCACTTGCTCCATTTGTTAGATTTCATTACTTGCTCTTGTTTTTTGCCTTGTCAGAAAACCACTAAAAATCCGTTTGCTAAGTATTCACAGGGATTTCCTGCTCCATACCACTGTTCAACACCTTCTTCTCCTCGTTGGGATCGACACTCCTATTTATCGAAAATACTACGATACACCCCCTATACTTGTGGGTCATCAATATTGTCGAGTGCTTTCGCTTCAAATAGCTGAGTAGTCTTCTTTTGTTTTGTAAGTGTTGTGTGGGTGAACCTGTGCTAATGTACCGATCTTACTTGGACTAATACATACTTGTGATTAAACCCCTTGCAAACATCCGCAACTACAAGAAATCAATTAAGATATAAACCTAACCATAACCTTAAACTCTGAGATCCTACACTCCCTTGTGCAATGGTTTCCTAACGGGGGTTCAGGTTTCTGTCACTCCGGCAACCCCACAATTAGTAGTCAAATACACAATGCATTCCCCTAGGCCCATAAATGTCGAAGTATCATATAGTCGACGTTCACATGACACCACTAGAAGAATAGCACCACAACTTAAATAATAAACCATCGAATAATATCTCAACACAAATCTGTAGGGGTTCGTAGCATGGAAAACAAAAAATTTCTATCACATACAAACAAACATGCCAAGATCTATCTACTAGATTGTAGCAACGAGTCGATGGAATAACTCACCCTCGAAGATTCCAAAGTGTTTAACGAGAGCGGATTCTCGTGGGTGATGTAGTCGTACTCTTTCCGATCTCAAGATCGTGTAGACGATCCTTCCAAGTTGCGTAAGGCGCTCCGCTTGTCGGTCACACGTTCGATTGACGAAGACCTTCCTCTCCTTGTTCCAAAGAAGCGGAGGTTGTAGCACTCTCTCGCGATTCAAGAAGACAACGGCGTGGTACAGGAAGTAGAGGAAATCAGCAGGCTTCGCCTTAAGCGGGCGAGTATGGTGGAGTATGAGAGAGGGCTATTAGTGGTCTAGAGATTAGACACACCAATTAGAAGGCTCTAAACGCAGCTAAAGCAATTAGAAGCTCTAAACCAAAACGGCTCTAAACCGGAGATTAGGGATAGGAACTTGTGTGTCTAGAGGAGGCGGCCCGCCTCCTTTTTATAGGTGGAGGGGCCAGCGCCCGAGGGAGGAGTCCTCCCCAACTCGGCCTAGGTGGGCCGGGCTTGGAGAGGAGGGACTCCTCCTCCAAGTTGGTTTCAACCTCTCCTCTTGCTTGTTTCCCATTCTGTTTCTGTTCCTGTTTCCCACAGTTTCTGTTTCACAGTTTCGCTTTTTGGCCGTCGACTTTCAAACTGGCGGTTTGACTTTTCAGTTTTGGAACAGCAAGAACACTTAGTACATGATGCAATCATTCAATGACACATTCATGTACCTCCCCGAGTGCCTAGGACAATCCGAACCTTCTAGAACATTCCCGATGAAAACACCGAATCATTCCGAACTCAAACGGACTTTCCTTATATGAATCTTATTCTCCGGACCATTCCGGATCACCTCGTGATATCCGGATCCCATCCGAGACCGAACAACATTCGCCTCTTTCTCATAATACCATAACTACTCAAACAACGTCGAATCCTTAGTGTGTCTCCCTACGGTCGTGAATTATGCGACATGATCGAAACACTTCTCCGAACAATAACCAATAGAGGAATCTAGAAATTCATATGGATCCCACATATTTCTCACGATTACTTTGCATCGAATGAACCACTTACATACGATACCAATTTCCCTTTGTCTCACGATAGTTTACTTATCCGAGGTTATGATCGTCGGTATCTCGCATACCTAGTTCAACCTCGTTACCGATAAGTACTCTTTTCTCGTTCCTGATATGTGATCCCTTGTGAGCTACCACATGCTTGCAAGCTAATTGGATGACATTCCACCGAGAGGGCCTAGAGTATATCTATCCGTCATATGGATGGACAAATCCCACTCTTGATCCATGTGTTTCAACCAATACTTTCCGAACACTCAATGCCACCTTTATAGCCACCCAGTTACAGTGTGGTGTTTGATGTCATCAAAGCATCCATCCGGTAAAGGTGATATGCATGATCTCATGGTCGAAGGAATTAGGTTACTATGTATCAGAAAGCATATAGCAATTGAACTATTGAAATGACTTGATCTTTATGCTACGCTTATCTATAGGAGTATGTCCACCATATCATTCTCCTAACGATATGATCTTGTTGTTGATAACATCTCAATGTTCATGATAGGGAAACCACAATCATTAATCAACCAACAAGCTAGTGAAGTATAGAGGCTATACTAGGGACTTCAAATTAAGTTTACAAATCACACAAGTATTAATGTTTCCTTGTTAATACTATTATAGCATGAATGTAAACATTTATCATAAACACAAAGATATAATAATAACTATATTTATTATTGCCTCTAGGGCATATCTCCAACAGTCTCCCACTTGCACTAGAGTCATCTAATCTAGATTATATGGTAATATACCGAACACCCATGGCAGTTTGTTGGTCATGTTTTGCCCTGGAGAGGTTTAGTCAACGGATCCGCCACATTCAGATCTGTGTGTACTTTGCAAATCTTTATATCCCCATCCCGGATATGTTCTCGAATAGCGTGAAAACGCTTGATATGCTTCACTTCTTGTGTGACCTTGGTTCTTGCGCGATTGGCTATGGCGCCCATGTTATCACAAGAGATAGACATTGGGTCCAAAGCACTAGGAACCACACCCACTCAGTAATGAACTCTTTCATCCATATCGCTTCTTGTGAAGCCTCCGGCAGCCATGTATTCGATTCATTGAAGATCTTGCCACAACGCTTTGCTTTGCCTCCTCCATAACTCGCACCATTCAAAATAAATACGATCCGGATTGTGATTTAGAATCATCCGGATCGGTGTTCCAACTAGCATCGGTAACCATTAACAACGAAATGCTCATCACCTCCATAAGAAAGAACCATATCCTTAGTTCTTCTCAAGTACTTAAGGATGTTTTTGACCACGTCCAATGATCCACTCGATCACTTTGATATCTGCTAGTTAAACTAATAAAGATATGCAATGTCGGGTCTAGTACATAGCATGGCATACATTAGAGATCCTATGGCCGAGGCATAGGGAGTCTTACTCATCCTTTCTCTATCTTCCGCCGATGTCGGACTTTGAGTTTTACTCAAGGTCGACAGCAACATGGGCAAGAACCCTTTCTTGCTTTCTTCCATTCCAAACCTCTTTAGAACTTTGTCCAAATATGTACTCTATGACATTGATATTTGGCTTCGATCTATCTCTATAAATCTTTATGCCTAATATGTAAGTCGCCACAAGATCCTTCATTGAAAAACTATTATTCAAATATTCCTTGACACTATTAAGAAGGTCTACATCATTCCCAATCAACAATATGTCATCCACATATAGTATTAAGAATGCTACAGAGCTCCCACTCACTTTCTTGTAAATACAAGCTTCTCCATAAGTTTGTATAAAACCAAAACTTTGATTACCTTATCAAAACGTTGATTCCAACTTCGGATGCTTGCTTCAATCCATAGATGGACCGCTGAAGTTTGCATACCTTGTTAGCATCTTTAGGATCGATAAAACCTTTGGGTTGCATCATATACAACTCTTCATCAATATCTCCATTGAGGAATGCGCTTTTGACATACATCCGCCATATCTCATAATCATAATATGCAGCGATTGCTAACATAATCCTCACAGACTTTAGCTTCGCATCGTGAGAAAGTCTCATCGTAGTCAACTCCTTGAATTTGTCGAAACCCTTTTGCACAAGTCGAGCTTTATAGACAGAATATTACCATCAAGATCTGCTTTCTTCTTGAAAATCCATTTGTTCTCGATACCTTCCTACCATCCCAGAAGTCCACCAAAGTCCATACTTGGTTTTCATACATGGATCCAATCTCGGATTTCATGGCTTCTTGCCATTTATTGAATCTGGCTCATCATCGCTTCCTCATATGTCTCGGGTCATCGGTGTTGTCCACCAACATGACACTCATAACGGATCATACTAACTGGAGTGGTACGAGTTCTCGTTGACCTCGAGGCTCAGAGCAACTTCAACCAAGTTTCATGATCATCATCATTAGCTTCCTCTAATTGGTGCAGCACCACAGAACTTCTTCCCAAGGTGCTACTCGCAATTTCGAGAGAAGGTTCGACAACCTCGCCGAGTTCTACTTTCCTTCCAAATACTTCTTTCGAGAGAAATTCCTTCTAGAAAGGATCCATTCTGGCAACGAAGATTTTGCCTTCGATCTATGATAGAAGGTATACCCAATAGTTTCCTTCTGTATCCTATGAAGACGATTTTCCGCTTTGGGTTCAAGCTTGTCCGCTGTAACTTCTTTACATAGGCTTCAGATCCCAAACTTTAAGGAACGATAATTTAGGTTTCTTCCCAAACCATAATTCATACGTGTCGCTTCAACGGATTTAGACGGTGCCCTATTTAAAGTGAATGCGGCCGTTTCTAATGCATAACCCCAAAATGATAGCGGTAAATCAGAAGTGACATCATAGAACGAACCATATCTAAGAGAGTTCGATTACGACGTCGACACACCATTACTGTGGTGTTCCCATGTGTCAATCAGAAAGTATTCCGATTTTTCAAATGCTCGCCAAACTCAGACTTAGATATTCACCCACGATCGAACGTGAAATTTAATCTTCTTGTTACGTTGATTCTCTACCTCACTTTGAAACTCCTTAAACTTCTCGAAAGTTTCGGACTTATGTTTCATGAAATAGATATACCCATATCTACTCAAGTCATCCGTGAAGGTAAGAACATAACGATAACCATCACATGATGCTACACTCATTGGACCACACACATCGGTATGTATGATTTCCAATAAGTCCGTAGCTCGCTCCATCATACCGTAAAATGGAGTCTTAGTCATTTTTCCCATCGGACATGCTTCGCATCTTTCAAGTGATTCAAGAAGTCCATCGGAATGGAGTTTCTTCATACGCTTCACCCAATGTGACCAAGACGAAAGTGCCATATAGGTGAATTATCGCTGATTTCAAACGTTTAGCCTCAATGTTGTTGATATGTGTATTTCCACCATCGAGATTCAATAAGAATAGACCATCTATCAAAGGTGCATGTGCATAAAACATATTACTCATATAAATCGAACAACCATTATTCTCGACTTAAACAAACCGTCTCGCAATAAACAAGATCCCGATATAATGTTCATGCTCAACAGGCACTAAATAACAATTATTTAAGTATAAACTAATCCCGATGGTAGATGAAGGGGTAGCGTGCAGCGATCACATCAACCTTGATCCGTTTCCAGCGCGCATCGTCACCTCGTTCTTCTTAGCTTCCGTTTATTCTGCGGCTTTTGTTTGAGTTACAAATATGAGCAACCGAACCAGTATCAAATACCGAGCACTACTACGAGTACTAGTGAGATACACATCAATAACATGTATATCGGATACCTTTCTTCTTGATGTTGCCGTTCTTCGATCCGCCAAGTACTTTGGGCAATTCCGCTTCGGTGACCTTCTCCCTTGCGGTAAAGCACTCGGTTTTGGGCTTGGGTCCAGCCTTGGTCTTCTTCGCCACGGCGTGGTAACTTTCTTACCACCCTTCTTGAAGTGTCCCTTTTGCTTAGACTTGCCTTTCTTGAGTTTGGTGGTCTTATTGACCAACAACACTTGGTGCTCTTTCTTGATCTCCACTGCAGATTTTAACATTGCAGTTACGGCAACTCTTTGTTCATGTTACGCATGTTGTAGTTCATCACAAAGTTCTGTAACTTGGTGGCAGGATTGGAGGACACGGTAAATCCCAAAGCATTAGGAATCACTATACCCAAGCTTTGAAGTTTGTTTGCGTGCCTAGACATCTTAAGCACATGCTCCTTGAGCTGCCCTCTTCCATCTTGCAGGTTAAAAAACTTTCAGAAGCCTCATAGCTTTCAATTGTCGCATGAGTCTCAAAATCAATTTGAGATCCTCGACAATATCATATGGTCGACTCTTCAACCTTTACGAGCTCGATTCTAAACCATACAAGATAGCACCTTGAACTATAGATCTTGATTCTTAGGCGAGGTAAACATTCTTTACTTCATCGGGAGCATCAGTGCAGTGGGTCACCGGTGCATCCGACACATAGGTCAAATTACCGGTGTGAGGACAATCCTCAAATTGCGGAACCAATCCATGAAGTTGCTTCCATTGTTTTAAACTTTTCTTTCTCTAGGAACGCATTAAAATTGATGGTAGGGGCTGCCATTGATCTACAACATATTTGCAATAGTTTAGACTAAGTTTATGACAAATTGAGTTCAAATTAATTAATGAAATTAAACTAGGTGAACTCCCTCAAACAACATCCCTCACATTGTTTTAGTGATCACATCGAACCAAATCCACTACATCAACACGATCATCACGAGAGTTGATATAGTTTCAATGGCGAACAATCGTCATGTTCATCATATCTACTATACGATTCATGCTTTACCTTTCGGTGATCCGTGTTCGAGACCATGTGTACATGCTAGGCTCATCAAGATCAAACCTTAGTTTCGCATGAGAAAATGGCTTGCTCACGTTGTATACACTTGCGAATCTAACACCCGATCATCACGTGGTGCTTGAAACAACAAGCTTTAGCAGCGGTGCTAACTAAGGCGAACACTTTATGACTTGAAATTGATGTGCATGAGGGATCATCTTATAATGCTACCGTCGTCTACCAAGCAATACAAGATGCATAAAGGATTAACATCACATGCAATTCAATAATATGTGATATGATATGGCCTTTCTTCTTTGTGCTTCCGATCTCCATCGTCAAGCACGAAAATGATCTCCATCATCACCGGCATTGCATCAAGGTCAATGACGCTTCACCATGTTTATCGTCCACCGGCTTCAACTATTACAACTACTTTGAATAGACACGCGGGTCTTAACATAAATTAAAGACAACCATATGGCTCCTGCCGGTTGCCAACTTACAATAAGTAACATTGCATACATCAAATATAATCACAATCATGGCCATATCACATCACCGCACACCCCTGCAAAACAAAGTTAGATGCCTCTACTTTCTTTGCATATTTTACGTGGTTTGGGGCTTTCAATAAGTGTCGTTCTAACTTACGAACAAGAACCACAACATTGATACTAGCATTGTTGATCACCCGTTGTAAATTGGATCTTAACTATGCTAGGATAAACAGGCACCATAAAGCCACTTATGCAATACAAGTTGCATGTCAAGCGTGGAGCAAGTCTCATGAGCGATGTCATGTAAGGTTAGCGAACGCTTCATCCCAACATACCGCAAAATGCAAAGTACACAAGAAGCAATCGACAATAAAAGCATCAACGCCCACAATGACCATTGTGTTCTACTCGTCTGTGATCTACATATGAACCGACTCACGATACCTTTGTAGGGGTTCGTAGCATGGAAAACAAAAATTTTCTATCGCATACAAACAAACAAGCCAAGATCTATCTACTAGATTGTAGCAGCAGTCGATGGAATAACTCACCTCTAAGATTCCAAAGTGTTTAACGAGGCGGATTCTCGTGGGTGATGTAGTCGTACTCTTTCCGATCTCAAGATCGTGTAGGCGATCCTTCCGGTTGCGTTCGGCGCTCCTTGATCGGTCACCGTTCGGTACCGGCGAAGACCTTCCTCTCCCTTGTTCCAACGGGCGGAGGTTGTAGCACTCTCTCGCGATTCGGCGGCTGGCGTGGTCACGGATGTAGAGGGAAATCCCTGAGGGCCTTAAGCGGGCGAGTATGGTGGAGTATGAGAGAGGGCTATTAGTGGTCTAGAGATTAGACACACCAATTAGAAGGCTCTAAACCACAGGCTAAAGCAATTAGAAGCTCTAAACCAAAGCGGCTCTAAGCAGGAGATTAGAGGATAGGAACTTGTGTGTCTAGGGAGGAGGCCCCGCCTCCTTTTATAGGTGGAGGGCCGGGCGCGCCGGGAGGAGGAGTCCCTCCCCACTCAGCCTAGGTGGGCCGCGGCATGGAGAGAGGACTCCTCCTCCAAGTTGGTTTCAACCTCCTCTTGCTTGTTTCCCACAGTTTCCTGTTTCCCACAGTTTCTGTTTTCCACAGTTCTGTTTTAGCGTTTGACTTTCAAACTAGCGGTTTGACTTTTCAGTTTGGAACAGCAAGAACACTTAGTACATGATGCAATCATTCAATGGCACATTCATGTACCCTCCAGTCTTGGGACAATCGGAACCTTCTAGAACATTCCCGATGAAAACACCGAAATCATTCCCGAACTCGAGCGGGACTTTCCTTATATGAATCTTATTCTCCGGACCATTAGGATCACCTCGTGATATCCGGATCCCATCGAGACTCCGAACAACATTCGGTCTCTTTCTCATAATACCATAACTACTCAAAACAACGTCCAGATCCTTAAGTGTGTCTCCTCGGTTCGTGGAATTATCCCGGACATGATCGAGACACTTCTCCGAACAATAACCAATAGAGAATCTGGAAATTCATATGGCTCCCACATATTTCTACGATTGCTTTGCGATCGAATGAACCACTTACATACGATACCAATTTCCCTTTGTCTCACGATAGTTTACTTATCAGGGAGTTATGATCGTCGGTATCTGCGTCCTCTCTCTGCGCTCCGCTTTGGGACCCACCCGTCATACTCGCGGGCCCGCTCGGCTCCACAGCGCAAACCACGCGCGCACGCTGCGCTTTGGGACCCCAACCCCACGCCCCCTGTTCATCTTCTCCCGTGCGCCTCTCCCCGCCCGGCTCGGCCCCGCCTCGTGTCGCGCCCGAACCTTCGCGCCCTGACCTCCTCCTCGTGGCGGCCGGCCTTGTGGCGCTCCTCACGGCCTTCATGTGACAGCCCACCGCCTCCTAAGCCCCTAGCCGCTCCTCGCCTCGCCCTCGGCCATATCTCCACCGTGGCGGCCCCTCTGCCTAGCCTGCGCCGCTGCCGGGCCATGCCGCCGTACTCGCGACTCCGTACACCTCTGCTTTACCCGCCGCTGCGCGCCTCTCTCTCTCCCGGCAGCGGGCCCTTGTGGCCTCCCGCTCTTCCTTGCGGCCTTGGCGTCCCGAACCCTTGTCCGCCATCGCCGCGGCGTCGTGCTGCGCCCAGCAGTAGCGCTGCCTTCTCGCCCGCCTCTGCCGGCTCGCGCTCTCCGGCACAACCAGCCACCGCCTTGAGTACCGCCAGCGTCGCCGCCTGCCAGTCCCGCCGCCCTGCGCCCTCCGCGCCGAACCCCTCATGGCGCCCGAGCCCCGTCTGCGCAGCTACCTCGCGCCCGGCGCGGACGCCGAACCTCGCCCGTCGTCGCCTTGTGCCCTCGTCGGCGCCGTCGCCCCGCGTCTGCGCTTCGCCGCGTGGCAACCCCTCGTCCTCCGCGCCCAGCCGACCTCGCCTGCGCCTCCCCTCGGCGCCCCTGCAGTCGCTCGCGGCGGCGCCCGCCCGGCAACCGCCGTCGCGCCTCGCCCAGCGTCTCCGCGGGCAGGCCCCCTCGAGCACGGCCTGCACCCGTGCCAAGCGGCGACATTCCGCTCTGATACCGGGTACCCGGTGGGTGTACACGGTAGCGAAGACCGACAAGATCTTCCGTCGAAAAAGTTAACAGAGGCGCGACACGGAACATGGAGGACCGTCGAGAAACCCAAAGACCGAATCCACGGACTCGAAGGCCCCGTCTGAAACGCTCACGGTTGTCAAGATCTTCCCACCGGACTCCGATGGCCATGGCCCGGCCCGAACCTCGCAGGCGTAGCTCTCCTTCATGGACGCAGAACACGGGGCCGAACCGAAGAGAGCCGAACAGGAGTGGCTAGTACTTCCCGGACGTCGAGTGCTTCTTCCCTCGCCAAGACCGCCTCGATGGCGCGGGCCCGACAAGACCCTCGCAAGACCGACCTCGCGGAACCCGGCAAGACGCCAGCGATAGCGAGCGGCACCGACCGGAAGAAGCGATCGCCCGACACCGACCAAGTTACGCTCCGGATGTCGAGAACCCCGATCGACAAGTGCTGCGTCCGAACCCCAGATCTCGACCCCGATATCGAAAAGCGCTTGGTCGAACCCGAAGGCCGTTCATAGAAACCCAAGATCATCCGCGGCACCGACTCGACCGCGGCAACTAAGATGGCCCCAGACCGTCGACAAGAACCGCGAACCCGAACCACGAGTTCTCCATCAAGGGCGCCCGGACGTCGCCATGACCCAAAAAGGCCGGATGCGCCAAGGGCCTAACCACGGGCGAGAGCGTTTCCGTCGACCATGGACCTGAAGACCGAACCCCGGACCCGGATCGTCGAGAACCTAAAGTGTGAACCCTTCCCGAAACCCTATTTTCTAACATAATAACAACTTGTTGCATATTGAATTGTCATTCATCGCATGCATATACATGTGGTTTGGGGCCTTATGCCGATTCACCTAATAATTAAATATGGGGCCCTTATGCGGGCAAAATCTAGCCTTATATATTGGCCTCATTTAAATTTATGTAGCGAACCAGATAATATCTTCTACCGTGTTAAACAACATTTAAATTGCGGGGTTCTAAATAACTTGAACCATTTTAACTAATTGTCGGGACTACGGTTAATTAATCGTCGACTAATTGCATCGCACCTTTGCCATGTCATCCATCATGCATGCATCATGCCGATCTTCTGCCGTTGTATTAAATATTGCATCCGGTGTTTCATCTAGTGTTTTTGCTTCTTCGCGGATAAGGCCGTTGAGTTGATGTGAGCTCCGCCCCGATCTTCGGATGAACCTTTCGACAATGTTTTCAGGCGAGCATCTCCCTCTTTCTACCTATCTTACTTTTATAGTATTTATTCCCTCTGTTGATCTATTGCTACGTGTTGCGATGCTTTAGTTTTCCATTACGTGATATGCACTGACCCCTATATTGCCTTGGACACATCCTATTACATTGTTTGGTAGATAGTTGGACTTGCTTGGCGTGCAATAGTTGCTTGCTCAAGTGTTGATGTGTGTCGTCATATGCCACGATTCTTTGATGTATTACCGCATGTTGATGTTGGAGATGATTCTAGTTTACTTATTGTTCACTTTACTTTACATTTAACAACTAAAATTAAATAAGCGAGGCATCGGTGGGTGATAGATAATATTTGGTTTCGAGCCCACTTGTGTCGTAGACCCAGTACTTGATACTGTTCCTTGATTTATCGCGCTATCCACCAGGAGTATGGGACCCCCACTGAGCGAGCTTGATTCGATCTTATTTCTTGGGGCCACAAACTAGTTTGAGGTTTTATTACGATCCTGTACTTATGCCATACTCTTGCTTTATTTACGATTGTGCGAAAGAGCACCTTTGTCTTGTTTAGGTAGCGTAATGTTTTAGGTATCGACGATCCCGATTGAGGACCTCTTGTCGTTCTGACCATTATAAACCTTGGAGTCCGTCTCGAACTTGCTTACTCGTTGGGTATACTTCAAGGGTGGCCCTGAAATATTTACGAATCATGATTGTTCGATCGTGAAAGCCTCGTTGGGTTTTGATTTGGTTTTAAGGGTTGATCGGCGTGTGTTGCTATTGGTGCACCCGGCCGGGTAAAACTTCGGCCGTGTAAGCGGATATGGGCGACTTGGATACGGCTCTCGATCATAGACAAGCATAACTAAAGTTTCTTGCTATAAATTTGACTTATAATGACTAGTAATCGACTTCACTATAATGGAATGGTTAATTAATCGCACAATTGCTTGTTTGTTTGTCAAAGCTTGCGACAGCGTATCGACTAGTAAATCTTGCAATCTACAGCGAATGGCTGAATAAAAAGTACCAACAAGCTGCTGGGTTTTGGAGTTATCTCATGCTATTCATGCTCGATTAGTAATTGATGCAACTGCACAGAATGATTAACTAAAAGTGCCCTTTGTTTACTTTATATCGAGATGATTATCTATGCGACTAGTAATTACTTGCCGCGATATTGAATCAAAGCGCATAGCAGTGTGTGAGTTCCTCGGTTGACTTCTCATTTGGTTAGAAATGCCAGATGGGTTTGTTTGGTGTTAGCTTGAGTTGGATCCGGATAGGTCTATCTTACCCTCTCTACGATTGCCGCGGTTGTATCGAGTCTCTATGGGTTGTTTAGTGCATGTTGCCGCTGCGCTTGATCCACCATACCTATGGCGAGGACACGCGGTCTAGCCTCGCCGTGTCTTGGCCTCGATCTTGGCGCTCCTTCTTTGTTTCACTTTTGCTTTGCCTTTGTGGCACCGCTTTTTGTTTAAGCGGGTTTGAGATCGGCGCCATAGTTAAGCGGGTTACCCTTCGGCTTGGCACAGGCGGGGAGTTATGGGCGCCATTGGTTATTCTTGAAGCTCTGGCCCCATCTGCATCTTGTCCGTGTTGACGCTCTATCGTTTTCAAGGTGATTTGGATCTTTGTATATTATATCGTATTCTTGACTCATGGAGTCGCTTATATATATATTTGTCTTTTATGGGTCCCATCCGAAGATTTGTTGTGTAATGTTATTACCCGTTTCCACCATTGCGAAAGTGCACAGGTGGGCACCTTTGAATCATTTCTGTCACGGGTTTGGTGAATTTGCCCAAACTTGCATAGGTCCGATCTGAGGGTGTTACGAGGATGGTATCGAGCCACAATGAGTTACGATACCCACAGAATCCGACTGTGGGATAACCTAGCTAACGGCCCAGTAGGTGTCAAAACTATTTTTGTCGGTTGGATAGTTCGATTAGGTCTGATTTTACTCCTTACCTCACTGCTATTCTCCTCTTACCCCTCGTGTTTTGAATCCGCTCGTCTCTTTCTTGAGTCCGAGAATTCTCGTGGTTGGGTTTTCCGTCATTACCTTTAGGGTCTCGCTTCCTTCTTCGATAACGGTGTTGCTACATTCTGGTCTTCATGCGATCAGGAATCCTTCCGTCGTGGCGTCCCTTGTTCTTTGTTTGTACTTTCCGTGTTTCCCGTAGCGGCGACATCATCTACGCGGATCCGATCGCAGTCGCATCCCTCGTTATTCGAACCTCGCTGTAAAGATCTTGATCGACTCCGGAGTTGGTTGCTTAATCCGCCTATTCGTTATCGAGGTAATGGTTTGGAGTGCGGGATGGAGTAGCTACCATACCACTACTCTTATCATTAGCTCTTGTACATCGAATCGGTGGATCGGCCGATTTTACTCCGCTTCGTGGAAGTTAAGGGTGGCTGTTGTTGATACCTCTACCTTCGACCTTTTGTTGCGGAGAGTTCTCTCGCGATCCACAGTTCTGACAACGACCTCTTGTTAGTGGTGTAACGAGGATCTACCGGCGAGAAGGCGAGATCGCCGACCTTTCTTCCTGGTGATTACCATGAGGCGGATCTCGGGGGCGAGATCCATTGTTGAAATCAGGTGTCCAGTTGTGGCATCACGAAACCACTACTAGAAAATCGCGTTGAATTTGTACATTGCATCGTCATCATCATCGTTGATTGCCAAAACTATTTTCCATAACACAGTTTTGTTTCAAGCGCCCATCTTTATTCAAGCGCTGGCTTAGGGTCTCGGATTACTTTGTTTTGTTGTCCGGGTTGCAAGCGGCCCAATTAAATTAAATAAAAGATGAATTGTTTTGGGTAGAAGCGTGGGTGAGCAGGCCAACGACCAGGCGACCACCAAGTATTAAGTTAGTTCGGTCCTGTCCGGCCCCACCTAAATTCTGAATCCACCCTTTGAATTCTATCCTACCCACCAGCAGCGATAGCCACCTCGCTCTCACTTTTCCTACCCACTTGCCACCTGCACCATCCATTACGGATAAATCCTAGAAAGCTGCCCGAGTTTTCTACCCACCCTTAACATCTTTGACCCCGGTAATGGGCTCTCATACCTCTCACCCTCTCCCTTCCCTTCCTATCAAGCGACTTTTTACACATCACCTCTGCAACTCTCCCTCTCCCTTTTCTCTCTCCTCTCTCGCAGCTCACACCGCTGGGACCCACCCTGTCGCCTCACGCAGGCCCGCTCAGCTCCCCCCAGGCGCCCAACACCGCCTGCGCACGCACCACGCGCGGTGGGACCCCCGGCCCCGCCCCTGTTCATCTTCTCCGTGCGCCTCTCCCAGCCATCGACTTCCATTGCCCCGTATAGTGCCTCGCGCCCCCCAGGTAGCTTTCGTGCCCTACAACCTCCTCACTCCGGCGACACGGCCATGCGCGCCTTGTAACCGACTCCCTCCAGCAGCTACATGGCAACGCCAGCTTGACCACCGCCTCCCACTGCAGCCCCTAACGCATCCTCGCCTCTCCTTAACCTTGTCCATATCTCCCGGCCCGGCGCCCTACCGCCTAACCTCGCGCCCGCCCGGAGCGCATACACACACCGCCGCCTCGCGACTCCAAGCCCTACCTCTGCTACCAGCACGCTTGCCTCTCTCTCTCTCGAGGCAGGCCCCGCGCGGCCTCCTCCCGCTCTCTTGCCTTGCATTGCGGCGCGCGTCCCGAGAACCTTTATCCGCCATCGCCAGCGAGGCGTCGTACTCGCCCGTAGCGGCGCCTGCCCTTTCGCCTCCGCGCCTCTCCCAGCTAACCACATGCGCGCAACTCACAGCCACCCGCCGCCCCAGTACGATACCGCGCGTCGCGCCTGCCCGGTCCCACTTGTAGCCTCCCGCCGGGCTCATGTGAACCCCCTAGCCGTAACGCCCGAGGCCCGCCCGTCCCGCAGCTTCCACCTCGCGCCCGGCCGCCGGACCCGCCGGTTTCCTACGCCCGTCGCGACATGCAGCTTTGCCTTCGTCGTGACCGTCGCAAAAATACGCCAGCGTCTGGCGCAACTCGGCCGTAAGCGCCGTAATACCTGCGTCCTCGCGCCCAGCCTGACTGCATCGCCCTAACGCTTTCCTCGGCGCCCTCACGGGTCGCTCGCGGCATCGCCCGGCAATAGCCGCCGTAGTCGCCGCCTCATGCTTAACCGTCTCCGCGATGACCGGCGCCCCCTCGAAACGCCGAGCTGCTTGCACCCCGTGCCTTAGGCAGCCCGACATTCACTTTCGATTACCGGGGTACAATTTCCAGCTGGAGTGCTCTTGGCGAAGCCAACCGACAAGATCTTCAGTCGAAAGAAAAGTTAACCAAAGGGCGCGTACCGACGGGTTTATGGACAGGTGCCGTCGAGAGGCAAGATCCCGTCACGGACTCAAAGAAGGCCCCGTGCCAAGACACGCTCACGGTTGTCGAGATCTTCCCCGGACTCGGATAGGTATTGTAGTGAGCCGAACCTCGCCGAGCGTAAGCTCTCGCTTCATGGAATGCCCGAACAGGGGCCGAACCGAAAGGCCGGAGTGGCGGTAGTCGATGCTTTGGGACGTCCAGAAAGTGCTTCTTCCCTACGCCAAGAACCCGCCTCGATAGGCGCGGGCCCGACAATTTCGCAGCATAGCAACGAACCCGACCTCGCCGGAACCCGGCGAGACCGCCCGCGATAGCGAGCTGGCGCCGACCGGAAGAAGCGATGCGCCCAGAGCAAACCCAAGTTACGCTCCGGGGACGTCGAGAACCCCGATGCGACAGAGTGCTCGTCCAGAACCCGGATCTGACCCCCGATGCTCAGGAAACGGCTTCCGTCGAACCCGAAGACGTTCCGCAGAAACCCCAAAGATCATCCACGACATGGGGCACCGACCGGCTTGTAAGATGGCCCCAGCGAGACCGTCGTAGCCGAAACCGCGAACCCGGAACCTAGATTCTGCCTCCATCAAGGGCGCCGGAGACCCGATCGCCATGACCCAAAGACCGGATGCGCCAAGACCCTAACCGGGCCGAAAACGTTTCCGTAAACCACTGGACCCGCACAAAGCCAGGCCACGAGAACCCGGACCCGGATCGTGAGAACCGGTGGCAAAGTATGAACCCCTTCCCGAGTCCCTATTTTCTAACATAATAACAACATTTGCATATTGAATTATCGGTCATCTGCGGCATATCTTTACATGGTTTGGGGCCTTGTCTTAGATTCACTAACCGGTGTCTGAGGGCCCCATATGCGGGCAAATCTAGCCTTATATTGGCCTCATTTAAATTTGTAGTGAACCGATAATATCTTCTACAAGTGTTAAACAACATTTTAAATTCGCGAGTTCAATAACTTGAACCATTTTAACTAGTTAGCCGGGACCCGGTTAAAAGCAATAAACGACCTAGTTTACATCACCCCTTTGCCATGACATTCATCATACGTACATCATGCCGATCTTCTGCCGTTGTATTAAATATTGCATCGGTGTTTCCTTCTAGTGTTTTGCTAACTTGGCGGATAAGGCGTTGAGTTGAACAGTGTGAGACTCGGCACAGATCTTGGATGAACCTTTCGACAATGTTTTGAGAGCGAGCATCTCCCTCTTTCTACCTATCTTGCTTTTTATGGTCTTTATTCCCTCTGTTGCCCACGATCTATTGCTATACTGTGTTCACGATGCTTTAGTTTTCCGTTACACCCTGTGATATAAATGCGACCCTATATTTGCCTTGGACCACGTCCTATTACATGTTGTTTGGTAGATAGTTGGTTGGACTTAGCGGCGTCGTATTGATTGCTTGCTCAAAGTGTTGATGTGTCATGTATGCCACAGTTGCTTGATGTGTGCCGCATGTTGATGTTGGAGATGATTCTAGTTTTACTTATTGTTCACTTTACTACATTTAACAACTAAAATTAAATAAAAGCGAGCATCGGTGGGTGATAAGATATTATTTGGTTTCCAGCATACTTATTGTCCCGTAAGACCCCGATACTTGATACCTGTTCGCCAAGGATTTATCGCGCTATCCACATCCGGAGGTATACTTGGGACCCCCCTGAACCAAAGCTTGATTGATCTTATTTGCTTGGGGCCCTGGACAAACTGGTTTGAGAGTTTTGTTTACGATCTGTGCGCATGCCGTACTCTTTGCTTTATTCGATTGTGCGAAGAGCACGGCTGTCTTCTGTTAGAGTAAGCGTAATGTTTTGTGATATCAGTGATCCCGATTGAGGAACTTTCTTGTCGTTCTGACCATTATGCATAAACCAAATTAAAAGATCTCGAACACTTACTCAGATTAACGAGGTATACTTCAAGGGTGGCCCCCACGAAATATTTACTGAATCACCTTGATTGTTCGATCGTGGTAGCTTCGTTGGGTTTTGATTTGGTTTCCGAGGATTGTTCAGTGTGTGTGCTATTGAATTGCACCCGGACGGGTGAAACTTTTCACGAAAACCCGTGTGCATCGGATATGGGCGACTTGGAGCCTGATATCTCGATCATGAGACAAGCATAACTAAAGTTTCACGCTGCCGATAAGTTGACTTATAATGACTAGTAATCAAGCTTCAGCTATAATGGAATGGTTAATTAATCGCGCACAATTGCTTGTTTGTTTTGTGGCTTTGCGACAAGCTGTATCGACTATTAAAATCTTTTAACTACACAACAGCGAATGGCTGAATAAAGTACCAACAACTCTTGGGTTTTGGGTTTACATCTCATGCTATTCATATCGATTAGTAATTGATGCCTTCTAGCCGAATGATTAATAAAAGTGCCTTGCTTATTTTACTTTATCGGGATGATTATCTAAGCACGAATGACCAGTGCTTGTAACGATAAATGAATAGTAAAAGCGCCAACCGTTAGCGGTGTGAGTTCCTCGGTTGACTTCCTCATTTTGATCAGGAAACGCCGGGGATAGGTTTGTTTGAATGGTAGTTTTCACCCGGAGTTGGATTCCGGATAGGTCTATCTTACCCCCTGTCACGATAACAGCCGAGTTGTATCCGAGTCTCCATAGGTTGTTTAGTGCATGTTGCTGGCTTCGCTTCGATCCACCATACCTATGTGGCGAGGGCCATGGTCCTATGCCTACTTAGGTGTCTTGGCTTCTCGATCTTGACGGCTCCTTCTTTGTTTTACCTTTGCCCTTTAATAGGCACCCTTGTGCAATGGGTTTGAGATCGGCCGTTAGCGAGGTTTTCCCTTCGAAGCTTGGCTTTGGCGGTTATGGGCCGCCATTGGTTATTCTTGGGCTCTTAACAGCCCCATTGCATCTTGTCCCGTGGTAGGCCCGGACCTCTAACCGTTTTCAAGGTGATTTGGATCTTTGTATACCGTATATACGTATTCTTGACTCATGCAGTCGCTTAT